>CM032455.1:27019161-27328595 GCA_019049505.1 Pachyrhynchus sulphureomaculatus | reverse complement strand
TATGTTTGGGAGCGGAGAGCTCCAAACTTGGGAGCAGTATTCCATAGTTGGTCGAATTTGAGCTTTGTAAAGAATTAACAGTTGTTGTAGTGTGTAAAGCTTTCTGGTCCGAAATAGTTTTCCCAACTTTTGAGACGCTCTCCTTGCTATGCCTGCAACATGTTCATGCCAGGACGCAAAACAAATTGAGCGACGATGTTAGGGGAATGGAGTGCCATAATCATGTCGAGTTCAGCCACGTTAACTTTTTTAGAAAAAATTGCCGCCTGAGTTTTTGTAACGTTAAATTCCACTTGGTTACTGTCACTCCAAGATAGAATTTCTTCCAGGTCTTTGTTAAGTTAAACGACCTCCTACTGTCTGCGGATATTCGCCTGAGCAGCCGATGTCCGAGCGTTCAAAGTGATTGAAGAGGCAAGCGTACTGTCATCTGTAAAGCTGTATATTGGATTCCCGGTCTTTTCCAGCAGATCGTTAATGTAAATGAGAAAGAGAGTAGGAGACAGTATGGGGTCTTGGGGCACACCGGCGTTGATAGTGAAGGTGTTAGAAAGAAATCCGTCGACTGCCACTCGTAAAGAACGCTCTCTGAGGAAACATGAAAGCCACAAATAGAACTTTTCAGACATACCACAAGACCGTAGCTTAGCTAACAGTCCATCGTGCCAAACACGGTCGAATTCCTTGGATATGTCAAGAGCAACCGCTCGAGATTCTCCAAAGTGTTCAATTGCGTTCTTCCAAACATGTGTTACATAAGTCAGAAGATCTCCTGTTGATCTATGTTTACGAAAGCCATATTGGTGATCGCTAATAATATTGAATCGTTCAAGATATTTTAGAAGATGTTAATTGATAACCTTTTCCATGACTTTCGATATTATTGAAAGCAGTGCGACTGGTCGGTAATTATTTGGCAAGGTCTTCTTGCCTTTTTTAGGTATCGGCTGAACTGTGGCACATTTCCAGAAGGACGGAAATATTCCCTTTCTGTAGGATAGGTTGAAAAGTCTATAGAAAACTGGTGTTAGTTCCCTTGCACAGTTTTTGAGAAACTATGGCAGGTATTCCGTCAGCGCCAGAAGCCTTTTTGGTGTCTGACTTCATTAAAATACGCTTTATGGTACGCTGTCTGAAGACAACAGCGGGCATTTTTGACAGCAATATGGGAATAGTAGGTGGTGTTTTTCCTTGGAAATCGACAGTAGAATGTGAAGCAAAGAGTTCAGCGAACAAGTTCGCTCTCTCAACAGGTGTGGCTGCAATGGAATTATCTGGCCGTGTGAGTGGTGGTATGTTGGATTTGGTGAAATATTTTGACTAACTGCCTTAGCGACTGCCCAAAAGGACCTGGAATTGTTGGGACAAGCGAGAAGTTTGTTCCTAATTCGTTGATTGGTTTCGTCGATAATTCCTTTGCATCTGTTCCGGGCAGGAACAAAGGTGTTACGATTTATGGTGTTAGGATTTTCACGCCATTGTCGGTAGGCAATATGTTTAGAAGCAACAGCTTCTTTGCATTTTCGGTCAAAACCAAGGCTTGCCGTTGGAGGGGCATTTCTTCAAAAAAAGGAATGTAAGCTTTTATACCAGCCAAAATAACATCGGAGATCTCTTTGGCGCAGTCAGATGGGTTGTCGGATCGAAAACAAACGTCTATCCAAGGGAAAATTCGAAAATATTCCATGAGATCTTCCCATTTAGCAGATTTGTAGTGCCAAATGTTGTGCGGCCTAGGCGCCTCTCTGTCACTGATTGGCAGGATACTCGATGTCGAAAGCAGTTTATGGTCGGAAGAACCCAACGGTGACCGTGGAATACTAAAAATAACCGGCCAAGTGCAAGTCGGACTTGCACAATTAATTAGTGTTCCGTACGTTGATTGCATTTCGAGCATATTCCTGTTACTCGAGCTGCAATACCAGGAAAACATAACGTAAATTACATGTTCGTGGAAAATGTCTCCTCCCACAATATTCAGTAATGTGGAGTTTTTGCATTAACGTAGTCAAAGAATTTAAATGAAATAATAGTAAATAACCGGTCAAGTGCAAGGTGAACTTGCACTTGACCGACTTGCACAACGTACGTTGATTGCTTTTAAAAATAAAAGTTTTAATTACGGAGGTATAAAATGATCCATGACTTCACAAAACACACCCCAAATGAGTTTTCAAACAAAGTTTGTTGCCGATTTTTGTTGAAAACTGATGACCTCGAAATTTTTGACTCAGAATAACACTAGAGATTTGTGAAATCTCGCAATAAACCGGATCTACAACTAAAGTATTTTATTTTAGACAGTCACATTATAGATCACCTATCCATAAACGCTTTGTGTAGGTCTACTAAATGAACCGACTGACACTGATAGTGATATTATTTCTACACCGTTTACTCTTATACAAAAGAAGTTAGACATAAAAAAATTTAAACACTTATTATCAGAACCAAAATGAGACAATGTGACAGAAGAGAATGACCCGGAACTTGCGACAAATAATTTTATAGATACATTTAAATTGCTAAAAGAAGAAGCAGAAAGAGAAGATACGGTATATAAAATACATAAAAAGAAGAAAAAATGAATTACTAATGGAATCATAAATTCAGTTAAAAAAAAAGAGACAAATTGAAAAGGCGCCTTATAAATAACTATATTGTCTGTTTGGAAAATGAATATAAAACATATAGGAACATCTCTATAATATATATAAAATGCAACGTCTCTCTGTCTGTCTGTCTGTCGGTCTGTCTCTCTGTCTGTCTGTCCGTTAGTGCGCCTATCACTGAAAAACCACTTATCCGATTTATGTACTTTTTTTTTAAAACATACATATGTTCTCTGGCCAGGTTATAGGCTATATTTTATTACGATAGGTAGCATAAGGAATGAGCAGTGACGTAAAATAGTGAATGATGTTGGAAATAAGTTTGTCGCTAGCGCGTGCCTTTGCAATACACAGCCTAAACCATTAAATATGGAACAATATTATGTAGCAGACAATATCTATAATATATATAAAATGCAATGTCTCTCTGTCCGTCTGTCTGTCTGTCCGTCCGTTAGTGTGCTTATCACTGGAGAACTACTTATCCGAGTTACGTGCTTTTTTTTTAAACATACGTATGTTCTCTGGCCAGGTTATAGGATATATTTTATTAGGTGACATAAGAATAAGCAGTGACGATAATAGTGAATTAAGTCGGAGAAAAGTTTGCCGCTAGCGCGTTCTCTTGCAATACACTCCCTAAAACATTAAATATGGAACAATATCATGTAGCCAAGAATACAATATATATAAAATGCAACGTCTCTCTGTCTGTCTGTCTGTCCGTTAGTGCGCTTATCACTCGAGAACCACTTATCCGATTTACGTGTTTTTATAAATTTATATATATATGTTCTATATAATTCGATATAAGATAATGGGAGATAAGGAGAAATAATGGGAGATAAGTCGAGATAAGCTTCGATAATGGGAGATAAGGTGAGTTAATGGGAGATAAGTATAAATAATGGGAGATAAGGAGAGATAATGGGAGATAAGCAGAGATAAGTCTAGATAATGGGAGTTATGGTGAGATAATGGGAGATAAGGAGAAATAATGGGAGATAAGGAGAAATAATGGGAGATAAGTCGAGATAAGCCTAGATAATGGGAAATAAGGTGAGATAATGGGAGATAAGGAAAATGATGGAAGATAAGGAGAAATAATGGGAGATGAGCAGAGATAAGCTAGATAATGGAAATTATGTAGAGGTAATGGGAAATAAGGTGAAATATTGGGAGATAAGGAGAAATAATGGGAGATATTTTATTACGTTGGGTAACATAAGGAATAAGCAGTGACGATAATAGTGAATCAAGTCCACGCGAGCGGAGCCGCGGGCCCGGCTAGTTTTAAATAAAATAATCACCAAACAGAAAAGAGATTATTATAGACGTGAATTAAATTAGAACAAAAAAGACCTAAGGAAGATGTATGAAGTGATAAAAAACATAACAAATGAAAGAAATGTCAAGAAGGAGGAAAGAATTGTAATACACAGAGACAATGATGGAGCATTTTCGGGACGATCCTGAAATGGCACATTATTGCAATGATTATTTTACAAATATTGAAATCAAAGTGGAGGAGCATATACCACTCCCAGGCTCTCCTATACCTGCCGAAACAACAAATTTGCAATCAATATATCTATCACCAGTTACTGTAAATGAACTAATAAAGCACATAAACGGGCTGAAAACGAAGTGTGCTCTTGGTGTCGACGGAATAACAGCTAAGCAGATAAAAGACACGCATGTTGAAATTGTGGCTCCCTTAATTCATTTATTTAACTTAATATTCCAAATAGGCAAAATCCCAACAATTTTTAAAAACTTCAATTGTAATACCAATTCATAAAAGTGGATCAAAGACCAACATTGGGAATTACCGACCTAACATGTTTGAATTTTCTGTTAAAGTGCAACATTCTAATGATAGGCAGTATGGTTTCATGCAAGGGCGTAGCACCACAGACGCTCTATACCATTTTACATCTGAAATAACTAATCATTTAAATCTTGGTGAGAAGTCTATAGGGGTGTTCATTGACCTGGCTAAGGCCTTTGATACGGTCTCACATAAACAATTTCTTGACACATTGGGACAATATGGTATCAGAGGAATAGTGCATGAACTGATGGTAATCTATCTTGGAAAACAGACAACAAATGGTAAGAATTAACAAAAGTACTAAGTTATGCAAGCATAATCAAGATCGGTGTACCGCAGGGAACAGTGCTGAGGCCAATACTGTTTATAACATATATAAATTCATTACTTAAATTATATGTTCATGGCTCTATAATTTTCATATGCAGATGACACAACATTAATCTTCAAAGGCAAGGCTTGGGAAGAAGCACGAGTAAACTCTGCAAGGAGACTTATGATTATCAAAAATTGGTTGGAGACATATAAATTAACCCTTAACATAAACAAAACAAATTAATTGCATTTTTTTCAATAACAAGAGCAGACCAACCAACTTTTTCAAGTATACCAGTAGATGACCCTCAAATAAGCGAAGTTTCGCAAACTAAGTATTTGGGTACTAAGTTGGGAATGTGGAATCTTTGGCACAATGACACTACTCAGTATATATCACCACTACACCAAACACTTTATTTTTTTCAATCGACGCGCGTTTCGCTAACCATGTTAGCTTCATCAGGAGCGATGATTGACTACTAACCATGTTAGCTTCATCAGGAGCGATGATTGACAGTCAATCATCGCTCCTGATGAAGCTAACATGGTTAGCGAAACGCGCGTCGATTGAAAAAATAAAGTGTTTGGTGTAGTGGTGATATATACTGAGTAAGTATTTGGGTGTTATTATTGATCGGTTTCTTAAATGGCAGCCACATATTGACTACCTGGCTGACAAAATAAGAAAACTTATATACAAATTCTATATAATAAGAGAAATTCTAAATGCAGCAGATTTGATTTTGGTTTATAGATCTCTTGTTGAATCATTAATTAGGTATGGTATACTGGTATAGGAGGGACTGTATAAGAATACGCTCTGCAAGTTGAACATAACACAAAAATATATATTAAAAATTATTTTTAGAAAAAAATAAAAGGACTCCTGTATACTGAACACACAACTAACATACGAAAAATATACATAACGACCATGTTCGGCTTCGTAAGATTTAAAAACACACCGACAGTTATGTAAGCCATGTCTACAACACCCTCTCAAAGATAAACAAAAACCTTAAGATTTCATACAGCCCAAAAAACCATAAATCTAAAGTAACTGAATTACTTTGCTCCAAAATCTTACAACTTGCTTCCAGAGAGAAATAAAAAATAAAAAGAAATTTGACAAGGCTTGCACAAAATATGTTCATGAAAAACTTTTTTTTAAATTTATTTTATTTTATATTTATTAAATTACAGATTATTTAGTAAATAGTATGGTCAGGTTGGTAGGTGGCTTGAGAAGGGCTCCACCCATTGATGGAACTCCAACATCTACTCAATTAGGTCTTCTGGCCATCGTCTTCGAAGTCGTCTATTAGCAAGAGGCTGGTTGTATAGGTTAGCAATTAATTGATTGCGGTGGTTTAGGTTTCAATCTCTACTTTTTCTGGCTGCTTCTGTTATTATTTTATTCACGTATGGGATTCTGAGATCATTGTGTAGGGTGTCGTTATTGACAAACCATGGAACGCTTGTGATCAGTCTCAGTGTTTTTGATTGGAAGGCTTGGATAATTTTGATATTTGATGGTTTGCTACATCCCCAAAGCGTATGTTTTATGAAAACTACAGCACCTTTATACTATTATTCGGATAGATGCTCATTAAGGTTGTTTTTTCCACAGTCTTCGATAGGTTTTAGATTTTTGTCGTCACTCCATATATTTTTTTTGTCTATCGTCTATGTTTAAACCTAGCAAAATGTTGAGCCCAGTTCCATGTAAGATGTAAAATGAATTTGACTGCGTTTTGCACATATATGTATTTAATTACACTGGAGTATTAATGATCAATACGACATTTAGCAAGCGCTTTCAAGAGTCTCTGCTGGTTTATAGAATCAAAAGCCTTTTCGAAGTCGGCGAATATAAGCATCAGAGGCTTATATTCTATATATTTTTCGATGAGGACTTTAACTGTAAGCAGATGGTCGTTTGTTCCATATCCTGTGTGGAACCCTGCCTGCTCTTTTGAAAGAAAAAATCCAAATTTATTTGTTATACGTTTGGTAAGTATTTTAGTGAATAGTTTGTATATATGACTCAGGGGGGTAATGGATCGATAGTTTGTAAGGTCTGAAGTATCTCCTTTTTTATGCATAATGACAATAGTTGCATTATTCCATTGCAATGGAGTTATTCCTTCTAGGAGGCATTTAATAAATAACATTTTCAAAGCTTTGATAATTTGTTGTCCTCCTTGTTTAGTTGCCTCTATTACAATATTGTCCTCACCCGGGGCTTTGCCATTTTTTCATATCTTTCGTGGCTATTGGGATTTCTTCTTATATGATCTCTGGGTTTTCTTCCAACCCCTATTTTAGTACTCTTAATTTGATGATTTCTGCTCTTCTGTCGTGTACGGTATATAATTGTTGATAAATTAATTCACTGATGTTTAGAATATCTTTTTTGTTTGTTATTATATTGCCCAGTATATCCTTAATCTTGTATATGTCCTTCCTTTCTATTGTGTTCTTTTTTTCTTAAAACTTTTAAGTTCTTATTTTGTTCTACAACGTTTTTAATTCGCTTTGCATTTTTCTGTATGTTGTTCTGTTAATAACGAACAATAATAAATAGAAAATAGAAAATAGAAAATAATAGAAAATAGAAAATAGAAAATAGAAAATAGAAAATAGAAAATAGAAAATAGAAAATAGAAAATAGAAAATAGAAAATAGAAAATAGAAAATAGAAAATAGAAAATAGAAAATAGAAAATAGAAAATAGAAAATAGAAAATAGAAAATAGAAAATAGAAAATAGAAAATAGAAAATAGAAAATAGAAAATAGAAAATAGAAAATAGAAAATAGAAAATAGAAAATAGAAAATAGAAAATAGAAAATAGAAAATAGAAAATAGAAAATAGAAAATAGAAAATAGAAAATAGAAAATAGAAAATAGAAAATAGAAAATAGAAAATAGAAAATAGAAAATAGAAAATAGAAAATAGAAAATAGAAAATAGAAAATAGAAAAGAAAATAGAAAATAGAAAATAGAAAATAGAAAATAGAAAATAGAAATATAGAAAATAGAAAAATAGAAAATAGAAAATAGAGATTGCTGGTAACGTAACTAGTTTCTCGAGTAAATATTCGTATTAGTGTTTCGCGATTAAATATTCTTTGAATGTAAGAACTAATACTTCTTTGAGTGCTTGGGCAAAGATTCTTATTAGTGTTGGCGATTAAAGATTATTCTTTGAGTTCCCGAGTTAATAAACATGAAAACAAAGCAATTACATTAATCAACACGTATGTAAATCGAGTTCACATGTTAAGTGAGAAGAGGTTTCCTGAATTAATTACAGAAGCTATTAACTTTAAATGGATTCGAGATAAAAAAAACTCTAAATTGATTATTTAGAAATATGATAAAAAGTCGTTTAGAAAGATATTAGAATTAATAAATTATTTTGATGTAATCGAAATATGAGTTTAGTCACGTACTCATTTATACAGGGTCTAACAGCAAATAGATTATATGCTCGTTTGTGCTATAGTCACAGTAAACCCAATACACTAGTGAAACTCAGGGGTAACCGTATAGAAAAGCAAATCTTAGTTTTCAAGAAGTCAGGTGGGTGTCCCCCATATTAGAAAGAGGACTAGCGGGAGATTTTAAATAGAAATAATGTTACTGTGCAAAGTTTTATCATTCAAAATCATAGATATTATAAAAAATGTTTGAAAATTTTTGATTAAATAACATGTCAAGTAGATACAGCATGAGTAATATATAAAAAAAACACAAAAAAAATGGAACATTATGTTAGAAAAGAGATGAATACAAGTGCAGACAAAAGTTTTAGCATTTTGCCCAGGGAATTGAATAGGCATATTAGATTTTGCACCCAACGCTTTGTGGGGGACTCTAAAAGCCCCAAAAGTGAAAACTGAAGCTGAAACCCAAATTTTTAAATACATATTTGAATTCAGCAAGGATTTTTATGTCCGAATACAAATTAAATGTTATTGAGCCTGATTGGGCCTCATTGTAACTACAATAAAATCTGACTTTTATAAGAATTTTACCTGTGTTAATAGCCTTTGATTTTTTATCTGATCCTATATTAACGTCTGGATACGCATGGTCGAATAAAGGACTTTTCAAATCATTTTTAAACATTTTCTGAGAAAATGTGAGGGGAATATTTTATAATTTTTTTGCACAAATTTTCATTGGGCAATTGAAGACGCGTTTGGTTGCTGCAAGCCAAATCTTTGCCCTATAACCCAAAAAATGTCATAAGATTCTCAGAATTATTCTATTTATCCGCGTACGATTTCTTACGCAATTGATATTCTTTACCTTTCAACATCTTTGGGGAAAAAGAAAAAACTCACTCCCGGCGTATTTTTTGAATTATTTTTACAATTTTCAAGGACACAACCATAACCTCTTTTCCCTAAGATTAAATAAATTGTTTGTAAACCTATTCGATTCTCACTTACAAATTAAAATAAATAAATAATTATCTTTTCTCTTCCTTCTGTCTTTAAACTCCTATAAACTGCAGTCACATCAAGAAACGATCGACAATACATTTCAAAGGAAACATTCCGAGATTAGATGTAAATATTGAGCGGTCATTTTCAAAGAGGGACCCGCCGACGCACTCGCCGTCAAAATCTTGTCGTCACCTTGGAGCTCACTTTCGCAACTGTATTGGCTTTAATGTGCTTTTGTGGAACCCGACTGGTTCAGGAGGTTGATAGGCATCCAGTTTATTGGTAAGTCGTTTTGTTGTTATCTGTGTTAACAGTTTGTATAGATGGGGAAGAAGGCTTACCAGGTGTACAAGTATGAACAGGTGACAACAGATGGTGCACCAATGCAGTTTGTGCTATAAAGATTTGACACCGCGCAATTTTCTTGGGTCATCAACAAGTGTCAGACGCGCACAATTGGAAAAGTGTGTGCATAGTGTTGTGTTGTTGTGTTCAATATGTCGAAATTTATACCGAACAAAGAGCATTCGCAGACAGCATTCATTTTTTGTTTTCATTTAAAGAAAATTGCTGTTGAATCATACCGATTACTTCGAGAAGCTCCATCGCAAGATACGTGAGAAACGATGGTTTCGGCGTTTTCAAAAATGGTGACTTCGATGTTGCAGACAAGGAACGTGAAAACCGCCAAAAAAATACGAAGATGTGGAATTGCAAGCATTGTTGGACGAAGATGATTCGCAAACACAAAAATAACTCGCCGAGCAATTGGGCGTTAGTCAACAAGCTGTTTCCAATCGGCTACGAGAGATGGGAAAGATTCAGAAGACCGGTAGAAGCGCCAAAAAACACGTGTCACATTTTGCTCGCTCGGTACAAAAGGAAGTCGTTTTTGCATCGTATAGTTACAGAGGATAAAAAGTGGCTTTATTCTGAGAATCCCAAGCGCAAAAAATCATGGGTAGACCCAGGCGCACCATCCACATCGACCGCAAGACCGAATCGCTTTGGTAGAAAGACGATGCTCTGTGTTTGGTGGGACCAGAGGGGCGTGGTCTATTATGAGCTGTTAAAACCCGGGGAAACGGTTAATACTAAACGTTACCAACAACAATTTGAACCGTTCGCTGCTTGAAAAAAGGCCAGAATACCGAAAGAGGCAACACAAAGTCATTTTTCTTCATGACAATGCTCAATGCGGCAAAACGAGTTCGCGACACGTTAGAAGCACGCAGCTGGGAAGTTCTACCCCATGCGACTTATTCACCAAACTTGGCTCCTTCCGATTACCACTTGTTTGCATCGATGGATCACGCACTTGCTGAGCAGCGCTTTGGTTCGTACGAAGATGTGAAAAAAAAATGGCTCAATGAATGGTTCGCACCAAAAGGGGAACATTTTTACTGGCGTGGTATTCACAAATTGCCCAAAAGATGGGAAAAATATATAACAAACGATGGAGCATATTTTGAATAAAGCACTTTTTATCATTCTTCCTAATTTAACATGTTTTTTTAGAAAAAAAATCCGCATTTCATACTTGTAGACCTGGTATAGGTCGATATTTGTCGATTTTTCTTTCATAGTTTTTTTATGTAGCAACACTGCTTGGGCATTTTGTTTTGTTTCCGATATTTTCCCAATGTCCTGTTATTATAGAATTAATAATTAAATTATAAATTAAATATCTAAAACAAATGATTATTTACACAAAAACTCCATTTCATTACCGAGAAAACCTATTTCGTTTTCCCAGAAATAAAAATCGATTTTTTTTGTGGAACAATGGCTTCCTGATTAGTTTCAATGACCTTGGCGGTTGGAAATAATGTAGGACGCAATAACACCACCTTAAATGTCTAAAATTTCATAAACGTAGCAAAATAAGATAACAAAAATAAGTATTACTTAATCAGTTTTAATAATTGTTGTTATTTTTTTTAAATTTATTTGTACAAACATTTTTATTGTGATAAGAGTCATGTATTGCGTATGACTCTATAATACGAGGGCTACCTTTTAAGTTTTTACAAAAACGATGGGAGAAAAAAAATTTTAGTACAAATCGTTTTGCATACGTTCGAACCAATTGTCGAAACATTTTTTCCTCTCTGAAGTTGGTACCGCAGAAACATGATTTCGGAAGGATTCAACTTCTTGAGGTGATGAAAATCGCTGTCCACGCTTTTTTTTAATATTCGGGAACACAAAGAAGTCGTTAGGCGATAAATCAGATGAATAATCAATTATTTGACGTGTTGTGTGAGACCTGGCATTGTCATGATGAAGAATGATGCGACGTTTTCCGTTTTTTTTTCCTGATTTCATCGATGACTTCCGGCAAACAAATTGTTGTTTACCATTCACTATTAACTGTTCTTCGATCCTTTAAAGCAATGGTTGCAAACATGTCCAGTATAACCAAAGAAAAAAACGATAATTTTCTTGGAGGTGCTTCGCGAACGAACCACTTTTGTTGGATTCGTTTCATCTTGGAATACCCAAACGAATATATCCAAGTTTCATCTCCTGTTCCGATGATGTATACCGATTTCGCATATTCTCGGTCAAATTTTATTACTAGTTCCTTACATCAATCTACACGAGCCTGCTTTTGAGATTCGGTAAAATTATGCGAAATCCATCGGAAACAGATCTTTTTCAAAGGTAAATGTTCACGCAAAATCGAATATACTGCAGTCTTCGACATGTCTAAGGATGTCTCCATCTCACGGTAAGTCACATGTCGATCTTCTTCAATCATGTTGCGCACATCATCGATGTTTTTTGGAACAACAACCGATTTTGGTCGACCGTCACGAAATTCATCGCTGACGGAAGTACGACCATGACGAAATTTTGCAAATCAATTGTAAATAGTGTTTTCTAATGGCGATTTATTACCAAAAGTTGAACGAAGCGATTCGAGGCATTGTTGTTGAGTTAGGCTTTTACTAAAATCATAAAAAAATCATTGAATGAAAACCTTTACGTGAAATTCCCATTTATTCACAGAACTATTTTTTTAAAACGCTTACTGTAAACAAACTTCACGGTCAATTTCTGAGCTGCCACTGTTTTAACAGTAACAAATGTCAAATTTTACAACAATGGTAATGTGACATCTCAATAGCGCCATCTAGTAGTCATTTGTAAAAACTTAAACGACAGCCCTCGTACAGGGTGTTTTTTTAGTTGGGGCAGTATTTTTACCTAATTATAGCACTCGATAAATCATGTTAACTTAATGTTAATCCAACACGTATTCCTGATCGTAAGGTAGATTCGCTAATCTTTTCTTTTACTACTAATCCCGAA
Source organism: Pachyrhynchus sulphureomaculatus (assembly GCA_019049505.1). NCBI lineage: Eukaryota > Metazoa > Arthropoda > Insecta > Coleoptera > Curculionidae > Pachyrhynchus > Pachyrhynchus sulphureomaculatus. Next base: position 27,316,053 of record CM032455.1, on the reverse strand, counting down.
TTTAGCATTATTATGATAAATCCTTCGTTCGGTTCTTACCACCATAAATTTATTTCGGCACAAACTATTTAGAACACGGAAGTGCCTAAATTGCGCAAAATTTAGCACTGTAAATCTGCAAAATAGAAGCTCAATAATTTGACGACCGATCGGATTATGTTAAGGAGGTTTTCGATGTCATTTTGGTGGGCATAGAAGCTTATGTTCCCTTTTGGAAAAAGTGCCCTCTTAATGGCAAGCCTTAGTTTGATCGAAGCTATAAAGAAGCTATTGGTTCCAAACATCTTGCTCACCGAGAGTGGCGTGAAATTTTGATATCATAAATACAGGATTTTTGTTGATTGCCTAGTAACGCAGTTGGTCAAAATTTCATCCGAACAACTTTACTATAATTTCCACGGTCAATATTATAGCAATATCTGTTGTTATCTGAAATATTTGCTTCATAGTCTACTGTTAAGCCCCAGAGGAAAATACCATCATCGATTCCCATGTACAGTCAAAAATACCCGATAATGTTTTCAGCTGTCGTAATACAGAGCATTTTAATGAAGCTGGACACCAGAAAATCTTTTGGCGCTGATGGAAAACCTGCCCAAGTACTCAAAAAATGAGCAAGCGAACTAAAACAAAAGTTTTTTGTATATTTTTCAACCTAGCTAAAAGAGAAGGAATATTCACTCCTGCTAAAAGTGCGCTAGAGTTTACTAAATGTCCAAAAAAGGCAAAAAAAAATCTTGCCAAATGAGTACTTATCAGTCCAGTTATGGAAAAGACTATCAATCAGCATCTTATAAAATATCCGGGAAGATTTAATATTACGACCATCAATAAGCTTCGGTAACCAAAGATCAACAGGATATCTCTTAACCTATGTGACACATCTTCGGAACAACGCAATTGAACTTTACGGAAAATCTAGAGAGGTGGTATCGGATATATCCAAGGCGTTCGACTGTGTTTAACTTGACGGATTATTTTGTTTATGTCTCTAGAGCAGGGGTGCTCAAACGGTCGATCGCGAGTGCTTTTTGAGTCGATCTCGAGAAAAAAATTCCGATATAGAACTATTCACAGATTTTGTTTTAGGTAACTAAAACAAAATGTAATGAATAAACTACTAAAATTTATTCGATCCACAATTAGGCGAGAATAACCCCCTCATCGCTTTCTTTTATCGTAATAACCCCCTGCTAGCGGCAAAAGGCGGCTTTATCAAAGGGACGCGCGGTACTTGTCAAAGAAAAGCCGCGTTTTTGATTCCCGCCGATTTTTCTAGAAAACTTCGGGCGGCGTGTTTGACGGGAACATTCGAGACTTCGTTCGCGCCTGCAGGAATAGGAGTCAGTCTGAGTTGTAACTTGAAGGCGATACATCGATACAAAGTTTATTAATAAATAGTCCAAAATGAGTGCGGCGAAGAAAAGTAAAACTTATCATTTTAATAACGATTGGGAGGAAGAATTTTTCTTTTGTATGGTAAAGGATAAGTGCATTTGTCTCATTTGCCGTGCGTCAGTTGCAATACCTAAGCGTGGGAACTTAGAGAGGCATCATAAAAACGGTTCATAAAAACTATGAAAAGGATTTTCCGTCACAGAGTGAATTAAGAAAACGAAAAGTACGTGATTTGATAACTTGTTTGAAAAAAGAACAAACCATGTTCATAAGACCAGCCAAACAATCAAAAGCTGCAACGATCGCGTCATTTAAAATATCTCATATATTGGCGAAACACAAGAAACCATTTGATGATGGATTGGTTGTGAAGAAAGCATTTATTGGAGCGGGTGAGACTTTATTTGGAGATTTTAAAAATAAAACAGAGATTATGTCTGCTATTAGAGAACTTCAGTTATCTCGTCCGACTGTCACAAGGCGTGTTGAAGTCATGAGTCAGGACATGGCAGATAAACTAAAACATGATATCATGGAATGTACATACTTTTCTTTATAGTTCGACGAATCCACCGATATGACAGGCACTGCCCAGCTGTGTATTTTTATTCGAATGGTATTCAATGACATGTCGGCTAAGGAAGAGTTTTGACAATGATTCCTCTGAAAGGAAAGACCCGTGGCGAAGATATATATGATGTTTTCTTCAATTTTGTGACAAACTACAAGCTACCAATATATAAACTAGTGTGCATTACAACCGATGGAGCACCAGCAATGACTGAAAACAAAAACGGTTTTGTGGCATTGTGTCGAGCTCATGATGATTTCCCTTCATTTTTCTCCTTCCATTGCATTATACATCAACAAGTTTTGTGTTCAAAAGTTCTAAACATGGAGGAGATTATGGGCATTGCAATAAAAATTGTGAATTCTATCCGTGCACGTAGCTTGCAACGACGGCTCTTTAAATTGCAGTTGGAAGATAGTGAGTCAGCTGAACACACTGATTTAATTCTTCACACGGACGTCAGGTGGTTGAGTCGCGGAAAATTCCTATGAAGGTTTCAAGAATTATTGCCCCAAATAACAGCTTTTCTGGACGAAAGAGGTGATGACACTTAGATGCTGAAAAACGGAATATAGCTGACTGATTTGGCATTTTTGACAGACATCACAATGCATTTAAACACCATTAATTTGGAGCTTCAAGGTAAAGGAAAAACTATTATTGAGATGATTAGCACAATAAACGCATTCAAAAGTAAATTGTAACTTATGATAGATCAACTGAAAAGAAAGGATCTGAAAAATTTTCCGTCTTTGAAAGCAAGGATTCCTCAGTTGAATTATGATATTTATGAGGCAGAATTATCAAATATTTTGGGCCAATTCAAAATACATTTTTATGATTTCAGTAAATTGGCAAATATCGCATCATTTATGAGTTATCCTTTTTCGTGTAAAAACATTGAGGAATTAGCTACTGAAATAGCAAGTCAGTTTAACATGGACTCGTGGTCTGTTGAAAATGAGTTAGTGCAGATTATATCAGATATACATCTCAAAGCCACAGCATCTGATACAAAATTCTGGTGTTTTATATCTGAAGATAAATATCCGAATCTAAGGCAAATCGCCCTTCAACTGACGACAATGTTTGGGTCAACTTACTTGTGACGAACATATGTCATCATGCATGCAATTACCGCTCGGTAATTACGTACAATCTTATGAAAAGTATGCTGAGGACATGCAGTGCCACGCTTCAACATCCAAAGTCACTCTTTAGTTAAGTTTAGACACTAGAACTCGTTTGTTTTGTAAGAACCAATAAACTCGCAATTTTGAATAATTATGAGTTTTTTCTTTGACATTTTAGAGCAGACCTACACTTACCTTGACTAAAAAAATGTATATTGTGCGGAAAACTAATATCTATGCCACGATACACCCTACCTAGACGACAATCCTACATCACACTTACTTGCAGCCTCTCAGAGTCGATCGATCGTAGTCTAACAATATTGAGGTAGATCGCCAGCAGTTCAAGTTTGAGCACCCCTGCTCTAGAGTTTTCTCAGCAATGGTTCTTTGCAGTTGAAGGATTTCTTTCAGACTGTTTCCTTATTAACGTTGTTGTACCCTAGGGCTCCATACTGTCTCGCGCTCTCTTCTTCTTTAGATTGATGATCTTTCCTGAAAAGACCAAAAGTCCCGTACCAGCTGTTCATATAATTATCTACAGAAGCAGGCAGCAGAAAACAGAAGGTACAGCTTAACGGAGATCTGAAAAAATTTCCATTTTGGAGTGCAACAACTAAGATACGTAATAACTTTAAAATTTTATTTTTCTTCAAATAAGAAGGGATGACGTTGCCGTTTAAATACATTGAAAAGTGTCACTAAGTACGGTGAGCAAGCAAATAATTCACCTGTCATTGTACACAAATTCAAAGTCAAACAGCTCTTTATTGTTACTAATCAAAATATTACAAGGCTTCGCTTACAAACTAAGCTCTATAAATCTAGTGTGCTAATTTAGCCTGGCCCGCCGCTAGGCGTCCGAACGTCCGCGTGCAAAACCTAGTATGCTCCCTCCAGAAACTTCTGTAGCCGCCCTTATCCCTATCCTATTTCCCCGACTTTAATTTGTACACAACATGACGAGATCTCTGTATTTGCTGCCTCCCTGAATGTGCCGCCCACGTGCGATGCACGTCTTGCACGCCCGCTTACGGCGGGCCTGATTTCAGCGCACTCATTTATAGCGTGCCTTTCGGCTGGCTGATGTTCTGCCTTATATTAAGGTAAGTTGAACGTCATGTACATGAATTTTCAGTGTTCCGTACGGAACACTTATGGGATCACTTGGGTGTCCGTCTGTCACACCCAATTTTCTCCGAAACTAATTTATAATAATAATAATAATAATAGCTTTATTACCCAACAGTTTCCCATTAATAGGGTAAATATTTAGACATTTACATATTCAATGACAGTGTGTAGTAATTGCTTCTTAGTACAACAGTATATGTCACGAATATTACAAATATGATTAAAATTAGTATACATTACCTGAATAGGTTAATTCAATAACAAATTAGTATTAGGTCTGTTACATCTAAAAAACATATTTGATCCTGAGTGTATCCGTGGCACATTGATGTTAATACGAGACAGTATATCCCTGCAATCAAACATATTGTGCAATACTTTATATAGGAATAATATTGAGGCACAAACTCTCCTGATTCCCAGGCTAAGAATATTTGTCTGTTAAACAACAGAAATTTCAGAAATCTCCTCTGCACTTTTTCAAGTGAAACTCTATGCACCTCGTACATTGGACTCCAGACAATACTTGCATATTCTAGTTTCGAGCGAACAAAGCAGAAATACAAAACCTTCAGTGATGCAATATTAGTGAAACCCCTACAATTCCTAATGATGAACCCGTAAGACTTCATTGCTTCAAAAACTTTAAATGCTATATGCTGAGCAAATGTTAGTTTTGCATCAAAAACAACTCCCAAATCCTTAGCTGTGCTACACCTACTTAAATTATGGTCTTGAATTCTATATTGAAACTCTATTGACGCTACCCTCCTAGTATATGTTAGAACTTTGCATTTTTGAGCATTTAGATGTAGTTTGTTGTCACAACATCAAGAATGTACGAAATTCAACTGGCTCTGTAGATAGGAACAATCCTCAGTTTTTTCTATTGGCATAAACATTTTAAATCATCAGCATAAATTAGTCTGTTACATTTTAAATCCTCGCAAAGATCATTTATGAACATAATGAAGGGCAAGGGTCCCAAATTTGAACATTGTGGAACACCTGAGGTAGCCACAAATCTTTCTGATTTGAATCTGTTGTAGGCTACAAACTGAGTTCGATTAAACAAGTAAGAACTTATAAGAGCCCTCGCACCATCAGTGAAACCAAAGAAAGACAACTTATTGATGAGAACATGATGGTCGATCCTATCATTTCCTATCACTATTTGACATAGAGAGTTGAAATTTTGCACACATATAGAAATTGATGGCCTAATCAGAGCTGTGTAGTTTAGAAAGTTAAATTTTGACTTAAGGGGTTGGTTTTGGGGGGTGGAATCGGAGGTGAAAAAAGAGTCTTTACCAGGTCATCGCGTGGGGTGTCAAATGAAAGCTTGTGAAAATACGAGTTCGAAAATATATTTAATGTAATACTAGCACACACTTTTCTTTGAATTATTTAAAAAAAAATTTGAAAAAATTCTGAAATATTCTCCATAAAGTAGATTAAGCGCAATTTATCACGATTGCATTACGTTTGATAATTTATATAGTATAAACAAACTATGGAAACTATGTTCCTCAACATTATGGTGGAGGTTTTTGTAATATACTTTTCAGTACATTACTGCTGTCGCTCATGTACCGACATCTATTTTATTTTATTTGTTTAAAATTAAACAAATATTTAGGTAGTAAATATTTGTTTTACACTTTTATTACTAGATTCTAGATTGACCTAGATTGATTTATTGGCTATTAAATAGCTAAGATGCTACAACTATTATACATTGGTGACTAAGAAAAATACATATTGGATCTTAAGATGTCAGGAACCTAATTAATTTAGCCTAGGTAAGGATTTTATTTTATTTTAAAAGCAATCACGGAAAAGAACACTAATTGCGCAAGTCCAACTTGCACTTGACCGTTTTTTTTTTATTTTGCCATTTCCGATTTGTCTTTCATGGCTTTTAGATATGTTGTATGTTTGAAATTATTGCTACCGTGCGGGAGTTCTATAAAACACTGTACAGTTCTGGATTCAGCAAAGATTAGTACCGTAAAAGAACCATTCGAAAGACAGGATCAGAAGAAAAACCTGAAATAAGCCTAGAAAAACAATGACATGTTAAAGATAGTAGGTGAATCGCTTCTCGAAAGTGTACGAATTTTACTTGATAAGTATCTAATGCCAGCAAGAATCCCAGATAGCTGGCAAAAGTCAGAAATCATAGAAGATTGTACAAAAAAGGGGATCGAGATAACATAGAAAACTCTCAACCCTTTAGTTTGCTTTCCCACTTATATCAGCTACTGACTAAAATATTAACAACTAGGTTAGATCAGTATCAGCCCTTCGAACAAGCAGGATTCAGGAGGGGTTATAGTACCGTCGACCATCTTCAGACACGTCGTACTTTCATCGAGAAGTGTACGGAATACAATATATCTCTATTCGTGGTATTCGTTGACTATCGTAAGGCTTTTGATTTGATAGAAACCTGGGCAATTCTGAAAGCTATAGATAATGCAAGGATAGATTCTAGATACTCAAACCTAAGTAAATATATATATATATATATATATATATATATATATATATATATATATATTATATATATGTATATATGATCATGCATCGCTGCAAGTAACCATTGACGAGAACACAGGGACCGATAATATCCGTACCGAAAGGAGAGTACGTTAAAGGGGCACAATTTCAGCCAAACTGTTCATCTTAGCGCTAGAAGATATGTTTAAAAATCTGAACTGGCATGATAAAGGAATTAACATAGATGGCATACGACTCAACCACTTAAGGTTCGCAGATGACATAGTCATTATTAGCGAGATAGCAGAAGAACTTCGAATCATGTTGCAATAATTCCATGGGGCTTCCTGAAAGGTTGGACTAGAAATTAACGCAAATAAAACAAAAATAATGAGTTCTCAAGACACAGATGTGACTGTTTCCAACCAATCGCTTAAAAACGTGCCCTCGTACATATATTTAGGACACAAGATCCAATTGGGAAAAGAGAAGCAAGATGCGGAAATCTCCAGACGAACAAGTTTTGGATGGGCAGCATTCGGTAAACTAGGACATAACGAAGTCACCAGTTATCTCAATAAATCTTAAAAGGAAAGTCTTTAATAGTTGTATAACGCCTGTTCTCACTTATGGTCTAACTTCGGTACTAATTCGTAAGTCGACTAACAAAATTCAAATCACTCAAAGAGCAATGGAAAGAGTCATGCGTGGAATAAGCCTTAGAGACCCGATCAGAAACCAATATATCCGAGAAAGACCAATAGTACCGGATGTATTGGAAAAAATAATACAGCTAAAGTGGCAATGGGCGGGCCACATTGCGAGACAAGATCCGAATAGATGAGCTAATAAATTGATAACATGGAGATCAAGGAGACTAAGCTAAGGATTGGATGAACACAGGCTGAGAAAGAAGAAGAAATACGTATGTTTGTGAAAAGATGTTTGAGAGATTATTATTGATTTTTAATTAGATTTTCTTTAAAGTTCGCTGGGAAAAATTTTAATCAAAAAACCTAGTTTCGTTATTGTACGCAGTCATCTCTAAGTGGCGCGATTTCTGTTATATCTAAAGAAATTTCATTTTAAAAAGAATTTTAATTAATAATTTATGCAATTTAAAAATTAGCAAAGCATAATATTAACAGTTGTTAAATGACATTTAAATTTCGTAATTTCATAAATGATAATTTATTAATCATTAATTAAAATATAATATTTTAAAAAATTTATTTTAAGATTATGTCTCATAGAATGCGCAATATCTAAATAAGTACTTGAATCACGTCTTAAGATAATTTTCATATCCGCATTAAAATAGAAAGTTTTTATTTTTTATGTTTCACCTCCTTCTGAACAATTGTATATAGTACTTAATAATGAAAAATCCATGTGATAAGCACACAGCCAGTTAGAAACAATAGAAATTCAGAAAAAATGCTTTAAATAAAGTATGAAACAATAATTTTTGGGTTTATTACTAAGATTTACTAAAATTTTTTGATGTTGGTGCAAAATGTACAAATCATTTCAATTTACATACATCGTACTGTTGGAACCTAAAACTGCAAGGTGTTCTCCAAATCGAGACGTCTTTTTAAACCAAATAAATCACTTCATTAAATATCTTCTATACATAGGTTAAATAATTAAGAAAATATGGCATTTTGAAGTTTACAGAGTGCGTCACCAAAATCTGAACAAATTTCGATTGAAATCTCCCGCTATATTATGCTTTCGCTAGTGGTCACCGTTGGCGTTCGAATAGCAAACTGGCTGAAGTAACTAGTGTTAGTCTCAAAATTGTAGCCATGTCGAAAACAAATGCGAAGTATAACCGAAGAGCCTCTATTAGCACCATTCGGTTTATCGTATATTCGAAATTAACTATTGATGACGTTGTAGCCAAATACAAGGCTCAAGAATAGTCCAACGAAGATTCTAGTGCATCGGCAAGGAAGCACCACTTGAAAGAATGTACCGTAAGGTCCCCTGAAGTCATCAAAAGGACTCAAGCGCTGATTTCGTGCCGACAATGCGTAGAATTGTCGAAAAGGACTTTCAATACCATAACTACACAATGAAGATAAGACAGATGCCAGATCTGTAGATGCCAGGGCAAAGCTAGTGGCTCGCTGCAATCTGCATGTCTGTTGTTTGAAATACGGAGTAGCCGGAAGCATCAGATTCTTCTAATGGCATTTAGAGGGAGGGCGAATGTGATTACAGATTTAACTGCAACGTCACGACTTACTGCTGCTATAAGATGCTTCTAGTGGTATTTCCGCGAAAATATACCCCAAATAGCAAATATGCCTTAAAATGCTTAAATAAGTTGTATTGCAGATTACAAAAGTGGTAATTTTTAAAATAAACTAACAGATTCTTATTTTATGCTGTTTAGAGCCTTTTAAGTTACATGATTCATTTATAAAAAGCCTTTATTATTCCCAAGAGAGGCATCATTTAAAAATAGATGACCGACAGAACTGCATTCCGGATTAAACAAGTGGTAATTGGAAGGAGCCAAGTCTAGTGAGTAAGCCACATGGGGTAGAACTTCCCAGCTGAGTGCTTCTAACGTGTCGCGAATTGGTTTTGCCGTATGTGATGGAGCATTGTCATGAAGAAAAAAACCGGTCAAGTGCAAGTTGAACTTGCACAATTAGTGTTCCGTACGTTGATTGTTTTTGAAATAAAAAGTTTTGTTAGGGTGGTATAACACACCCCAAATGAGTTTTCAACAAAGTTTGTTTCCAATCTTTACTGAAAACTGGTGACCTTGAAATATTGGTTTTTTCTATACCAGATAAATTATTAAAGGTAATGATCATTTTCGTTCAATCTATACCCCGTGGAGAATATTCCGGGATTTTTTCAAAATTTTTTGATCAGTACTTTTCGAGATAAGGTAGGGGAAAGCGATTTTTCACGATTTTTTAAAAGTAATACGAAGAAAAGTGTGCGCAAGTATTACATTATATATATATATTTTACTCGTGTTTTCACAAGCTTTCATTTGACACCACAGTCGATGACCTAGTAAAAAATTTTTTTTTCACTTCCGATTTCACCCCTCAAAACGAATCCCTTAAATCAAAATTTATGTTACGGTGATATAAAATGATCAGTGACTTCACAAAACACACCCCAAATAAGTTTTCAACAAAGTTTATTCCAATCTTTACTGAAAATTGATGACCTTGAAATTTCTGTTTTTTTTTTTTTATATAACAGATAAATTATTACAGGTAATGCACTCGTGATAATTTTCGTTCAATCTACACCCCGTAGAGAATATTCCAGAATTTTTTCAAAATTTTTTGATAAGGACTTTCCGAGATAAGGCGGGTGGACAGCGATTTTTCGCGATTTTTTAAAAATAATACAAAGAAAAGTAAACGCAAGTATTACATTATATATATATATTTTTTACTCGTATTTTCACAAGCTTTCGTTTGACACCACACTCGATTACCTAGTAAAAAATTTTTTTTTTCATTTCCGATTTCACCCCCCAAAACTAACCCCTTAAGTCAAAATTTAATTTTCAAAACTACATGGCTCTGATGAGGCCATCAATTCCTATATTGCTACCAAATTTCAACTTTCTATGACAAGTAGTTTCGGAGAAAATCGGGTGTGACAGACGGACAGACGGACAGACAGACGGACAGACACCGAAGGGATCTTATAAGTGTTCCGTACGGAACACTAAAAATCACAATCCGAGTAGAGATATGTTCATACACGGGTGGTGCAAACAAACTTCTGCTATGTGACTGTGGAACACAATTCATAGTTTGGATCGTTTGTAGAGTTGCTGCAACTACGGCTTAAAAAATGCCTCTTTAGATTGTACTTAAGACCGAGGTCACATTCTGGGGCATACATCATCGAGTGGATGACCTTTTAATAGAAAGTCAAAAGTCGGAGAATTCGGCGATGTTTATTGCTTAGCGATAAACCACGTCATTGCTCTCTAACTGTCTAGTGTTTTTGGCTAAAAATCAGTTACTATGCCGTGTTTAAGACTCTCAGTAATTTTTTAAAAACGCATAAGACACTCACTCGCACACCAATTTGCACCAACTCTAAACGCTTATTCAATATAAACTAAATACAAGGGTTGTATGATAAGTAGCTTACCTTGACAAGAAGAAACACTTTTATGTGTAAAATTTATTTTATTTTTCAACATAGTCTCCTTTTAGCTCGATACACTTCGTCCAACGGTTTTCTATCTTTTGTATCCCTTCTAAAAAATACGATTTCTTCAACTCTTCAAAATAGGCGCTTGTTTAAGCAGTTACCTAATCATTTGACCCAAATTCTTTTCCGCCTAGCCATTTTTTCATATTCGGAAATAAGAAATAATCGCTGGGGGCTAAATCTGGCGAATATGGTGGATGTGGAAACAATTCGTATCCTCATGGACTCATGGAATTTTGCCATGGCGATGACACAAGTGTGCACGCGTGCATTGTCTTGTTGAAAGAGAATTTTTTTCTTCGACAAATGCGGACGTTTTTCTTTCACAGCATGGTTGAAACGATCCAATAAGTTGACATAATATTTTCCATTAATCGTTTTGCCCTTTTTAAGATAATTGACGTGAATTATGTTGTATCCACAACCTTGTCGGCAATTTCCTTTTTTGGCGCTGGTTCGCTACGGAAAGCCCACTGTTTGGACTGTTCTTTGGTCTCTGGTGTGCTGTGATGAATTCATGTTTCATCAACAGTTAGGAATCGACGCCAAAAATCATTCCGATTGCGCTTTAGCATCGCCAAACATTCTTTTAAAGTTGATACATGAGCGTGTTTATTGTCAATTGTGAGCAATCGCGGCATCCATCTTGCGGAAAGGTTTCTCATATCCAAATGTTGTGAAAATGTTCGGCACCCGTTCAATTAAGATGCCCACAGTCGCAGCAATCTCACGCACTTTCACTCTCTGATCATTTATCACTATATCGTGGATTTTTTTAATCATTTCTGATGTGGTGGCCTCATTTGGACGACCTGGACGTTCTTCATCAAAAATGCTTGAACGGCCGCGTTTGAATTTAGCTGTTCAATATTTTGTGTTCGATAACGAAGGTGCAGAGTCCCCAGAAACTTCGCTGAGTTCCGCTTTTATCTCATCATTCGTTTCCCACCCAATATATCCCAAATACATTGTTAGAATAGAGAACATACAGAGAAAGTTCCTTAAGTTTCTGTGCTTCAGAGATCGTGGTACTTACCCTCCTAGAGGTATAGAAAGTAATATCTTGTTAGCTCGTTTCGACATGCCGTCGTTGATGAATCGCAGGATTTACTTGCTGGTTCAATTTTTGTTCAAGATATGTAAATCCTTTACTGACTGCCCTTACCTGTTTTCCCAGATCAACTTCCATATGCCTTCTCAACTTTCCAGATTTCTTCATGTTTTTTGTTTGAGTACACCAAGAACTAATATGTTCAGGAAGACTCCTTTGTATCAATACAAGAATATTTTCAATATGGTTTGTAGCGATTTGGATATGCACAACTTAACTCATGCTAAATTTACTAAATTGATGAAGACGAAGGTTCTTGATGCTCGGTGGACGTGTCCACGTCTTTGAGTGGTATATAGTAGTTATACATGTTGTTATTCTTATTTTACGCAATTATTGTAGTTTTCTTTTCTTTTTTTTCCTCTTTAATCTTTTGTAATTTTTGTAATTTACACGTTTGTCTTGTAAATGGATGTTCTACCTGTTAGACAATAAAGAATATTATTATTATTATTTTTCCTTTTTCAAAAACAGATATTTTTTCTCTGCTCAGTTTTTTCCTTTGTTGTAAAATCACAACAGTTGTTCCATTTAAATGACCGCCACATACAAACTAAATCACGTAGCGACTTGAAAATTTGACAGAACTCTTGTGAAAATATGTCCTGGCATGAGCATGTTGCAGGCATAGCAACGAGCTTCTCAAAAATTGTGAATATTATTTCGAACCAGAAAGCTTTACACTCCACAACAACTGTTAATTCTTTACAAAGCTCAAATTCGACCAACTATGGAATACTGCTCCCATGTTTGGGGCTCCGCTCCCAAACATACACCGCATTTGTTGGATTCTGTTCAGAGAAAAGCTGTTCGTCTGATTGGAGACCCGGAACTGACCGGCTGCCTTGATTCGCTGGAACATCGAAGAACGGTTGGCGACTTGAGTCTGTTCTACAAGTATTTTCCTGGAAAGTGTTCGAAGGATGTAGCCCGTTTAATTCCTCCCAAAGCGGTGCATATTAGAAATACACATCCATATGAGGTTCAGCTTGTTACTCCGCGTATAACGGTTTTCAAGCAGTCTTTTATATGGAGAACATCATCCCTTTGGAATAATTTGCCCAGCGCTGTATTTCCCACCGAGTACAATTTGCAGCGATTCAAGAACAACGTGATTCGCTTTTTCTGTACGTGTGCCGGTCCTGGAGCGCTTTAGGGAATTCCTTGCAGCACGTGTGCTAGACCCATAAAAAAAAAATTTCGTACGGCACACTTCGGTGTCTGTCCGTCCGAAAGTATTTGACGTAGAAAGTTGAAATTTGGTACTAATATAGGAATTGATGGCCTCATCAGAGCCGTGTAATTTTGAAAGTTAAATTTTGACTTAAGGGGTTAGTTTTGGGGAGCGAAACCGGAAGTGAAATTTTTTTTTTCTAGGTCATCGAGTGGGGTGTCAAATGAAAGCCCGTAAAAACATAAAAAATATACATATTATCTTACATGCGCACACTTTTCTTTGTATTATTTTGAAAAAATCGCAAAAGATCGCTGTCCCCCCCTCTATTTCGAAAAATACCGATCCTTTTATATGGAGAACTTCATTCCTTTGGAATAATTTGTCCAGCGCTGTGTTTTCCACCGAGTACAATTTACAGCGATTCAAGAACAACGTGAATCGCTTTTTCCGCACACATGCCGCTTCTGGAGCGCTTTAGGGACTTCCCTGCAGCGCGTGTGCTAGACCCATAAAAAAAAAGAAAGGTTATGTTTACGAAAAATATAATTTTTTATTTAGTAGTAGCGCCATCTCTGACAGAAGCCAGGTACTTATTATACAAGTCTCGTAATTACTGAGGTTCAGAAATTCTTACAGATTGAGGAAAATGAAGCCAAGTGGTTATGTTTGCGCTATGTTTCTTTAGTTGCCTCGCCCATTTTATTCAAGTGTTATTTTAGGAACATGACTATCCGTTTATTTCTAAATTCCAAATTTCCCAGAAATTCATTAGAATTTTCATTAAAAAATACGTTAAACATGCGATACTTTGACTATTTAAATCTCCGCATAAAATCACCCAGTGCACCACCTCTGACCTCAAAAAACAAAATGGTAGGAGTTGGGCGTCGGGGTCATCACAGACGTCGGTCTATCGATCGGGAGGATTTAATAAAAGGCAACGTGACGCCTCGGTTACGATATAGTACGCGTCATACAGTCGTCCGGGCAAATAGACGTCTGGAGTGTCTGGAATTGTCTATTGTCTGCTTTTGTGTCCTTGAAGGCAATGTATTCTTGTTGTAGCGACAGATTTTGAATTTTGTACAGGTAAGACTCTTTTCCTTGGTATTACTGTGTAATTACCAGAAAAAAAGGTACAAAAAAACTTACAAATGTACCATGGAACAAATTTATTTGAAACAATCTCCAAAGCTTATCATGTTAAAATATTTCACCGATCGGCCAAAATTTTTAATACATCATTTGAAATCGGTGGTTATTGTCGTTTGGAGTCTTTGTTAAAATCCTTAAATTATATACTAAGATTTATCTTTATTTTGTTTCTACTACTCGCTAATGGATCTATTGTATTCACGAAAAAATCATCGTCCGAGGTTCTTGCATTTGTTCTGTTCATAGCCCTTAGAGCTCAGAAAGCACAGTTTCCAATTTCCTTGAGTCTGTCTGTTTGCATGATAGCTAATATCATAACTTTTGAACGAAATGAGATATCGATTTCAAATCTGGAACACGTCATACTTAAGGCAGGTAGGCATTTTTAAAATTTTTGTTCCTCTCTTATTTATTAATTAACTATTGTAAATCTTCAGTATAACTAATCCATTATAAATAGGTAACGAAAAGTTTAAAACTGCGATTTTTGGGAAGACCAATATAGAAGAAATTTGCTTTTAATTTTATGGGTTTCGATAATTTTTCAATTTTTGACGATTTTTCGATTTTTGACCATTTTTGTCAATTTTTGATTTTTTCATTTTTGACGTCAAAATAAAATAACCGGTCAAGTGCAAGTTGAACCTGCGCAATTAGTGTTCCGTACGTTGATTGCTTTTAAAATAAAAAATGTTGTAACGGAAGTATAAAATGATCAGTGACTTCACAACACCCCAAATGAGTTTTCAACAAAGTTTATTTCCAATCTTTACTGAAAATTGATGACCTTGAAATTTCTGTTTTTTTTTTATATACCAGATAAATTATTAAAGGTAATGCACTCGTGATAATTTTCGTTCAATCTACATCCCGTGGAGAATATTCCAGAATTTTTTCAAAATTTTTTGATAAGTACTTTTCGAGATAAGGCGGGTGGACAGCGATTTTTCGCGATTTTTTAAAAATAATACAAAGAATTACATTATATATATATATATATATATATATATATATATATATATATATATATATATATATATATTACTCGTGTTTTCACAAGCTTTCATTTGACACCACACTCGATTACCTAGTAAAAAAATTTTTTTTTTTACTTCCGATTTCACCCCCAAAACTAACCTCTTAAGTCAAAATTTAACTTTCATGGCTTTAATAATCCTATATTATTACCAAATTTCAACTTTCTATGACAAATAGTTTCAGAGAAAATCGGGTGCGATAGACGGACAGACACCGAAGTGATCTTATAAGTGTTCCGTATGGAACACTAAAAAAACTGCCAAGTGCAAGCCGGACCTGCGCAATTAGTGTTCCGTACGGCGACAAAAATAAAATAAAATCCTTACCTAAGCTAGTTAATTAAATTCCTGACATGACATCTTAAGATTAAATATGTATTTTTACGTTTTTTCTTAGTCAATAATGTATAATATTTATAGCCAATAAATGAACCTAGTTCAATCTAGGATCTAGTAATGAAAGTTTGAAACAAATATTTTTTACCTAAATATTTGTTTAATTATAAACAAATAAAACAAAATTATTTTGCCTCGGTACCTATTCGTCGGTCACCAGTGTGTGGGCTGAAAAGTATATGAAAAGAACCTCCACCATATTGGAAAGGCAAACAATTTTTTGATACCAGATAAATTATCAAACCTAATGCACTCGTGATAATTTTCGCTCAATTTACACTTTATAGGGAATATTCCAGAATTTTTTCAAAATTTTTTGATCAGTACTTTTCGAGATAAGGGGGGGGACAGTGACTTTTGACCTTTTTTTTTAAAGTAATATGAAGCAAGGTCTGCAAGAGTATTACATCTTATACAGTGTGTCCCAAAAAGTTGTATACAAATGAAGAAAAGGTTTATCTTACATATTACAAAAAAATTTATTCTTGATAAAAAGTTCTGCATAATCAAGCATCAAAAGTTTAAAATATTTGATGGTATACAGGGAAAATAAAAAATAATGATTTATAATGAAGAGTAAGTTGTGTTTAAATATAAATACAGATTCAAATATTAATTGAAAATTTTAATAGGAACTAAAAAATTATGCTCACGTTTAGACTTGTGGCCTTCCTAGTTAAAAATTAAAAAAAACTCCAGTAAACACGTCAGTAATTGTTGAATTACACAGGCCAACAAAAAAAAAATTTGTAAAAACTTTTTAAACCAATACATCTAAGTGTTATGTATTTTTGGGTATTGAAACCGTATCTGGTATCAGTTTTTTTGTATCACCACAGTTCTCTCACAATAAGATAGTTAATTTTCTGTAAAATTATGTTAAGATTTTCGTAAGTTTCCTTCATACGGCATAAATATTTCCGTTGTGTAACAGAACACCTTTTAAACTAGTTTTTGATGAGTCTATAAAAAGCCTCCAATCTTCCTTCTTGTACTCAATGCCAAATTCGTTCATTAGACGACTAATATCATGGCAGTAAACCAAATCCTCTTCCTGCTCGAAAAACTGAGCAAACTGTTGATCTCTTGTTCTATAATGGTAAATAGATTTTCCAGTTTCCAATAAATGTTTTTCTTTCAGCCTAGAATCAAGCAATTCTGCTTTTTCCTTAGTCAAACCCGAATCTCTCACTAAATCATTTAACTCAGGTTGTGTAAACAACTGTGGTTTTCTAGAGAACATTGAAACTCATCATCATCCGGTCGACTTTCATTAAATTCGGGACTGGACTGTAAAACGTCATCAATAGACTGAGATGGCTCAAGGACAGGAAGTCCCGGTCCATGTCCTACAGGCCGATTAGCTGAAATAAAGTTAGGATAGACAATTACTTTCTTATTTTTGTAGTTTTATCCAGAAACATAAACGCTGCAAAAATAATAATCATTTGAATGATTTTCTTGCTCTCTACGTAGCATGGGTACTGCAAATCTAAAAGGTTTCTTTTCTTTCTTACACCATTTCCTAAGATCCTCGACACAAACATAACATACTTTGTGAGAAGCCCAACATTTTTCTTGATTACCGATTTCTACACCAAAATATGCAAGGTATACTTTTTTTACAAAGTCAGTAATGTTTCTTTGATGTTTTTTAACTACAACCACATATATAACAAAAAGTGTTGGGAGAGTTTTTACAACCACGATTAGCCATACTACGAGTGTGAATTAAAGCACATGGGTTAAACACTGCAATGCGAGGTTATATTAACTGGAAGAAAACAAACAGCTTTGACATTTAATTTTACTGCCAACCTTATAAAATTCTGATTTTATTGCCAACCTAATAACATTCGAATGATAAAAAATAAACTTTTCACATTTTGAATATTAAAATGTGAAAAATTAGTGGGCGATACGACTTTTTTATTATTAATTTTGGACTCAGCACACCAAAAAAGCATAGGAATCAGGTAAAATTATTAAAAAAGTTTTTTCATCGTTGGCCTGTGTTATTTATTGAATAAAAGAAAACGAAATCACTACAAATTTTAGGCTGAAAATAAATGAACATATCTTTAATATTTTTTAGTTCCTATTAACATTTTCAACTAAAATTTTGCTCTGTATTTAAATTTAAACACACTTTATTCTTCATTATAAATCATTATTTCTTATTTTTCCTGTATACCATCAAATATTTTAAACTTTTGATGCTTGATTGTGGATTTCCATGTGATGCAGAACTTTTTATCAAGAATCTTTTTTTTGTAATATGTATGATAAACTTTTTCTCCATTTGTATAAAACTTTTTGGGACACACTATATATTCTGGAACTCGTATTTTCACAAGCCTTCTTTTGACATCTTACTTGACGACTCCAGAAAAAAAAATTTCACTTCCTCTACAAGTCAAGTTTTAAGTCAAGATTTAACTTTCAAATATACACGGCTCTGATTGGATCATCAATTCCTATATTTGTGCCATATTTCAACTTTCTGTGTCAAAGAGTTTTGGAAAAAAATTTGGCGTGACAAACATACAGACGGACACCGAAGTGATAACACTAAAAATATATGAATAAAATTAGCAAACGGTATATGTAAGAACATGAAACAGAGTGAGTATAGATAGAAAAAGTATTAGTAACATCCGAAGGGTGACGATTGGCATCATAATAAAGTTCCAGAAAGAAATACGTAGGTAGGGTGACAATTTTCAGCTAAACAATATAGTCAGTGAAAGTTCAATTAAAATATACGAGCAACATTAGGATTCAACAACATATGGTTATATAACAACATTAAATGTCCCAGTATCAGTGCCATTTACATGGGCTACCTTATATTGTCGCTGATAGAACTAAAACTTGTAAATACTTCTTGTAAATTTAATAAGCATTTTCAGGCCATATCTCAACGTCACATTTACATTTAACAGGCTTTTATTTTTTAAAAAATAGATATATTTTTATCGATGTCTGGCTACAATATATTTTAATATATATTTATTTCTGACGGGACGCCTAGTAAGGACGAGTCAGGTTCCTTTAGCACGTTGGATGATGAGTTTATACCTTATTTTCGCCATCTGCGGGTGACCTTTCTAAGCATTTTGCATTTTTTGCAGGTTGTGTTAACGTTGTACGCGTTCACAAATACAGTTTAAATTTCAGTCAGGTACGGTGTTTGGTTATTTCTGATTTATGGTGTATTATTTCCTTATTTTGTCTTATTCACCCCCATTTACCCCTCTTACACCGTTTTTTTTTATGAGTCTAGCACACGTGCTGCAGGGAAGAAGTCCCTAAAGCGCTACAGGAGCGACACCTGTGCGGAAAAAAGCGATTCACGTTGTTTTTGAATCGCTGTAAATTGTACTAGGTGGGAAACACAGTCTTGGGCAAATTATTCCAAAGGGATGATGTTTCCCATAAAAAAGACTGCTTGAAAAGCGTTGTACGAGGAGTAACAAGCTGAACCTCATACGGACGTGAAGTATTAGCGCAACGTGTACTTCTAACATGCACCGCTCTGGGAGGAATTAAGCGGGCCACATCCTTCGAACACTTTCCATGAAAATACTTGTAGAATAGGCTCAAGTCGCCAACCGTTCTTCGATGTTCCATCGAATCACAGCCGCCGGTCAGTTCCGGGTCTCCAATCAGACGAACAGCGCTTCTCTGAATAGAATCCAATCCAGTGTATGTTTGGGAGCGGAGCCCCAAACATGGGAGCAGTATTCCATATTTGGTCGAATTTGAGCTTTTTAAAGAATTAACAGTTGTTGTGGAGTGTACTGCTTTCTGGTTCGAAATAATATTCCCAACTTTTGAGAAGCTCTCCTTGCTATGTCTGCTACATGTTCATGCAAGAACATATTTGCTCCCAAATTAACGCCCAACAGATTGAGTGACGATGTTAGAGGAATGGAGTGCCCCGACATAACTATGTCGGGTTCAGCAACGTTAACTTTTTTAGAAAAAAACTGCCGCCTGGGTTTTTGTAGCGTTAAATTCTACTTGGTTACTGTCACCGCAAGATAAAATTTCTTCCAGGTCTTTGTTGTTAAGATGAATGACTTCCTGCTGTCTGCGGATATTCGTCTGAGTAGCCGATGTCCGAGCGTTCAAAGTGAATGAAGAGATAAGCGTACTGTCATCTGCAAAGCTGTAGGTTGGGTTCTCGGTCTTTTCCAGTAGATCGTTAATGTGAATGAGAAAAAGAGTAGGAAACAGTATGGAGCCTTGAGGTACACCAGCGTTGATAGTGAAGGTGTTAGAAAGAAATCCGTCAACTGCCACTCGTAAAGAACGCTTTCTGAGGAAACATGAGAGCCACAAACAGAACTTTTCAGACATACCATAAGAGCGCAGCTTAGCCAACAGCCCATCTTGCCAAACACGGTCGAATGCCTTGGATATGTCAAGAGCAACCACTCGAGATTCTCCAAAGTGTTCAATTGCGTTGTTCCAAACGTGTGTTACATAAGTCAGAAGATCTCCTGTTGATCTATTTTTACGAAAGCCATATTGATGATCGCTAATAATGTTGAATCCTTCAAGATATTTTAGAAGATGCTGATTGATAGCCTTTTCCATGACTTTCGATATTATTGAAAGCAGTGCGATTGGTCGGTAGTTATTTGGCAAGGTCTTCTTGCCTTTTTTAGGTATCAGCTGAACTGTGGCACATTTCCAGCAGGAAGGAAATATTCTCTTTCTGTAGGAAAGGTTGAAAAGTCTGCAGAAAATTGGTGTTAGTTCGCTCGCACAATTTTTAAGAACTATGGCAAGTATTCCGTCAGCGCCAGAAGCTTTTTTGGTGTCTAGTTTGATTAAAGTACGTTTTATGCTACGTTGTCTGAAGACAATATCGGGCATCCTTGACTGCACTTTGGGAATAGTAGGTGATTTTTTTCCTTGGAAATCGACAGTAGAATGTGAAGCAAAGAGTTCAGCCAACAAGTTCGCTTTCTCAACAGGTGTCGTTGCAATAGAATTATCTGGCCGTGTGAGTGGTGGTATGGTGGATTTGGTGAAATTTTGACTGACTGCCTTAGCGACTGACCAAAAGGACCTGGAATTGTTGGGACAAGCGAGAAGTTTGTTTCTAATTCGTTGAATGTGTGCCTCCTTGGTTTCGTCGATAATTTCTTTGCATCTGTTCCTGGCACGAACAAAGGTGTTACGGTTTATGGTGTTAGGATTTTCACGCCATTGTCGGTAAGCAAGAAGTTTAGAAGCAACAGCTTCTTTGTATTTTCGGTCAAACCAAGGCTTCTCGTTGGAAGGGCATTTCTTCGAAAAAGGGATGTAAGCCTCCATACCGGCCAAAATAACATCGGAAACCTTCTTGGCGCAGTCAGATGGGTCGTCGGATCGAAAACAAACGTTTAATCAAGGGAAAGATCGAAAATATTCCATGAGATCTTCCCATTTAGTAGATTTGTAGTGCCAAATCTTGCGCGGTTTAGGCGACTCTCTGTCTCTGATTGGTAGGATACTCGATGTCGAAAGCAGTCCCACATTCACTCTGTAACATTGGCCATAGTTCGGCTATACATTGGGCAGCTTCCAGGTGTTGATGGTGATGTTTTCTCGCTTATTTCAACGTCAGAAACGTTAACCATTAATTTGGGAGAACAAGGCCGAAAAACAACAAGAAATAGCGATTTTTTAAAATTTGCTGCAATGTAATATTTTCTTACGTTGCTGTAATATGCGACATCGCACCACTAGTATGTTGTAAAGCTACTGATAAATTATAAGTGACTAACTTCACTTTGTTGTACTTCATACATACATAGTTAGTCAGATATGATATAGATGGCAGAACGTCAAATATATCAAGTAACTTTATACTTTACATTCCGTCGTGGAAAATTGGCAATGCAACTCTTACTGTATATGATGAGTCGCTGGGAGGTTGGTTTAAGTTAGTAGCAAGTAAGTGACAACTTTAGCTCCATGATCTAGTTCCGGCTTACCGTGCCCAGAGTCTCGAGTTCGATCGGTGGCAGGTCAGTTTTATTTTAAAAGTATATCAGGCCAAACCACATATTACTTCATGCTGCTTGCCAGCAGACATCGGCAAACGCTCAAAAAGCGGTCACGCTTTAAAAGTCAGTTGTTGGTAGGACGCTGGTCGGAACATGAAGGCGTACCTCTCCCTGGGTTGAGCGGACACCTGAAGACGACCTTCGAGGAAACGAGGCTGATAAAGAAGGCACCCTTCCTCCCACCCCGTAAGAGTGGGTTGAATACCTCAAATTAGCATTCATGAACTCGGAGCCGACCCTAACAAATGACAAAAGCATATTTTCGGTGGACGGACGTTTGAACCGGAAGGCAATCGAGGTAGTAGTAGCACTGGAGGCTCAGGTAGCCTAGTAAACAGACCAAAAGGATTCTTTTTTCCAAGCCGGACGAGGTAGAGAGCGCTTTTGAACGAGACGCAGGTCTGACGTTGAGCTGGAAGAATCGAACGCCGCCACCGTCACCAATGAGCATACTTCGTCACAACACCACGAAGACGTTCATAGGCATTCAGGTTGGCACCGCTTCGGGGTTCGTGGCCGTCAAGTGGTAAAAGAAACAAGACCGTAAAAACAGCGGACTGAGGAAATACCTTCCGCTGACCATGTGGTTCGGATCTCACTTTAAACTGTAGGTCCCTTCTGGCTTACATTACCCAGATATTCACATGGGGTTGACAAAAGAATCTTTCTGGCCTATTTGGTTGGCTATAGGCTTTCCCACTACTAGTAGCAAGTAATGGACTTCGTGACTTTTTTCATGTCTCTTGTTATTTCTATGATGCAAATTATGTAGCCTACGTGGACTAGTGATAAATATAATGAATAATACGTTACTGCTTCAGACCGGTAAATTTTTCAAATTTTTTACTGTATTTATAAGATACAGAGTTCAAAATACTTAAAATGCCAACAACGCAATGTTTTAAATAATAAATTAGATATTTTTTCAAAAATCAATTTCGAAATTACATGTCGTAAATCAGTTTTAAATTAAGATAAGAAAATACCTATTGTTAAATTATCATTTCCAATTAAAAAAAAAAGTTTGATATTACATAATTAAGATTTTTAATAAAACGGACATCTCATTCCTCCCAAAAATAAAATCGGTGAAATGATTTACCCAATATTTTCTTGGAAACTCGCAATTTTAATATTTGTTAAATTTGTCTTTCTCACACTAAAGTACGAGGGTGGCCTTTTAAGTTTTTACAAACGACCACTACATGGCGCTATTGAAATGTGACATTACTATTATTGTAAAATTTGATATTTGTTATTGTTAAAACAGTGACAGCTCAGAAATTAGCCGAGTAGTTTGTTTACAACGAGCATTAAAAAAAACAGTTTTGTGAACAAATGAAAATTTAGCTTAAAGGTTTTCGTTGGATGATTTTTTACGATTTTATAAAGACAATGCCTCGAATCGCTTCGTTCAACTCTTGGTAATGAATCACCACCAGAGGAGACTGTTTACAATTGGTTTGCAGAATTTCGTCATGGTCGTGCTTCCGTCAGTGATGCATCTCGTGAAGGTCAACCAAAATCGGCTGTTGTTCCAAAAAACATCGATGCTGTGCATGCGATTTACCGTGATATAGAGGTATTCTTAGGCATTTAGAAGACTGCAGTACATTCGATTTTGCACGAACAGTTATCTGTGAGAAAGATCTGTTCCCGATGAATTCGTATAATTTGACTGAAACTCAAAAACAGGCTCGTGTCAATTGGTATAAGGAAATGCACAAAAAATTCGACCGAGCACATGCAAAATCCGTATACAGGAGATGAAACTTGGATATATTTGTACGAGCCGGAAACTAAGCAACAATCAACTTTTTGGGTGTTCCGAGATGAGCCGAATCCAATAAAAGTGGTTCGTTTGCGTAGCAAATGATGGTTTGCTTCTTTGGTTATATTTTTTTTTTATGAGTCTAGCACATGTGCTACAGGGAAGTCCCTAAAGCGCTCCAGGAGCGGCATGTGTGCGGACAAAGCGATTCACGTTGTTCTTGAATCGCTGTAAATTGTACTCGGTGGGAAACGAAGCCCTGGGCAAATTATTCCAAAGGAATGATGTTCTCCAAATAAAAGACTGCTTGAAAAGCGTTGAACGCGGAGTAGCAAGCTGAACCTCATACGGATGTGAAGTGTTAGCGCGACGTGTATTTCTAACTTGCACCGCTCTGGGAGGAATCAAGCGGGCTACAACCTTCGAACACTTTCCATGAAAATACTTGTAGAACAGACTCAACCGTTCTTCGATGCTCCAGCGAATCAAGGCCGCCGGTCAGTTCCGGGTCTCCAATCAGACGAACAGCTCGTTTCTGAACAGAATCCAACAAATGCAGTGAGTGTTTGGTAGCGGAGCCCCAAATATGGGAGCAGTATTCCATAGTTGGTCGAATATGAGCTTTGTAAAGAATTAACAGTTGTTGTGGAGTGTAAAGCTTTCTGGTTCGAAATAATATTCCCATTTTTTGAGAAGCTCTCCTTGCTATGCCTGCAACATGTTTATGCCAGGACATATTTGCTCCCAAATTAATGCCCAACAAATTGAGTGATGATGCTAGGAGAATGGAGTGCCCCGACATGACTATGTCGGGTTCAACAACGATAACTTTTTTAGAAAAAACAGCCGCCTGAGTTTTTGTAGCGTTAAATTCCACTTGGTTACTGTCACCCAAGATAGAATTTCTTCCAGGTCTTGGTTAAGTTGAACGACCTCCTGCTATCTGCGGATATTCGCCTGAGCAGCTGATGTCCGAGCGTTCAAAGTGAATGAAGAGATAAGCGTACTGTCATCTGCGAAGCTGTAGATTGGATTCCCGGTCTTTTCCAGCAAATCGTTAATGTAAATGAGAAAGAGAGTAGGAGACAGTTTGGCGCCTTGGGGCACATCGGCTTTGATAGTGAAGAAATCCGTCGACCGCCACTCGTAAAGAACGCTCTTTTAGGAAACATGAGAGCCACAAACAGAACTTTTTAGACATACAATAAGAGCGTAGCTTAGCCACCAGCCCAGCGTGCCAAACACGGTCGAATGCCTTGGATATGTCAAGAGCAACAGCTCGAGATTCTCCAAAGTGTTCAATTGCGTTGTTCCAAACATGTGTTACATAAGTCAGAAGATCTCCTGTTGATCTATCTTTACGAAAGCCATACTGGTGATCGCTAATAATGTTGAATCCTTCAAGATATTTGAGAAGATGCTGATTGATAACCTTTTCCGTGATTTTCGATATTACTGAAAGCAGTGCGACTAGTCGGTAGTTATTTGGTAAAGTATTTTTGCCTTTTTCTGGTATCGGCTAAACTGTGGCACATTTTCAGCAGGACGGAAATATTCCCTTTGTGTAGGATAGGTTGAAAAGTCTATAGAAAACTGGTGTTAGTTCCCTCGCACAGTTTTTGAAAACTATGGCAGGTATTCCGTCAGCGCCAGAAGCCTTTTTGGTGTCTAGCTTCATTAAAATACGCTTTATGATACGCTGTCTGAAGACAACATCGGGCATCCTCGACTGCAATATGGGAATAGTAGGTTGTGTTTTTCCTTGGCAATCGACAGTAGAATGTGAAGCAAAGAGTTTAGCCAACAAGTTCGCTTTCTCAACAGGTATCGTTGCAATAG
This sequence comes from Pachyrhynchus sulphureomaculatus, assembly GCA_019049505.1. Classification (NCBI taxonomy): domain Eukaryota; kingdom Metazoa; phylum Arthropoda; class Insecta; order Coleoptera; family Curculionidae; genus Pachyrhynchus; species Pachyrhynchus sulphureomaculatus. The sequence continues at coordinate 27,290,552 of CM032455.1, read as the reverse complement.
AATTATCTGGCCGTGTGAGCGGTGGTATGGTGGATTTGGTGAAATTTTGACCAACTGCCTTAGCGACTGACCAAAAGGACCTGGAATTGTTGGGACAAGTGAGAAGTTTGTTGGATATGTTGCAACCATGGCTTTGGAGCATCGAAGAACAGTTAATGCTGAATGGTATACAATAATTTGTTTGTCAGAAATCATCGTCGAAATTAGGAAAAACAACCGAAAACGTCGCATCATTCTACATCATGACAATGCCAGCTCTCACACAGCACGTCAAACAATTGATTATTTGACGGAAAAAAACATCGACTTAATGTTCACTGCCCGTATTCACCTGATTTATCGCCTAACGACTTCTTTTTGTTCCCGAATGTCAAAAAAAAAAAAATGCGTGGACAGCGATTTTCATCACTTCAAGAAGCTGTTGAATCCTTCCAAAACCATGTTTTTGAGGTACCAACTTCAGAATGGAAAAAATGTTTCGAGAATTGGTTCGAACACATGCAAAAGTGTATAAATATTTTAAGAAACAAAAGTATTTCAAACATTTGATTAACGAAGTTAGACTTCTAAACAGAATCAGTCGGCTTTAGTGCTTGCACTGATTATATCCTATAACAGTAAAACGAATTCTTGGGCAGATTTATGGCACTTGATCGTTTACGGCATTAGAGATAGGGATTCTAGCGGACTGACACTACGATTTCGTCTTTGTTAGAACTTACGTCGTACTAGCGTAACTCTCGATGTTCTTGACCGCCTCGTTCGAGGTTTATTTAAAGTCGAACTATCTTTTTCAAAGTCCTGCACCTATTTTTTTTAATCAAGTGAAACTCGGGGTTTCTGCACACTGTATAAACGATATTAAAAGCGAAATTCTTACAGTGCAATAATCGGAGATTCATTATTTTTGTAAAACTCACGCACACTTGAAATACTCCGTGACAATAAAATTTTCATGCACCATTGCGTTCGTGCAATAAGCTAAATAAATTTGGATTTACGTATTGGACATTCTATGTTTATTGAAATTAACGTTGCCAGAAGCCCAAAAAATTTAGCTATCGCTACAAAACGTCGCCGTAACACCAAGCCGATTGGTTATCGCCAGATCGTTAAAATGTGCCTCGTCAAGTTTCTCAGAGATATCGTGCGTTGTATTATACATTACTAGCCGTGCCCGCGGCTCCGCTCGCGTGGACTTGATTCACTATTATTGTCACTGCTTATTTCTTATGTTACATAACGTAACACAGAACCTATGTATTTTGTAAAAAAAAACATGTAAATCTGATAAATGGTTCTTAAGTGCTGAGCGCAGTAACGGATAGACAGACAGAGAGACGTTGCGTTTTATATATATATTATAAATTTTTTTTAAATAAATGTTAAGATTAAAAAAAAACACATAAATCGGATAAGTGTTTCTCGAATGATAAGCGCAATAACGGACAGACAGGCAGACAGAGAGACGTTGCATTTTATATATTATAGAGTATAGATTATTATTATTATTATATAGCCTGGAAAGAAAACATATAGTACGTATAAATAAAAAAAAAAACACGTAAATCGGATAAGTGGTTTTCGAGTGATAAGCGGACTAACGAACAGATAGAGAGACGTTGCATTTTATATATATTATATATTCTTTGCTGCATGATATTGTTCCATATTTAATGGTTTAGGCAGCGTATTGCAAGAGAACGCGCTAGCGGCAAATTTTTTTCCGCCTTGATTCACTATTATCGTCACTGCTTATTATATTATCTAACGCAATAAAATATATCCTATGTTACCCAACGTATTGAAATATATCCTATAACCTGGCTAGGAAACGTACGTATGTTTTAAAAAAAGCACGTAAATCGGATAAGTGGTTCTCGAGTCATAAGCGCACTAACGGACAAACAGACAGACAGTGACACGTTGCATTTTATATATATATATATATATATATATATATATATATATATATATATATATATATATATATATATATATTGTATTTTTTGTTACATGATATTGTTCCATATTTAACGATATTGCAAGAGAACGTGCTAGCGGCAAACTTTTTTCGATTTGATTCACTATTATCGTCACTGCTTATTCTTTATGTTATAGTATTTTTCAAGATCTAAGAAAGTGACTTGGCAAATTGATGCAATAAAAAACATTAGACGACCGTTAGGATCTTCGCACGTACCTGGTCGTAACAGGGTCTATATATATATATATATATATATATATATATATATATATATATATATATATATATATATATATATATATATATCTATATATATATTTATATATATATATATATATATATATATATAATATATATATATATATATATATATATATATATATATATATATAAATATATATATATATATATATATATATATATATATATATATATATATATATATATATATATATATACGAGGCATGTTTTTTAAGTAAGTACCGTTTTGGAATTAAAAAAGACGTGCAAAGATATCGCTATAATTTTATTTTTACATGAAAGCCTGTACCTTAATCTACTTTTCTACATAATTTCCGTGAATATTGAGGCACTTGTCATAACGTGGCACCAGTTTTTGAATACCCTCCTCATAAAATTCTGCCGCCTGACTTGTTAACCACTGTATCACAATGCGATACAAAACACTACGAGAATATTGAGGAAAGCAGTCGCACAATGATGAAATTGTAAAGCGTCTGTTTTCTCTCACCTTTTCGTCCACTTTCTGCACCAAATCTTCATTAACGACCGAAGGACACTCCGTTCTTCATCATGCACATTTGTGCGGCCATCTTTAAATGCTCTCACCCATTTCCTTACCATTCCATCACTCATAATGTTTTGTCCGTAAACTTCACAGATCTCACGATGAATATCGATCGGTTTTACGCCTTTAGCACTAAGAAATCGTATAACAGCCCGTACTTCACAATCGGCGGGACTCACGATTGTCGGAGGCATCTTAAACACTCAGTAAACAACGTATACAATGAAGAATCAGACTGTAATGGCGTCAGTGCGTAGACATGAGATGTAGGTTACCAGCGCGCATGCGCGGAACGCCGACCGTATCGCTGCGGCGGCGGAATCGCAAAACGGTACTTACTTAAAAAACATGCCTCGTATATATATATAAATATAAATATATATATTTATATATATATATATATATATATATATATATATATATATATATATAAATATAAATATAAATATAAATATAAATATATATATATATATATATATATATATATATATATATATATATATATAAATATATATATTTATATATATATATATATATATATATATATATATATATATATATATATATATATATATATATATATATATATGTATATATATACCGCCCTTTCAATCTAACGTTTCTTAGCTACTTCGTGTTTATAAATATAAAGAATAGTCTTCATTTTATCTGCAGTATTATACTGAAATAGCGTGTAGTATAAAGTTCAGTAGTGTCTTAAAATGTCCGAAGCCCTTTCCATCAGAAGCCGCAAATGTTTGCCCGTTGAGGCAAAAGTGATAGTTAAATGTGTTTATTTAAAGTTAGTGAAGCGAGGCCACGAAAAGTACTTTTCATTGATGGGGTCATCAGCTTTAACAAGCATCCCTGAAAGTACAGTTTTAAAAATTGTAACTAATTCGATAGCGCCTAAAAAAACACGAAAAGACAAAGGTGTGTCGAAATGTATTGATTTCTGTCAAGAAGACTTAATCCGCCGCAAAATTTATGAAATGTATGCAGAACAAAAAGTTCCTAAGTAATTGTCACTTTCACGGAGGCTGTCCGAGGATAGTTGTGACATAAAATGTTCCACTACAACTTTATGGCGTATTCTACGTCGTTTGGGGTTTTTGTTCAAAAAAAATAGACAAAAGGCAAATTATAATGGAATCACAGCACTTACAACAACTCAGAATAGAATATCTTGAAAAAATAAATACAGCTAGATCGGAAAATCGAACGATAATCTACCTAGATGAGACTTGGTATGACACCCACGACACACCCAGTAAACGATGGATCGATAAATCTAAAAAATATAACACCAAAGTTCCATCAAATAAAGGTAAAAGAATAACTATTTTTCATGCGGGGTCACAAGTAAGCTGAATACCAGAATGTCTATTTCTAGCAGCCAAGAATATTTCAGATTCCAGCTTGGATTATATTATCATTGTGATACAACCGCTGAAGTTTTTGACGATTAGTTTCAAAACAAATTAATGCCGAATATACCACCGAATAGCTGTATTGTGATGGATAATGCATCCTATCATAATCGCCAAATGAATAAGGTGCCAAGTTCCACCAGTAGAAAAAGCGAAATACAAGTCTTTTTGTGCGAACGTGACATATAATTCTATGAAAGTTATACAGTTAAACAATTGTTAGAAGTTTTAAAAAGTTACAATTTTTCAAAGGAATATGTTTGTAATAAAATTGCAAAGGAAGCAGGACACGAAATAATTTGGCTTCCACCATATTATTGTATCTTTAAAGCGATCGAGTTGATATGGCATAAAATAAAGTCTAATATACGTGCTCATAATAATACACCCACTTTAAACAGTAGTGTGATTTAGTTGATAAAGACAGAAGTCAAAAATGTAACCCTTGAAAACTGGAGAAACTGTATTCAACAAGTCAAAAAAATTGAAAACTCATATAGATAGATGTATGTCCATAAATATAAATAATTTAGAACTTGTAAAAAACTTATTATTGATTTGCAAGATAGTGGCGATAGCGAAATTTAACTAGATATTAATTAATAACTAAAATTGTAACAAATATACGCGAGGACACTGTACACTGTTTTAATATATTTGTGTAATTACTATATCATGTATTATCCAGTACATAAAACATTAAAATTCAACTGTTTTATCACAATAAAATTTTAAACCCAACAATTATACGATCAGGTATAGTGCGGCCCTGCACGATGCCTTGTCATTAAACAGCCATAAATTAATCACTTTCGAATCTTGTTGAATTTTGAATGAGTATAGGTAGCTAAGTCACTTTCTTAAATCGTGAAAAATACTATACCTAACGTAATAAAATATAGCCTATAACCTGGCCAAAGAACATATGTATGTTTAAAAAAAAAAGCACGTAAATCGGATAGGTGGTTCTCAAGCGATAAGCGCACCAACGGACAGATAGACAGAGAGACGTTGCATTTTATATATATTATAGATACGTAACAATAATAATGAAGTGGAATTTCTGAGAAACTCGACGAGGCACATTTTAACGATCCAGTGGTAGCCAGCCGGCTTCGTACTGCGGCAACGTTTTATTCTACGTGTTTGTCTTTCCGTAGCGATAGTTATATTTTCTGTGCGAGAAGTCATAAAATTATTTTAACATGAACATTTAGCGTGAATGCTATTAAAAAGGTAATAACCGGGACTAAATTATTTGGAAAATACTTTCTTAATTCCAGTATTGTGCAGCAATTCAGAAAATGATTGGACGGATTATAGTTGTAAAGTTCATATTTACTTTATATTATTTTAATGTATTCAATGGATTATGGCTTTATAGCTCATATTTAAAATATTTATTTCTTTATGACACTAAAGACGACACGTTTCTTGGTTATATGTCGCAATCGAACCAAGGGTTAAACCGAAGAATACAGGGAATAGGGAACACGCTCCCCCCTTCGAGGGCAGTACTTATGAGTAAGGAAACCCAAATATGCAAGTGAAGAACTTTAAAATATGCGCATAAATATGTAAATAATTTTCTCAAAATATGCACATACATGTTGTAAATATGCAGTAAAAAAATCGAAATAGATTTGAAAAATGTAAATTTATTGTTTCACATTACATGATACGAGTACAATACAAATGTAGCAATAAAAAACCCATTTTAAATTAAAATTATTTAATAGCATAGGATCTAAATCAATGGAATCAATAAAATCCCCCTTTAAAACATTAGCTACTTAGCTGACAAATTGAAACACACTATTTTTTTCCATAACATTCCGAAATTTTTGAAAAATTTTGCTCTCAATTTTACCTGCAACATTTTCAAAAGCGACCTCACATTGTTTTATTGGTTGACTTCGGGTTAATGGCAAATTAGATTCCTCCATTTGAGTTATGGTTTTAGAAACCAAGCTATAATTTGTTTTAAGAAAGGAAAGTTGTTGTTTTATCTCCTTGTTTTTGAATAATCGTTTAAGTTCTGTAAGGGATTGGGAAGATTCGTTTGATAATTCTGCAATTAGACCATCTAGTTGACAGAAGTTGTCGCAATAAAAAAATGTTGCTTCCAACCAAGGGCCCCATCTTGTAATAACAGGCTGAGGTGGAAGAGGAGTGTTTGGTAGTTTTTCTTTGTAGAACTGAATCCTTAAAGGCGCTTTAAGGAAGATTTTCATCATGTTAGAAATTAAGCTATTCACAAACGGAAAATGATTCCTAATTTCCTCAGCAACCCTATTTAAAGCATGAGCGAGACATGTTACATGTGTTGGATAAAAAATTTTGCCCCGCCTTTATCATGTACGGTGCTGCGTCTGACAAAATAAGCAAAAAATTATCTCCTGGAACAGGCGTAGGAAGAAAAAACTTCGATAGTTCCTCTTGTACAAATCTGGCCACTGTCAATGCATTTGTTTTTTCTAACTGTTTGGAAGCAATCAGATAAGATTTTGGCAAAATATCGTCGCTAAGAACTCCAATCAATAAATGCGCAATATACCGTCCTCTTGAATCGGTGGTTTCATCAATACATATGTAAATATGGTCGTTGCGAATTTTACCTTTAATTTCCTCAATTACCTGTGAATACAAGGAGCTTACGTCGTTTCTCCGTATTGTTGTTCCATCTGAGATATTAAATTTGCAATACTTCTGGAGGAAGGAAGTAAAGTTTTGATTACGTAGCTTCGATAACGGAATGTTTGATGTCATCATTGCACGGCATAGATCTCGGTTAAAGATGTCTTGTTCATTTAGCTCTTTATTTTTGTACGTTGGTTGGAAACATTGCATTAATGTGTGTTGTAGCCTATCTTCAGGTTTCGTCTTCCTCAATTTGGCAATATTGCAAGCAGTTTTCACGTGTTGCTCTATTTGAAATTTTTTTATCGCATGGTATCTGCAATAAAAAAAGAAAATTTAATTAAAACCCCAAGGAAAAAATTCGTTAAATAGAAATTTCGTTAAATAGAAAACTAGGTGCTTAGGGCAGGCAAAAATTAAAATTCTGCTTTGTACTTTTTTATTAGATTACCTAGAAATACATACGTGGTTTTGTTAAATAGAAATTTTGTTCGTTAAATGGAACAAAAATAACTTCAATAACATTGAAAATAGCATCAACGGCAAAATCCTGACAAAAATTTCGTTATGTTTAAATATTAAACGAAAATGAAATACCCTGTATATTCAATAGGTATTCAAAAATTATACTCACAATTTTAACACATGCAGAACAGTAGATTTTTCCCATATCTATTCTTAGTTTTTTGTAAGGTTTAATCCACACTGACACACTACACTGTAGTGAAATACGACTCACAAGATAAAAAGCACAAATCGACGTAACCACTTTAAAAGCACAACCAAAAATGAAATCTAATAAATTAATAATACAAGTATGCTCTGATGGCCGTTTGAGGTTTACTGACTGGTTTTTACTGACCATGAAATAATAAAATTTATTTGGGGAAAACCACCGGCGCGGCGGCGGAGGCCTAAACATTGACTCTTATTCCGAAAAATGAATGAAAACGCCTGCCAAAGACCTACATTATTATAAATTCCTTCAAATATGCACATATATGCTATTTTTAAAGCATTTATGCAAATATTTAGAAAAATGCATATAATATGCAAAATATGCAATATATGCGCTTTGCATATTTGGGTGTCCTTACTTATGAGGAAGGAACTTGGGAAAACTTACTATTTTCCTTCAAGAGCGATACACTTATCCTGGCGATCAAACTCGCTAAAATAATCCTCAGTTTCCCATTTGCCTTTTTGCCTTGAGCTCTTTCCCTGAAGCCACATTTTCAAATTTGGAAAGAGGTATTAATCGCTGGGAGCCAGGTCTGGCGAATACGGCAATAAACGAAACAATTGTTATGGTAGAACATCTATTAAATAAAAACAACGTCAAAACAAGATATTCTTAACCTACTAAAAACATGTCTGAAACAAAATTATTTTATATTTAACTAGCCGGGCCCGCGGCTCCGCTCGCGTGGACTTGATTCGCCACTATCGTCATTGCTTATTCCTTATGTTAACCAACGTAATAAAATATCTCCCATTATTTCCCCTTATCTCTCAATATTTCTCCTTATCTCCCATTATCTCTACACAATTTCCATTATCTAGACTTATCTCTGCTCATCTCCCATTATTTCTCCTTATCTCCCATTATTTCTCCTTATCTCCCATTATCACACCTTATCTCCCATTATCTAGGCTTATCTCGACTTATCTCTCAATATTTCTCCTTATCTCCCATTATTTCTCCTTATCTCCCATTATCTAGGTTTATATCGAATTATATAGAACATATGTAAAAATTTATAAAAACACTTAAATCGGATAAGTGGTTCTCAAGTGATAAGCGCACTAACGGACAGACAGACAGAGAGACGTTGTATTTTATATATATTCTAGATAGAAGATTATAGATAACCTGGCCAGAGAGCAAATGTATGAATTAAAAAAAAACACGTAAATCGGATAAGGGGTTCTCGAGTGATAAGCGCACTAACGGACAGACACACAGACAGAGAGACGTTGCATTTTATATATATTATATATTGTTCCATATTTAATACTTTAGGCAGTATATTGCAAGAGAACGCGCTAGCGGCAAACTTTTCTCCGACTTGATTCACTATTATCGTCACTGCTTATTCCTTATGTCACCTAACGTAATAAAATATATTCTATATGTATGTTTAACAAAAAGAACTTAAATCGATTAAGTGGTTCTCCAGTGATAAGCACACTAACGGACAGATAGACAGATAGAGAGACGTTGCGTTTTATATATATTATAGATATTCTTTGCTGCTTGATATTGTTCCATATTTAATGGTTTAGCATGTTTAAAAAAAAGCACGTAAATCGGATAAGTGGTTCTCCAGTGATAAGCACACTAACGGACAGACAGACAGATAGAGAGACGTTGCGTTTTATATATATTATAGATATTCTTTGCTACTTGATATTGTTCCATATTTAATGGTTTAGCATGTTTAACAAAAAAGCACGTAAATCGGATAAGTGGTTCTCCAGTGATAAGCGCACAAACGAACAAACAGACAGAGATACGTTGCATTTTATATATTATAGATGTAATAAAATATATATCTATAACCTGGTCAGAGAACATATGTATGAATTTAAAAAATCACGTAAATTGCATAAGTAGATCTCGAGGCAGAAGCGCACTAACGGATAGACAGACAGACTTATATATATTATAGATATAGGTTATTATCATTATTATTATTATATAACCTGGCCAAAGAATATATGTATGAATTTAAAAAAAAAATACATAAATCAGATAAGTGGTTTTTGCGTGACAAACGCACTAATTGACAGACAGACATTGCATTTTATATATTATAGATTATAGATATTCTCTGCTACATAATATTGTTTCATATTTAATGGTTTAGGCTGTTTATTGCAAGGAAACGCGCTAGCGGTAAACTTTTTTCGACGTAGACGACATTTTAGTTTGTTTCAATGGCACGGATAGACAGTTGAATACATTTTTTAATCACATCAATTCCATCCACTGAAATGATTTCAGTAACGAATTAAATTTAATAAAACAAATTGCCGTAATATGGTCAATTTAATACTCAATAAAAAACATAAAAACGAAGCTATTTCTGAAGTCTATCCCAAAACTAGAAACAGCAATATCAATTATAAATCATTAACCTATTTTGGCACCACATAAATATGTCCTGGCACGAACGAGTTACAGGTATAGCAAGGAGAGCTTCTCAAAAGTTGGGAATATTATTTCGAACCAGAAAGCTTTACATTCCACAACAACTGTTAATTCTTTACAAAGCTCAAATTCGACCAACTATGGAATACTGCTCCCATGTTTAGGGCTCCGCTCCCAAGCACACACTGCATTTGTTGGATTCTGTTCAGAGAAGAGCTGTTCGTCTGATTGGAGACCCGGAACTGACTGGCGGCCTTGATTCGCTGGAACATCGAAGAACGGTTGGCGACTTGAGTCTGTTCTACAAGTATTTTCATGGAAAGCATTCGAAGGAATTAGCCCGCTTAATTCCTCCCAGAGCGGGGGGAGTATGTTAGAAATACACGTCGCGTTAATACTTCACATCCGTATGAGGTTCAACTTGTTACTCCGCGTACAAGCAGTCTCTTAAATGTAGAACCTCATCCCTTTGAAATGATTTGCCCAGGACTGTGTTTCCCACCGAATAGGTACATTGGTTTACTGATGTTTTGTAGATTATGAAAAGGTACAGAAATATGCTGTTCTCGAAGTTTAAAAAAACTAAAAGGGTTCACGACTGGGAAGCATACAAAAGGGCGAGAAATATGTTTACACAAACAGTTTCTAAAAGGGCGAGAAATATGTTTACACAAACAGTTTCTAGCGAGAAGAGAGCTTATTTGGATTTTGCCAGTGGGAATCAAAATAGTAAGTCTATGTGGCAAACCCTTCATAATATGAGTGTCTATAACAAGAAGAAGAAGAGTAATTTTATAACTCCTGCGCATCTACAGGACCCCGACGAAATCAACTCATTTTTCGTTGATACAGATTTGCCTTGATGTTAATCCTGATACGATTTGTTATATTCTGATAACAAGGTTACCGATAGTGTGTTCAAGATCTCATTGGTTAACGACGGTGACGTCATTTCTGCCATCCTTGATACAAGGTCGAATGCTTCTGGAGCTGATCAACTTACGTTGCAGATGTTAAGACTTTGTTGCCCCTCATCGTACCATTTCTCACTCATATTTTCAATATATCTATATTAGAGAGTAAGTTTCCGTCCGATTGGAAATTGGCATTAGTATTGCCTTTGCCCAAGGTGTCAAACCCTAAGGATTACTCTGAACTGCGTCCGATTAGTCTTTTGAGTATTCTGTCTAAGATTTTGGAGAAAATTTTTAAACAGATTGTTAACTATTTTAATAATAATAACTTATTCTTTGAAGGTCAGTCGGGGTTTCGCAAGGGTTTTGGCACTATAACAACCTTGTTAAGCATTTTGGATAATATCCTCGGAGCGGCGGATATTGGAGGGACAATTGCCTTGATTCTTCTCGATTACAAGGCATTTGATACGATGGATACCAGCTTGCTGTGTGCCAAACTTCATTATTATGGTTTTAAAGAACGTACAATAAATTTAGGACTACTTGGCAAATAAATCACAGCGTGTGCTGATTAATCGCCGAGTGTCACAAAGTTTGGTTTTAGATAGAGGCGTCCCTCAGGGGTCGATTTTGGGTCTCTTGTTGTTTGTCATTTATAAAATGGACTAGCCGGGCCCGCGGCTCCGCTCGCGTTGTCTTGATTCACCACTATCGTCACTTCCTTCCTTCCTTATGTTACCCAACGTAATAAAATATCTCCCATTATTTCCCCTTATCTCCCAATATTTCTCCTTATCTCCCATTACCTCTACATAATTTCCATTATCTAGGCTTATCTCTGCTCATCTCCCATTATTTCTCCTTATCTCCCATTATCTTACCTTATCTCCCATTATCTAGGCTTATCTCGACTTATCTCTCAATATTTCTCCTTATTTCCCATTATTTCTCCTTATCTCCCATTATCTCACCATAACTCCCATTATCTAGACTTATCTCTGCTTATCTCCCATTATTTCTCTTTATCTAGCATTATTTATACTTATCTCCCATTATCTCACCTTATCTCCCATTATCGAGGCTTATCTCGACTTATCTCCCATTATTTCTCCTTATCTCCCATTATCCCACCTTATCTCCCATTATCTAGGCTTATATCGAATTATATAGAACATATGTATAAATTTATTAAAACACGTAAATCGGAGAAGTGGTTCTCAAGTGATAAGCGCACTAACGGACAGACAGACTGACAGTCAGAGAGACAGGCAGACAGACAGACAGAGAGACGTTGCATTTTATATATATTCTAGATAGAAGATTATAGATAACCTGGCCAGAGAACAAATGTATGAATTAAAAAAAAAACACGTAAATCGGATAAGAGGTTCTCCAGTGATAAGCGCACTAACGGACAGATAGGCAGACAGACAGAGATACGTTGCATTTTATATATATTATAGATGTAATAAAATATATATCTATAACCTTGTCAGAGAACATATGTACGAATTTAAAAAATCACGTAAATCGGATAAGTGGTTCTCGAGGGATAAGCACGCTAGCGGACAAACAGAGAGACGTTGCATTTTATATATATTACAGATATAGATTATTATTATTATTATTATTATATAACCTGGCCAAAGGATATATGTATGAATTTAAAAAAAGACACATAAATCGGATAAGTGTTTCTCGCGTGATAAACGCAATAATGGACAGACAGACAGACAGAGAGACATTGCATTTTATATATATTATAGATTATAGATTATAGATATTCTCTACTACATAATATTGATCCATATTTAACCGTTTAGGCTGTGTATTGCAAGGGAACGCGGTAGCGGCAAACCTTTATCCGACTTCATTCACTATTTTAAGTCACTGCTCATTCCTTATGCTATCTATCGTAATAAACTATAGCCTATAACCTGGCCAGAGAACATATGTATGATTTTAAAAAAAAAGTACGTAAATCGGATAAGTGGTTCTCCAGTGATAAGCGCACTAACGGACAGACAGACAGAGAGACGTTGCATTTTATATATATTATAGATTTGCATTGTTATGTTAACAATTGTAGGCTAATACAATATGCAGATGACAGTCAAATTTTAAGGAGCTTTAATAGGTTTAACGCATTACGGGCGGAACAGGAAATTAATTACCTACTCTAATAACAATGGTCCGAGGATAAATTCGAGAAAGTCGGCAGTACTGTATTTTGGAACAAACAGTGAATGGGCTTCGACAAATCTCAATTTAAATATGGCCCAGGAAAGAATTCCGTTTGTTACTGAATATAAAAATTTGGGAATATTATTTGATAGTAAGCTCAGGTTTAGAAGGCAGGTTTCTTTGATAGCTCAAAGGGCGTATTGTTCACTACGTAATTTGTATAAGAATCGGCATATCCTTAATTTGACTTTAAAAAATATTTGTGCCAGACTCACACTTATTGTAATTTTGTTTACGATCCGTGCCTGGACCTTATGTCGAAGAAGCTGCAAAAAATTCAAAACTCCTGTGTACTACCTTTATTTTTGGATGCAGGGGCAGGCTGAAGGAGCTAAAATGGTTGCGTATTAAGGATAGAGAAAGGCTACATCTAGGTTGCTTTCTGCAAAGACTGTTGAGGACCGGAGTGCCACAGTATCTGTGTGGAAGGCTGCATCATCAAAGTTCAGTACATCAGCGTAATACTAGGTACAACGACCGCTTTCAAATACCTATGCATCGTACAAGTATGTTTAAACAGTCTTTCGGCTATACATCTGCTAAACTTCTGAACAAAATTCCTAAAGGTTTGCTTGCTCTGTCTGAACTGTCTTTCAGAAGGCAGCTAAAGGAGATTTTATTTGACTGTTATTATTATGTCTCTTTTATAGGGTAAAGTGGAGATCATGGTTGGTATATGGGTATCATGTTGAATTACAGTGTTTTCCTTTTTTAGGTTAGAGTAAATAAAGTTTAAGTACTAATGGCGACTTCAAAAATTGTATTTGAGTTTATATTTTTATTTTATTATTTTTTCTTTTGTGCATTTTTGGGAACTTGCTTAACAATAGCATTGCTGCATTTCGCTAAGTATAAAATAAAGACGTTTATTATTATTTACAGCGATTCAAAACCAACGTAAATTGCTTTTTACGCACACGTATCGCTCCTGTAGCGTGCTTTAGGGATTTCCCTGCAGCACGTGCGCTATTCTCATAAAAAAAGAAACAATACAATGACCCCACCCCTTTTACCGTCTTTCCATGTCAACAATAAAAATAATGAAAAAATAATGTTATTTTTGGATTCCTTAACTGAAAAAACCCAAAAAACGTCATGGAAAATTGAAAAATACCTATATTATATATTTTATGTTAACAAAGTTATCTTTATTTGTTTTTTTCTATTTGGTTTAGATTCCTAAAGATTGTAATTTTTCGCAACCTGCAGCTGGCCTCTTAGAAATACAAACTATTGTTTATTTATCGTGTTTTCTTTATTCTAGGTAATTCTCCTAATTTTAAACGTTTAACAGAAATACCTATTGCTCATATTTGCGCAACGATTATAAACGATTCCATGTATGTATGTACCTTCATTTAGAACTTTTGTCAACATAATTTTAAACAAATAACCATATTAAACTACCTACCAGGGAAATCTAATAGTTTTTAACTAGGAACGAAAATTTAAATAACTATTTAAGATCACCACTTATGTTTATTATATTACTGCTGACAATTGTTTCGACACACTGTGTCCTCTTCTGGAGCAAGATGTAAATTAACTGCAAAGTATGTTATAGAATATATAATTTACCTAGTTACAAGTACTACATTAATTAACAATATTTACCTTAATACTTAAAACAAGTTCAATAAAGGAGGCCCACCCCCATCCAACTGATCGTTGAGCTGAGCATTTTTTCTGATTAATTTCTACCTGCTCAAAACAATTCAATAATTTCCCTTTCTTCTAATTACGCAAAATTCTGAAATCTTCATTGAAAGTATGATTTTCACCTGTTAAATGCTTAGCGTAGTGAGATATGTCATTTTTAGTGTTCCGTACGGAACACTTATAAGATCACTTCGGTGTCTGTCTGTCTGTCTGTTTGTCTGTCTGTCTGTCACACCCGATTTTCTCGGAAACTGTTTGACATAGAAAGGTGAAATTTGGTAATAATATAGGAATTGATGGCCTCATCAGAGCCATGTAGTTTTGAGAATTAAATTTTGACTTAAGGGGTTAGTTTTGGGGGGTGAAGTCGAAAGTGAAAAAAAAATTTTTTTACTAGGCCATCGAGTGTGGTGTCAAATGAAAGCTTGTGAAAACACGAGTAAAAAATATATATATAATATTATACTTGCGCGCACTTTTCTTTGTATTATTTTTAAAAATTCGCGAAAAATCGCTGTCCCGGGCCTTATCTCGAAAAGTACTTATCAAAAAATTTCGAAAAAAATCTGGAATATTCTCCACGAGGTGTAGATTGAACGAAAATTATCACGAGCGCATTACCTTTAATAATTTATATGGTATATAAAAAAAAAACAAAAATTTCAAGGTCATCAGATTTCAGTAAAGATTGGACACAAACTTTGTTGAAAACTCATTTGGGGTGTGTTTTTTTGTGAAGTCACTGATCATTTTATACCACCGTAACATAAATTTTGACTTAAGAGGTTCGTTTTGAGGGGTGAAATCGGAAGTGAAAAAAAATTTTTTTTACTAGGTCATCGAGTGTGGTGTCAAATGAAAGCTTGTGAAAACACGAGTAAAATATATATATATATATATATATATATATATATATATATATATATATATATATATATATATGTATATATATATATATATATATATATATATATATATATATATATATATATATATAATGTAATACTTGCGCACACTTTTCTTCGTATTACTTTTAAAAAATCGCTGTCCCCTACCTTATCTCGAAAAATACTGATCAAAAAATTTTGAAAAAATTCTGGAATATTCTCCACGGGGTATAGATTGAACGAAAATTATCACGAGTGCATTACCTTTAATAATTTATTTGGTGTATAAAAAAAAACAAAATTTTCAAGGTCACCAGTTTTCAGTAAAGATTGGAAACAAACTTTGTTGAAAATTCATTTGGGGTGTGTTTTGTGAAGTCACTGATCACTTTATACCACCCTAACAAAAATTTTTATTTTAAAAACAATCAACGTACGGAACACTAATTGTGCAAGTTCAACTTGCACTTGACCGGTTTTTCATTCTATAACTTAGTTTATGGTCCTTTATTCTTTTATAAAAAAAATTTTATTACGGAGGTATAAAATGATCAGTGACTTCACAAAATACACTTCAAATGAGTTTTCAACAAAGTTTGTTTCCGATCTTTACTAAAAGCTGATGACCTTGAATTTTTTTTATATATATACCAGATAAATTATTAAAGATAATGTTCTCGTGATAATTTTCATTCAATTTACAACCTGTGAAGAATATTCTAGACTTTTTCAAAATTTTTTAATCAGTAGTTTTTGAGATAAGGGGGGGCAGCGATTTTTTACCATTTTTTAAAAATTATACAACGAAAAGTGTATGCAAGTATTATATTACAGTGAAGTCTGCTTATAACGAATCCGTTTATAGCGAATTTCCGGTTAAAATGAACTATTTTATAACGCAAGAAAAAACTTCCATAAGACCAATGCAAATTTTTATCCGTTATAAAGAACCCAGTTATAACGAACTTCCGGATAAAGCGAGCCAAATTTGGATGTTTTGTGTCTGTTTCTTACCACTCCCTGTGCTCAATGTCGCGCGACTTGATCCAGGGAATTCACCGAAACTCGCTGGGAACCTCTATTCTTTTCCGCCACGTCGCCAGTTCGAGCAGTATTATTTTCAATTCACTTGTTGTGTTATGCGGTTCTAATGCATATTTGATTAAAGTAGCAAAGTGAATGTTTAAGTTTTTATTTTAAAAGGAGTACACAAAAACGTAAAGTGTTTACTTTAAAAAACAAACACGATATTATAAGGAAAATAGAAAATGGAGTTAAACAAAGTGATGTTTACAAACAGTTGAATTTAACTAAATCTATGGTTTCTACCATGTGGAAGAAGAAGCAAGAAATATTATCAATCTAGGATAAAAGAAACTTTGGTTGTAAAAAAGTAGGAAAATCTACACGTGACCAAGTCGATAAAGGACTCCTTAAATGGTTTAGTGGAAAACGACATGAACATGTTCCTATTACCGGCTATATTTTACAAGAGAAAGCTAATGAACTGCGAAGGAAAATAGAGAACACCGAGTTTAACTGTTCTAGAAGTTACATTGAACGATTTAAAAAACAAAATAATATTAGTGGGAGTAAGATGGTAGGAGAAACTGTAGAAGTGGATATGACTGTTGTTGATCAGTGGTTGGCCAATGTATGGCCGGAAATTCGAGAAAATGAAAATGTTAGAGACGATCGATAAAGGTAACATTTTATCTGTAACTCTCTTGGACGCTATAAACTTTATCCATATGGCTTGGCAAAGAGTCCATTGCAAACTATTTTAAGCATGGTAGATTTTTAAGGGAGAAATGTAGATATGACTCGGATGATGTGCTACCGTTGACTCAGTGGATTGAAAAACATCGAGAAGATTCTACTGATTGTCTAGAATTTGTTTACGATGCAGAGATTCAACAAAGTACAGTGGAAATCGAGATTCAAAAGATGTTTAATCACCTTAATTGTGAATATGGTGATAATGAATTAATGACGAGAGAAATATTAACTGATGATCAAATTGTGACATCAATGACTTCTGATGATAATGACGACGAAGACGAGCTTGGAGGAGGAGATAATATTTGTATTCCATCCATTTCAGAAATGACTAAGAAAATGACTGAAACTCGCAATTTTTTGGAATTTCGTGAAGTTCCTGAACATATGGGTAGTTTTTGTGACCTTGACAATTATATAAACACCATTTCCTTTTGAAGTAAAATTGTACAAACGAAAATTACTGATTTTATTGTATAAACTACGTATTTTAATGTTTTCGTTTATACTCGTATATGTACCAGCATACATAATAATAACTTTAGTGTGACTTGTTTTATTTTCCTTTGAACGTTTTCTTTTAATTTAATAATTATTATTAAAAAAGTAGTGAAAAATGATATTAGATTTTGTTTACTGTTTGTAACGAACTTCGGATATAGCGAACCATTTTTAGTGAGTTTTTGAAGTTCGTTATAAACAGACTTCACTGTATATATATTTTTGAACTCGCGTTTTTACAATCTTTTCATTTGACATCCCACTCGATGATCTACTAAAAAATTTTTTTTCACTTCCGATTTCATCCCCCAAAACTAACCCCTTAAGTCATGCCATCAATTCCTATATTAGTACAAAATTTCAACTTTCTAAGTCCAATAGTTTCAGAGAAAATACGGTGTGACAGACGGATGGACACCGAAGTGATCTTATAACTGTTCCGTACGGAACACTAAAAAGATCTACCAATTTGTCCTATATACATAGGTTTTATTGCAAGTGCCACAGTATAATTCGTAAACTCCTACTTTATTTTCTTTTTAGTGTTCCGTACGGAACACTTATAAGATCACTTCGGTGTCTGTCCGTCTGTCACACCCGATTTTCTCCGAAACTATTTGTCATAGAAAGTTGAAATTTGGTAATAATACAGGAATTGATGGCCTCATCAAAGCCATGTAGTTTTGAAAGTTAAATTTTAACTTAAGGGGTTAGTTTTGGGGGTGAAATTGGAAGTGAAAAAAAAATTTTTTTACTAGGTAATCGAGTGTGGTCTCAAATGAAAGTTTGTGAAAACACGAGGAAAATATATATATATATATATATATATATATATATATATATATATATATATATATATATATATATACATATATATATATATATATATATATATATATATATATATATATATATATATATATAATGTAATACTTGCGCGCACTTTTCTTTGTATTATTTTTAAAAAATCGCTGTCCACCCGCCTTATCTCGAAAAGTACTCATCAAAAAATTTTGAAAAAATTCTGGAATATTTTCCACGGGGTGTAGATTGAACGAAAATTATCACGAGTGCAATACCTGTAATAATTTATTTGGTAGATAAAAAACAGAAATTTCAAGGTCATCAATTTTCAGTAAAGTTTGGAAGTAAACTTTGTTGAAAACTCATTTGGGGTGTGTTTTGTGAAGTCACTGATCATTTTATACTTCCGTTACAACATTTTTTATTTTAAAAGCAGTCAACGTACGGAACACTAATTGCGCAAGTTCAACTTGCACTTGACCGTTTTTTTTTGTTTTATTTTTATTATTTTTAATATGTCGAGCTAATGTGTTATTGGTACGGAACTGCAAATATATCTGGAACGGAGAAAAGAAAATTGTTGGTGATAGGCAAGTCCGCCAATCCTAGGTGTTTTAAAAATAAACATTTACCATTAAAGTACAAACCATACATGTATATGTGATTTTTATGGAAAAAATATTGAATTTTATTGGTCAAATTACCGGTATAAGTGTATGAAACTGATCTTTGATTAGTTGTTTAAGCGATTACGCAAGTCTTATTGCTTTTTTAAATTGTTTTTTTATTAAAATATTATCTACAAAATCACTCATGTACCCATTGTGTATACTAATTTGTTTTATAATATTTAATTCTTTCAGAAAATTTTCTTCCGTTAATCTATGGATGAAACTATTATAAGCCGAAATTTTATGTGTGAACGAAACGAAGATAAGTTTCATACACATAATAAAATTCAATATTTTTTCCATAAAAATCATGGAAACATTGCCTTCCGTACCAATAATACATTAGCTCGACATATTAAAAATAATAAAAGTAAAACAAAATAACCGGTCAAGTGCAAGTTGAACTTGCACAATTAGTGTTCCGTACGTTGATTGCTTTTAAAATAAAATATTTTGTTACGATGGTATAAAATGATTAGTGACTTCACAAAACACGCCCCCATATGAGTTTTCAACAAAGTTTGTTTCCAATCTTTACTGAAAACTGATGACCTTGAAATTTTTGTTTTTTTATATACCAGATAAATTATTTAAGGTAATACACTCGTGATAATTTTCATTCAATCTACACCCCATGGAGAATATTTCAGAATTTTTTCAAAATTTCTTGATCAGTACTTTTCGAGATAAGGTAGGGGGACAGCGATTTTTCGCGATTTTTTAAAAATAATACAAAGAAAAGTGTGCGCAAGTATTACTTTATATATATATTTTTTACTCGTATTTTCACAAGCTTTCATTTGACACCACACTCGATGACCTGGTAAAAAAAATTTTTCTTCACTTCCGATTTCACCCCCCAAAACTAACCCCTTAAGTCAAAATTTAACTTTCAAAACTACGCGGCTCTGATGAGGCCATCAATTCCTGTATTATTATCAAATTTCAACTTTCTATAACAAATAGGTTCGGAGAAAATCGGGTGTGACAGACAGACAGACGGACAGACAGACAGACACCGAAGTCATCTTATAGGTGTTCTGTACGGAGCACTAAAAAGAAAATAAAACAGTTTACGAATTATGCTGTGGTACTTGTAATAAAATCTATATAGGCCCCTCGAGAAGGCGTCCCAGCACCCCAACCCGTGCATCAGGGACGCCTTCCGACTCCCTCCTCAAGCTAGCCGCCAGTTCCCTAGACCGTCGGACCCGTGCTGCTTTCGGACGATGACGATGACCCCCCCTCGGCCTCCATGACAAGAAGAATGTCATTCTGGTTAAGTTTAAACTAGTCCTAATTTAAGTCTTGTTACTTCCTAGTTTAAGTTAGCGTAAGTCTTAGTCTAAGGTAGTTTTAGTCTTAGTTCTAAGTCCTAGCTTTAAGAAACTTCATGTATATACCAAACAGATTTCCTAGGTTAAGTTAGTATAGGATTCCTATTGTAAGAACTTAGGTTAAGGTAGAATAAGTTTACATTTAGTATTAGAAATTATATATTTATATTTTCAAAATTATAAGAAAGAGGCTTTGCCTAGCTTAGAAATCAATAAAGACAGTGATATATAGGCCAAACTGGCAGATCTTTTTATAAAAGAATAAAGGAATATGAACTAAGTTATAGAACCAAAAATAACATCTCACTACGCTAAACATTTAACAGATGAAATTTATACTTACAATGAAGATTTCAGAAAGGGAAATTACTAAATTGTTTAGAACAGGTAGAAATTAACCACAAAAAATCCTCAGGTTTATTACTCAACGACCAATTGGATGGGGGTGGGTGTGTTTTATTGAACTTGTTTAAGGTATTAAGGTAAATATTGTTAATTAATTTAGTACTTGTAACCAGGTAAATTATATACTCTGTCTGTAACATACTTTGTAGTTAATTTACAACTTTCTCCAGAAGAAGACACAGTGTATCGCAAACAGTTAATAAACATAAGTGGTGATCTTAAATATTTGTTTAAATTTTCGTTCCTAGTTATTATGGATCCCCATCAAGTAACTGCTAAGTAAGTGTAGTATTTAATAGTTTTTATTTTACGGTCAATTAGTTAGGTCTACGTCCCACTGTGGTTGTTTTTCGGGCATATTTTCTTTCTCTGGGGAATTTGTTCCAAATTCGTGGCGGTGCCGTTATTGTAAGGATTTTTCTATGGGCAGGTTTACCTGGACCTACAGGTTGCTTTTAATACCTCACGTGTTTCATCATAGTCCTATATGAAACAATATTTGTCCAGCCAACCTTCTTCTCCAAGTTTCTGTATCATAAACAGTTTATTCTGTTCTTTTTTTGACTTGTGTCATTTTAATTGCTACCTCAGGGAGCGCTTTCATCATGTTCGG
Organism: Pachyrhynchus sulphureomaculatus; assembly: GCA_019049505.1. NCBI lineage: Eukaryota > Metazoa > Arthropoda > Insecta > Coleoptera > Curculionidae > Pachyrhynchus > Pachyrhynchus sulphureomaculatus. The sequence continues at coordinate 27,268,716 of CM032455.1, read as the reverse complement.
GCGCCTTTCCCAATTTTAATTTGCCGATTGCCTCTTTTATTTCTTCTGTATTAATCTCTTCTGTTTACGTGAGTTCTATATCTTGTTCTATGTTGATTCCTATATGCTATATCTTTCCCATTTAATAGTTCTTTATAATATTCTCTCCATCTTTCCATAATTTTGTATTTTTTTATGACATTTCCTTCTTTGTCTTATATATTTGCTATTGTTTCTACCTTTTTCCATCTCATATTCTTAATCATACCGAAAAATAGCTTCTGATGATCTTTATAGGCTGTTTTCATTCGCTCTTCAAATTGTTTCCACGATTTTCTCTCTTTTTTTCCTGTATTATTCTTTTAACCTGTGTTCTTTGTTGTCTATATTTCCCATAATCGGTTGGATCTTTTGTTTGTAGATATTTTTTCCATTTCTTTTTTTATTTTTAGTCTCTTCCTTCCCCCCATTCGTCCACCAGTTTGTCTTTTTAATATTTCTGTTTACTATTTTTGATAAGCCACAGGTACTGTCTGCTACTATCAAAATAGTATTTTTAAATTCTTTCCACCTTTCTTTCACTCCCACTCCTCTCTTATATGTATTCAGTTTTTCTTCACACATTCTTGGCTATTCTTATCTTATTTCACTATATCTTAATTTATAACATTTAATTTTTGAATTTATTATCTTGTATTTACTTTCTTTTACACTGTATTTTCCTAATTTTAGTACCATTTTTAAAAGGAAGTGATCGCTTCTGATCTCCGGGCCTCTTTTTACCTCAATATCCTTTATTCTACCCCAAATTTCTTTATGTATTAAAAAGTAGTCTATAATCGATTTTTCATTTCTCGAGATCACTTATCTGGTTATTTTGTGAATTTCCTTTTTCTTGAAATGTGTTCGTAACTAGATTAGTTATAAACTTAGTTTTCTGAAAGTTAATAATTAGACCAATATTTACTGATGTTATTTGCAATTCGGTAAGCATTTGTCGGGAATCACCTAAATTGTCGGCTATTATGACAATATCATTAGCAAAGCGCAGGTGATTTAGTGTGCACATTTATAAATAGAGGCCGGATTATATGCTACATAAAAATCTTGAAATATGCATGAAAAATGCTTAAACTATGCATGAAAATGGTCAAAATATGCAATATTAAAAAGTAGTAATTTTTAGTTTTTTATTTCAAAATCAGCATAAAATTAACAAATTATCGACGATGTTTAAATTTCATTAACAATTATTTAACATTTTTTAAAATTATTTAACATTTATATTCTGGTACACGTAAACAATAAGGTATTGTTCCAAATGTTGGGTAGTAAGATTGTTTCTTCGATAACTTAAAATATTTCTATAAGTGGAAAAAGACCGTTCCACATCCACTGAGGTAACTGGGCAGTATTTGAATTTGGGTGCTATGTTAGCACTTATTGTTTCTGGCAGAAGCTCACCCGTCCCATTAATAAAACTATCAATTTGACACAAAGGTTCAAAGCCTGGGTTATTGCACAAAATGTTTTCAAACTTTTCTTTAACTCTACGCGGGATACATCTGGTAATGTGGAGTTTATTTGACGGATTTTATTCATTAACTGAATTGATTCGGTCAACGCCAAACCTCGAGTTTCAAGCTTTTTAATACCCGCAGGCATGTGGGAAAAGTGAGTGCTAACCAAAGCTATGTTTTTTTAATATCAGAATCGTTAAATGCTTCCTTGGATTGACGAACTGCCATGGCCTCTACACTATCGAAGTCATTTACTACACCTTTGATGGCCTCGAAATGTTCATTGTATAATAGTACATGTTCCCCATCGAGTTACCACTGGTTCGGGATGTAAAGGCACATTTGGCAGTTTTTCTTTATAGGCGTTATTGCGAGCAGGTGCTTTAAGAAACACTTTCTTTGCTGATGAAATCAGTTTATTTACAGTTCCAAACGTGGATCGTACTTCTTCAGCGAGTCGATGGACTACGTGAGCAAAGCACGTTACATGAATTAAATTTGGATAAAATACTTGGAGGACTTTGGCTACCTTAATCATATAGGGGGCAGCATCTGAGAGAAATATAAACACTCTTTCATCTGCAGAAGATTCAGGAAATATTTTTTTAATATCCTCATTGACAAATCTGGCGATCGTAGAATGATTTGTCTGGTCAAGTTCTTTGTAGGCCACCAAATAGGAAGAAGAAGGCTCTAATCTTAATGCACCCACAATTAAATTCGCAATATAGCGACCACAACTGTCGGTAGTTTCATCAGCTGAAATCCAAATAATGTCATCCTTAAGTTCATTACGTATTTCTTCCAGAATATGTTGGTAAATTGTATGTAATTGTTACGCAGTGTTAATTCGTCTGGTATTTTTTGATTCAAGCAATATTTTCGTAGAAAATCTTTGAATGTAGGATTTGTAAGTTTGTGGAGAGGAATATTACTTGCAAGCAATGCTTCACATAAATCCACGCTAAAGTGTTTTTTTTGTTTGCCTATAGAAGTGGAATCACTGCTACTTGCTGCTGTTATAAGTTATTGTCGTGGGCCTTTTTTTTGCAATCCTGCGATTTGAAACTTTTTTGTGCACAAAACATTTTTCTCGCAAACTAGACAATATAAAACATTTCCGTCGTATGTAAATGTTCCACGATAATTAGCTACCCACGAAGAGACACTTTTTTTTGCGGGTGGCATGGTACACGTTAAACTTTAAAACAACACGTTAAAAATTGCAAAAAGACTACACTGATGCAAGCGCGTCAACAATAATGTTAAAACTGATATCTTGTTTTAAAATAAAAATTCGTCTTCGAGAAAATTGTTTAGTTGATCCACGCTCAAACAAATATTCTTAGAAACTAACTACTTATCACTTAATATCCCGACCAAGAAACAAAGGAATAAAATACCGTCGTAATTTTGGGTATTCCCTTGGCACTATAACCTAATCGATGTTTAGACTATTGCAGGTAATGTCCCGGCGATAAGATCGGTTCCAGACGGCGACATTAACAATACCCTGAGCAATTCAATTGCCTAGTAATACCGATATACCATTGTAAATATAGGGAAAATATGCATCATTACTAGATTTTGGGTAAAATATGCAATAATCGGTGAGAATGATCTAAATATGCAAATGAATATGAAAATATGCAAATGTATATAATCCGGTTTCTAGTTATAAACAATTTTTTTTTGTTTTTTTCTGAGGGAATAAAAAAAATTCGAATCCCCCTGGACGAAATATGTTGAGCTCAGTGGAAATTATGTTGAGAAATAAATTTTTGTTTTTGCAAAAATATGTTATTTATCTTGTTTTTAGAAGACTTCTTTAATTTATCAATTTGTTTTGTTACAGTAAATATTTTAAAATGAAGCTTTTTTTAGAGAACACATTGTATATAGGTAGGGAACCTCTCACTACCGAAAAAGGGGTATTCAATTTATTTCCTTCTGCTATTGTATCAAACCTTATTTCTATTCGTCTAAATACACTTAGAAATATATTATAAATGTAACACTTTTTTTGTTCTTCTTTCAGATGTTGTTCATAATGCGACTACTCTCCATCAATTGGTGTTCTTATAAACATTTATCGGCGTCAAGTTACCATTATCAGACTGAGTGTAATAAAAATAATTACCAGAGTGCCGCTAGGTCGTAAACTGTAAACTTTTAAAATCGAACTCATACATCTCGTCTAAATTTTAAGTGCCGAACTTTTTTAATCGCCCCGGTAAAATCCTAGTTTTCGTTTTTCGAGTGTCTAGTATCGCCACACACCCTGTAGAAAGCGCCAGTGAACGCTACACTTATTTCCTAAATTATCTTGCTACGTCAGAGCTACGTCACGCTCTGGTGGGGCGTACTTGGTGTAGAAAATTTATAGCCAACTGTGCGGTACTATTTTCGATCCAGTTCAAGAGCAGTAGCGGAACAAGGAAGAAAGAGAGAGAAGTAGTTTTTTTTCTTTGTTGGTTCGTGTGAGCCCCATTGTATGGGTAAGTTGACTGTTTTGTTTTTTTTTGTTATTTATTATTACTTAGGAGAATTTAGGATGTTATTGTCGTACGTTTCATATTCAGATTTAGCAATGTCTACTTAAAAAAATAATTATTATTTGCTTTGATTACATATAAGGTGTATTTTTTGTTGCTGCGTCTAACTGACACCCGTAAGAACTTATATTTTTGCTTGTAATGGATCACACAATTTTTGCCGCCCCTAACAGAATCTATTAGTGTTCTCGGTAGATGTTTTGGCAGTTTGACAGGGTGTCTTATTATTTATGAGAAAGTTAATTTCTGTTAAAAGTCACTGTCAAGGCCTCACCTAAAAACATAAAGACGGAAAATCCACGGCTAATTTTTGCAAACGTGAGTCAGGATTACAGGAATCCATGTTTTCGTCACTTCCTATGTTGGTTATTTATTTACATTCCAAAGGCCAGTGTATTATTAGAAAGACTCCAAACGTGCTTTTTCATTTATTTGAATTTAATTATTAAGTTAATGAATAATTAGAAAATAAAAATAAATCAGAAAAAGTTTAAATTGTACGATTAAAATTGGAATTTTTGACAGATTTCGATAACATATTGATACAATGATTGAATTTATTCAGGGCCGACATTTTTTTTTTGTTAGGTAATTTAAAAAAGAATAATAGAGAGTTTTCTTTAACGATTTCCGCTAATGATTTACTTTACCAATCTCAAATTTTCCAATACATCACATCATCTTAAAGGGTAACTATTGTTCTTTAAATTATAGTGTCTACAAATACGGGGATTTTTACATTTCAAAATTAGCAGAGATTGCTGACTCTCCAATTTCAAAATACGTTGACGTGGCAAAGATAAATAAATATTAGCACGAAAAAAGTCCGACATCACAATTACTGCGAAATTCGATGATCGAAATTATTATGCAATTTTGTGACTGTGAGTCTAGTTGGTTCAGGTTAGTTTAGCTAGGTTCAGATTAATTCTATGTTTAACAATATTAAACAATTTGGTAATAATGTTTATCGAGTTTGTGCTCTTTTGAAAATTGGCTGTCAACTTTTTTTGGCAAAAATAGCCTGTTAATTCACTCTGGGTAAATTTTATTTTAAACATAAGTAACATGTAGACTGAAAAGTTTTTGGTTTAGCTACTCAAAACACATCTTTTTGCAAAATTCGACTTTATTCATCCGCATTGTCTTCTTCAAGAGCGATACAATTAGTCCAACGCTTTTCTAACATTTCTATACCTTTCTTGTAGAAGGATTTGTCTTTGCCTTCAAAATAGGCCTCCGTTTTGGTGATAACTTCTTCACTGGAGCCAAATCTCTTTCCCACGAGAATTTTTTTGAGGTCTGTGAATAGATAATAGTCGCTAGGGGCTAAATCTGGAGAATATGGTGAAGGAGGAAACAATTCGAACTTCAATTCATGCAATTTTGCCATCGTAACCATTGACTTGTGACACGGTGCATTGTCTTGATAAAAGAGCACTTTTTTCTTGTTCATTTGGAGCCATTTCTTTCCGCACCTGCCTTCAAACACACCAATAACTTTATATAATATTCGCTATTGTTGGTTTTTCCCTTCTCAGCACAGTCGACGAAAATTATTCCATGCGCATCCCAAAATACAGAGGTCAAAACCTTTCCAGTTGACTATTGTGTCTTTGGTCGCTTCGGGCGGCTTTCACCGGCTGCTGTCCACTCAGCTGACTGTCAATTTGATTCCGATGTGTAGTGGTGGATCCATGTTTCATCCATTGTCACATATCGCATGAAAAAATCCTTTTTATTGAGCTTAAACAGGTACACCATGAGCAAACGCGGTACCCATTTTGAACAGAGCTTTCTCATGTCTAAATGTTCATGCAAAATGTGACCAACACGTTTTTTTGATATCGTTAGTGTGTCAGCTATCTCACGCAATTTCACTTTACGGTCATCCAAAACAATTTTGTGGATTTTTTTGATGTTTTCCGATGTAACCATCTCATTTGGGTGTCCAGAGCGTTCAGCACCATTTATATCTGTACGACCGCGTTTAAAGTCAGCATACCAATAAATCATGAGTGATTTTCCAGGGGCACAGTCCCCTTATCAAGCCATTACTTTGCTTGAACGGAATTTTTTCCCATCAAAAAACAGTGTTTAATCAGCACACGAAATTGGATTTTTTTCCATTGTTTTGAAAACATCCAAAGTATCGTCACTAAAACTACTGTAATTTGTAAACTAATCGTCGAAATGTCATGAAATTGGTTGGTACTTCCTAAAAATCATATGGATTTTTTGAAAAGGGCGACATCTATGTGTCAGACCAAAAACGCCTACGTGTTATAATAAAATGTTTTTAATTATCCGTGGTATTAACGAGGCCGACGGAAGGGTGGTTGGGGATGATAATCTCGAATTCGGCCTTCGCATGCGGACCGGCGCCTTTTTGGGAGACCTGGTTATTCTGAAGATTGTTTTTATTATTTATTTTGAGATATCCTCTTTCCTAGGTCATCATTCTGAGAAGGTGGTAAAATATTTAATATAACAGAGTTTTTTTAAATTAAAAATGGATCTTTTTTGGGGAAATTTCTCTTCACCCGTAATCACTCTGAAAAAGCTGCTGTAATTTTACCATAAGGGAGGTTTTAAATTTGAAATATCTCCTCCACCGGCCATCAATTTTTAAAGATAGTGAAGATAGTAATAATGTAGCCTTCTTTTAAAAGTCCTCCTAGACCGGATTTTCTCTCCCCTAAGTATTAAGAGAGAAAACATAACCCCTAAAAAAAAGACAAAATCGTATCTTCATATGTCATTAACAATATTTGTTCTTATTTTTCTTTCTGAAGGGAAATATTGAACCCGTGAAAAATCACTTTCTATTTGCCTATGAAAAACTATGTGACCGTTGGTGCCGGGCACTCTCACGATTAAACAAAAACAACAAAGTGTCAAATATTTAGAACGCAGTTTGGCCCTGTTTCGACTTAATCCAAAGGAGTTTTTGAATCGATTCGTAACAATGGACCAAATATGGATCCACTAGAACACGCCTGAGTCCAGCAGTCAGTGGCTGGAACCTCATGAAAGCCGACCGATGCATCCAAAAAGACAAACATCAGTTGGAAAGGTTTTGTCAAGTATTTTTTTGGAATGCGCATAAAATAATACTATTTGACAATCTTGAAAAGGTGCGAACAATCACCAGAGACTATTATGTTGGTTTATTGAAATTGGAATTTGAAAAGATGGCTCCAGGGAAAGAGATTTGACTCAAATGAAGAAATCAAATGGGAACTGAGGCTTTTTTAGAGAGCTTGACAAACCGTACTATATAAAAGATATCCAAATGTTGGAAGATTGCTGAAATAAGTGTGTCGCTCTTAAAAGAAACTTTATTGAAGAATGAAATTGATTTTTGGCAAAAATATTGTTTTTTCTTCAAAAGTCTCGAGATTTTTCACCACATAACACATGGGCTGAAAAGTCCCGGGCCTAACAAAGAAAACACGTTTTTTTTGGTTCAAAATTAGCTTTATTCATCAACGTAATCTCCATCAAGAGCAACGCAATCATTCCAGCGCCGCTCTAACATTTCAATACCACTTTTGTAGAACGATTTATCTTTTGCCTCAAAATAGGCCTCAGTTTCAGCGATAACCTCTTCATTCGTGCGAAATTTCTTACCGGCGAGCATTTTTTTTCAGGTCTGCGAACAGCCAGTAGTCGCTGGGAGCCAAATCTGGCGAATACGGTGGATGTGGGAGCAATTCGAAGGTCAATTCATGTAGTTTTGCCATTGTTTTGATTGACTTGTGACACGGTGCGTTGTCTTGATGAAACAAAAATTTTTTCTTTGCCATATGCGGTCGTTTCTTTGCAATTTCGGCCTTCAAACGCTCCAATAACGCTATATAATATTCACTGTTGATGGTATTTCCTTTCTCAAGATAGTCGATGGATATTACACCACGCACATCCCAAAATACCGAGGCCATAACCTTTCCAGCCGATTGTTGTGCTTTCGGGCGCTTTGGACGAGGTTCACCAGTTACTGTCCACTCAGATGACGATCGTTTTGATTCCGGAGTGAAGTGATGGATCCATGTTTCATCCATTGTCACATATCGACGCAAAAACTCCGGTTTGTTACGTTTAAACATGGCCAAACACTGCTCAGAATCATCAACACGTTCTTGTTTTTGATCAACAGTGAGCAAACGCGGCACCCAGTTTGAACAGAGCTTTCTCATAGTCAAATGCTCATGCAATATAAAGCCAACACGTTCTTTTGATATCTTTACGATGTCAGCTAACTCACGCAACTTCACTTTTCGATCATTCAAAACGATTTTATGGATTTTTTTGATGTTTTCTGGTGTTACCGCCTCATTGGGACGTCCACCGCGTTCTGCATCATCGGTGTCTCTACGACCACGTTTGAAGTCAGCAAACCAACGTTTTATTGTTGTTTCTGATGGAGCGGAGTCCCCATAACACTTTTCAAGCCATTGCTTCGCTTGAACGGTATTTTTTCCCATCAAGAAGCAGTGTAAAATTAAAACACGAAATTGTTTTTGATCCATTGTTTTGAAAATAACAAAAGTAGCGTCACTCTTAGCACAATAACTCACAAACTAATGAATAGAATATCATGAAATTTTAACAGCTGTCTTTTGAAGGTTAGTATTAATTGAAAAAAAGGTGACTGCAATAAAACTAGCGCCATCTATGTGTTAGGCCCGGGACTTTTTAGCCCATGTGTTATGGTAACTAATAAACAAGCAGAGTGAGAAGATCTTTGTCCAATATTAGAGAATCAACTAGGCGTTTCTAGAATTGAACACTGGATAAGCATTCTATTGACCTCAGTTTTTTCGTTAACTTTAGCCTAATAGTTTGTTTTTCTACAACGGCGCAATAAGATACAATATATCAACCGCAGCAGATTTTTGCTTGTCATATTACTACACGTGTCAAGTTATCAGTTTAACGTTGTTTTGTTATAGGTACTGCTACTTAATTATGTCTGATAATAAGTTTTATAATATTTGCACTATAATTCATAAAAATAAGCATTGAAACATTGTTATTTTCACAAGAAAAATAAGATAATTAAAACTCCAGAGGGATTAATTACTGATCGTGAATACTGATTATATTAATGATTATATTTTTTACCTCATGCCCTATACTTATTAAACCTATTGTCGTTGACTTGATATGTTCAAGTATTTTGTTTACTGAAAAAATATATAGGATGCCCCCTAAACGAACTATGTATTAAAAAGTCTAAGAACTGATATTATACTGTTTTTATTTTATTATTTTATTTTTCTTTATTTGAATTGCTCTCGTTCTCATTCAAAAAAAAAGGAAAAAGTGAAACAGTGCTTTTTCCAATATTTTCTTAAATGCCTTTTTACACTTAACACCACTACTCCTGACACAGGCGACCGGGGTAAAAACAATAATTGGTATTCCGTACGGAACACTTATAAGATCACTTCGGTGTCTGTCTGTCTGTTCGTCTGTCACACTCAATTTTCTCCAAAATTATTTGACATAGAAAGTTGAAATTTGGCAGTAATATGGGAATTGATGGCCTCATCAGAGCCGTGTAGTTTTGAAAGTTAAATTTTGACTTTAGGGATTAGTTTTCAGGGGTGAAATCAGAAGTGAAAAAAGTTTTTTCTTACCAGGTCATCGGGTGGGGTGTCGAATGAAAGCTTGTAAAAAAGCGAGTTCAAAAATATATATAATGTAATACGCATACACTTTTCTTCGTATCATGAAAAGTACTGATCAAAAAATTTTGAAAAAAAATCTGAAATATTTTCCACAGAGTGCAGATTGAACGAAAATTATCACGAATGTACCTTTAATAATTTATCTGGCAAAGAAAAAACGAAAATTTCAAAGTCATCAGTTTTCACTAAAAATCGGAAAAAAAGTTGTTGAAAACTCATTTGAGGTGTATTTTGTGAGGTCATTCATTATTTGATATCTCCGTAACAAACGTTTTTATTTTAAAAGCAATCAACGTACGGAATACTAATTGTTCAAGTCCGACTTGCACTTGGTCGGTTTTTTTAAATTGGACGACTCCTAACTACGACGCACTATAACGTAGCAGCATAGTGGCCATGTATAAGGACGGAGGATCTAGAAAAAATTAAGAAACACTATGTTACTCACTTTGCAGTTCTACGTTCTATTTTAACTAAAACTGGAAATATTTAAAAAAAAACATAATCTTGCCAAAATAATAAGTTTTTGTTTTCATTTTGAAAAAGTCGTGTTTACTTTGAGACACACTATGTATGTATCTACAAATAATAATGTTTAAAAAATTTTCATTACCTCAACAAGCATTGAAAAGAATCACAAAATACTATGGAAAATTGACAAAATTATTAACCTCCACCTTTTTCATCCGTTGATTTGGTTCAAAACTTAAGGGTTCCTTTCCCATCTCATATATATATATATATATATATATATATATATATATATATATATATATATATAAAAAGGGTGATTCATTTAAAGGTACTTTTTTTAAATAAAAAAAAATGAATAAAAACAATTTTATTTTATAATCTTTATTATCATATAAAAGAACCATTCTTTACAATTATTTCTTAAAGATAATTTCTTTCAAATGTTGTCCGCGACTACGGTTAACAACGTCCATTCTGAAGTTCCAATTTTCAATGACGCGGGTGAGTATTTCGAGTGGTATTTGGCCAATGACTCGAGTAATATTGGCCTCCAATGCCTCAATTGTAGCTGGCTTATCCATGTAGACTTTGGACTTTACATAGCCCCAAAGGAAAAAGTCAAGAGGTGTGATGTCACATGATCTAGCCGGCCAATTCACTGGTCCAAAGCGTGAAATGATCTGTTCGCCGAATTGCTCTCGCAGTAAAGCCATGGTTTCACGGGCTGTATGGCAAGTGGCGCCATCTTGTTGGAACCAAATTTCGTCGAGGCCACGGGCTTCAATTTCTGGCATCAAATAGTCTGTTATCATGGCGCGATAACGGTCACCATTCACAATAACATTCCGGCCGGCCTCTGTTTTGAAGAAATATGGACCACACCAAACAGTTGTTTTTTCTGGATTTAATGACAGCTCTTGAACCTCTTCAGGTTGTTCATCACCCCAAATACGGGCATTTTGTTTATTCCCGAACCCATTAAGCCAAAAATGGGCCTCATCGGTGAACAAAATTTTTCTCGAAAACAGTGGATCTTCTGCAAGCTTGTCAAGAGCCCAACGACTAAAACGGAAACGATTCGGAAGGTCGGTCGGCTTCAGTTGTTGCACTAGTTGAATTTTGTATGCTTTTAAAGAAAAATCCTTACGTAAAATACGCCAAGTTGTTGAATATGACAGGCCAAGCTGTTGAGAACGGCGACGAATCGACACTTCACGGTCTTCGCGTACACTCTCCGCTACCGCCCCTATATTTTCTTCACTACGTGCTGGATGTGGTCTATTCGGTCGAGCATTATCCAATAATGAAAATTGGGTCTCAAACTTATTGATGGTAGAGCGAATTGTGCGTTCGGTAGGCCGATTATGTGGACCATAAGTTGCTCTAAGCGCCCGATACACATTCCTCGTAGAACGCCCATTTTCGTAATAAAGTTGAACAATTTGTAGACGCTGTGCCGGGCTAAGTCTTTCCATTATGAATTGTCAAACACTACTGAACAGGAATGCCACTTCAGTTGACACGACGCATGCGCAATCTGCAATTAAATCCCCATCACAAAAAGTACCTCTAAATGAATCACCCTTTATATATATATATATATATATATATATATATATATATATATATATATATATATATATATATATATATATAACGCTTCGAGCGGCGGCAGCAGCAAAATCACACTATCGAGTAGCAGCAGCAGCAAGAGAACTTGAAAATGTCAAATGAGATTTTCATGCAAATTTATTGTTAGACGAACGGACTGAAAACCGGAATTTCAATGTATTACATTCCACCATCCGTGAAAACCTCTATTGTTACATATACATGGTGCCACATATGAATGGAATAATGACTCCAAGGCATCTATTAATCGGTGTATCAAAAAAATGATTAAATAAAAGTTTTTGTGTGTTATACGGCGCATATGCTGACGTTGACAATAAAATGTTTTGAACTGTCAGTTCGAAGAAATTACGACATCTTGATTTTTTGAAATGGAAAGCCCTGTATATTATTTTATTTTTTAGTCCTACTAAAAATTCTAGATATTATTTGTCTAAATTGAACTGTTTTGGAATTATTGTCATTTGAAATTTAAAATTAAAAAAGATAAAAAAAACTATTAGTAAATATTCTAGGTTTATTTTGAAGGTAAAAATAGCTCAAAATGTCTACCATTAACAGCGAGGCGATGACCCAATCTGTTGTAAACAGCCTAAACAGAATTTTGCAGAGAATCCGGGGTGATCTGATCTACTTCATATTGAATTCTTTGTTGTAAATCTTGTACAGTTTCAGGTCGACTTCGGTAAACATTGGTTTTCAAGTGACCCCATAAAAAAAAATTGAGCGGCGTAAGGTCGGGACTCTGCAGGCCATTTTACAGCAGCTCTTCTGCCTATCCATCAAGTAGGAAAAATCACATCCAAATATCTACGAACACTGATTTCATACTCAGGAGGTGCTCCCTCCTGTTGATACCACAGATTCTTGTTAGGGGTATCCAAATTATTTTCATCGGGAAAAAGACCTGCACAAGTTGGAATAACTTGCTCTGGGAGTAACTATAAATACCGCGGTCCTGTACGATTTCCATCAATAAAAAAAGGACCAATGATATGACGTCCACAAATCCCTGCCCACATGTTTATCTTTTGTAGTCTTTGAGAATACGATTATCCAGTGGGGATTCTCAGTAGACCAGTACAGGCAGTTATGTCTGTTAACTCTTTCGTTATGACAAAAAAACCAATATTATGAATTAGGTTACGATCATTATTGATTTGTTCCATTATGACCTCGCAAAATTCAACGCGTCTATCTTAGTCATCTTCACAAAATTCTTACAATAGAATGGGTTTGTATGGATCCAATTTTTCTTCATTCAGTATACGACTGAAGGTACCTTTACTTATATTGTGGTCTAGGCAAAGCTGACGAGTGGCTGTATGGGGATTTTCTGCAATTTCCAATAAAACATCTAACTTTTTATCATCGCTTGTTTTAACTTTTCGAGGTCCAAATGTAGAACGATCCTTAACATGACCTGAATGTCTAAATCGTTTTAATGTTTTACTAACTACGGATTGGGTAATAGGTTCTCAATTCGGATATTTTACGTTAAAAGGATCACATACCTCCTGTTGTATTCTCCTACGGTCTCCGTAACCAACCATCATTAAGAAAGTGATTCTTTCAGTTTCTGTTAAATGTACCATTATGATATTACGCTCAAATTGCAGTTTCACAAAATGCAGCAATAAACGTTTTCGTCAATAAATCATTTTTTGACGCGTTAAGTCATTACTTGACAGTAAATGTTTGACACAAGCAGCCTAAATTTTTTTTTTAATCTCTTTAATTTCAAATATTTATAATTCCAGAACAGTTCAGTTTAAACATATGGTATTTTAGATAAAAAATATCTAGAAGTTTTAGTAGGAAATATATATACAGGGTTTTCCATTTAAAAAAATTTAAGATGGCATAATTTCTTCGAACTACAGTTCAAAACATTTTATTGTCAACGTCAGAATATGCGCCATATAACACCCTATAACTTTTATTTAAACATTTTTTTGATACACTAATTAATAAATGCTGTGTAATCATTATTCCATATATATATATATATATATATATATATATATATATATATATATATATATATATATATATATATATATATATTCCCTTGGGCTTTATGGTTCTTTTGTTTTAAGAATAGAAAAATTAACGTTTCGCCTAATTTGTAGGCTTCTTCAGTTCATCTAGAAACTGAAATTTTCAATCAATATACATTTCTAGATGAACTGAAGAAGCCTACAAATTAGGCGTTTTCAATAAACTTCTAACTAGAACATGATGTAATTTTTCTATCCTTAAAACAAAAGAACCATAAAGCCCAAGAAAAAAAAAATATATGAGGCATTATTTGTCAAGCGGGACACCCTTCTCTCCATTACAGATTTTAAGATCTGTACGTAGTTTAAAGTGTAAAACGGAAAAACCAGTTGTTTTTTCATATTTTGGGTATGCCGATTATAAATTCAATTACAAAAATGCAATTTGACATCTGTCAACTGCCAAACCCACTGTCAAAACACCCAAAATAACATCAAACCCGAGTTTTACGTTAAATACGGGGTTTACCGAGAATTATTATATTTTCGGGTTACTGATTACAAATATGATCTGAGAATTACAAACTTGACAGCTACCAACTGCCAAATCCACTGTCAAAACTGACATAATAACTTGAAAACCGGGTTTTACGTTTAATACCGATTTTATTCACAATTATCATGTTTTTGAGGCCATTTATTATAAATTGATTGTAATTTGACAAAATAAAAAATTGACAGCTACCTACGGCCAAGGCAACTGCCGAAACTGCCAAAGTAATAAAAGAAGCGGGGTCTAAGTTAAATACGAATTTTACTCCCAAATATCATGTTTTCGGGGCCACTGTTTACGAATATGATGTCAAAATTACAAACTTGACAGCTAACAATTGCCACATCAATGGTGAATACTAACAAAATCACATTAGCAATGAGTTAAATATGGATTTTACTGTAAGTTATTTGGTTGTCTTTGTCTATAACGTGGTAAAGCCAATATTGTGAGTATGACATAGGAATTACAAAACTGACAGCTGCCAACTGCCAAATGTACTGTCAAAACTGCCACAATAACATAACAGCTGACGTTTTCATTCATTACGAATTTCACTGCCAATTTTTTTTTTTTGCAAGGAGGCTGATTTCGAAGTACAGGATAAACTTGCTAAAATCACATCCAAACTAACTATTGGAAAATGAAGTTATATACTGCTAATTTTGATGTAAAGTTTCCTATCTAAGTATTTCAAATATGCCATACTAAATAATTCAACTTAAACTCTTTCAAATGTTCCAAAAAGGACAGTTGACCATTAAGTGGGTAATACTAATATGGATGATATTACGGAGTATTACATTCTTGGCACATTGTTTGGGGAGGAACATCAGAATATCTGAGCAATACCTAAAACAGAGGTTATGTTCGAAATTGCAAAATGAGTTCATTTCCTAACTGTTCCGTTTCCATCATTCCTAAAACACTTTTAAATACATCTCGGGAATACGGAATTTCGGTAACGATTTTCGATGTCAGTAAGATAGTCTTTCGACGTGCGAGCTATAAAAAACTATTTTCTGATTCTTACACCCCACTGATTAGACTGACTCCAAATAAAAAAAACATTTTACTTGAACCCCCATCCACTCATTATTTAGGTCCAATAAGCAAGAGAAAACCTTCACAGTCCGTTTTTTTCAATGATACGCATAATCTTACACTTTTCCAGCCGCCATTTTGAAAATATTGATGAAAATTTATTTTTCAAAAAACAGGGATTTAAAGTACATATAAAAATTGCACGACTTCTGTTGAAAACAGGTCGATTTGAGTGGTATGAGGATTTGAAAAAAATACTTTTTCAAAAAAACTACCCGGGATTTTTTGAGAATTTTGTTTTAAATTCGAAAATATTTTGGGAAAATCAATTTGTCATTCTCTCTAAGTGATCAAATCTGAAAGAGCATCCTCGAAAATAGTCGGGTATATATTTTTGTAAGGTTTCCATTACTCTAGCATTATTGGCAATCGATCAAATATGTCCATGTGAATACACTTAATTTGGGCGTTAATGGGTTTAAACGCAAAACCCGATTTTTAAGTTATTATGTCAGTTTTGACAGTTGATTTGGCAGTTGGTAGCTGTCAATTTTTTTATGTTGCCAAAATAAAATCAATTTATAATAAATGACCTCAAAAACATGATAATTGTGAATAAAATCGGTATTAAACGTAAAACCAGGTTTTCAAGTTATTATGTTAGTTTTGACAGCGGATTTGGAAGTTGGTAGCTGTCAAGTTTGTAATTCTCAGATCATATTTGTAATCAGTAACCCGAAAATATAATAATTCTCGGTAAACCTCGTATTTAACGTAAAACTCGGGTTTGATGTTATTTTGGGTGTTTTGACAGTAGGTTTGGCAGTTTACAGATGTCAAATTGCATTTTTGTAATTGAATTTATAATCGGCACACACAAAATATGAAAAAAACAACTGGTTTTTCCATTTTAACACTTTAAACTAAATGTTTATCATAAATTTAGGCAACTTTTTTTTTTTAAAAGTCACCTTTTGGTTGATTATGGCCGCCATGTTGCGACGCCATATTGAATTTCAAAAATCGCCAAACGGAATTTTAAAGTACACGTCTTGACGAAAATTTTGAGCCCCTACAGATCCTCCTATCTTAAAATCCGTAATGGAGAGAAGGGTGTCCCGCTTGACAAATAATGCCTCATATATACGTAACATATATATATATATATATATATATATATATATATATATATATATATATATATATATATATATATATATATATTCATTATTTCAAGGTTCAAGAAAGAGTTCAACCCAAATTATATATATATATATATATATATATATATATATATATATATATATATATATATATATATATATATATATCTTCTCGCGGAAAGAGACAAACCAATCAACAAACCGACAAAAATTGGAAATAGTGTTTTTGTAATCTAGCGACCCTGAAACATGAAAAAGTGGAAATATTTCGGATGGTGATTTTTTTTCACCAATATAAGTAAAACCTGAATAAAATGAGAAAAAAAATGCTTTCAGAACCTAAGCGGCAAAATTAGTCACGAACTAGTTGAATGACTACATTTTTTCCAAAATCTAAAATATGTAATTCCGGCATAAAAAATAATTACAGAAAATTTTTGGCAAGTTCTACAGCAATATTTTCATCAAAATATCAAAGGCCACGTTTTTTAAAGTATAGATTTGAAATTTGCACAATTCTGGCACATGTCCTAGTTTTCCAAACAAATGATGAAGACAGGTGTGGCGATTAGTGTTGGATCCGGCGTAGTATACCTTCTGTCCAAAAAGGAACCGACATTTTAACGGAAAATAAAACACAAAAAAAAGGTATTTTTTTAAGCCCTTTATTGAAACTTATTGTTCGACGGTTAATTAAAATACACTGCCACTCTTACCGTCATCAGGCATCTAGTGGGACAAATGTCCTTAAATTCTAACGAAAGTTGCCTCGTTTAACAAAAAAAAAGAAGCAACATAACTACTCTTTTTTAGGGGTCCGTATGGAACACTTATAAGATCACTTCGGTGTCTGTCTGTCACTCCCGATTTTCTCGGAAACTATTTGTCAAAGAGAGTTGAAATGTGTTAATAATATAGGAATTGATGGCCTCATCAAAGCCGTGTAGTTCTGAAAGTCAAATTTTGACTTAAGGGGTTAGTTTTGGGGGGTGAAATCGTAAGTGAAAAAAAAATTTTTTTAGTAGGTCATCGAGTGTGGTGTCAAATAAAAGCTTGTGAAAACACGAGTAAAATATATATATATATATATATATATATATATATATATATATATATATATATATATATATATATAAAATGTAATACTTGCGCAGACTTTTCTTTGTATTATTTTTAAAAAATCGCGGAAAATCGCTGTTCCCCCCCCACCTTATCTCGAAAATTACTGATCAAAAAATTTTGAAAAAATTCTGGAATATTCTCCAGGAGGTGTAGATTGAACGAAAATTATCACGAGTGCATTACATAATTTATCTGGTATATAAAAAACAAAAAAATTTCAAGGTCATCAATTTTCAGGGAAGATTGGAAACAAACTTTGTTGAAAACTCATTTGGGGTGTGTTTTGTGAAGTCACTGATCATTTTATACCACCGTAACAAAAATTTTTATTTTAAAAACAATCAACATACGGAACACTAATTGTGCAAGTTCAACTTGCACTTGACCGGTTATTTATATATGTAGTCGGTCAAGTAAGAACGTGAACGCCTATAACTTGTTGGCATCCCTGCAGAAACTACTTTGTGAAAAGAGATTTATTTCTAACCTTATTTATGGTTAAATAGGACATTATCGATTTCGAGGATGGTCTTCCTGTGTGATCATGCAAAAGGGTCGAAAATAACGTCTACAGCGGCTGCTAAGTACTACTGTGATCAAAAAATAGTAAGACTTTTGAAATAAAACGCAAACGTGTTATTTATTTTTCCAAATTTATATCGTCCCTTTCAAAGTGGATACAATGCAATTATACCAACGTTTTTTCTAGTCTTCGAAACAAATGTTAAATTTGATTTTTGGAATGACCTTTAAAGCCTTCTTCGATTCGGTTTTAATCTCCTCAATCGACTCAAAATGATGTCCTTGAAGCGGTTTTTTGAGTTTAGGGAATAGCCAGAAGTCCGACGGAGCTAAATCAGGCGAATAGGGCGATTGTGGAATGATATGAGTTGAATTTTTGGTGAAAAAGTCGCGAAGAACCAATGCTATGTGAGAAGGCGCCTTATAGTGATAAAAAAACCAAGAGTTATCGGGCCATAATTCCGGCCTCTTGAGACGAATAGCTTCACGCAAAGCACGCATAACACTCAAATAATATTCTTTGTTGACAGTTTGGCCCGGCGGAAGGAATTCATAATGAACAACACCACGATAATCGAAGAAAACTGTTAACCTCACCTTATTTTCGACTTGCTTTGGCGTGGTTTCTTCGGTCTGGGCTCACCTCTAGCACTCGACGATTTTTGAGCACCAAATCCTTGATTTGCTTGACGTGGTTCTCATCGCTAGATGTTGAGGGACGACCAGGACGTTCATCGTCCTCCACACGTTCTCTGCCTTCTTTAAACAATTTATACCGATAAAAAACACTTGCTCTGGATAGAGCATCATCACCAAATGACTTTTTTATCATGTCGAACGTTTGGGAAACCGAAAAAAACAAAATTTGCAACTTCTTTGCTGAAAACAAAATTTAATACAACTTCTTTGCTGAATTTTTTAACTACTGACATTTTTTGATCACAGAGGCAGTTAGTATACTGCAAAAAAAAATCTAGGGGGCAGTCGTTAGCAAGTGGGCGAAATGATCCACTCAGTTAAAAATTTTTGCAGATCTACCAAAACCTGGTTGGAGAGGAAAAGTCTCGGAAAATGCCGAAACAATGAATATTAATACTTTTTCCTGAAATCCCCACTTAACTTTGCGCCAAGGGGCATAAAAACTAAAGTAGAACGGTTTGGATATATCGTATGAAACAATTCGCGCTAACGCGCGGAGTACAATCAATCATTCCTAAGCGAAAAACACAAAGAGAAATTCGCGTGGGCACAGGAAAACGTATATCGAGACTGGAGCAATGTAATGTTTCCGATAAGGCTTCATTTTGAGGTTATATTATCTCCCCACGCGCCTGGTCAACTTTCGCTAACCGACTGGCTGAGTAAAACACTCTGTGAAGATCCATATTTGTGGATGTCTTTCAAAAGAAAATTTTAGGAGACTCATCTTTACCCACAATTTGAACGCTGGAAAAATGCTACAGATTTACAAGAAGATACTAGTACTGACTGCCAAAGGATGGTTTGTCAATAAAAATGAGGAGTGGATGCTTCAAGAAGATAACGACCCCAAACATGGGAGTAAAACGCGTTCGAGTGGAAAGGTGAATCCGGTATCGTCAAACTATATTGGCCGTCCCAGTCGCCCGGTGCAAATCCAATCGAGAAGGGTGGTCATCAAGTAAAGCTTCATAATAAAAAGGTGTATACAGTGAAGCAACTGTCACGGCAAATTCGGGCAATTTGGAAATCTTTGCCCCAAGAATAGGCGAAAAATCTCATCGAAAGTATGTCCCCGAAGATGCCAGGCGATCATCGACGCTGATGGGAACTGAACGAACTACTAAATCATTAGCATTATAACTGCAATTCTTTACTATTGAAAGATGTAAAAAACTTTTAAATAAATACATTTTTTTAATGAATAATGCACGACACCTTCTTATTTGACAGCTTGTATTCTGGAAGTGTTCCGTTTCTTTTTGGACAGGGTGTAGACTTAATTAAATATTAAATTAAATAAAAGAATTTGTTAGATATTAATGAATATTTAATAGTAACGAAGAAATAATTCCCATTATAAACAAGATTTTGGCATCAATTCAGCGTTTTTTAAGTACTTTGTGTTAATCGTGACCTTTAAAATTTTAAATTTTCTACGACGCATTTCTAATTTTTTTTTTTTGGCGCGCACGACCCTGCTTAAATATGTATGTGTTATGAACAAATAAATATGCAGAAAATTAAAAACTCTAACGTTTTACCGTCAAGAATTGATTGATTTAATCTTATTCATCATATGACTCTACTTTGTTTCGTACTCTTAGGTGGTATAGTTTTTTAATGACTGTCGTAGGAACCATAAAATCTAACAACGTATATATATAGTTATTGTAAAGCAACTGAAAATAGACAGAAGTCCATATTTCGGCAGTTTATTAGCTTCTCTCTTGTCCGTCAAATCCATCCTGAGACGCGTTTCGCCGTATCATGCCTCGTCAGTCAGGCTAGGATTGACAAACAAGGAACGGAATCAACTGGTACTTATCCCAGAAGTTACGCAGTAGAATCGTAGGATACAACGAATTGTATTAAGTTGACGATAGAGTAATAGGTATGCGTACTTAATATAATTCGTTGAATCCTACCATCGTACTGGTGTTGTTGACTGTGTCAACCACTCTGTCGGCTCGAAAGCTGCTGTGTCAGCTTTCGATGGAGTAATAGGTATGCGTACTTAATACAGTTCGTTGTAGCCTACCATCGTACTCCATAACTTCTGGGATAAGTACCAGTTGATTCCGTTCTCTTGTTTATTACTTGTGTATTACTTACTTTTGAATAGTATACAAAAAAGTTTCAAAATCGTATCTTGAAAAAATAATTAATGTTTCTCCATACAAACTTTTCCACCCCCGTTCACCCCCCTTAAGAGATGAATTTTCCAAAATAATGAAACATATTTATTTTATTTCTTTTGAAGAGTATATTTACAAAGTGTCACCATCGTAACTTTAAAAAAAAAAAATGTTTCTTCATACAAACTTTACCACCCCTTTAGGAATGGAATTACAAAAATTTCCTCCTTAGTGTACCCCTAGTTGGTGAACATAGAATATTTCTTCCAAATTTCAAATCTCTAGGTTCACTGGTTTGGGCTGTGCGTTATCTGTGAGTCAGTCACGGTACTATTTTATAGGTATCGATAACCGGTCAAGTGCAAGTTGGACTTGCGCAATTAGTGTTCCGTACATTGATTGCTTTTACAATAAAAATTTTTGTTACGGAAGTATTCACAAAAATATCCAAAATTAGTTTTTAACAAAGTTTTTTTCCCATCCTTTAGTGAAAACTGATGACCTTGAAATTTTTGTTTTTTTATATACCAGACAAAGTTAAAGTTAATGCACTCGTGATACTTTTCCTTCAATCTACACCCTGTAGAGAATATTTTAGAATTTTGTCAAAATTTTTTGATAAGTATTTTTTGAGATAAGGACAGCGATTTTTCGCACTTTTTTACAAATAATACAAAAAGAATTGTGCGCAAGTATTACATTATATATATTTTTGAACTCGTCCTTTTACAAGCTTTCATTTGTCATCCCACTCAATGATCTGGTATTTTTTTTTTCACTTCCGAATTCATCCCCGAAAACTAACTCCTTAAGTCAAAATTTAAATTTCAAAACTACACGGCTTTGATGAGGCCATCAATTCCTATATTAGTGACAAATTTCAACTTTCTATGTCAAATAATTTCGGAGAAAATCGGGTGTGACAGAAGGACAGTCAGACATGGAAGTGATCTTATAAGTGTTCCGTACGAAACACTAAAAAGAAAGAGAATATGAGTCAATGGTGAACTGAAGTTGATATGGAAGGTGTCGGACAGAAATTAGTAAAAAACCACTTGCGAAAGAATGATCTTTTGAGGAAATTTGAGAACGATAAATAAAATCGTTCAGAAAAAATACTATAATAACACATGGGCTGAAAAGTCCCGGGCCTAACACATAGATGGCGCTAGTTTTATTGCAGTCACCTTTTTTTCAGTTAATACTAACCTTCAAAAGACAGCTGTTAAAATTTCATGATATTCTATTCATTAGTTTGTGAGTTATTGTGCTAAGAGTGACGCTACTTTTGTTATTTTCAAAACAATGGATCAAAAACAATTTCGTGTTTTAATTTTACACTGCTTCTTGATGAGAAAAAATACCGTTCAAGCGAAACAATGGCTTGAAAAGTGTTATGGGGACTCCGCTCCATCAGAAACAACAATAAAACGTTGGTTTGCTGACTTCAAACGTGGTCGTAGAGACACCGATGATGCAGAACGCAGTGGACGTCCAAATGAGGCGGTAACACCAGAAAACATCAAAAAAATCCATAAAATCGTTTTGAATGATCGAAAAGTGAAGTTGCGTGAGTTAGCTGACATCGTAAAGATATCAAAAGAACGTGTTGGCTTTATATTGCATGAGCATTTGACTATGAGAAAGCTCTGTTCAAAGTGGGTGCCGCGTTTGCTCACTGTTGATCAAAAACAAGAACGTGTTGATGATTCTGAGCAGTGTTTGGCCATGTTTAAACGTAACAAACCGGAATTTTTGCATCGATATGTGACAATGGATGAAACATGGATCCATCACTTCACTCCGGAATCAAAACGATCGTCATCTGAGTGGACAGCAACTGGTGAACCTCGTCCAAAGCGCCCGAAAGCACAACAATCGGCTGGAAAGGTTATGGCCTCGGTATTTTGGGATGTGCGTGGTGTAATATTCATCGACTATCTTGAGAAAGGAAATACCATCAACAGTGAATATTATATAGCGTTATTGGAGCGTTTGAAGGCCGAAATTGCAAAGAAACGACCGCATATGGCAAAGAAAAAAATTTTGTTTCATCAAGACAACGCACCGTGTCACAAGTCTATCAAAACAATGGCAAAACTACATGAATTGAACTTCGAATTGCTCCCACATCCACCGTATTCGCCAGATTTGGCTCCCAGCGACTACTGGCTGTTCGCAGACCTGAAAAAAATGCTCGCCGGTAAGAAATTTCGCACGAATGAAGAGGTTATCGCTGAAACTGAGGCCTATTTTGAGGC
Source organism: Pachyrhynchus sulphureomaculatus (assembly GCA_019049505.1). Classification (NCBI taxonomy): domain Eukaryota; kingdom Metazoa; phylum Arthropoda; class Insecta; order Coleoptera; family Curculionidae; genus Pachyrhynchus; species Pachyrhynchus sulphureomaculatus. Next base: position 27,245,358 of record CM032455.1, on the reverse strand, counting down.
AAAAGATAAATCGTTCTACAAAAGTGGTATTGAAATGTTAGAGCGGCGCTGGAATGATTGCGTTGCTCTTGATGGAGATTACGTTGATGAATAAAGCTAATTTTGAACCAAAAAACCTTGTTTTCTTTGTTAGGCCCGGGACTTTTCAGCCCATGTGTTAGATTGACTGGAAACCAGATAGGTTCATTGCATTCCGAGCGTAGTAATTTACAATATAATTAAAATATAATAAACATTTCTAATCATTCCGCCACATATTTACCTTTTATTTTTATTGCGCACAAATAATTCGTGTTATAAAACAATAACATTGCCATTCATTATCTCGTTAATATTTTAAGGAGCGTATGTAACCAGCTGTTGTTCTAATTAAAATGAATCATGTCCATTTCGTTAACAAGAATACAGATTCAAAGTGCAATTTAACAATAATTGGATACATCACAATCTATTTATGTAAGCAGTCGTATTGCTACTAATTGTGACGCACGTGTTATAGACACATGTTATTAATAATAATTAGCACAAAGAGAAATTTAAATACTCGTCATTACTGCCAATAAACGATATTTAAATTTGATATACACTGCTCTTTAAAATTATGGAACGCAACAACTATCTAGGCTATACAGTACGTTTTCTAAATTTTAGCATTATTTTTGACAGGTTAAAATCCTGATTAGAATATACTACTTAACCAAATTATTCTGTACAAATGTTAAATATTAAAAACCATACTCCCTTTTATATCTCTAATACTACGAATTTGAGATCAGGAAAATTTCATCGTTGTACTGTTCCTTTCGGTTTTTTTTTTGCATTTTTAGTGTTCCGTACGGAACACTTATAAGATCACTTCGGTGTCTGTCTTTCTGTCTGTCTGTCTATCACACCCGATTTTCTCCGAAACTATTTGACATAGAAAGGTGAAATTTGGTAAAAATACAGGAATTGATGGCCTCATCAGAGCCATGTAGTTTTGAGAATTAAATTTTGACTTAAGGGGTTAGTTTTGGGGGGTGAAGTCGGAAGTGAAAAAAAAATTTTTTTACTAGGTCATCGAGTGTGGTGTCAAATGAGAGCTTGTGAAAACACGAGTAAAAAATATATATATAATATTATGCTTGCGCGCACTTTTCTTTGTATTATTTTTAAAAATTCGCGAAAAAATCGCTGTCCCGGGCCTTATCTCGAAAAGTACTTATCAAAAAATTTCAAAAAAAATTCTGGAATATTCTCCACGGGGTGTAGATTGACGAAAATTATCACGCGTGCATTACCTTTAATAATTTATATGGTATATAAAAAAAAACAAAAATTTCAAGGTCATCAGATTTCAGTAAAGATTGGAAACAAACTTTGTTGAAAACTCATTTGGGGTGTGTTTTGTGAAGTCACTGATCATTTTATACTACCGTAACATAAATTTTGACTTAAGGGGTTCATTTTGAGGGGAAAAATCGGCAGTGAAAAAAATTTTTTTTTTACTAGGTCATCGAGTGTGGTGTCAAATGAAAGCCTGTGAAAACACGAGTAAAAAATATATATGTAATGTAATACTTGCGCACAGTTTTCTTCGTATTACTTTTAAAAAATCGCTGTCCCCTACCTTATCTCGAAAAGTACTGATCAAAAAATTTTGAAAAAATTCTGGAATATTCTCCACGGGGTATAGATTGAACGAAAATTATCACGAGTGCATTACCTTTAATAATTTATTTGGTATGTAACAAAAACAAAATTTCAAGGTCACCAGTTTTCAGTAAAGATTGGAAACAAACTTTGTTGAAAACTCATTTGGGGTGTGTTTTGTGAAGTCACTGATCATTTTTTATACCACCCTAACAAAAATTTTTATTTTAAAAACAATCAACGTACGGAACACTAATTGCGCAAATTCAACTTGCACTTGACCGGTTTTTTTTACTCTAAAAATGGTTGACAGTGCAGTGTTCGATTGACATCATTCGGATCATCTTGGATCATTTTAGAGGCTGGATTCGACAAACTGCTTCAACTTGTAGTTTTCCTTAACCATGATCAAAAACATTTATTGCTAGTTAATTCAAGTAAAGACAGTCTCAGAAGAAACTTTGCTCACTCATTCACATTTGTTTTATTGGAATTATATGTGGCAGCCTTAACTCTGCTGGCAAAACGTGCGTGCACAAGGGCCCGAGTTCGATCCCAGCATTTATTTAAATAAATTTATTTAGGTTAAACTATACGTGTATACCCCGTCATGCTGTCACGCAACAGGTGGAACTCACATCTAAGTCGGACTTTGTTAGTTTGAGAGCTGATCAGACATGAAAACTACCGACGGCATTTTGTTGATAGGTATTCACTTGGATCAGAAAAGACTGACGATGGAGACAGTGTCCTTCTCGGACTTTACTTAACCTCCGTCGATTCTTAGTTACCGGGAAGTGTCAGTTCTTGGTAACCCTGAAGGGTAGAACAAGACCGTAAAACAGCAGCCTGTGTTAATTTAAATATGATTCGTCATAATTACCCTTTAATGTGTTTGTACCTTAAAACTAGCTAAAATATTGAAATTTAATTTAAAAAAACTGGGTATGGGGTGTTTTTTTAATCCTAGGCGTCAAGTATGCAGTTTTAAATTATTGTCTACATTCTTAAATTTTAATAATTTCTTGTTGATATTTTTTTATTGTTTGATTAATGATTCTCATGGTTCGTAATCCCATATTTAAAAATTTAGTAAATAAGAATTACAGGAAAGAGTTGCCCAAGTGCTTTTTTGATTCTGAAGCTGAAAAAGATGTGAGGCGAGGAGAATATTTTCCCATCTCTTTAGACCACTGTTTGTGTCTCTCTAAAATACGCGTTTCTCTGAAACACGCGTTTCTAATTTTGGGATCGAATACAAGCAAAAAAAAAAAGTTTGTTACATAAACGTGGTAACATTGCTAATCTTGAAATATGGTATATGTTTAAAGTCCATGAACATACGCAAAAAAAAATTCTAGAGGGGTTTATCGGGCGAAGATCGTTAGTAAGTTTTGCCCTAAAAAGTAGGGAGGTCTAAAAATAATAGACAACCCAGGTAATTTAGAGTGTTTGTTAAAGGCAACCTTACAACTGTCTTTTACAGTTTTGTATGAGCTATTACAGAAGAATGTACAAATTGTTTTTACATATTTTAAATAATTTTTTTATACAAGGAAATCTTATTAATCTATTTTTTATTTTTATTTTCAGAGCGTGAAAAACCATTACGTAATCCAATCCTGCAATCACCTTGCAGTAGCGTCGGATCAGGATCGCTCTTTTCCGACCAAAATGACTCCTGCGCGCCCGTCATTACCGGTCGCCGTTCAGCTACCCATTACGTCGTGGGGGGAGGTACCCTGTTCGAAGGGGATGCCGAACGTGCCTCAGCATCTCCCACGGTGGGCCGCTGGGGTTGCGAATGGCCAAGTTGACTCGAGACAGCCGAAAGCTGTGGTCCAAGTCGAACCCTCCTAGGTAAGTAACAAACAAAAATTATTTATCTCTATACACGATATGGTTCTTTTCTAGTTTTAAGCAAGCTTAAAACAAGAAATTTAATGTGATGCACTTAAAAATCTGTATAAATGTATTACTCCGAATATCGTCTACGGTGTTGGTCGTTATCTTTAAAATAATCAGAATATACTCGGGATTTTAAGGATCGTCTGAAATAAGTTTAAAGCTTCTTCTAATCCTCCGGCTTATCGTCATTAGGTTTCTCTCAGACTATTCGGTTTCAAACCGCACTCTAGTGGCGACGCGGCGCTGCTCCAAAAGTCCCATGAGTGGTAGTAAATTATGTCGCGAGCCACGATACATGCCATGAACAGTGTCAACCGGTGACAAAGAGTTATCAGCACGCCCGTAAGGGAGTTTAGGCTTCTTTCATGTGATAGAGTGCTGAAAACGATATAATACCCTTAAAAATAGCAAATAATGCTGTCTGTGGCATCAAATTTTCTTGTTATCAGTGCCGTGCCATCCACGAAGGAAGGCCGAATTGATCTGAAAGAGACCTAAGATTTTTAATTGCAAAATTAAGTAACAATCATACAGTTTTTTAAATGTCTTTTTGTAAAATTGCAATAATAATGGTAGGTATAAAGCAACTAAAGAATCCTAACGTTTCTCTTAATTGAACATTTCTATTTTCAGGGTTCACCGGTCCTCCTGATGAAGGAGTAGAAAGTCCGGTTTTTCCCATCGCCACTGCTGACTTCGAACATCAGTCTGAACTCGTCGATTACGATCAAGTACATGGGTATTGGCCACCAGCACATCCATTACCATTGCCTAAATGGTCTGCTGAACCATTGAAGCCTTACAAGTAAGTATTAGACTATCATATCTCGTAAAGTATTCATAGGATATTGTCGAGTGCATAACAACCCTTATTCAGAATTACAACATATTAAAAACTTATAAAAGAATAAAGTGGTCTTTAATATAGAAGGGCAATTTATGAATTGCATTTGGATTTTTTGACCTGCTTGGCGCAAACTATTTACGGCTGTTTCTTATAAAAACGGTTAAAAAAATCAAAATATGTTTCATTCGTTTGGAGACTGAATTTCTCTTCAGCAATGAAATATTTACACCTAGGATCTATACTTCCATTATGATGCCATGGAAAGGAAGTTTTAACATTCTCAGGATAGTTGATCAGTATTATTCCGTGTGCATCCCAAAAAATACTTGCCAAGACCTTTACAGCTGATGGTTGTGTTTTAGGACGCTTCGGTCGGCTTTTATGCGTTCCAGCCACTCTGCGGACTGACTGTTAGACTTAGGCGTGTAGTGATGGATCCATGTTTCGACCATTGTTACGAATCGAAGCAAAAACTCCTTTGGATTACACCTAAACAGTGACGAACAACGTTCGGAATCTTCGACACGTTGCTGTTTTTGATCAATGGGTAAAATGCGTCGCACCCGTCGGGCACATACCTTTTTCATGTGCAAATATTCATACAAAATATGTCTCCTGCGTTCTATTGATATCTTCACGATGTCAGTTATCTCTTTGAATTTCGCTTTGTGATCACAAAAACAGGACAATATGGTGTATCTTTTTGTATTTTTGGAGTGACTGCCCCATTTGGATGCCTGGAACGTAGTGCAATATCGGTGCTTGTACGACCGCATTTAAGTTCACTAACCATCGATATATATATAGTTGCTTTCGACGGAGCAGATATGCCATAACACTTTTCAAGCCGTTCTTGGATTCTGACTGTATTTTTTTGCCATCAAAAATAAATGTTTAATCAACACATAAAATTCTTTTTCTTCCATCGTTTTGCAGAAATCAAAAATAGCGTCGCTCAAACAGTTATAACTCGCAAGCTAATAGACAAAATATCATGAAAATTTTACACGCCTCTTCTGAAATTTGACGCTAACTGAAAATCATATGGGTTTTTTCTTTGTGCTGCCATCTCTCGGAAAGTGTGGGGGCTTTTCACCCCATGTAGGAAATAAGAAAACTTCTAAACTACCTACTGAAACTTTTCATGTTCATAAAAAATAATAATTAGGACCTTTAAATGTGTTTATATGTTTGTAATGTTTAGAAATTGAAGTATATTTAAATATATTTTTCAGTTTTGATCTACAAAAATTTTTAATTACACAAATGAAAATTGATAATTCTTTATTTTTTTTAGGCTTAGAAACACCAGGGAATTTGAAATTTTGGCAGGAAAAATCGAAATGGAGTTACAAAAATTACTGGAGGAGCATAATTATGATACCATAGGCAACTTTTTGGAGCTCTATCAAAGTTTCAAAAGCAGTCAACTAAGGAGTGCAATTGAGTTCTTCCACGAGTAAGTATTTCTGATGAAAAAGAAAGTTCATTTTTAAACAATGAGCGTTCATTTCACCATCCTTGTTCAATACTTACTTATAGTCCTATAACTCTTAACTCATGTTGAAAGGAGGTATGGTATGATATATTACTGCTACAATTTTACAAAGAAGTCCACTTTAAAAGCCCACTGAAAACTCATTTTAGTGAAAAAACGTATTCTCAAAGAACTTTTTCATTTTGTTTTTTTTTTTTTAATTTTAAAGTGTAAAACGATACAAAGTTTCTGCCGAAAGTTGCGCAAATTGGGAAAATCGGATATAAATTTGAAGACATTTAGACTTTATCGACATAAAAACTTAAAATTATTTTCCAAATTGTATTGAACATGCGTTGTGTTTGTGCAACAAATACTCAATCTTAACGCAGTTACCTTTTTTTATTTTAGATATACTCCAAGAATAACAGCAGAACACCACACCTGTGTAGGTCTAGCCTTAGAATTACGTCACCGACTCAAAAAGTTAGAAAAATCGCATCCTAACCTCAAAAAACACTTATGCATCGTTTCATGTGAAGAAAACATCGAATCCGTAGATGGGTACACAGCCTTGAGAGATACTTTCGACACCAAACCGTCAACACTCGAAAAAGAGCACTGTCTGTTATGTATGAAGTTTGATATCAACGGAAGAGAGGGTGTGTGTTGTTGTGTGACCCTGGTTATCACGTAGCCAGGGTTGTGACTGTCATGGCTGACAAGGCCTACCCTCATACAGGTAAGAATTAACATATTTTCAACAGATATATAAAATAATTTAGAAAATATTTATTTATTAATATGACATTCAGTAATTACCAATAAATATAGGCTAGTCACGAAGTATATTCCACCTCTAACTATCAAGGGGAATAGTTTACCAAATTCTGAATTTTCAATTGAAATCAATTTTCCTCAATTTTTATTCGTCATCATCAGCTTATACTGCTGGACGAAAGCCACCCTTAAGCCACTTTTTTCTGTTCTGTACCCAATTTCCAGCCACTCTTTTCAAGTCATCAATCCACCGACTTGGTCGTCTACTTCTACTCCGATCGGCTTCGGATCTTGGTCGCCCCATTATAATTCTCTTTGTCCATCGTCCATCCTTAAACCTAGCAACATGGCCAGCCCAGTTCCATTTAAGATGTAGGGTGAATTTGACTGCGTCTTGTACCTCCGTTCTCTTCCCGATAATGTGATTCGGGATGTGATTTTTAAGAGTAACGGCTAACATTGACTTGTCCATCTTTCGTTTCATGACACATATTTTTAAATATTTGTTTCTTTGTCATTGTAAGAGTATCAGCTCCGTACATAAGAACGGGGAGTATGCATCTGTCAAATAATTTTCCTTTTAAACACTTAAGAAGGTTAGATTTGAATATACAGGCCAGTTTGCTATATGTAGTCCATCATAGACTTATTCTCCGCTGAATTTCTTGTGTTTGGTGATCTCGTCTTATGCTGATTTCATATACCAGGTATTTATGTTGGTGCACTTGCTCGATCTCTACGTTATTCAGTTTTATAGTGTCGTTTAATACAAGATATATCATAAACTCGGTTTTGGATAAATTGATTTTTAAATCAACCTTTCCTGAAGCTTCCTGAAGCATGTGCAGCATAGTTTGTGCTTCTTGCATTTAGTATTTATTTATTATAACACATAAAAATAAGAAAAATGAAATTGAAATTCGGAGATTCTAGTCGCGAATATTCTTGTCTGAATCCCCAACTCGCTGTGAAGTAGCTCATTTTTGACAACCCATTGCGTGTTGTTCATCACCCTGAGTTCTTAATTCTTCAATCTTTGGCTCTTCTTGAACGACAAGTCTCCCTGTTTTATATTATACACGTGGAACGATGTCTGGAAGTAGAACATTAATCTTGATCTGATAATGGGCTTGTAGATGAATCAGTTCGATTTTATAATAGAATCATAGTCTTTGTAAAGCATTCTCATAAAAATAGCAGGATCTGGGTTCATGTTGTAATAAAGGAATCATGCCGTCCTTTAGTTTTTAAAATTTTATCTGAGCACCACTAACAATAGTTGTTATTTAAATTAATTTAATTATTAAATTATTTTATTTGTAGGTTGGTTCATACAGTCCGAGGAAAATAACATCCTTAAAGAATATAATTATTCATTTTGTACGGCCAAAGGTACGTTCGTTCAGTGGGATGAAAGAACAACAAAAGGTGACGTACAGGACGGATTTACCGGACTTATATACGTCGAAAGGCCGTATTTGACAGCTGTGGATGTTACTGAAAGAAGAAACTTGGTTTATACATTTAGGTTGGTACTAAAGTAATTTTTTAACAAATTTTTAATAAGTGAAATACTACTGTGATAAAAAAATAGTAAGACTCTTAAATATAAATCGCCCGGGCATTTCCAAATCGGATTAATTTTTTTTCGTTAGGTTGGTAGGACCTTAACTGCCATCTATGTCAAATTTTAAGACCATAGCGTCAGTAGTAATAAGATTCGCTTGCATTCGTTCAACAACAAAAGTGTGTTTTTCGATTTTTAACATGAATGAAAAAAAATTTCATCACGATAATGCCCCTTCTCACACAGCATTGGTTCTTCGCGACTTTTTCATCAAAAATTCAACTCATATCATTCCGCAATCGCCCTATTCGCCTGATTTAGCTCCGTCGGACTTCTGCCTATTCCCTAAAGTCACAAAACCGCTTCGAGGGCATCGTTTTGAGTCGATTGAGGAGATAAAAACCGAATCGAAGAAGGCTTTAAAGGCCATTCCAGAAATCGAATTCAACAACTGTTTCGAAGACTGGAAAAAACGTTGGCATAAATACATTGTATCCAAGGGGGATTACTTTGAAGGGGACGAAATAAATTTGGAAAAATAAATAACACGTTTGCGTTTTATTTCAAAAGTCTTACTATTTTTTGATCACAGTAGTATGTCTGTGCTTGTAACAACACTCAAATGTTTCTCTTTAAAACACTAAAAATTCATTTTCAATTCTTAGTCATTAGGGCTTCTTTCCCAGAAAATATAGTACATGTTTTTTTTTTAACAATTTTAATTGTATTTGATAATGTGAAAACGTTGCAAATTGTAATTTACTATGAAACTTGAATTGTTTTCCATTTTCGGGAGTTTGCACGTAGTTAAACCCTTTATTCTTCCCGTTCCGAGAGATAATTGTCTGGGAATTTCCAATATCGGGAAATAATCCAAAACATATATAAATATATTTTAAGAGGAAATTTTGAGTTATTCTTAACTAAGAAAATATACTAAAAATTTTTTGAAAAAGTAAGCGTACGAGATATATATTTCTAGATAATTGATTTTACTTATTGTTTTTTTTAGGAGTTTATTATCAAGAGATCAAAAAGGTCATCTAATAGCTGGTGTGTATTTCAAAGTTAAACCAAAAAATGATGAGTTCACGGTGTTCTACCAAGACATGGGCAAACAGCGAGTTAAAATGAATTTCTCAGCACTTATTCAACAAGAGGTAAATAAAATTTAATTTTTAAATTTGTTATATGTTTAAATATATATATATATATATATATATATATATATATATATATATATATATATATATATATATATATATATATATATATATATATATATATCGCTATAAGCCTAGTTCTATGCAATGCTGGATATAGGCCTTCCCCCTAAATTATCATCTCAATCTATTTGCAACTGTGGTCATCCATTCAATGCCCACAACCCTCTGTATATCGTCCCATTTTCTTTTGGTACATCGTACGCTCCTTTTCTGTTCTCGTGGTCTCCATTCTAATGTTCGCTTGGTCCATCGACCATCGGTCGTGTGTGTTACATGTCCAGCCCATTGCCACTGTCTTTCTGCTATGTGCTCTATAGTATCCTTTAATTTCGTTCGTTCACGTATCCACTTTTTTTCTATCTTTAGGTTTTATCGCGATCATCTGTCTTTCATGTACTCTCTGGGTCCGAGCTAGTTTTTATATATCGGCTTTATTTAGTGTCGCAAGTTTCACCGCTATATGTAATTACTGGTAGGAGGCACTGGTCGTAAACTTTGGCTTTTAACTTGTTTGGATTGCTTTATCTTTGAATATATAACTTAATTTCCCGAATACGCACCATCCAAGCCTGATTCTTCTTGAAATTTCATCCGAGACATCTGTCGTCGTAGTAATTTTTTACCCCCGATACACATAATTCTTAACAATCTCGAGAGCTGTTCCTTCCAAATTTGTAACTATGTTATTATTAGTGTTAGTTAATATTTTTTGTCTTATTTTTATTCATCTTAAGACCAATTCAGTGTTAATTTAACTTATTTATCATTTCTTCTAACTCATGTGGATTACTACTGATGACTACAATATCGTCTGCGAACTTTAAATGACTCAGATTCACACCCCATCTATCTTTAGGCCGTCCTTTATCCAATCTAGTTGACGAAATATGTCTTCTAGAGCTGTAACAAACTGTTTAGGAAAGATTGTATCTCCCCTTACACCTCTATCTATACGTATTTGTTCTGTACTAGGTGTTATGTATATCTTTCCATTTTCATATATATCTTTTATTAGAATAGTATATCTAGAATCAATTCTACAGTTGTTTAAGCCGTTGATGATTGCCCACATTTTGACAGAATCAAAGCCTTCTCATAGTCTACGAAGGTTACGTAGAGTTCGAAATTGTATTCATTGCTATTATATATATATATATATATATATATATATATATATATATATATATATATATATATATATATATATATATGTATATGTATATGTATGTATATGTATATAGTTAAGCCGGTAAACTCTTGTATTAACATCAATTGCGGAATTATAATGATAAATGAAGCTCCTCTAGAATTGATGAAAAACTGTCCCTGAAAATATATGGTTTTTTCAACATGTACGCTAACAGTAAAGAGTATTTTAAACACAATTATTTACTATAAAAATGATATGATCTATTTTCAACCTAAAACAAAAATGATGTATAGCCTGTCCCAAAATATAAGATCCTAATTTTTGCCGTTTTAAGCTGGCAATATAAAAATTCTGACCTTTTGTTTATGATAGGTTGCAGAGATGGGAGAATTTTATTCGTTAATGCAAAAAAATAAAATTTTAAGTGTTTTTGGAAATGTTTATTTATTGACGCATGTAAAAACAAATGGATAAGAAGTACAAATATACAGTTTGAATGAATGGGGTTTACAAGAGGGGACATATTGTATAAATAAAAATATATTTTAACTTAAGCCTAATTCGGTTTCACTATCACTGTCAACAGCTGAGGTAATTATCAGTTCTTTTGTATTATTTACATAAATATATGAATCTTCAACTTTAAACAACGTGCTGAATGGAATTCTTCCAGCTTTCACAAGGTATATCATTTATAACTTTTTTTACTAATTCAACCACTGGCATGCTTAAAGTAGGAGAAACATTTTGTGCCAAATATATTCAATTGGATTAAACACATAATAATACAGAGGAAGCCGCAAGACAGTGTGTCCCATTTTCCCAACCATTCTATCACAAACATATTTCTTTTTTCAATTTAGTCTTTCAAAACTTCCAAAAGGTCACTTTTTATAACTAAAGTCAAAATAAATGTCATTTTCTAACATATATTCCTGTATTTCCGATTTGGTGTTGGCTGCATTAGGAACCTTATTTAGTAGGCGACTATGGTAACTGGCATTGTCCATAACTATAACACTCTGTTCGGGAACATTTGGCAAAAGGGAATTTTGAAATCTTTTATGTTTTTTGCAGATAATAGTAGACAATTTGAAACCCAGCCCTTTTCAGATCCAGCATGCAAAATGGTTATTCGTTTGCCTTTATTTGAAGGTGCGTTAGTCTGACATTTTTGTACTGCTGTTAACCCACCCTTTTTGCACAGTGTCATGGGTATCGAACCATGTTTCGTCAAGGTAAATTATTGGCCAAATCTCTGATTGATACTTTTTAATTTCTTGTAAATAAGTATGTCGCAAGATTCGTAATCTTTGTGACTCCATCACTACTTGCCTTTTGTTCATTTTTCGGAACATGAATCCCATTCTTAAGAGAATTCTGTGAAGGGTTGATCGGCTACAATGTATATTGGTCTCGTCCTGCACCAGTCTTAATTTTATTTTGTCTAGTGTCGGCACCAACTGCTCTTCATACATAGAATATATTTTTCTGACGACGTCTTTTTCACAATCGTCTACATGATGCATTTGAAAATCTTTCCGTTTTTTCCTGTTCCTGAGTGATGGTTTTCCTACAATACCCTTAATTGTAGAAATTAGGGTTTTTGTTAGTTCACTGGTTTCTTGCAAAGCACTTTATTTATTCAAATTTCCTTTTACCAAACTGTCGTAAACATTTTTTACTATTTGTTTAGCGTCAAGTGATAAATGTTTTCTCTTGCGGTAGTCACTATTGCAATTTTCCCACGGACGCCACATAATTAAAATAGAACCGTTACGTTGTAAGTTGCAAGTAAAACTAAAATAAAAATATTAAAAAGTATCTTTCGAATCTTAATGGGGACCTGTCGTCATTAGGCCTATATTATCAAATACTTAAAGAGCTGCAAACCGGGTTGCCAGGTAATAAATATATAGGTAAAAATAGATACAATATGATTGCTGGTGCAAGTGAGAGCGGTATACAAAGCAGATAAAATAAAAATACGTTTATCGTAATACCTGGTAACTATGCACAAAATCGTAATAGGGTCGGATCTTATATCTTGGGATTTACTTTACACCAACTATTTTCTACCTAAAACGTTGATTAACTTCTATTATAATTTCATATTCAAAAACAACAACACAATGTATACAGATTCAGGGTAATTTTTTATCACTAATCGGGGTAATAATTTTGAGAGATACTCGTCACGACACAAACACGGTATAAACTTTAGAAAATAGGGGAACATTTTCCCCACAGTATTTAGTTTTATGTGTATAAGTTGTAACTATTTAAATCATAGAAAAAAAAGGACTGTCAACGCTAGATAAATTTATCTCCTTATACGAGAATACATTAAACTGTACCGATTTTACGAAGACTTTACTTTTGCCGCAATCTATTGTACTGCAGAATAGCTAGGTAGAGTTTTTATAGGCATCTATTTTAAGGTGTGTTCTTTACGCAACGCAAACGTTATATTACGGTTAATAAACAGTAAATGTTGACTGTGATGACAGATTCTGGTATTTTTAACGTGGAAATCAAATTGTTTTAACGAAATACTTTTCAGAAAAAACGAACAACAATTTGCAACATTGTTAAATTGAGAAAAAAGACGATAGATATTATTTTATTGACCAATGAAACCCCATTCCCATATAGTAAACTACTGATTTTAGTTAACTCAAGTTAGTTACTTTGATTACAAGATATTGTAACTTTCTGCAATTGTCCCCGCAATCAGCTAGGTACTGATTTGATAAAATGACTCAACTAACCTTACTTTTCAGATAAACCAAGACATACTTCAAAAATTGGAAATCACCAACGAGCAACTCAGAATGCCCAAAGGAAAACTACTCGGCATGCTACAGTTATGCGGAGAGCTGCTCAGAAATGAGCATTATCTCAGGGAAACTCTGGCTATAGAAAATATCATCAATGTCATGTCAGAAAATAACTAGAAATAGCTTAAAAGATCTTTGCATTATTTTTATGTGTCATTTCATATATTCTTATTCATTATAATGATTTTAGGTTTAGTTTTAGTATTTTCTTGTATTTTATCTTACTTTAAGAACTTTAAGAAACATTGCTCGTTTTTGTTAGTGTTTGGATGCTTCTTATTAGATCTTTATTTATAGAATTTAAAACTCGTTTCTTAATTAGTACAATGTTTTATGCAGCTTAGTTCATATTAGAAATTGCGGAATTCTTTAATATTTAGAGAATTTCTTTAATAAACTGACTTATTTTGACTGATTTTCGCTATTTTATTTTATTTTATTTTTTAATAGTGTTGTAATTCATTAAAAATGTATAAGATCTAAGAAAAATAAACTAAACGAATCTTTTTTTTACATCTTCTTTGATATGTACAATAGTAGCAGAGATGAAAGAATTTTATAACTAATTCTTTCGTCCTTTGTAGTAGTAAACTAATTGTCTAATTAATAAATAAATATGTTAGAAATAAAAATATGCTGCCTACAGGTGTCTTTAAATACAAAAAAAACATAACATAATAGTAATCATTATACGATAAGGATAAAATGATATAAAATAGCGAAAACGATACCAATCTAAAGGCATTGTAATTTTAGTAGATTGACTTTTTTTTGGTTATGGAAATTTTAGTAGATTGAATTTTTTATTGTTAATTAATAGTGATTATTCGACTTAAAATTTTGAGTTAGTTGTTGCAACTGTTGCTTATATTGAACGCTTAATAAACACTTTACAGCTTCTATTAGTTGTTTTATTTTCTACCAACGCATAAAACACACATATCATAGAAAAATAAAGGGTTACAGAAAAGCATATATGTAATACTCCTGTATAGCTAGATTGAGAGAGAAGTGTGTCGCCGTTAGTAGAGTATAGACGATCTCTCGCTCCCTAGCTCAGAACTTCGAAAGAATTGCGCATGCGTTTAATTATACAGGGTGTCCCAGTATTCCGTGTACATAGAGTTACTGTGGATTTCTGGGATGAAAATATGACCAGTGCTGACGCGTGCTGATTCTAGGATTTCCTCTTCAACATTGGGCGCTTTAGCTTGTAAAGGCCGCCCAGCATTATTCCCGATCGGCTTAAATTGTCCAATTTCTCGAAGTCGCTTCTCAATATTGGCAAAAGACTGATGGTTAGGAGTCCGACGACGCGGAAACCTTTCGTGATATACGCGAGCACTTTTGCCACCTTTGCCGCCAAAAACCAAACACTAAAATCATATCAATTTGCTCACCGAAAGTATACTCCATAATAATCTAGATTTGAAACACTGTTGAGCTTGTGAAGGGATTAATTCTCGTTAGTACTCGCAAAACTTGTTTCATATCTGTAAAAAATTACTTTCTGTCAGTATTACTACAAGCCAGTTAAGTCATAGAACATATGATATCTTACATCATTACCAGAGTGATTTTTGAGCGTTGCTAAGTAACTATACAGTGTGAAGAAACGTGTGAAGCATTTGCGAATTTGACAATGGAATTAAAAAATGAAAACAAACATCCTACTATTTCAGAAACTGTTGCTCGAAGTAACATTTATCAAGAGAGCATTTTTAGACAGAAGAAGGTGGAGAATACGAATTTTCAATTAAAAAAATACCATATAGAGTGGTATAAAAAAGTTATGACAAATTAAAAGTATACTCAATGCACTAAGTGGCGCCCCCTACAATTTACAACAAAACTGTGAGCTGATTTCGATTTCTCATCTCAGAAAATCGTTTAGCACCGAATCTTATACAAATAGTACAATTATTAAGAAAGCTATTTAAGAAAAACTAAAATACAAGTATAAACTTTGACACCCTGTATCCCAATTCCTCTATTCTAATGTCTCTATGGCCACCTGCGTTACTTAGATGTTCGATATGTATCGATACTTAGAAATATCGATGTATAGGCGTATCGACATTGTTTTTATTGATTACACTGGTCAACAAAAAAAAGAAAATTGCTTGTTTCCTGTGATTTTTTTTGTTTCTATCTCAAATTGACGCGTATTTTTTAAATATGGCAACAATTTTTCTCTAACAGCTTTTGTTTTTTGAGTTATAGCTAACTACCCTCATTTACTATTTTTACTTAGATTTTCGTTTTTTGTTGGACACTAAAATATATTTTGTTGTTGTTTTTTAGATATGGCTTCGTCAAGAAGATGTTGTGTGCTTAATCCCGATTGTTTTTGCTATATTTGTGGTGAATATATATTTGCAAAATATCGAAAACCTATCGGACTTTGTGAAAACTGCGTTTCATCAATACTTTAAAATAAAATTGTGTAATCAGGACAAGCATTGGGTTCCTCATATTGTATGCCAGAAATGTGTGGTATGTCTACGGTTATGGTCCAGTGGAAAAAGAGATGCAATAATTTTCGTAACACCCATGATTTGGCGAGAACCTCGAAACCATCATGACGATTGCTACTTCTGCGTTGTGAAAATAAACGGAATTAACCCTGGAAATCGAAGTAAGTGGTCATATCCTAACTTATCTTCTGTTCAACGACCTCAATTAAAATCACAAGAGGTACAACTCAGCACATCTAAATCTTCTGATGATCCAAATCTCTGTGAACCCCCCGAACGAAATACGTCAAGTGAAGACTCTGATTCAGACTACAAATGTAGCCTTTCAGAACCTCAACCATTTAATCAGAAAGAACTAAATGACTTAGTAAGAGATCTGAACTTACCAAAAGAAGCTTCTGAAATTTTAGCATCTCGTTTAAAAAGAAAAAAAATTTGCTTATTCCGGAAACCAACATTACATTTTATCGTACCCGAGAAAAAAATCTGTTACCGTATTTTTCTCAAGAGAAGGATTTAGTTTTTTGTAACGATGTTCGTGGTATTTTGCAGCAGATGGGATTAAAACAGTACCAACCTAGTGATTGGCGTCTTTTCATAGACAGCAGCAAAAGAAGTTTAAAGTGTGTTTTGCTTCATAACGGTAACAAGTACGGATCTATACCTATTGCACATTCGACGACTTTAAAAGAAGAATACGTAAATGTTTCTAAGGTTATGGAAAAAATTAAGTATCAAGACCACAAATGGGTCATTTGTGTTAATCTGAAAATGGTTAACTTTCTTTTAGGTCGACAAGGGGGGTACACAAAGTTCCCTTGTTTCATGTGTCTCTGGGATAGTCGTGACAAACAACACCATTGGTCACAAAAAGTTTGGCCAGTGCGGGAAGAGCTAAAAGTTGGTACAAAAAAATGTTATAAACGTGCCTTTAGTTAGCCGAGACCGCATCATACTTCCACCACTTCATATTAACCTCGGCATAATGAAACAGTTTGTGAAGGCGCTTGACAAAAGTGGCGAATGGTTTAATTTTCTTTCACGCAAGTTTTCCAGATTAAGTTCAGAAAAATTGAAAGCTGATATTTTTGATGGGCCACAGATTAGGCAACTCGTGAAAGATCCTAATTTTGTCAAATCAATGACTGAAGTCGAATCCAAAGCTTGGAATTCATTTGTTTTGGTTATGAGTAGCTTCCTAGGCAAAAAGAAATCTGACGACCATGTCGAGCTTGTTGAGTGCATGCTATCGAACTTGCAAGAGCTAGGGTGCAACTTAAGCATAAAAATCCACTTCCTGCACTCGCATTTAGACCACAAAATCTGGGTGATTTTAGTGAGGAACAGGGTGAAAGATTTCATCAGGATCTTCGGACAATGGAAGAGCGTTATCAGGGGCGGTGGGACTCACATATGATGGCAGACTACTGCTGGAGTTTGCAACGAGATCTACCTAAAGTCGTTCATTCAAGGAAATCTTATAAAAGATCATTTGCTAGTGTTCAATAGAAATTTTGTTAACATAATGTATTATTTTTTTTGTATTTTTTTGGCAAAATAATAAAACTGTATATTTCAAAAGGTAAAGCTGTTAGCAATCTCCCAGTATTTTTTTCATAGTCAGGGCCATAGAAATACCCAATAACAGAAAAAAAATAAAGGAAACAAGACTTGTGTTGACCAGTGTTATTTTGCAAGATAATTGGAAATAATCACCGGAATTACACATCATAATGGAGAAAATTTTAATTGATGACAACAGTCGTTTTATTCCATTGCGATGTAGTTATTCCTTCTAGGAAGCATTTATTAAATAACATATAAAGAGATTTAATAATTTGTTATCATCCTTATTAATTGCTTCTATTATAATATTGTTTTCACCTGCGACTTTGTTATTTTTCATGTCCTTCAATATATATATATATATATATATATATATATATATATATATATATATATATATATATATATATATATATATATATATAAATATATAACTGCGGGTGCCGGGAGATGGCATTTTTCAAAGTAGTCCCCCATTTAAGTGTACAACATGCTTCCGTCGGTGTATCCAAGTAGAGCTCATTAGGGTTTATTTTTTAAAAAAGAGCACCCCTTAAAAATATCACTTTTTTTATTGAAGGTGCTTTTTTTGTGAAAAATGTTCACAACACAGAATAAGTTTTTAAAGTTCTATTGTATGAAAGAATTATTTTTTCCGAAAAATCTCTCAACCCCTCTACGACTATTGGTTTTTAGTTTACTGTGTTGAGAAGGGCCTTTTAGGGTTCCAGTGCACGAGGGTATTTATTTCATCAAGAGAATTCGCTCTCTTATTGTTGTTTGAGGCACTCTGTTTGTCGATTGGCCCCTTCCCCTTTATAAGCAGCTCCGCCCCTAGTTTGTTTTCCCTATAAAGAAACGTTCTGGGTATGCATATGTCCTCCCGCCACTTAGACCTGGCTCTGCCTCTGCCTCAAATACTAAAATTCTAAAGGAAGTCTGTATTAATAATATTAATACTATTTTTCAATTATCTCATATGAAATTTAAACCTTAAATACGAGGGTTGTATGATAAGTACCTGGCCTTGACAAGAAAAAAACATTTTTATGTGTAAAATTTATTTTATTTTTCTAGATAGTCTCCTTTTAGCTCGATACACTTATAGTCCGTTTGTTTTTGAGCTGATAGCCCACAACATGGGTTATAAACATTAAAATGTCATAAACCATAAGCGTCCGAATTTTCTCTGCTAATTATTTGCATTTTTAGTTTTAATCACTTTTATTTTCTATCTTTATACAACAGTGCGACCTTTTTCTTAAAAACATTTGCTGCCTTCTAAACTTTATAATAAGCTATATAAATTAACGCATTTCAAAGTTTATTTTAATGAGTAAATGATGAAACTAAATATCTTATTTGTATGATAAAGGCCGAAACGAGTACAACTTAAGAACTAGAAATTTACAGTGTTATAAAGCTTAATGACAATAGGTACAATAAAATTATTTGGGATTTTAGCAGTTATTGCAATATAATTAACCAAAGTATTTATCGGTAGGTAAGTGCCTAGGTACCTAAGTATGCAATAAAAATATTCTGTGTAAGTATAAAAATAAAGCAAAAACTTATAATATGCTTTCTGACCCCATATCCGACGAAGACGATGGCCCTCCCCCACCCCCATGAAGATTGTAACCTAGATTAAGTTTAGAATTAAGTTCTAGATTAGTTTAGAATTAAGCTCTAGTTAAGTTAGATTACTCAACGAATGTAATTAAATCCCAATGTCCTAGGTTAAGTTAATTAGGATTACTGTATAGAACCTAGGTTAAGTAGTATAGGAATATAATCTATCATAAATGTAAGTAAGAGGCATAGCCTAACTTAAATTCAATAAAGACAATGACAATATAATATGCTTAGTTCAAATCAGAACAGCGATTGCTTCAACTTTCATTTTTGCCCCGGTCAAACTTTGCAGAGTCTGTAAGGCTGCATTTTTCTTGCGAGAAAAACAATAATACTTAACGTTCACTATGCCCTAGTGCATCAACAGCCAACAAGCCAATTCCGTGAAATTGTGGAAACCTGTGCCAACATGACGCGAGTTGGATCAGCAATTATTTATAGATTTCTAAAAGCAAGAAAAACGCGGTCCTTGCAACGAACCTCAGAATCACAAAGGAAAGGAGCCCTTAGAGGTCGATGAAGACTTTAAAACCGCAATAAGGAGGAAAGTACACCATTTTTTTATTAGGTAAGAAATACCTATACCACATAAAGTTTTGCAATAAATCAGAGAAGACCAGGACTTACCAGATTTAAAAAAATGGAAATTATGGGAAATCCTTCATAACCTGAATTTTCGTTGGGAAAAACACAACAGAAAATCTGTTCTTATCGTTAAAACAGAAATAATTTGTTGGAGAAGAGAATATCTACGAGCAATCAGAAAATTTCAAGCGGAAGAAAGAAATATTTTTTATTTAGATGAGACTTGGGTTAATAAGGGACACAGTGAAAAAATTCTGGATTGACAAAAACAGTGCCAAACAAGCTAGGCTAATTATAGCACATATCGGTAGTGAAAATAGATTTCTCGATGGTGGCTTGTTGGAATTCGAATCAAAGTCAACTAAAGATTACCATGACGGCCGATGTTTTTGAGGAGTCCTTCCAACAAATGATTGAATGTATACCAGCAGAATCAGTTATAGTATTAATAATGCTCCACATTATTCTCGATTATTAGAACGACTCCTGACAAATTCACGGAAGAAAGCGGATATTCTTCAGTGGATAAGAGACAAAAATCTCAAACTTAAAGATGATATGTTAAAAGCGGACCTTCTCAAAATGGCGAAACAAAATAAGGCACAGTTCAAGAAATACGCAGTCGATAAGATGGCAAAGGAACGGAATATCACAGTGCTTAGATTACCTCCATATCATTGCGAATTGAATCCCACAGTGCTAATTTGGGCACAAATGAAAGGTTTCGTTGCAAGGATAACACCACGTTCAAACTTCAAGACGTAAGATAATTATTATTCGCCGGAATAGAGATAATCAAAGAGGACAATCGCAAAAATACCTTCGACATGTTATAGAAGAAGAAAATAAAATTGACAAATACATCGAAGAAACTGTGGAAATTATCAGTTTAAGAGACGTCGAGTCCTCAGATTATGAAGATGATGATTGTTTTTGATTGTAATTAAATTAGTTATATATCGTGAATTATGAATTTAAATATATACATAGATCTATAGATTAAAAAATTTTTGGTAATAAATCTTCTATTTCTATAACTTTATTTTTAAAGATCATTTTATTTATTAAACACTAAAAGCACGTTACCCTCGGATGGCTATGCTACCGATGAACCCTCATTTACATTTTGTGACTCTATTGTATAGCAGAGGTTTTCTGCCTAAAATAGGGTGAACCCTTAAAAATAATTCAAAACAGGTGACAAAATCCAGTAAAATTCATAAGAAATCTCTTTTTTTTGGGGGGGCACCCCAACATGTATTTGCATCTAGAATCAGAGAATTCTGTATCCCATCTAAAAAATACGATTTCTCCAACCCTCTAAAATAGGCGTTTGTTTCAGCAATGACCTCACCGTTTGAGAGAACTTTTTACCACCAAGCCATTTTTTCATATTTAGAAATAGGAAATAGTTGGTGGGGACTAAATCTGGCGAATATGGTGGATGCGGAAGCAATTCGTATCCTAAATCATGGTATATTGCCATGGCGAAGTATGCACGCGTACATTGTCTGATGAAAGTGATTTTTTTTTTCGCCAAATGCGGACGTTCTTCTTTCACAGCATAGTTGAAACGATCCAATAAGTTGACATAATCACCATTAATGGTTTTACCCTTTTCAAATTAATCGACGTGGATTATGCTGCGTGCATCCCAAAACGCTGTGACCTTGACCTTCTTTGGTGCCGGTTCGCCACGGAAAACCCACTGTTTGGAGTGTTCCTTGGACTCTGGTGTACTGTGATGAATCCATGTTTCGTCAACAGTTATGAATCGACGCAAAAATCATTCAGATTGCTTTTTAACATCGCCAAACATTCATTTGAAGTTGACACACTTGCGTGTTTATTGTCAATTGTGAGCAATCGCGGCACCCAACTTGCTAAAAGCTTTCTCTTACCCAAATGAGTTGTTGAAATGTTCTGCGCCTGTTCAATTGAGATGTCTATAATCTCAGCAATGACACACACTTTCACTCATGGATTTTTTCAATCACTTTTGATGTGGTGACCTAATTTGAACGACCTGGACGTTCTTCATAACAAATGCTTATACGGCCACATTTGAATTCAGCTGTCCAATATTTTATGGTCAATAACGAAGGTGCAGAGTCCTCATAAACTTCGCAGAGTTCCGCTTTTATCTCATCATTCGTTTTCGTTTTCAAAAACAGTCTGTGAATCATATTATGGAAAAAACTAATAAATATTCCAGCACCCCAACCCACGCATCAGGGACGTCTTCCGACTCCCACCTCTCGCCAGCCGCTAGTCCCCAAGACCATCCGACCCGCTGCTCTCGGACGAAGACGATGACCCCCCGCACCCACCGTGACAAGAATATTGTTATTCTAGGTTAAATTATAATTAGTCCTAGTTTCAGTTAATGTTACGTCCTAATTTTAAGTTAGCGTAAGTCTTAGACTAAAGTAGTTTTAGTCTTGGTTTTAAGTCTTAGCATTAAGAAATTCATGTATATACAACACATTTCCTAGGTTAAGTTAGTATAGGATCACTAGTATAAGAGCTTAGGTTAAGTTAGTATAAGCATACATTCATGATTAGAAATTTTTATACTTTCAAAATTGTAAGAAAGAGGCTTTGTCTATCTTAGTATTCAATAAAGACAATGAGAATAAATATTCCTCTAAACCAAGACAATTTTCAAAAAGAACTTAACATTATAAAACAATTAGCAGTAAATAATGACTATTCACCATCCATAAGAGATAATATTCTCAAGAAAAAACCTTACAAAAAAGCCATTAATACAGTTTTTCCGAATAATAAAGAACCTTATAAAAACGTAAAGTCAATAACGTACTATTGTAGATGCAACACTAAATTAAATAGTTCTTGAGAAAATTAAATATTAACACAGCATTTAAAACATCCAACACACTTGGAAAATTTATAAAAAAATAATAAAACTAAAACAGATAGAGACAATAGATCTGGAGTAAACAAATTAAATTGTGGAAATTGCTCAAAAACATATATAGGTCAAACAGGAAGAAGTTTCTCAAAAAGAATAAAAGAATATGCCTCATCATATATCAATAGAAAAAATAACTGAAATTATGCAAATCATTTAATTGAAAATAACCATCAATTCAACCCAAACTTTGAAAATTACATACTTGCACAAAGGGCCTGAAACTTAATTACCTAGAATCTTTAGAAAAAAACAAATTGAAAAATTCAGATTCCTTAATAAATGAATAATTAGACTTAAATAATTCACCATTACTAAACCTGTTTAATTAAATTATTTTATTACCTGCCATAAATTGTGAACCAACCACCTGAAGAAGCTGTCGTACAGCGAAAAATGTCATAGTGTTAAAAATAAAAATTTAGCGGAAATTTAAGTAGTGTTTTACTTCTTGCAAAACTTCTAAATATTTTATCACTGCTCGATATTCAATTTTTTCCAT
The DNA here is from genome assembly GCA_019049505.1 of Pachyrhynchus sulphureomaculatus. Classification (NCBI taxonomy): domain Eukaryota; kingdom Metazoa; phylum Arthropoda; class Insecta; order Coleoptera; family Curculionidae; genus Pachyrhynchus; species Pachyrhynchus sulphureomaculatus. The sequence continues at coordinate 27,222,231 of CM032455.1, read as the reverse complement.
TGTTGCAAAATCAGAAAAGTTGTTTTATTTAAATGGCTGCCACTGATAAATTAAAACCCGCAGAGACAGGATTCTTATGAAAGGCTATATTTACGAAAAATATAATTTTTTAAATAGTAGTAGGGCCGTCTCCGACTGAAGCCAGGTACTTATCATGCAACCCTCGTATGAACCTGTAAGGGGCGTAAACAAGTAAAAATATTAACTTTCGAGCCACAATTTGCGTGATAAAATTAAAACCAACAGTGATCATAATTTCAGTACTTATTATCTGATTGGAGCTAACATATTGTTTTATTATTTTTTCGGGAAAATCGGGAGTGATCATTTTATTAAGAAAAAATGTTTAGTAAAGATCGTAAAAACAAAAAACTGGTAAAATCTACGAAAAATATCCGTGAAAAAAGTAGTACAGAGAAAAATAAAAGAAGGAGAATAAAAAAATTTAATCCGAGAAACTTTGTAATCAAAAGGGTAAGTACTTATAATGTCTTTTGTTCATTATTTATTTGAATTTACAATTAGATTTCACAACAAATTTTTGTTGAAAAAGTAATTAGCACTAACCATCTATAAACAGCTTTACCACAGTAAATATAAAACACAGTAGCGACAGTCCGACTCGGCACCTTTGATCTCAAAGGGTTCGAGTTTGTAATGATCACATGACCTGTCGCCATATTGCTGGTATGATGCCCGCGACTTTTTGAAATATTCGAATTATTTCTTTCAAGAAAAATCCTATTCTGTAGCATAAAAATGAATTTTGCTGATTGACAGGAAGAAAAAAAACGAGAAATGTTTTTTTTACAAACATATTTTTATCAAGTTCTGATTATAACAAATATACCGCCATTTCTTAAAAATAATACAAAGAAAAATGCGCGCAAGTATTACATTATATATTTTTTACTCGCGTTTTCACAAGCTTTCATTTGACACCACACTCGATATTCTAGTAAAAAAAAAAAAAATTTCACTTCCGATTTCACCCCCCAAAACTAACCCCTTAAGTCAAAATGTAACTTTCAAAACTACTTGGCTCTGATGAGGCCATCAAATCCTATATTATTACCAAATTTCATCTTTCTATGTCAAATAGTTTCGGAGAAAATCGGGTGTGACAGACAGACAGACAGACAGACACCAAAGTGATCTTATAAGTGTTCCGTACGGAACACTAAAAAGGAAAAAGTGAAACAGTGCTTTTTACAATATTTTCTTAAATGCCTTTTTACACTTAACACCACTACTCCTGACACAGGCGACCGGGGTAAAAACAATAATTGGTATTCCGTACGGAACACTTATAAGATCACTTCGGTGTCTGTCTGTCTGTTTATTCGTCTGTCACATCCGATTTTCTCCTAAGTTATTTGACATAGAAAGTTGAAATTTGGCACTAATATGGGAATTGACGGCCTCATCAGAGCCGTGTAGTTTTGAAAGTTAAATTTTGACTTAAGGGGTTAGTTTTCGGGGGTGAAATCGGAAGTGAAAAAAGTTTTTTCTTAGCAGGTCATCGAGTGGGGTGTCGAATGAAAGCTTGTAAAAAACGCGAGTTCAAAAATATATATAATGTAATACTTGCACATACTTTTCTTTGTATTATTTTTTAAAAATTGGGAAAAAAAAAACCGTTGTCCCCCTCTTATCTCGAAAAGTACGGATCAAAAATTTTTGAAAAAATTCTGAAGTGTAGATTGAACAAAAATTATCACGAGTGCATTACCTTTAATAATTATTTATGTGGTAAAGAAAAAAACGAAAATTTCAAGGTCATCAGCTTTCAGTAAAAATCGGAAAAAAAACTTTGTTGAAAACTCATTTGGAGTGTGTTTTGTGAAGTTATTCATCATTGGATATCTCCGTATCAAACATTTTTAATTTAAAAGCAATCAACGTACGGAACACTAATTGTTCAAGTCCGACTTGCACTTGGGACGACTCCTAAAGACGACGCTGCTATAACGTAGCAGCATAGTGGCCATGTGTAAAGGCACTTAGCTGAGGATCTAGAAAATACTCACTTCGCAGTTCTACGTTTATTTTAACTAAAACTGAAAATATTTAAAAAAAAAAACATAATTTTGCCAAAATAATAAGTTTTTGTTTTAATTTTGAAAAAGTCCTGTTTACTTTGAGACACACTATGTATGTATCTATAAATAATAATGTTTAAAAAATTTTCATTACCTAAGCAAGCATGAAAAAAATCATAAATACTATGGAAAATTACCAAAATATTAAGCTCCACCTTTTTTATCCGTTGATTTGGTTCAAAACTTAAGGGTTCCTTTACCACTTCAAATATATATAAAACGGTTCGAGCGACAGCAGCAGCAAGAGAACTTGAAAATACCAAATGAGATTTTGGCGAAATGTAATACAAATTCATTGTTAGGGGAACGGATTGGAACCCGGAATTTCAGTGTATTACATTCCATCATCCGTAAAAACCTCTATTGTAACATATACAAGTTGCCCCATATGTATGGAATAATGATTCCACAGCATCTATTAATCAGTGAATCAAAAAAATGTTTAAATAAAAGTTATAGGGTGTTATAGGGCGCACATGCGGACGTTGACAATAAAATGTTTTGAACTGTCAGTTCGAAGAAATTACGCCATTTTGATTTTTTCAAATGGAAAGCCCTGTATATTATTTTATTTTTTGAGTCCCACTAAAAATTCTAGATATTATTTGTCTAACATATCATATGTCTAAATTGAACTGTTTTGGAATTATTGTCATTTGAAATTTAAAATTAAAAAAAGATAAAAAAAAAAACTATTAATAAAAATCGGGTGTGACATACAGACAGATAGACACCGAAGTCATCTTATAAGTGTTCCGTACGGAACACTAAAAACGGAAAAAAGCAAAAAAAACATTTGGCTTCAACACTTTTTGTACGTTATTTATTTAAATGTCTCATTGTTGAATTTATATTTCTCAATTATTAGAGATATTGTCCGGGGGGGAATGTTCATTTTGAGAATATATCCCTGCACACCTTCGCACCTATAATATCAATAACCATGCTCCTTATATTTCAGCAAATCCCAGTAATCTGGAGAGATTGAAAATAATTATAATTATCATTTTAAGATGAGATCGTCTTCCTTCTGAACTTAACAATGAAGTAAACACGCTTTTTGCTCCATTTTATGCGTAGATACCAAGTTGCAGTCCGCCTAATGGCCTTTAGAAGGTTGCAAATATTTTGACCTGCCTTTCATCCGACTTGCGGTAATCGACAAATCGGCAGATAGGTAGGGTTAAATTATCAAATATTATTAATTCTTAACTATTATTATGTTAAATTAGGGTTAGTTCAGGTTAGGGTTTCCAGACTGAAACACATGCGAAAATCAACACTGTACAAACCAGTGCTCCAAAGTATTCGACTAATAGGTACAATTCAGCATTTTTAGAAAAATAAGATAATTCAACATGTACGTAAGTGGTCTAAATTGGCCACTTTTAAAGGTAAACCCCTTTATCTAAAGGAGATAGACGAAAACTGAGGTCGGTGTCTGAGACTCAATTTTTATGCTAAACTCAATGGTGAAAACCGCATATCGATATCTAGTACCGTTTCAGATATACAGTGGTGTTTTCAAAAATCTGCATTTTGGAAAAATGTTTGTAATTCTTTTCCTATTGAAAATTTTTGATTTCTGTAAAAAACATTCTCAAAGCACTTGTTCACGTGGATTTCAACAGTGTAAGTTACAGTTTTTTACAACTAATATTTTAATAGTTATTAACGCAAAAATATATTTTTTAAATAGGATACCCTGTATATTTTTCCTTATCCGAATAGAGCTTTAAATTACCATTCTAAAAATATAGCACGCTTTATATTTTGCTTAAATCTACTTCAAAATATAAAGGTTTTCAGTTTTTACGCGAATTTTAAATACACATTTTGTGAAGTAGGTTTTTAACGGATTGTTTACCGATAGCAGTCAAATCGTAAAAAAAATCCCAGAAGTAATTCTATGGTAAGAATCATAACTACAATGAAATTTACTAAATACTATAGTACTTTAAACTATGTAGAAAATAAAACAAAACAACAATAAAACAATTTATTCCGAGTAGAGCAAACTAAAACAGAACAATTTTCTATAAGAGATGTTCGAAATATCGACCAGTTTCATTTACACATAGGCGGCACCTTTTCTGGACACTTCTTACCGTGTTGAATGGTTCGAGAGGAGTGAGAGATGCAAAACGTTGTATCACTGCGACTTCTAACTCTTGCCTGGTGTTTGTCCGCAATTTAAAAATTAGGTCTTTCAATCTTCCCCAGAGATAGAAGTTCATGGGTGTTAAATACGGTAACCTTGTCGGCCAACGGTTCGGACCTTGGTTGACTATCCAGTTATTGCCGAAATTGGCCGATAAAAAATTACTGATAACTGCAGCGTTATGAGGGCGTGCCCCGTCATGTTGAACAAATATATTTCTAAGGTCTATTAACGGCAGTTCATCAACAAGAGGTTCTATTTGCTGCCTTAAAATTTCTAAATATCTCTGAGAGGTGAGTGTTCCTTCGTATGCCCACACATTAAATCCAAATCTGCCTTGATTTCTTTGCTCCATAACTAAATGAGGATTTTCTTGTGCCATAAGAATTGTAACGGTTAAAAATACCTGCATTGCTTACATAAGCTTCGTCTGTCCAAACGCAATTTAATGAAAAATTCATGGGTACAATTCTCCAGAAACCATTGGCAAAAATTCATACGCCGTTGAAAATCTCCGTTTCTAAGGTGAACTTTTCTTGTCCTATATGGCCTGAATTTGTGCTTCTTCAAAGTTCGACTTACATTAGTTCTTGGTAGTCCAGTGGATTCTTTTAACTGTCGGGTTGAAGTGTTGGGATTATTTCCGATAGTTCCTAAAACTACTATTTCTTCTAACTCCTTATCCCTGTTTGATGCATAATTTTTGGGTCGTTTCTTTTCAAACTGGCCACTATTAACTAGGTTATGTCGCAATCGAGCGAATATTGACGCCTCTCTGGATACCGTTTGTGTTACAAATTACTTGTCGCTTCCGAATTTTCTCCGGTTTGTATGAAACACACTATCATATCCCATTTTTCGTAATTTTCAAACTTCATTGCGATTTATTTGACAATTCAATAACTGATCCTGAAGTAAAATTTGACAAATACGAGTGAACAATTGAATTAAACCATATTAGATTTCCTCCCTGTTTGGGGAGAAATTTCGATACTAGATTTAAAGAACACCAAACATCTTTTAGATTAAACAAAGAAAACTCCAACTTTGCTAACCACTTCCATCAAACAAATCATATTTTTCCAGACATAAATAATCTACAAATATTACTTAAAGCACAAAAACAACTTATTAGATCGTTTTAACTATGCTGTAAAAGGACACGTCTGCATTTGGCGAAGAAAGAAAATCTCTTTCATGCACGCGTGCATGCTTGTGTCATCGCCATGATAAAATTCCATGAGTTAGGATACGAATTGTTTCAACATCCACCATATTCGCCAGATTTAGCCCTCAGCGATTATTTCCTCTTTCCGAATATAAAAAAATGACTCGACGGAAAAAAATTCAGCTCAAAGGATGAGATGATTGCTGAAACAAACGCCTATTTTGAAGAGTTCGAGAAATCGTATTTTTTAGATGGGATACAAAAGATAATGTATTGAGCTAAAACGAGATTACGTTGAAAAATAAAACAAATTTTACACATAAAAATGTTTTTTTCTTGTCAAGGCCAATACTTATCATACAACCTTCGTAGTCTATCTATCTATTTGAATAGTATTGAGCTAATACAAATGATAAAAGATTCTAGAGGCAAAGATGTTCTACAAGAGGCAGAACCTTGACAGACAATGTGTTTTGTAATTTTCCTAATGATATAGAAGTTCAAGTTGTAGAAAGTTCTTTTTCGCCATGACAAACAAGTTTGGTCCGAATCCTAGATTTTGATTTTTGGGGTGTGTTTTTGTGAAGTCACTGATAATTTTATACCTCCGTAACAGAATTTTTTACTCTAAAAGCAATCACGATACGGAGCACTAATTGCGCAAGTCCGACTTACACTTGGCGGTTTTTTTAGATGATTTTCCCAATCTCACGGTATCCGCTAATTCTATTTATAGCAATAAGCGATAGATACATTATAGATACTGTGCATTTACAAAACTAAACAATAACCATGAAGGACACCTAATAGCCTTTGTTATTACTAAATAAAACATTATAAATAAATAAACCCACCTATGTATTTTATTTGGCCTGCACCTAATTTGTTTGGATACATCATCCATAAAATTATATCAGTGATACTGTGTGTTCAAAAATAACGAGCGAGATGAATAGATACACAGTCGATAAACGAAATTCTTTTTTTTTTTTGAGGTTGTTGTCGGCACCCTTGCAAATAATGCTTTGTGGAAAGTGATTCATTGCTAACCTTATTTGTATTTAAATAGGATATCATTGAACACGAGTACTGCATACGCTTTGAACTTCGAGGCTGTGTCCCTATGTCAGCGTTTCTCAACTTTTCAGTATTTGCGACCCAATTTTCAAACATAATTTTCATCGTGCCTCCCCCTCTCATAGAATAAAAATGCATGCAATAATAATGTGTTTTCAGTATTTTGAAGCTACACTATTACCTTAATTACAAACCTTACAAACTACCAAGAATAAGTAAATTTATGCATATTTGGCAACACATATCTGCTGCGTTGACAAAACTAGAATCGACGGCTCTCTATTGCTCTCTGTCACGTCCACCATATCGGTAGCGGCTTCGCGAGAAGTTCCTAGTTGTCTCGAACATTCGGAAAGTCTGCCCAAAAGTGTATAAATGCTGCACCTCGTTCAATTACAGCCCGTCTCAGTCGAGTGGATCCTTCTACTGCTATCGGATTTATCGTGAATGTGTATGTTGTAATTTACGTACGTAATTGAAATTCAAGGTATTAAGTATTCACGGCAGTAAATTAATACAGAATCATGGATAAATTTTTAAGTGGGCGTAAGCGAGCATTAGACGATAGTGAAGCATCAACAAGTGCACAGACGACCGTGGTTCCGAAAATAAAATCAAGAAAATATTCTCAAGAATAGTTAAATTTATAAGTAAATGAAGAAGAAAGGCCCCTGTGTATTATTTGCTCAAAAATGTTGGCAGCAGACAGCATGAAACCAAATAAACTTAAACGATATTTGGAAACGCTTCATAGTGAGTACCTTAACAAACCCCGAGAATTCTTCGAATTAAAATTAAAATCATATGTAAAGCAGAAATCATTTTTTAAAAAAACTTTGTCTGTGAATGAAAAACATTACTTGCCTTCATATAAAATAGCCAGATGTAAAAAGCCTCACACCATTGGTGAAGAGCTTGTTTTGCCAGCAGCAACTGAGATTGAGCTACTTGGTCGATATATTCGAGAAACTAAATACCTTAAATCTATAACTCCAAGGAACAAATACACATATATTCGATACAAATAATAAAATTAATGCTTTTTGTAGAAAATTGGCATTGTGGAGCAGAGATGTAAAGCAAAAAAACCTAAAAATGTTTGCAAATGGGCGTGAATGTGTTAAAACATACAAGGCTGAAGAACAACATGTGAAAGTTGTTTTAGTAACCATTGAAAATTATCTAGCCATGTTGACAAAGAATTTTAAAAAGTATTTTTTTACTCACGACAACTTGGTAGCAAGTTACGAGTGGGTTAGGGATCCATTTCAAAATACTTCCGAAGGGCTTTCAACTTCGGAAGAAGAAATCTTAATAGACTTTACCGCAAGTGGCGAAATCAAAAGACAATTTAATAATAAATCAGTCTTTGAATTTTGGGCAGGGGTAAATGATGCACGTTCTTACTTGACCGACTGTAGGTACAATGTACAGCAGAAGACCCGTTTCTGTGTCTATTCGAGAGAATGTTGAGGCTGTGCATGAAATGGTTTTGGATTATCAAGGAAATGGGTTGAAACATATAACAGAGACTCTGAGCATTTCATACACACTTGTTCTGATTTTGATATGAAAAAATTAGCAGCTAAATGGATTCTCTAATGTCTGAAATTTGATCAAAAATGAGTCACAACATCTAAGTTGATTTGTAGCCATTTAAAAGAAGATTTTTGAAACTTTTTGGATCGAATGGTAACTGAGCGAAACGTGAGTCCATAATTATGATTTAGAAAAAACGGAACAGTTGAAGGTGTGGAATTATGCTGACTTACCAACCCCAGGAAGTATTTTTAATGGACAATGCGGGGCACGTTCTTTACGACTGTAGGTACAATGTACAGCAGAAGACCCGTTCCTGTGTCTATTCGAGAGAATGTTGAGGTTGTGCATGAAATGGTTTTGGATTATCAAGGAAATGGGTTGAAACGTATAACAGAGGCTCTGAACATTTCATACACACTTGTTTTGATTTTGATATGAAAAAATTTGCAGCTAAATGGATCCCTTAACGTCTGAACTCATCAAAAATGAGTCACAACATCTAAGTTAATTTGTAGCCGTTTAAAAGAAGATTTTTAAAACTTCTTGGATCGAATAGTAACTGAGTGAAACGTGAGTCCATAATTATGATTTAGAAAAAAAGGAACAGTTGAAGGAGTAGAAACATGCTGGCTTACCAACCCCAGGAAGTTTTGCTTACAGAAATAAGCACGAAAATTTTAGCTTCCGTTTTTTGAGATAAGGATGGAATACTTCTTACAAACTACTTGGAATACTACAATACAATGACTAGAGAATGTTATTCTTCATTACTTCCCAAAAAAATTATGGAAAAACGTTGAGGAAAAGTATCTAAATTGGTGCTGATTTACAAGACAATGTGGCTGCTCACAAATCGCCGGTAGTTTTGGAAAAAAAATAAACGAATCGAACTTTGAATTGATTAATCGTCTCCTATATTCCGCTGATTTACGAGTAGCTCCTTCGGACTATTACCTATTCCTAAAACTGAGAAAACATTTAAAAGGACAGAAATTTTATATAAATGAAGCAGTAATATATGTTGTCGAAAACCAGTGTGCAAATCAAGACAAAGGTGTTTTTGAATAGTCTAAAGTTACTTTGCCGTTACCATTGCAGCAAGAGTATAAAGTGACAATAGAGAGAGAGAGAGTAGGACAATTTTATTTCCTAGATTTGCGTGTTCTTTCTATGGTAAGCTAGAAACTTATCATACATATCAGAAGATGCTTTCGATGAGGGGTTAAAGTCTCACAAACTCTCCTTTATGGAGAATCTTATCACTTTAGAACGAATTGCTCAGGATTATTTTTCAACCAACTTATAAACTCAACGTGAATCGCTTCTGCGCAAGCGACGCTCTTTTAATGATTTACTGATTTCCCTGCCTGTGGGTTTTTGGAGAACAAGCTACGCTTTGTCACGGTAGTAGTAAGAAGAACATTGAACATTACTAGTACAGCGGTACTAGTAATGGTCAAGGTGCTTCTTATGCTCCAAAAAACCAAAGACGAGGAAAGGCAAGCCATCTTTATTTTTATCGCAAAATCCTATTATTATCGGTCACGTAGAAAAAAAAAAAGGAATACACGAAAAGGAACTCCAAATAAAAGTCCCGGTCCTAAAGGGTGTATTTTGTACATCTATAGGATGAGAAGGGCATATGCCCGACTTGCCCCCTCTGTGGCTACGCTACAGACGTGTGTTTTTTTGGAAATTAAATCAATGCCTATATAGATTTCCTTCATAGAGTTTTTACTTGTTTGAAAATTTAATTATGTCGTAAATATATCGTCTTATAGAGTCATAAAAGCGCTCATAAAACTACTCGGTGTCACCTTGAATGTTATTGATGTAACTAAATAGACCAGCCGTTTTTGCCTTCCTCTCACTTACTTATTATCATAATCAAACAATTTTGGCGAATTTCTCATTTTAGATCTAACGATTTGTACAAACACTCTGTATGTTATTGACCAAACGGTCTGCGACTAAATGTGATCCGAACAAGCGTAACACTGGCGATGAAATCACCTCGCGAATCATTTTCAAACGGGCCACCCGGCGTTCGTGTTTTTCAGTCAAAGTCAACGCAGGGAAAATTTCCAGTTTTTCAGTTTAAAAAGTGTTTTGAAAGTGTTTTTTAGGTAATCCTTTTATTAAGGTAAGTGATTTTTTTTTAATAAATTCTTAGATTAGAGTATTTAAAAACAAGTTTATCATTAAAAAGACCTGGCACTTGTGAGTGCCATTCAATTTGGATTGCTTTATATTTTGTGTAACATGATGCGGGATTGCATTCAAAAATCTTTTGAAAATTTATTTAAGTGAAAATTTTCTAGAACAGTTTTTTTGGTTCTACCATTTATTACTTTTTTGGAGAGAACCTCAACATTTCTTGTTAAACGTTGTGAATCGTTTTTAAATCGGAAAAGCCTAACATCAATTTAGGAATAGTGTAACGAATTTTAATTCTTAAATTTCATAAATTAAAATTTGAATAATATTTTTATATAATATCCCTTATTTCCTTTTCGTTGACCTAGATTTAAACAAATTAGAATGCTTTCATGGGAAATGCACTAATTAATAACTGAAAAATACTATTTTGGAGAGTCTTCTTATATTTTTTACAGATCTGATGAGCTGTTAATTACGAGGTTGTGGAATTTATTGAGAGGTAGATTGCCAGCTATTCCACCATCTTTCGGTGGTCTCCCCGGTGGACGTTTGCCTGCTGGTTTTCCTTTCAAAGCGATCCTTGGTAGTCTGTGCCCCTCCAGTCTTTTTATGTGGTTCTGTCTTCCCCATAGTCATACAGGGTGGACTGAGCTTTCCGTATTCCGCTGTGAAGTAAATAAGGACGTAAAAGTGAGAGATAAAGCGAATGTACGGATACATTCGTCTTGGTTATTACATTGTTATAAGCCTAAAGAAAAGGGACAGGTATTGGCCGCACAGTCGCTTTGTCTCTCTCTAGAAAGTAGCCAATTTTGTGACGCCGTCTTGCACGCCACATTGTTCGCTGATGTCAGCATTTCACATCCTTGCTTTCCTTATTTTACGAACTATTATTTCAGGGTTTTCATTTCGGCGGTACGTAGCATACTTTTTGTTTTGTTGGTATTCTATACCGTAGAATACACAGGTCGACAAAATTGAATAAAACTTCAGCCCTGAGACCAGAATACACTTTCCCAAAAATTTTGGTGCGCTTATTCCGAATCCGTCCTCAGAATTGGTCAATCAAATCAGGTTTTCAAGATACCCCAACGTAAAAATACAAAAACACGTTTTTTTCGCTATATTCCGGATTATATTACATCGCGATTCTCCATAAAACTCATTGCTGCATATGAAAGTACTACTCTTCCCCATCAAAATACTTTTCGAATTTTTCAAATATCTTATTTCTTCTCGGAGAAATCATCTTTCTAGTAGCAACATTGTTTATTTGTTACCATACATGGTGTCCCATTTTAATGTACTAGGCTTCTTAAATTTTTTATGTCAACCGTTAGTAAAAAAAGTTTCAGACAAAAGTTGAAGGATTTTAAAAAGGCAATAAAATAATATAATTGTGATGACCTTGGAAGATCATTTTGAAGGTCATTTCAAGGTCAACTTTAATTTTTTAAGTGAGAACCCATATATTTTATAACGGCATCATGTTTCTCAACAAAAATACAGAACTGTTGTTCGAAAAATTTTTCTCGATAATACTCCGTTCTTCAATACTTCATTGATAAAAGACATTACACGCTTAACCCCAAACAATCATAAAGGCAAATGAACCTAACATAACCTCAGGTGAGAACTGATAAAAGATATTACATTCCCAAATCCTAAAAAGATCAAAATTTAACACAACACAAAGGCAAACGTAAGTTTTATAGTAATTTAAACTCTTCAGAATTCCGACCTGTCATATTGGATCCGCCATTTTGAATTTCTTAAGGTTAGGGACAAACCATGGCTCGATGGGATTAAATCGAAAACAAATTCGGATTCAGCGTTCAAAAAATTATATAATTATAAAATATAAAGGTAGTATTCGATTTCGACCAAACTCGGTATAGCCGGGTTTTCGGGACCGCTGATTATGAATATGAAGTCAAATAAATTTTCAAAAAACAAAATGGCGGTCTCTTTTTCGACAAATATGAGTTGTTTTTAATGAGACTCTGTATACCTCGGTTTTTGGGGTCCCACTGATTACAAATATGAAGTCCAGATTTCAAAAAACAAAATGGCAGCTACTAAATGGTGGATTATTTTTGGAAAAACGTGAGTTATTTTTATGAAATTCTGTATACATGGGTTTTGGGAGTTGATAATTGCGAATATGAAGTTCAAATTTCAAAAAAACAAAATGGCAGCGTCTAAATGGCGAGCTATTTTTGGAAAAACGTGAATGAACTTTTTATGAATTTTTAAACAATTTGCTTTATTGTGCAACAATTTCCAGAATTTTAAAATTATTTAATTATTTTTCCAATTTAGTAGCATTTTATTGAAATTTTTAAGTATTTTTCAATTTTAGCAACAATTTCCCGAAGTTGCTATATGTTGCAATATTTTCCCGAATTGTTTAACCAACTTTATCATTTTGCAACAATTTACAGAATTTTTAAAGTATTTTTCCCATTTTACAACATTTATTCGAATTTGTTAACTATTTTTCACATTTTGCAATAATTTCCCGAATTTTCAAAGAATTGAATGAATTTTCTCACATTATCCCGAATTTTTTAACAATTTTTTTAAGTTTGCAATACTTTTCAGAATTTTAAAAAAAAACGCGTCCATGGCATCCAACGCACACCTTCGAACAAAAACTAACCCAGATACCATATTTGCGACACCTAGCACTCAATTTTTCGATATTTTGGCAAAAAATGTCTAATAAACAACCTCCAACTCATTTTACGTTAGAGTTCAATGGAGTTTTTAACTTATTGCTCTTGTATTTTTCCCATTTTGCAACATTTACCCGAATTTGTTAACTATTTTTCATATTTTGCAACAATTTCCCGAAATTTTCAAAGAATTGAATGAATTTTCTCACATTATCCCGAATTTTTTAACAATTTTTTTAAGTTTGCAATACTTTTCAGAATTTTAAGAAAAACGCATCCATGGCATCCAACGCACACCTTCGAACAAAAACTAACCCAGATACCATATTTGCGACATCTAGCACTCAATTTTTTCGATATTTTGGCAAAAAATGTCTAATAAACAACCTCCAACTCATTTTACGTTAGAGTTCAATGGAGTTTTTAACTTATTGCTCTTGTATTTTTCCCATTTTGCAACATTTACCCCAATTTGTTAACTATTTTTCATATTTTGCAACAATTTCCCGAATTTTCAAAGAATTGAATGAATTTTCTCACATTATCCCGAATTTTTTTTAACAATTTTTTTTTAAGTTTGCAATACTTTTCAGAATTTTAAGAAAAACGCATCCATGGCATCCAACGCACACCTTCGAACAAAAACTAACCCAGATACCATATTTGCGACATCTAGCACTCAATTTTTCGATATTTTGGCAAAAAAATGTCTAATAAACAACCTCCAACTCATTTTACGTTAGAGTTCAATGGAGTTTTTAACTTATTGCTCTTGTATTTTTCCCATTTTGCAACATTTACCCGAATTTGTTAACTATTTTTCATATTTTGCAACAATTTCCCGAATTTTCAAAGAATTGAATGAATTTTCTCACATTATCCCGAATTTTTTAACAATTTTTTTAAGTTTGCAATACTTTTCAGAATTTTAAGAAAAACGCGTCCATGGCATCCAACGCACACCTTCGAACAAAAACTAACCCAGATACCATATTTGCGACATCTAGCACTCAATTTTTCGATATTTTGGCAAAAAATGTCTAAGAAAACAACCTCCAACTCATTTTACGTTAGAGTTCAATGGAGTTTTTAACTTATTGCTCTTGTATTTTTCCCATTTTGCAACATTTACCCGAATTTGTTAACTATTTTTCATATTTTGCAACAATTTCCCGAATTTTCAAAGAATTGAATGAATTTTCTCACATTATCCCGAATTTTTTAACAATTTTTTTAAGTTTGCAATACTTTTCAGAATTTTAAGAAAAACGCGTCCATGGCATCGAACGCACACCTTCGAACAAAAACTAACCAGATACCATATTTGCGACATCTAGCACTCAATTTTTCGATATTTTGGCAAAAAATGTCTAATAAACAACCTCTAACTCATTTTACGTTAGAGTTCAATGGAGTTTTTAACTTATTGCTTGTGCTTTAAAGATTTTTGGGAAAATTTTCTTAAAAACTCTATAACTGAACAGTTAATTACTCACTTAACATTAAGTAAATATGAAATTCCAGAAACACAATAAAATTGTACTCATTTTCACGGTCAGAAGTCATTTTCACAATTAAAATACGTTCACTTTTGCACTTTCTATAATAGTTTAAACTTGATGACGTCTAACATACGTCACGAGAGATGCTGCGTGGTACTCGACGCTTCGAAATAAAATGAAAGTTATGAGACAAGTGTAAGCGGAAGATGCACCTGAGTGGTCGTAAATCATAGTAGACGAATTGGCGGAAGTATTCAAACAGGTAAAAAATTCCTAAATAGAACCTTTTGTTTCTCACATTATGGCCAGCTTTTCGGGTTTTCGCACTACTGTGCGCCTACCGGATCAACTTTTTTTTTGGTACGGAAACGCCAAACTAATTAATTTCAACGAACGATTTCTCCGAGAAGAAATAAAATATCTGAAAAATTCAAAATGCATTTTGAAGGATAAGAGTAGTACTTTCAGATGCCCCAACGAGTTTTCTGGAGAGAAATTGATTCGCGGTGTAATATAATCCCGATTAGTGAAAAACTGTCTTTTTGCATTTTTAGGTTAGGATATCTCGAAAACCTGATGTGATGGAGCAATTCTGAGGTCAGGTTTGGATTCAGTGCACCAAAAAACCAAAAACTATTGTCTGGTCTCAAGGATTGAAAAAATGTTGGCCTGTGTTATTATGAGTCTGATGCTAGTGTTGTACATTTTAACCTTCCTGTCTGTTCACATGTTTTGATTGGTCCATATAACATCTCTTAAGCAGCCTAACTTAACTGATACTTTATTAATTAGTCCTCTGAAGTCCATGACTGGGTCGTGATAGCTTGGTGTTTGAACTGGTTTAACTGTTCTATGGATTTATCTTACACTACGAGTTTGCACGTGATGGGGTCTTGGACAATAGTGATGCTTTTGGTCTTTTCAGTACATATGCTCATATTTATCTGTCGACAGGCTTGATCAAATCTAAAAAGTTGACCTTGTAGATCGCCTTCACTTTCGACAATCCACGCTGCGTCATCTACGTAACAAACCAGACTAATACTAATTCTGTATCCCATTTTAGAGAGTAAAAAAGAAAAGATGGTACGTGGACCTGCAATTGGTATTGACCTAGGCACTACCTATTCATGTGTAGGCGTTTGGCAACAAGGAAAAGTGGAAATCATAGCCAACGATCAAGGTAAAAAATATTTAAAAAACGAATATTTCATACACTGATGTGTGCGATTTATATTTAATGTTTTTTGTCCTTATGTACAGGCTGTCCTATTTAACAGAACCTATTTTAAATAACTACGAAACAAATGATTTTTATTAAAAACGTAGAAACACGGGATAAACCTACCAAGGGAAACATCTTTTTCCATAATTATTTTACACGCTTATTAGTGTTTCATACGGAACACTTATAAGATTACTTCGGTGTCTGTCCATCTGATTTTCTCCGAAACTACTTGACATAGAAAGTTAAAATTTGACACTAATATAGGAATTGATGGCTTTGTCAAAGCCGTGTACTTTTGAAAGTTAAATTTTGAGGGGGGTTAATTTTGGGATGTGAAATCGGAAATGAAAAAAAAAATTACCAGGTCATCGAGTGGGGTGTCAAATGAAAGCTTGTAAAAACACGAGTTCAAAAATATATATGATGTAAAGCTTGCGCACACTTTTCTTTGTATAATTTTTTAAAAATTGCGAAAAATCGCTGTCACCTTCCTTGGTTCGAAAAGTATTGACCAAAATATTTTTAAAAAATTCTAGATTATTCTCCACAGGGTGTAGATTGAATGAAAATCATCACTAGTGCATTACCTTTAAAAATTTATCTGCTATATAAAAAAAAATTTCAAGCTTATCAGTTTTCAGTAAAGATCAGAAAAAACTTGTTTGAAAACCTCTTTGAGGTGTGTTTTGTGAAGTAATTGATCATTTTATACCTCCGTAACAAAAATTTTTAATCTAAAAGCTATTAACGTACGGAACACTAATTGCGCAAGTCCGACTTCGCTTCGTCGTTTTTTTTTTTAAATGGAACAGCTTATACGAGATATCAACAAACTCATGCATCTCCTGGCTTGCTGCTGCTGTCTGTAATCGTACAGAAAATAATATTTTCCGTCGCAAAAATTCTTTAGAAGGTAATAAATTTCTGGACGAATGCACAAACAAAATAAACAACACACCAGTGTTGCCAACCCTGTGTTTCTTAAAAACAGTAGGTGACCCGCGAGAAAACGGTAGAAAACAGTGGATTACCGTATATAAAACTGGAAATCTACAGTTTACTCTAAAAATAATTTGTATAAGACTAACAAATAAAAGACTTTCTTTAATCAATCTAAATTAATCAGATTATTTCTTTTTAGTGTTTCGTTTTTTTTTTTTTTTTTTTTTATGGGTCTAGCACACTTCCTACAGGGAAGTCCCTAAAGCGCTACAGTCCCGGGCAAATTATTCCAAAGGGATGATGTTCTCCATATAAATGACTGCTTGAAAAGCGTTGTACGAGGAGTAACAAGCTGAACCTCATACAGATGTGAAGTATTAGCGTGACGTGTACTTCTAACATGCACACCGCTCTGGGATGAATTAAGCGGGCCACATCCTTCGAACACTTTCCATGAAAATACTTGTAGAATAGGCTCAAGTCGCCAACCGTTCTTCGATGTTCCAGCGAATCAAGGCCACCTGTCAGTTCCGGGTCTCCAATCAGCTCTTCTCTGAATAGAATCCAACAAATGCAGTGTATGTTTGGGAGCGGAGCCCCAAACATGGGAGCAGTATTCCGTAGTCGGTCGAATTTGAGCTTTGTAAAGAATTAACAGTTGTTGTAAAGTGTAAAGCTTTCTGGTTCGAAATAATATTCCCAACTTCTGAGAAGCTCTCCTTGCTATGCCTGCAACATGTTCATGCCAGGACATATTTGCTTGCTATTTACACCCAACAATTTGAGTGACGATGTTAGGGGAATGGAGTGCCCCGACATAACTATGTCGGGTTCAGCAACGTTAACTTTTTTAGAAAAAACTGCCGCCTGGGTTTTTGTAGCGTTAAATTCCACTTGGTTACTGTCACCCCAAGATACAATTTCTTCCAGGTCTTTGTTAAATCGAATGACTTCTTGCTGTCTGCGGATATTCGTCTGAGTAGAGGATGTTGGAGCGTTCAAAGTGAATGAAGAGATAAGTGTACTGTCATCTGCAAAGCTGTAGATTGGATTTTCGGTCTTTTCCAGCAGATCGTTAATATAAATGAGAAAGAGAGTAGGAGACAGTATGGAGCCTTGGGGTACACCGGCGTTGATAGTGAAGGTGTTAGAAAGAAATCCGTCGACTGCCACTCGCAAAGAACGCTCTCTGAGGAAACATGAGAGCCACAAACAGAACTTTTCAGACATACCATAAGAACGTAGCTTAGCCAACAGCCCATCGTGCCACACACGGTCGAATGCCTTGGATATGTCAAGAGCAACCGCTCGAGATTCTCCAAAGTGTTCAATTGCCTTGTTCCAAACATGTGTTACATAAGTCAGGAGATCTCCTGTTGATCTATTTTTACGAAAGCCATATTGGTGATCGCTAATAATGTTGAATCCTTCAAGATATTTTAGAAGATGCTGGTTGATAGCCTTTTCCATGACTTTCGATATTATTGAAAGCAGTGCGATTGGTCGGTAGTTATTTGGCAAGGTCTTCTTGCCTTTTTTAGGTATTGGCTGAACTGTGGCACATTTCCAGTAGGAAGGAAATATTCCCTTTCTGTAAGATAAGTTGAAAAGTCTACAGAAAACTGGTGTTAGTTCCCTCGCACAGTTTTTGAGAACTATGGCAGGTATTCCGTCAGCGCCTGAAGCCTTTTTGGTGTCTAGCTTCATCAAAATACGTTTTATGATACGCTGCCTGAAGACAATATCGGGCATCCTTGACTGCACTATGGGAATATTAGGTGGTGTTTTTCCTTGAAAATCGACAGTAGAATGTGAAGCAAAGAGTTCAGCCAACAAGTTCGCTTTCTCAACAGGTGTCTTTGCAATAGAATTATCTGGCCGTGTGAGTGGTGGTATGGTGGATTTGGTGAAATTTTGACTAACTGCCTTAGTGACTGTCCAAAAGGACTTGGAATTATTGGGACAAGCGAGAAGTTTGTTTTTAATCCGTTGATTGTGTGCCTCCTTGGTTTCGTCGATAATTTCTTTGCATCTATTCCTGGCACGAACAAAGGTGTTACGATTTATGGTGTTAGGAGTTTCACGCCGATGTCGGTATGCAAGATGTTTAGAAGCAACAGCTTCTTTGCATTTTCGGTCAAACCAAGGCTTGCCGTTGGAAGGGCATTTCTTCGAAAAAGGGATGTAAGCCTCCATACCGGCCAAAATGACATCGGAAACCTCCTCGGCGCAGTCAGATGGGTCATCGGATCGAAAACAAACGTCTAACCAAGGGAAAGTTCGAAAATATTCCATCGTATGGAACGCTTATAAGATTCTTTCGGTGTTTGTATGTCCGTCTGTCACACCTGATTTTCTCCGAAACTATTTGATATAGAAAGTTGAAATTTGGCCCAAATATAGGAATTGATGGCCTTATCAGAGCCGTGTAGTTTTCAAGATTAATTTTAACTTAAGAGGTTCGTTTTGGGGGGTGAAATCGGAAGTGAAATTTTTTTTTTACCCGGTCATCGAGTAGAGTATCAAATAAAAGCTTGTAAAAATATATATGATGTAATATTTGCGCACCCTTTGCACCCTTTTCTTTGCATTATTTTAAAAAAACTTGCCAAAAATCGCTGTGGTCCCCCCTTATCTCGAAAAAAACTGATCAAAAAATTTACATAAGGTGTAGATTGAACAAAAATTATCACGAGTAAATTACCTTTAATAATTTATCTGGTATATAAAAAAAAAACAAAAATTAATCAATTCATCAATTCATTAGTTTTCAACAAAGATCGGAAATAAACTTTGTTGAAAACTTATTTGAGATATGTTATGTGAAGTCACTGATCGTTTTATACTTCCGTAACAAAAAATTTTATTTTAAAAGCAATGAAAATACGGAACACTAATTGCGCAAGTCCGACTTGCACTTCTCTGGTTATTTCTTCATATACTTGTAAATTGCTGAAAGAAACTTAAGAGCAAGTTCTCCTAACCTGGAAAAATTTTTGAAATTAATCTGCCACCATAAAAACGGACTTGCTTTATGATCTATCAATGGCAAACTTAAATAAGAACTGAACACCCTGTCTGCCTCTTCTATTTCATTTTTATTTATTATTATTTATATTCCTTTTGATTTTTATCTCTGGTCTGCCCAGTATTAAAGAATACATCTCAAAATTTCTGCTTCTGTTTCTTACTTTTTTTTGATACCGTTAAGTTTTTTAAGATATTAAGTAGGACATTGTCCGAGGAATCCGATTCTAATACTGATACTACATCTTCATCGGATTCAAGATATGCTTTTAACGGAATTGCTTATTTGATATATTTTAAAATGTCTTTTTTAACCTGCTCTCTGTTAGTAAAATACGCATCTTTAAATCTTGGATCGAGGAACGTGGCAATTATATAATTGTTATTGGTTTCAATATTTGCGAATCTCTAGCTCAAATCCTCAAATAAATTATCCCACATAAATCCCAAACTGATGTTCATTCAATATTTATTTAATGACGACATTGTTGGATTCACTTCTAATATTATACACAGTGAACTACTAAAATGTATAGTAATTTACGCAAATGTTGGTAAAAGCACTGACTTGGTGTCAAAGAAAAAACTGAATTATATTCAGCAGGAAGAAAGCTGATAGATCTTCTTTGTTCAAAAAACATTTCCAATAAATAATATATGGAATTCCAGCATGTTAAAATTTCTCTGCATTTGTTCTTATTTTGAAAGAAGATAATTGGTTTAAATGAGTTACGATCCTTCTTTGAACACTTATAACGTCTAATACAGATCTCTGTACAGGGTGAGTCAACGATCGAGTAAAGTTCATTATATCATTTGTTTCAAGAATGACGAAAAAATGTTAAATACAATAGTTTTAGAGAATGTTAAGGTGCACAGTTTAAAATTAGTTTTGAGTATACAAGGTACTTCAAAAAAGTGTGGCGGATATAACGTAGGTTTTTTTAAAAGGAACATCCCATTTTCTAATTTATTTTTAAATTCTGCGTAAAATTTTATAACTTTTTTATTAATAATGTTATATACCTAAACCTAGTAGTTTTTCTAATATTTCAATTTTTTTTTTAAAAATACTAATTTTCAGTTTTGTAAAAAATTGCCAGTAGCGCCATTGTTTCTGAAGGTGGAATACTCATAATTGGTACGAGTGTTCTATAGAGATGAAAAAAAGATATATGTAAAGAAATTTCAGTTAGATGCTACAGGGTGTTCAAAATAAATTTATACATTTCTACTATTTTAAATTGAAAATTCTCAAATTTTTTAAATGGCACACCCTGTGTATTGTTATTTTTTCTGATAGATTTTACAAAACCCTTCAACTTTTATTAAGTATGTCATATCCTTATTTCTAATAGTTTTCGATTTATTTTGAATTTTTCAATTTTTACCCTTGTTTTTAATACACTTACGCTATTGTGAACACATAAATAAATAGTTAATAATAATTTTAATATAATTTAACTTATCTAATGATTAATTATTATGACGTAATAAATGTTCAAAAATATGCCCGTCTACTTGAATACACATAGTTAGCATAAAGGGCGTTATTGTCCTGCACGCATGCCGTATCCTATTTTCCATATCTATTGGTGCTGTAGAGGATTCACATAAACACGATCTTTAATGTAGCCCCATAAAAAGAAGTCTAAAGGTGTTAAGTCGATCGAGGGAGGTACTGAATGAATCCATCTCTACCGATCCATTTTTGTGGGTAACGATCGTTTAAAAATTCCCGAACTTCCTGGCGGTAATGAGCAGGGGCTCCGTCTTGTTGAATCCACATTTGTTCCCTTTCAAAGTTATCAACTTCTTCAAGAAGCTGGGGTAATTCGTTTTGCAAAAAATTTGGATATCTAGGCCCGTTAAGCGGTTCGCGGAAAAAATATGGACCAATAATTCGAAAATTTAATATTCCACACCATACATTAAGCGATTAATGGTTTTGGTTTTGAACTTCTCGGGCCCAAAATGGATTAACTGTTGAATAATAATGTATGTTATGGATGTTAACTGCTCCATTACTGCGAACAGCAGCTTCATCAGAAAACATTATTTTGGATAAAAAATTTGGATCGGCCTCTATTGCTCCATTCATGGTAGTACAAAAGTTTACTCTCGTTCAAAATCACGGTCTTGAAGTTCTTGGTGTAGTTCCCTATGAAAGGGATGATACTTGTATTTTCTCGTGGTGCAATTAGCCGTAGATTGGGATGTGTCAGATAAGTCAGCTAGTTGACGGCTGCTGACCTGGGGATTATCTTCAACATGAAGTAAAATCTCCATTTCTTTTTCCTCATTGGTAGCATTTTGCCTCGCCCAGTATATAAACCACATCAATTAATTCATTTTTAGGAAAATCCATAACTATTACTTTTATACGTCACTTACTACAACAAATTAAACTATTTTTACTTGCTTAATAGACATGTCAAAATTTGACAATGCCTTCATTTTTGTTTTGTGTTGGCAACTATGATGTTATAGCGTAAATATATTAAAAACAAGGGTAAAAATTGAAAAATTCAAAATAAATTGAAAACTATTAGAAATAGGTATATGATATACTTAATAAAAGTTGGAGGGTTTTGTAAAACCTATCAAAAAAAATAAAAATATACAGGGTGTGCCATTTAAAAAATTTGAGATTTTTCAGTTTAAAATAGTCGAAATGCATAAGTTTATTTTGAACACCCTGTAGCATCTAACTCAAATTTCTTTACATGTATATTTTTTTTCATCTCCATAGAACGTTCGTACCAATTATGAGTATTTCACCTTCAGAAACAATGGTGCTACTGGAAATTTTTTACAAAACTGAAAACTATTACTTTTTAAAAAAATTGAAATATTAGAAAAAGTATTAGGTTTAGCTATATAACATTATTAATAAAAAATGCAGAATTTAAAAATAAATTAGAAAATAGGATGTTCCATTTAAAAAAAACATATGTTATATTGGCCACACTTTTTTGAAGTACCCTGTATACTCAAAAATAATTTTAAACTGTGCACCTTAACATTCCCTAAAACTATTTTATTTAACATTTTTTCACCATTCCCGAAACAAATGAGATGATGAACTTTATTCTATGGTTGACTCACCCTGTACAACGGTCGGTCAGCTGTATTTCCATTCCTCACATTCGCCATTTCTCTAATGCCTCATTGAGATAAATTTTTAATAATGTAGGAGACAGACAGCAGCCCTTTCTAACACCCTTTATACCCGATTTCGCCGGATCCTACAGTCGGGTACCCGGTTTTGCCGGATCTTAAAAACTATTACTTGTAACATCTTTACACAATAACTTTTCATTTAAGGAAACCGAACCACACCTAGTTATGTAGCGTTTACCGATACCGAACGCTTAATAGGCGATGCAGCTAAAAATCAAGTAGCAATGAATCCGAGCAATACAGTGTTTGATGCTAAAAGGCTTATCGGAAGAAAATATGATGATCCGAAAATTCAGCAAGATATGAAATTGTGGCCATTTAAAGTTATTAACGATGGAGGGAAACCTAAAATTCAAGTGGATTTTAAAGGTAATATATCTTTTACACAATAGAGAGCAGTAGCGTCGAGAAATCGTAGCTCTTGGTGTTAACTTAGAGAGGGGCCTTCCAACGTTTACGAACGTACGAGGTGTCCTCAAGATTATAACACTGAATTAGCTCAAAGTATTACATGGCGGTTTTAAGTACCGTATTTATATCAGAGTTAATCCATAGTACCTTGGGAAATTCTAACTGTTTCATTGATTAACTAGCGTATTTCTAGTATTGGTTGCCCCATACAAACTTTTAAAAAACGTCCTCTACAAAAACTCTCTTTGCAGTACGTAATAATTTTTCTAGGGGCTATTTTTGTTATATATATATATATATATATATATATATATATATATATATATATATATATATATATATATATATATATCGGAATCGCAAAGTGGATTAGACTAGCAAGAAGTATATATATATATATATATATATATATATATATATATATATATATATATATATATATATATATATATATATATATAACACAATATAACGAAATATACAGTGATCATTACCTACTAGTAGAAATGATGAAAACCCAACAATGAGAAAATACAAATCAATAACGACGTATAAACTAAGAAATGAAGAAATTATGATCAAATACCGACAAATAACTGATGAGAAATTCGAAAAAGGATACAGAAATATAAAATATGCAAATTTGGAAGAAAAATCTTTAAGAATATAATCCTGGACGGGGCTACCAAAGTATACGGAGTGTGCAACGCAAACAACAGTAAACAAGAAGAAATTATTGCGAAGAAGAGAAAATGGAAAAAATATTTCAAAACAAAAACACCAGAACAACATGAACTACATAAAGGAAGAAGGAAAAGAGTTAAATAGTTGGTAAGAGAACCAAAAGAATAGTCATGGAAAAAATTCGGAGAAGATAGTAAAGAAAATCGAAAGCTATTCTACAGAGTTCTTAAATCATTCAGGAAAGAGCAAGCTATAACCGAATTATATGTGAAAAACAAAACCGAGAAATCTCAACAACAGACAATAATGGAAAAATGGAAAGAATATCTTGAAGAACTATTGGGAGGTAGGAAGAAAAAGAGAATACAAATTATGAAGAATTAGATATGGAAGAAACAGAAAATAGGGAACAAACAGAATGGAAAGAGTTGGATGAAGTTATAAGAAAATTGAAAAATGGGAAAGTCTCAGGCAGTGATAAGATAACGTCTGAAATGATTATGGGGAAGAAAGGCAAAATAATATTGCTAGAAATAATTAATAATGCATGGGAAGAAGAAAAATTTCCGGCCGAATAGGGAATATCGTTTATTACACCAATCTGTAAAACGTGAGATCACAAGGATTGCAATAATTACAGAGGAATTACTATACTGAACATAATTGTCAAAATTTATGAGGGCATCTTTAATAATAGGGTAAGGAAAGTAATGGAACCACAACTATCGGAATCGCAAAGTGGATTAGACTAGCAAGAAGTACACAAGACCACATATTTACACTGAAACAGATTATCGAAAAAAAGATCAAAATAAAATAGAAGTCTAAGGTGTAGACTTAGAAAAAGCATTTGACAGTGTGCCAAGAAATAAGGGGTGGAAAAGCCTAGAAAACAAGGGAATGAACAAAAAGACAATAAGAATCATAAAAGGAATATACAGCAACAATGTGCAGTTTTTAATAAAAAACAACATGAAGTCGGAGGGATTTACAACACAGGAAGGTTTGAGGCAGGGTGAAAGCTTGAGCCCAACATTGTTCACTGTATATATACATGGATGAAATAATCAAGAAATGCGAAATAAAAGTGAAAAGAATGACCATTGGATACTGGAAGCTAAAAAGGATAGAAATATCTGAAGGGGCTTTTCCTGATGATATTGTGCTGGTGGCGGACAATGAGAGACAATTACAAAGAAACCTCGATATTTGGAATAAAGCGTTTAAGGAGGAAGGTATGAAAATTAATATAGATAAAACAAAAGTAATGACAACGGAAAACCAACAAACGAACATTTACATAGAAGGGAATAAAATACAACAAGTGGAACAGTATAAGTATGTGGGAGTGATAATGGATGAAACTGGAAAGCAAGACAAAGAAATTATTGAAAGAATGGAAAAAACAAACAAACTTTATTGTGCAATAAATAATAAATTCATTAGAAAGAAAGAAGTGACGAAACAAACAAAAATAAGAGTGTTCAAAGCAATTTATAGGACAATGCTAACATATGGATGTGAATCATGGACCCTAACAGACCGGCAGAAAAACAAGATACAAGCCGTTGAAATGAATACAGAAATAAGGAGAAGGCTGAGAGTACAAGCAATTATGGAATATGTACAACAAAGACAGCTGGGATGGTGGGGACATATACAGAGAGTGAAGGATGAAACAAGTGTATGAAGCCCGAATACAGGGAAAACAGAAGCGAGGAAGACTTAGACAGACCTGGAATGGGAGTATTGGGGGTATACTGACGGAGAACGGAAAATCCTGGAAAGAAGCAGTGAAAATGGGAAAGAATAGGGACAAATGGAAGAAGTTTTTTATGTGGAGATTGAGAGGGAAAAAAAGAAGAATTTATAACTACCATACGGTAGAAGGGATATACGATTATATATATACATAAATTCTTGGTCCATCATCGTTAGACTTTAATTTTTGGTATATCTTATTTTGCCGAAGTGTAAACCACATATTTTTTTTGAGCATTGAATATGTCGAATTACGTGCCAACACAACACCATTTGAGGAGCGTTACTTTTCTTATTTATTTCGAAGAAAAGCGCTGCTGAAAACCATCGATTGTTGTCGGAAACCTATGGTGATTATATTCCATCGATAAAAACATGTGAGTACTGGTTTCGACGCTTTAAAAGTGGTGATTTCGACATGGAAGACAAAGAACGTTCAGGCCAGCCGAAAAAGTTTAAAGATGAAGAAGTGGAGGCATTACTCGATGAAGACCCGTGTCAAATGGAAAAAGAACTTGCAGAATCATTAGGAGTTGATCGCGCAACGAATTGAAACCGGGAGATGTTGAAAAGTGATTTTTCAACTGCTTCAACGGCACAATCGGAAAGGTTTTTTGCATCTTATCGTAACTGGTGATGAAAAATAGATACTCTACGATCATCTAAAGCGCAAGAAATCAAGGGTGAAGCCCGGTGAACCATCAACATCCTCGCCAAAGCCGAATATTTATTGCTCCAAGCTCATGCTGTATATCTCGTGAGATCAGCTGGGTGTAGTGTATTATAAGCTGCTCCAACCCAACGGAACTATTACTGGAGAACGTTACCGACAACAATTGATGCAATTTAACCGAGCTTTGAAGGAAAAACGACCGTAATATGCCAAAAGACACGACAAAGTGATGTTTCAACATGACAACTTTCGGCCACATGTTGCAAAACCCGTTAAGGAAACGCTAGAAGCGCTTGGATGGGATGTCCTACCTCACCCGTCGTATTCAGCAGACATTACTCCTTCTGATTATCACTTGTTCCGATCGATGACGCACGGCCCGCCTGACCAGCACTTCCATCCCTATGAGGATACCAAAAAATGGATCGATCGTGGATAACCTCAAAAGATGAGTCGTTCTTTCAAGGTGGTATTCATCTCTGCCACAAAGATGGGAGAAAGTAGTTGCTAGTGATGAACAATACTTTGAATAATCAATTTGTAATCATTTTTTTACAATAAAGAGATATTTTTACCGAAAAATCCCATAAAATTAATTCACACACCCAACAGCATCAAAAAATCTAAAATAAAGTAGTTTTCATAACTTAACCTTATTTTAAGACCCTAAAAGTTAACAGAAAATTCAGAGATAGCAAAACAATATTATAGATATTTGTACATGTCTTATAAATTCATCAATTTTTCAAAATCAAAAAATTTAGATTTTTTTTGTGCAGGTGAAATTAAGAGATTTGCTCCAGAAGAAATAAGCTCCATGATATTAACTAAAATGAAAGATACCGCTGAAGCATTTCTGGGACGAAACCTTACAGATGCTGTGATTACAGTCCCAGCTTATTTCAATGATAGTCAGAGGCAAGCTACAAAGGACGCTGGAGTTATTGCTGGTAAGTATTTTTGGATTGTTGAGAAAACTCGAAGATTTAGGTTGATTTTCTGTCACTTTATGTAGTATGACATGTGGGGTGTGACTTCGATTGTTACCTCTCTTATGCTACGAGGGCAGTCTGAAAAGTTCTCGGCCTAATAATGAAAGATTTTTTTTAACGTGAAATATGTTTTTTTTTTCAATATAATCCCCTGAAAATTCAGTACATTTATTCCAACATTTTTCCAATAATTCAATCATCATCATCATTAAATTGTGATTCCGGAAGGTCTGCAAAATATCCATTCACGGTTGTAATAGTTTCGGCATTTGATGTAAAACGCTTTCCAATCAGGAATTTTTTCGGGTTTGGAAACCGATAATAGTCAGACGGGGCCAAACCTGGTAAATACGCTGGATGTTGAAGCAATTTGTACTTGAACTCGTTGAATATTGCCATCATTAAAACACTTTTGTGAACATGTGCATTGTCTTGATGAAAATGATTATTTTCTTCTTTAAGTCAGGTCTTTTCTTACGAATTTTTGCATCCAACTGATCCAAAAGGTTACAATAATATTTAGAGTTAATTGTTTTACCTTTCTGAAGATAATTGATCAACAAAACCCCTTTATAATCTCAAAAAACTGTTGCCATAACCTTCCCTACGGATGGAACCGTCTGTGCCTTCTTTGGTGCACTTCCACCGGCTTCAATCCATTCGATTTTTCGCTCTGGTGTAGAGTGATGTATCCAACTTTCGTTAACAACGTTATGAAACGAATCTTGAAATTCATTTTTTTTACTTAAAACGATCCAAATACACGCATTCGAATGCGTCTTTGGTCAATAGTCAGCAAATGTGGCACCTATCTTGCACAAATGTTTTTCATATGTACTTCTTCATGCAAAATATTTCCAATTCGTTCTTTTGAGATGCCTATGGCCTCAACTATTTCACGTACTTCTACGCGTCCATCATCTAACACGATATCATCGACTTATTGAATGATTTGTGGTGTTGTAGCAGTTTTTGGACAATCTTCGCGTAGATCATCTTCGAGGCTTGTACGACCAGATTTAAAAAGAGCAGCCCATTTTTTCACAGTGGAAAGTGAAGGTGACGCATCCTTATACACTTTTAACAGTTTCGGATGAATTTTTGTTAGTGTTGAACCATCCAGAATAAGGAATTAATCACTGCACGATAATCAATTTTTTCCATTTTCAAAAAATCAATAACACGTCAACATTAAACAGCTGCTACTTCTCGAATGAATTGACAGATCGAAATAACATTATGGTTTCACAGTTTTTAAGGCCATCTATGTGTCAGGCCAAGAACTTCTCAGACAGCCCTCATGTTGATCTACTAAGAGATTTTATCTTTTATCAATAGAATAGATATATCTTAGTGCGAATCCTTGTGAGTCCCCTGTATAGCATATAATACTTCCTAAACATGGAGAATCCTAGAAATATCTAATTTATTTCACAGTTGAATATATTTTGTCTCTAGAAATGTAATAACCTATTTTGGGGTAATAGCCTAAGCTGGTACAAAATATCGATCCATGTTTTTATTTTTTTTTTTTTCTGTGCAAGATATAAGTAGTTAAATAAACTTATTTGAAGGAAAATTTATGGGCGATAAATTTAAAATTTTCCACTTTTCCATATGCATTAGGTCCGAGAATACTATTTTGCATAACATGCAAAAGAGTTTGTCTTTATGTAAACTGTATGTCCAAGAAGTTCCCGGACTGTCCAATATAATTATGGTTTCACAGTTTCTAAATCCATCTGTGTCAGGCCAAGAACTTCTCAGACAGCCCTCATATTGATCTACTAAGAGATTTTGTCTTTTACCAATAGAATAGATACATCTTAGTGCGAATCCTTGTGAGGCCCCTGTATAGCATATAATACTTCCTAAACATGGAGTATCCTAGAAATATTTAACTTATTCCCCAGTTTATCACCACTCTATGTTGAATATATTTTTTCTCTATAAATGTAATAACCTATTTTGAGATAATAGCCTAAGCTGGTACAAAATATCGATCCATGTTTTTATTATTTTTTTTTCTGTGCAAGGTATAAGTAGTTAAATAAACTTATTTGAAGGAAAATTTATGGGCGATAAATTTAAATTTTTCCACTTTTCCATATGCATTAGGTAGAATAATATTTTGCATAACATGCAAAAGAGTTTGTCTTTATGTACACTGTATGTCCAAGAAGTTCCCGGACTGTCCAATATAATTATGGTTTCACAGTTTCTAAATCCATCTATGTGTCAGGCCAAGAACTTCTCAGACAGCCCTCATATTGATCTACTAAGAGATTTTGTCTTTTACCAATAGAATAGATACATCTTAGTGCGAATCCTTGTGAGGCCCCTGTATAGCATATAATACTTCCTAAACATGGAGTATCCTAGAAATATTTAACTTATTCCCCAGTTTATCAGCACTCTATGTTGAATATATTTTTTCTCTATAAATGTAATAACCTATTTTGAGGTAATAGCCTAAGCTGGTACAAAATATCGATCCATGTTTTTATTATTTTTTTTTCTGTGCAAGGTATAAGTAGTTAAATAAACTTATTTGAAGGAAAATTTATGGGCGATAAATTCAAATTTTTCCACTTCTCCATATGCATTAGGTCCGAGAATAACATTTTGCATAACATGCAAAAGAGTTTGTCTTTATGTACACTGTATGTCCAAGAAGTTCCCGGACTGTCCAATATAATTATGGTTTCACAGTTTCTAAATCCATCTGTGTCAGGCCAAGAACTTCTCAGACAGCCCTCATATTGATCTACTAAGAGATTTTGTCTTTTACCAATAGAATAGATACATCTTAGTGCGAATACTTGTGAGGCCCCTGTATAGTATATAATACTTCCTAAACATGGAGTATCCTAGAAATATTTAATTTATTTCCCAGTTTATCAGCACTCTATGTTGAATATATTTTTTCTCTATAAATGTAATAACCTATTTTGAGGTAATAGCCTAAGCTGGTACAAAATATCGATCCATGTTTTTTAAATTATCTTTTTTTCTGTGCAAGGTATAAGTAGTTAAATAAACTTATTTGAAGGAAAATTTATGGGCGATAAATTTAAATTTTTCCACTTTTCCATATGCATTAGGTCCGAGAATAATATTTTGCATAACATGCAAAAGAGTTTGTCTTTATGTACACTGTATGTCCAAGAAGTTCCCGGACTGTCCAATGTAATTATGGTTTCACAGTTTCTAAATCCATCTATGTGTCAGGCCAAGAACTTCTCAGACAGCCCTCATATTGATCTACTAAGAGATTTTGTCTTTTACCAATAGAATAGATACATCTTAGTGCGAATCCATGTGAGGCCCCTGTATAGCATATAATACTTCCTAAACATGGAGTATCCTAGAAATATTTAATTTATTCCCCAGTTTATCAGCACTCTATGTTGAATATATTTTTTCTTTATAAATGTAATAACCTATTTTGAGGTAATAGCCTAAGCTGGTACAAAATATCGATCCATGTTTTTTTTTTTCTGTGCAAGGTATAAGTAGTTAAATAAACTTATTTGAAGGAAAATTTATGGGCGATAAATTTAAATTTTTCCACTTTTCCATATACATTAGGTCCGAGAGTAATATTTTGCATAACATGCAAAAGAGTTTTTCTTTATGTACACTGTATGTCCAAGAAGTTCCCGGACTGTCCAATATAATTATGGTTTCACAGTTTCTAAATCCATCTATGTGTCAGGCCAAGAACTTCTCAGACAGCCCTTATATTGATCTACTAAAAGATTTTGTCTTTTACCAATAGAATGGATACATCTTAGTGCGAATCCTCGTGAGGCCCCTGTATAGCATATAATACTTCCTAAACATGGAGTATCCTAGAAATATTTAATTTATTCCCCAGTTTATCAGCACTCTATGTTGAATATATTTTTTCTCTATAAATGTAATAACCTATTTTGAGGTAATAGCCTAAGCTGGTACAAAATATCGATCCATGTTTTTATTTTTTTTTTCTGTGCAAGGTATAAGTAGTTAAATAAACTTATTTGAAGGAAAATTTATGGGCGATAAATTTAAATTTTTCCACTTTTCCATATGCATTAGGTCCGAGAATAATATTTTGCATAACATGCAAAAGAGTTTTGTCTTTATGTACACTGTATGTCCAAGAAGTTCCCGGACTGTCCAATATAATTATGGTTTCACAGTTTCTAAATCCATCTATGTGTCAGGCCAAGAACTTCTCAGACAGCCCTCATATTGATCTACTAAAAGATTTTGTCTTTTACCAATAGAATAGATACATCTTAGTGCGAATCCTCGTGAGGCCGCTGTATAGCATATAATACTTTCTAAACATGGAGTATCCTAGAAATATTTAATTTAACCCACAGTTTATCAGCACTCCATGTTGAATATATTTTTTCTCTATAAATGTAATAACTTATTTTGAGGTAATAGCCTAAGCTGGTACAAAATATCGATCCATGTTTTTATTATTTTTTTTTTCTGTGCAAGATATAAGTAGCTAAATAAACCTATTTGAAGGAAAATTTATGGGTAATAAATTAAAATTTTTCCAATTTTCCATATATTTAGGTCCGAGAATACTATTTTGCATAACATGCAAAAGAGTTTGTCTTTATGTACACTGTATGTCCAAGAAGTTCCCGGACTGTCTTAATAAAAAACTAGAAAAATTACTTCAGATGTTTTGTACATGTCCCCCTTCGACCTCAAAACAACGTTCAGAACGTTCACACAACCATGTGAAACTGTTAGAAAAATCTTCTTTTGAGATCATATTTAGCTCGCGTGTCACAGTGGCTTTAACCTCCAAAACGTCATAGCGTTGACCCTTCATGTGAAGCTTGATTTTTGGGAATAAAAAAAAATTACTAGGGACTAAATCAGACGAATAAGGAGGGTGGTGGAGTACGGACATTTGTTTTCACGCCAAAAATTGCACCACAATCCCAGTAATGTGAGTGGGCGCGTTGTCATGAAGCAAGAAAAATTCTTTTGTGGTCCATCGTTCCGGTTGAACCCGCTGAATCCTCTTGCAGAGTCACTCCATGACACCCACGTAGTGCCTGCCGTACACTGCAATGCCCTCGGGAGCAAATTCTTTATGGATAATTCCTTGAGCGTCAAAACATGCGACGAGTATTGTTTTTGTTCTTGAGTTTGTCAATCGCACTTTCTTCTATCTCGGTAGACCATTACCGAGTCATTGTGCATTTTGCTGTTTTGTGGTAGGCTCGTTTGGTAACACCACCCCGTGATTATGTTCTGCAGAAAAGAATCGTCCGCATTTTTCATTTCGATGAACACACTTTCCGCTTGTTTAAAACATTTCGGACAATGTCTTGAACACTTGAATTTGAGATGTAAAGCTTTTTTGCCATCAATATGCGTGAAAAATAGCGGTCGGTTTGCAGAAAATGGCGAATTTTCATAACGTGTGCGTCGGCCGAACTTGTGCTGGGACGCTCTGACCTTGCATCATCCTCGAGCGACCTCTGTTCTTCCTTAAAGCCTTTACACCACTCAAACGCCTGTTAACGTGATAAACAATCACCGTAAGCTCTTTTCAAAAATTAAAATGTCTCCGTAGCTGTTTTACTCAGTTTCACATAAAATTTGATCACTGCTCGCTGCTACATCACATTTCTGTGACACAACGATTACGATACATACGGTTTCGACGTCTACAGATATGAGTTCAAGCCTTTACTGTCGTTTACGGGATGGCGCTGGTTAAGGTATTTCTTACGAGTAACTGTTAAAAGTAGTTTTGCTTACTTTTAGTATCATGCATTTACTGCTTCAATATAAAGATGGTTTTTCATGCCGTATTGTCACAATTAATTGTAAAAGTTTCAGATATTTAGGGTAATGGGAGTCACTTAAGCGAGAATTTAAATAACAGCTTTTTTTCAAAATCAAATCTTTATTGCAACGGCCTCATAACAAAATTTACTTATTTAACTATCATTTGAGATCATAATCACTTTGACAGTCAACTTTGGAAATAAGAAGAGTTTAAAAAAAAATACATTTGACTCCGATTGCACTGAGATCGGGGCAATGGTGGTCACCCTGTGGGTAATCAGAGTCAAACAATATTTAACACATATCGCATATATAACCTTCAGCAAAATCCCTCCCAGTGCAGTCCACGTGAGCCCTCAACCTACATGCGGTACAGCTGTACCAAATCTCGTTGTTTCTTCCGAATTCGCAGCAAATAAGACATAGGTTTCCTGCGTCTTCTGCATCATCTTCTTTATCATCCTGGCACAACTTATTAGTATTTACCTCTGATACCAAAGTACTATCGTTCGATTCCTGGAGAACTTGCCTTTTTGCCCTTTTGATGCCCTCTTTCTGCACCTTAATCTTCTTTCCTTGGCTTTTACCTTTCCATTTCTCCTTCTCTTTTCCTTTGTCTTGTTGAGATTGTCTTATCTTCTTATTTTCTTTTTCTATTAAATTTTCTTTGATTGGCGTCGAAGTTAAGACTGTGGCATGCTGCTTCTTTCGACCCTGTCTTGTAGTGAAGCCAGGTGTTTTCTCTGGCAATTTTATAAGGTCTTGGATAGTAAATACTTTATCAGACGACTCTTCGGCTCAAGGTGTTGGCGAAGTGAGTTCTACTTGGTTTGATGTGCCAAGAACTGATACGTCTACTTGTTTCGACGTGCCAGGAACTGATGGGTCTGCTTGCCCCGATATGCTAGGAATTAACCTTGAATCTTGCATTACATCTGTAGAAGAAACCGAAATAGATTTATCACAATCTTGAACTGCTATAGACTCAGACTGAAGAATCTCAGAAGCAATAAAATCTTCTTCTGAAAACACTTGAGGATATATTGAGAAAATACCAGTTGCTCTAAATGCAGATTCTGCTTCGCTAATAGATTCAACCTCCTCTTTATTAAAAGCTGTAATTCTGTTTATGCGTGTTGCTTTTGGTTTCCTAATAGATACATATATTATTTCTCAACATAAATGCGTTCAACCAATCACGTCCAGCCATTCTTGAAGCGACGTAGAAGTTGTGCTTTAAATTCAACCTTTCAGCATATTCGAATGCCACTTTTCTTACCTGAATTGCTGTACATCCATAGAATACATTGGCTATCCTTTTTACCACATTTGCTAATTCTTCTTCTACTTGTGATGTAAAGACAGTAAGGCGTCCAAGATGAGGTCCCAAGTTAGATTTTTTTTTAAATCTCTTTTGTAGACTTGAAAACGGAATACCTATTGCTTGGAATAACCCTCTTGTTCAATAAGCTGCACAGCTTTTTCCAGAGAATCAGATGACCAGTTAGCCTTTTCGGTTGTTCTGACCCATACTTTTGGCATCTGAAAAAAAAAAATAGATATAAATCTTTGTGGGTAATGGTAATCACTTACGGGCAATGGGGGCCACCTGACTCTCATTATCCACAACTGCACTAATGAGAAAACAGTCAAAAATTTAAAAACATAGTTATTTTAATCGAAATTTAAGATGCACATCACAAGTTTGAATGTCAAGACTAACTACAGACAAATATTTATTTAGGTACGATAAGAAATTCGACACTTACCGTTAATTTTATTAAAACGAAAATTTACATCGGCGAGTCGCCAAAACAAAACACAACTGTCACTCAGAAACGCGCGGCGGCAACTAGTGCGAGTCGTTCGTAAAAGTGGTGGGAAGTACAGCAAGGGGCAGAAAGATCATCGACATCACTCTTGGACGTGTAGTTTTATAGATATGTGGGTGACCACCATTGCCCGCTGACTCCCATTATCCGCTTTTTACCCTAACAGGTAAAAGATAGGAATCCATACTTTTTTTTCGATCAAAAGCATGCTTTTTTTATAATTTTTGTTATCGTATGTGCATTAAAATATATATATATATATATATATATATATATATATATATATATATGTATATATATATATGTATATATATATATATATATATATATATATATATATATATATATATATATATATATATATATATATATATATACATATATAACATATATATATATATATATATATATATATATATATATATATATATATATATATATATATAGTCGACACTGTTTATAGTGAAACTCTATATAGTGAAAAACTCTTTATAGTGCAATATTTTCAAGACCTAGAATATTTTAATGAAATTTTATGTAAAAAGCCCTGCATATAGCAAATCTTTAAAATAATAACACTCTATATAATAAAATTTTTACCGAAATTTTATGCATACATTTTTATGCATTTATTGAGATCTTGGCCATTTCAGGTTTCCCATTTTTATCTAACATTAGCACGAATTCCATTTTTATGTCGCATTTCTTTGAAAAGGTTCTTAACGCGTTTATAACGCCTAATGGTTGTCAATAAATCAGGTAGATTTCTGTGTGAAACCCGGGGAATAACCCATTTTATAGAAACCCGGGGAAAAACCCATTTTATAGTCGAGGCCTAGTAATTCGCAAATTCAGCTTCAGTTTCTTTTTGTTTAAGAATCAAGTAAGATGTCCAAGCGAGTGTGTTTAAGTTTAGCTGAGAAAATTAAAGTTTTGGAGGAAGTTGATAAAGGCTGCAAAAAAATTGATGTTGCTGCAAAATTTGGTGTTTCTCCAAGTTGCGTCTCTCTGATAATAAAAAGTCGCGACAGTATCATCAAGAAACCTAGTGTTCCAAGCAGTCGAAAACGAGTACGGGTGAGTACTTACGAGGATGTAAATGAAGGAGTTTTACGATGGTTTCAAGTGGCCCGTACGCATCAAAACGTACCAATATCGGGAAATTTAATAAAGCAAAAGGCTCTACAATTTGCTAAAGAATTTAACTGCGTTAATTTTCAAGCTAGTGAAGGGTGGTTGAGTGCCTGAAAGACTCGCAATTCAATTGTTTTCAAGACGGTGTCTGGTGAGAGTGCAAGCGTTAGTCAGGAGGACTGTGACATTTGGACTGAAACTGTTTTAAAAAAGTGCATTGAAAAAGTACGATCCAAAAAACGTTTTCAATTGTGATGAAACCGGTTTGTTTTTTAAATGTTTGCCAAATAAAACTTTTGCTTTTAAAAGTGATAAATGTTTTGGTGTTAAAACAAGTAAAGAAAGGGTGACACTTATGGTTGGCTGAGAAAAACGAAAATTACTGCTCATAGGTAAAAGCAAAAATCTCTGGAGTTAGATTACGCCAATAATAAAAAGGCATGGATGACTTCTGAGATTTTCGAAAGATGAAACACGAAATTGAAAAGCCAAAAGCGAAAGATTGTGATGTTTATAGACAATTGTCCTGCACATCCAGTTACAAAAAATTAAGGAATATTGAATTGATCTTTTTTCCACCAAACATGACCTCCAAATTGCAACCTATGGACCAGGGTATTATAAAAAACATAAAACATCATTACCGAAACAGAATTGTTCACAAAATTGTTAATGCGATTGATAATAACCTTCCAGTCCAAAAATTGATTACCCTTAAAGAGTGTATAACCGAAGTCGCTAAAGTATGGAGTGAAAATGTTTCTCAGAAAGCTATCAAAAACTGCTATTCTAAAGCAGGTTTTATTGAAAAAATTGACGAATGGGAAGAAGAAGACGAAATGGATCTCGCTACCTTAAAAAGGCAATGGGGTATTCTACAAAAAACTGCTACCGTCGACGCAGATTTTTTACTTGAAGATTTCTTAGAAATCGACAATGATGTTGGCACGACAGATCTCCCAACTGACCAAGACATAATTGACGATATGAAAAGTATAGAAGATCATGAAGAAGAAACTGAAACCGGGGAATATCCTACTAAATTTAGTGAAAATGAAATAAGAAATGCATTTGACATTGTGCGAACTACTCTCAGGGGCCAAGAAAGTGTACCTGATCAAATCTTTATACATTTGAATAAATGCGACAATTTTGTTGAGCAACAATTATTTTTCAAAAGTAATGTTCAAAAGAAAATAACTGATTATTTTTCCTAGTACGTATGTACGTAGTATGTACATATGTATGATTATTTTTCCTAGTACGTATGTACGTAGTATGTACATATGTATTGACAGATTTTGTATTATTCTTTATATTTCGTATGTAGTACATACATACATAAAGTCCGTACGTTATATCTTTACACGTGCGTCATAGTTTTCAGGCAATATCCCAGACGACTATTATATTTTTTGTCTCTTTTTACCAATACCTACGATTTATTGGTGAAAAGAGACAAATAATATAATAGTCGTCTGTTATATGGCCTGAAAACTATGACGCACGGGTAAAGATATAACGTACGGACTTTATATATGTATTTAGCCCTGTACATGCTATGTACTATTAAAACTTTCAAATGTTTAGTAAAATCTTTTCTAATAATTCAATTTTGCAATTTTTTTTGTCGCTTGTACCTTATAAAATACAAGTAAATGATTACCAATATAAAATACATACATAGCAATATATCCGGATTTTTTCTTTATATAGTGAAAAACTTTCTATAGTGAAATTTCGGTCAACATTTTGGTCTTTCACTATATAAAAGTGTCGACTGTATATATATATATATATATATATATATATATATATATATATATATATATATATATATATATATATATATATATACATATATATATATATATATATATATATATATATATATATATATATATATATATATATATATATATATACATAAAAAAAATACTTGCTTTCGTTTGTTAAAATATGACGGCAGTTTATCCCCTATTATTATATATTATATTAGATAAATATTACTTTTTGATGTATTTTATGAAGTGAATATTCGCTGTGGTAACGTAGCTTGAGGAAGACTGCGCGCGCGAACGAGGACGTTCTTTAAAATTTTGAATCACATATATGCATTGCACTAATCAGACTTTCTTTTAAAAGATACTAGAATAAACGCGTGCCTTGCACGCTCATTTATTTAATTATCAATACTTAATAATAGATAGATTTTTAATAAATAATCCAAAGTATCGTTTTAATTAATTATACATAATTTTTATTGTATATCATGTAAAAGTATCAAGGTTATTATAAATAACACGTGATTGCGTGCAGCGAGAAGCTATTACGCCCTGAAAACCAAATTATTTCACGTTTTTCTCTAACGTAATGTATGTCTTCTCGTAAGAAATGCCTTAAACGCCTGGGAAAAAAAACCAGCCCGGAAATTTTTTGGACAGACGGTGTAGTATAGTATAAAACCGATTCACAATACGAAAATGTAGAGATCGAATTTGCACGAAAATGCATAGTAACGAGGAAAGTTCAAGGGCAATTTTAAAAATAGCTCATGGGTAATTTTCTTATACAGTCGCAAAATTACCGTAATAAATTTTAATAGCTTTTAAATTTTATTAAGGTTGTAATAGAACGATTTTAAAAGCTATACTCGTATCTAGTGGCACAATTCCTAATTTATTTTGTACATATGAATCTATTTTTTTTGTGAAAATGTGCTTCGTCGAAAAAAATGATTTTTCTCAAAAAATCATTTGGTTCTTCTTTGATCCAATTGATAAATGTATAACGTTTTGAATGTTCCTTTGTTATTTGAACCATATATGCCTTCGGAGCTAAATCCTTTCGTAAAATACGCCATGTTGTGGATTCACTGAGTCCAATTTGTTGTGAACGTCGACTAATGGATATTTCTGGGTCTTCAGCAATATTTTCACGAACCAAATGAATATGCTCTTATGAACGACCGCTATGACTATATTTTTCTCTTCTTTTATCTTCCACCCAATCTGTTCCTTGAAATTTTTGAACAATTCGATTGATAGTGCTTTCAGACTGACGATTATGCTAACCGTAAATATTACGTAATTTTCTAAAAACATTTTTCACTGAACGCGAATTTTCATAAAATACAGTGAAGTCCGTTTATAACGAACTCCAAAAAATCACTAAAAATGGTTCGCTATATCCGAAGTTACAAATAGTAAACAAAATCTAATATCATTTTCAATACTTTTTTATTTAGATTAAGCGCTAATGCTTAGAAAAATCAATAATAATAATTATTAAATTAAAAGAAAACCTTCAAAGGAAAATAAAACAAGTCACACCAAAGTTATTATTATGAATGTTGGTACATACGAGGCTGGTTTGAAAAGTCCGTGCAAAAATAAAAACTACTTATGTGTTTGGGGTAAACCTTATTTATTTTTCGACATAGTCTCCTTTTAGGCTTATACACTTCGTCCAACGATGTTCTAGTTTGTTGATCCCTTCCGAATAATAGGATTTGTCCAAGTCTGCAAAATATCCATTAGTGTCTGCAATCACCTCCTCGTTTGAATAAAATCTTTGTCCCGCCAGCCATTTTCTTCAAATTGGCGAACAAATAGTAGTCCGAGGGAGCCAAGTCTGGAGAATAGGGGGGATGTGAAACGAGTTGGAATCCTATTTCCATTAATTTTGCGACCACAACTGCTGAGGTGTGTGCTGGTGCGTTGTCGTGATGGAAAAGGACTTTCTTGGGCCAATCGCGGGTGTTTTTCTTGCAGCTCGGTTTTCAAACGGTCCAATAACGATGAATAATATTCACCTGTAATAGTTTTACCCTTTTCCAGATAGTCGATGAGGATTATCCCTTGCGAATCCCAAAAGACAGTCGCCATAACCTTTCCGGCCGAAGGAACGGTCTTCGCCTTTTTTTTGGGTGCAGATTCCCCCTTGGTAACCCATTGTTTTAGATTGTTGTTTGGTCTCAGGAGTATAGTAATGTATCCATGTTTCATCCACAGTGACGAAACGACGCTTAAAGTCCTCCGGATTCTTCTGGAACAGCTGCAAACCATCCTTGCAACACTTCACACGATTCCGTTTTTTGGTCAAGCGTGAGCAATCGCGGCACCCATCTTGCGGATAGCTTTCTCATGTCCAAATGTTTATGCAAAATATTATGTACCCGTTCAGTCGAGATGCCCAAAGCACTAGCAATCTCACGCACCTTAACTCTTCTGCCATCCATCCCATATCATGGATTTGATCAATGATTTCTGGAGTCGTAACCTCCACAGGCCGTCCAGAACGTTCAGCGTCACTTGTGCCCATATGGCCACTCCGAAAATTTTGAAACCACTTATAAACTGTTCTAATCGAAGGTACAGAGTCACCATAATGTTTATCAAGCTTCTCTTTAGTCTCCTGAGGCGTTTTGCCTTTCATAAAGTAATGTTTAATCACCACACGAAATTCTTTTTCGTCCATTTCTTGAAAATCACTCGACTTCTTTGATTCACACGAATGCCAAACACAAAGAAATAGACCAATATGGCTGAAACTAGGTGTGCGTTCATTCAAGAGATGCTACTAACTAAACATGACCTCGATACGCGACGGTGGTGTCATCTCTCGGACTTTGCACGGACTTTTCAAACCAGCCTCGTATACGAGTATAAACGAAAACATTAAAATACGTAGTTTATACAATAAAATCAGTAATTTTTGTCTGTATAATTTTACTTGAAAAAGAAATGGTGTTTATATAATTGTCAAGGTCACAAAAACTACTCCATATATGGAATTTCCCGAGATTTCAAAAAATTGCGAGTTTCAGTCATTTTCTTAGTCATTTCTGAAATGGATTGAACATAAATATTATCTCCTTCTTCAAGCTCGTCTTCGTCATCATTATCGCTTAAAATCTTTCCAGAAGTTTACTGATGTCACAATTTGATCATGAGTTAATATTTCTCTCGCCATCAATTCGTTATCAGCACATACATATTCTTCAAAATTAAAGTGATTAAACATCTTTTTAATCTCGATTTCCACGGTACCTTGTTGAATGTCAGCATCGTAAACAAATTCTAGACAATCAGTAGGATTTTCTC
The DNA here is from genome assembly GCA_019049505.1 of Pachyrhynchus sulphureomaculatus. NCBI lineage: Eukaryota > Metazoa > Arthropoda > Insecta > Coleoptera > Curculionidae > Pachyrhynchus > Pachyrhynchus sulphureomaculatus. The sequence continues at coordinate 27,181,055 of CM032455.1, read as the reverse complement.
GATGTTTTTCAATCCACTGAGTCAACGGTAGCTCATCATCTGAGTTATATCTACATTCCTTCCTTAAAAATCCGCCATTCTTAAAACAGTTTGCAATGGTTTGTCTACTGACTCTTTGCCAAGCAATATGGATAAAGTTTAGAGCGTCCAAGAGAGTTACAGAAAACGTCTTTAACATTTTCATAAGTAAAATCTTTCTATAATGACATTTTAAAGGATGTATCACACCTTGATCCATAGGTTGGAGCTTTGCACTTGTGTTTGGAGGCATAAAAACCTTTTTTTTGCCAACTTCAGGGTGCGCTGGACAATTGTCAATTAAAAGTAATATTTCGCTGTTTGTGAATTTTAATTCTTTGCCCTATTCGATCAGTTCGTTTTTAAAAATTTCTGATGTCATCCAGGCTTTACTGTTTGATGTGTACTTTACCGATAAATGTTTGTTTTTAAAACACCTGGGATTGGCGGATTTTCCTATCACCAACAATTTTCATTTCTGTGTTTCAGACATATTTGCAGTTACCAACACAGTAATCCTTACTTTTGATAATTTTCCACCAGCACAATTCTCCGACAAACTTTAATGTTTTATCAGGCCTCATCTTGTAAAACAAATCCGTTTCATCCTCATTAAAAATGTCCACATATTCATAACTTTCTCGAATTTCCGACCATACATTGGCCAACCACTAATCAACAACAGTCATATCTACTCCTGCATTTTCTCCTACTATCTTATCCCCACTAATATTATATGGCTTTTTAAATTGTTCAATCCAACTTCTAGAACAGTTAAACTCGGTATTCTCTATTTTGCTTCCCAATTCACTTTGGTAAAGTATATAAATATATAAGCTAAAGTATAGCCGGTAATAGGAACATGTTCATGTCGTTTTTGACTAAACCTTTTAAGGAGTCTTTATCGACTTGATCATGTGTAGATTTTCTCGCATCTTTACAACTAAAGTTTCTTTTATCATAGATTGATAAGATTTCTTGCCTCTTCTTCCATATAGTAGAAACCGTAGATTTAGTTAAATTCAACTGTTTGCAAACATCACTTTGGTTAACTCCATTTTCTATTTTCCTTAAAACATCGTGTTTGTCTTTTAAAGTAAACGCTTTACGTTTTTGTGTACTCATTTTAAAACAAAAACTTAAACTTTCACTTTGCTACATTGGTCAAATGTGCATTGGAACCACATAACACAACAAGTGAATTGAAAATAATACTGCTCGAACTAGCGACGCTGCGGATACAAGAATAGGGGTTTCCAGCGAGTTTCGGTGAATTTCCTAGATCAAGTTACGCGACATCGAGCACAGGGAATAGCAAGTTGGTTATTAACGGACACAAAACATCCAAATTTGGTTCGCTTTATCCGGAAGTTCGTTATAACCGGGTTCGTTATAACCGATAAACATTTACATTGGTCTTATGGAAGTTTTTTCGTGCATTATAAGTTCGTTTTAACCGGAAATTCGCTATAAACGGGTTCGTTATAAGCAGACTTCACTGTAAATCAACAATATGAACGCGTTGTTGTATATTATACGACTCCATTTTTATAAATTTCATACATTACACTTTTCAAATGTCACAAGACCCAGGCTATTTCGCAACGCCATCTGAGTCTTATTCAAGAATTAAAAAAAAAAAACGCTCAATTTGAATGGCCCTTTATATTTTCTCAACTTTACGTAGCCTTTATGATAAGTTTGTTTGTAGGAAGTACATTGGTATTATGTACCATATTTTTCCTTTCTCATGTTTTATTAAATATAGTCGTGTAAGGGTAGTAAGTATGTAAGTAAATACACTTACTTACTTACTATAATACTTAGTTTTAATTTACATATTTCGATTTTGACGTATTTTCTATGTTAATCGACATAGAAATAAATTAGCAGTATTGAAGAATAGTTATATGTTTTTAGGTATTAATGTTCTCAGAATTATCAATGAACCTACTGCAGCAGCTTTAGCATATGGTCTAGATAAAAATCTACAAGGTGAAAAAAAAATGTCCTCATTTTTGACCTAGGGGGAGGTACATTTGATGTCTCTATTTTAACTATCGACGAAGGTTAGTAAATTCAATGTAATAAATCAAAAATCCTTTTAAGTATAACACAAGCGAAAAATAATTTTTTGAAATTCGATATTGAAGTCGTGTTAGTTTATCTTCATAACAAAAGCTCTCGCTGGACTTAAGTTAAAAGCATTGTAACCTGAACATTTTTGACTGCTCTCAGTCAATCATTTGGGTTGAAAAGGGTAGCAGTTTTGATTTTTTTCTGAAAAGAAAGTTCTGACGCTGACGAAATACCCATGATACTTAAAAAATGCGCGAGAGAACTAACACCAGTTTTCTGTAGACTTTGCAATCTATCCTACACAAAGGAAATATTCCCTTTCCACTGGAAATGCAATACAGTACTGCCGATGCCCAAAAAGGCAGGAAGATCTCGCCAAACAACTACTGACCAGTAGCACCTCTTTCAATAAAATCGAAAGTCATGGAAAAGGCTATCAGTCAGCATCTTACAAAATATCTTCAAAGATTGAATATTATTAGCGACCATCAATTTGGCTTTGGTAAGCAAAGATCAACATGAGATCTTCTAACTTATGTAACGCATATTTGAACAACGCAATTGAACACTTTGCATTCGACCGTGTTTGGCACGATGAATTGTTAGCTAAGCTAGGCTTTTATGGTGTGTCTGAAAAGTTCTGTTTATGGCTCTCCCGTTTCCTCAGAGAGCGTTCAATTTTCTTTCTAACACCTTCTCTATCCACGCCAGTTTGCGCCAAGGTTCCGTATTGTCTCCAATTTACAGCTTTACAGTTGAGAGTACTTTTATTTCTTCATTCTCTTTGAACGCTCCAACATTGGCTACTCGTGCAAATATCCGCAGACAGCAGGAAGTCGTTCAACTTAACACAGATCTGAAGGAAATTCTATCTTAGAGTGGCAGAAACCAAATAAAATTTGACGCTACAAAACCCCAGGCGTCGTTTTTTTTTTAAAGTTAACGTTGCTGAACCCGACATAGTTACAACGGAGCACTCCATTCCTCTAACATCGTCACTCAATTTGCTGGGCGTTAATTTGTAAGCAAATATGTTGCAAACATAGAAGAGAGATCGTCTCAAAAGCTGGGAATATAATTTCGAACTAGAAAGCTTTACGCTTCACAACAACTGATCGTCAATTCTGTACAGGGTGAGTCAACGATAGAGTAAAGTTCATTATCTCATTTGTTTCGGGAATGACGAAAAAGGTTAAATACAATAGTTTTAGGGAATGTTAAGGTGCACAGTTTAAAATTATTTTTGAGTATACAGGGTATTTCAAAAAAGTGTGGCCGATTTAACATATGTTTTTTTTTTAAATGGAATATTCTATTTTCTAATTTATTTTTAAATTCTGCCTAAAATTTTATAACTTTTTTATTAGTAATGTTATAGACATAAACCTAGTAGTTTTTCTAATATTTCATTTTTTTAAAAAAATACTAGTTTTCGGTTTTGTAAAAAATTGCCAGTAGCGCCATTGTTTCTTATAATTGGTATGAGCGTTCTAGAAATATGAAAAGAAAGATATATGTAAAGAAATTTGAGTTGACGCAGCGTCAATTTCGGATCCCGTAAAAACACTGACATGATTCATTTTCGACTTTCAGACTAACTTTGCCTACCGAGCGACGTTTTGGCAAGTCGTCGACATTTTTCGTCTCGTTAAAATGATTTACTCGCTTTTTCACAAACGAGACCGACTTTCTAATATATTTTAGCGGCCGCGGAATGTATCATTTTAGGCCCTTTTGGATAGGAACAAAGAAACACTGCCTCGAACCAACACGCAAACAAGTGACTCATTCTGGATTTTACGCGATTTCGACGAAAGTTCGGAATCGACTGGTACTGTCGTAGACAAAGGTTTCCTCTACCGATTTTTTGTTGAATCGCTAGAATTGCATCTACCAAAAATGAATTATCGCGGACACGTTCTTACTTGACAGACTCTACAGGGTAGTCCAAATTGGACACTTTTGAAGGTAAACTCCTTTATCTAAAGGAGATAAACGAAAAGCGATGTTGGTGTCTGAGGCTCAATTTTTAAGATAAACTCGATGGTGAAAAACCATATATCGATATCTAGTACCGTTTCAGATATACAGGGTGTTTTTCAAAAATCTGCATTTTGGAAAAATGTTTGTAATTCTTTTCCTACCGAAAATTTTTGATTTCTGTAAAAAAATTCTCAAAGCACTTTTTCACGTAGATTTCAACAGTGTAAGTTACATTTTTTTACAACTACTATTTTAACAGTTATTAACGCAAAAATATATTTTTTTAAATGGGATATCCCAAATCTACTTTAAAATATAAAGGTTTTCAGTTTTTTACGCGAGTTTTAAATGCACGTTTTGTGAAGTAGGCTTTGGATGGAGCGGCAATATCAATTGTTTATCGATAGCAGTCAAATCGTAAAAAAAATTTCCAGAAGTAACTCTAAGAGTCATAGCTACAATGAAATTTACTAAATGCTATAGTACTTTAAACTACGTAGAAAATAAAACAAAAAAACAATAAAATAATTTATTTGGAGTAGAGCAAACCAGAATAAAACAATTTTCTATAAGAGATGTTCGAAATGTCGACCAGTTTCATTTACACATAGGCGGCACCTTTTCTGGACACTTCTTACCGAGTTGATTAGTTCAAGAGGAATGAGTGCTGCAAACTATGTATTGCCTGGTGTTTGTCGGCAATTTAAAAATTAGGTCTTTCAATCTTCCCCAGAGATAGAAGTCCATGGGTGTTAAATCCGGTGACCTTGCCGGCCAACGATTCGGACCTTGGTTGGCTATTCAGTTAATGTCGAAATTGGCTGGTAAAAAATTACTGATAACTGCAGCGTTATGAGGGCGTGCCCCGTCGTGTTGAAAAAATATATTTCTAAGGTCCCTTAACGACAGTTCATCAACAAGAGGTTCTATTTGCTGCCTTAAAATTTCTAAATATCTCTGAGAGGTGAGTGTTCCTTCGTAAATAAATGGACCTATAACCCTGCCTCTAAAAATTCCTGCCCACACATTAAATTCAAATCTGCCTTGATTTCTTTGCTCCACAACTAAATGAGGATTTTCTTGTGCCCACGTATAAAGAATTGTAATGGCTAAAAATACCTGCATTGTTTACATAAACTTCGTCTGTCCTAATGCAATTTAATGAAAAATTCGGAACATGGTTACAATTCCCCAGAAAAACCATTGGCAAAAAAAATCCATACGCCGTCCAAAATCTCCGTCTCTAAGGTGATTAACTTTTCTTGTCCTATATGGCCTGAATTTGTGCTTCTTCAAAGTACGACTTACGTTAGTTCTTGGTACTCTAGTGGATTCTTTTAACTGTCGGGTTGAAGTGTTGGGATTATTTCCGATAGTTCCTAAAACTATTATTTCTTCTAACTCCTTATCCCTGTTTGATGCATAATTTTTGGGTCGTCTCTTTTCAAACTGGCGACTATTAACTAGGTTATGTCGCAATCGCGCGAATATATCCTTGAAGGGTTAACGCCGTTCGTGGTACAAATTACTTGCTCCCGAATTTTCTCTGGTTTGTATAAAACACACTATATCCCATTTTTCGTAATTTTCAAACTTAATTGCGTTTTATTTGACAATTCAATAACTGATAATGAAGTAAAATTTGACAACTACGAGTAAACAATTGAATTAAACCATATGGGCGCTCCGTCCAAAGCCTACTTCACAAAACGTGCATTTAAAACTCGCGTAAAAACTGAAAACCTTTATATTTTAAAGTAGATTTAAGTAAAATATAAAGTATGCTATATTTTTAGAATGGTAATTTAAAGCTCTATTTGGATAAGGAAAAATATATTTTTGTGTTAATAACTATTAAAATATTAGTTGTAAAAAAAATGTAACTTACACTGTTGAAATCCACGTGAAAAAGTGCTTTGAGAATGTTTTTACAGAAATCAAAAATTTTCAATAAGAAAAGAATTACAAACATTTTTCCAAAATGCAGATTTTTGAAAAATACCCTGTATATCTGAAACGGTACTAGATATCGATATGCGATGTTCACCATTGAGTTCATCATAAAAATTGGGCCTCAGACACCGACGTCAGTTTTCGTCTTTCTCCTTTCGATAAAAGTGTCCAATTTGGACCATCCTGTACAATCAAAAATTTTCCCAAAAGAAGCTCTTTAAACAGGTTTAATTGAGTAACAATGTTAGTCTCGGACGAAATCAGATAAATATCTCACAATTAGTGGCACAGCCAGATTCTAATAACGATAAGAAGCAGTTGTACCCAAAATGCGTTTTTTGGGTGAAAAAGAATACATTAATGGGCGAAAATGGAATGGATTGATTTTATAAGGTTCTAGATCCATATTAGTTTGGGGGAATCTGGACATGCAACTTTTCAAAAAATCGCTTTGAGCTAGCAATATACTTGTTTTTAACAGGTACATTTCATATATTGTTTTAGGTTCACTTTTTGAAGTCAAGGCTACAGCCGGTGATACTCATTTAGGCGGTGAAGATTTTGATAATAGATTGGTCAACTATTTTGCTGACGAATTCAAAAGGAAATACAAAAAAGATTTTAGTAAAAATCCCAGAGCTATAAGAAGACTGAGGACAGCGGCAGAAAGGTAAGATGTTGCTCTCTTCTTCGTCATTTTAGTTTCCATCAGAAAACTGGCATATGTAAATGTGTAATATTATAATAAGTATTAATACTTACTAATATATAGGTGCATTCTTTTATTTAACAATGAGTCCCCCGATGGTTCCGAAGGCCGCATTTTCGTTTTTTAATTGTAATCTTAATTTACGATCTACGACTGTCAAAAGAACAGCTTAATTTATGCAATAACAATGACCTCATACAACAAATGAAGCCATTAGAATCCAATAACCCGCCCGACAATGTACAGCCACCTTAGATTAAAGAGTAGTATTCAAGTATTGTTTAGATGGTTTGGTTAGACAGGTAGGGCACAGCAGAACCTTTAATTAACGATATCTTAGAAAGTATTAATTTTAGATATAGAAATATATATATATATATATATATATATATATATATATATATATATATATATATATATATATATATATACAGGGTGCCCCATATGTATGGAATAATGATTCCCCAGCATTTATTAATCAATGTATCAAAAAAATGATTAAATAAAAGTTATAGGGAACTGTCAGTTCGAAGAAATTACTCCATCTTAATTTTTCTTTAAATGGAAAGTCTAATATACCATATGTCTAAATTGAACTGTTTTGGAATTATTGATATTTGAAATTAAGGAGATTAAATTCAAAAAAAAAGGTTTAAGCTGGCTTTTGTCAAACATTTACTGTCAGGTAACGACTTAACGCGTTAAAAAATGATTTGTTGACGAAAACGTTTATTGCTGCATTTTGTGAAACTGCAATTTGAGCGTAATATCATAATAGGACATTTAACATAAACTGGAAGAACCACTTTGTTAATGATGGTTGGTTACGGAGACCGTAGGAGAACACAACAGGAGGTGTGTGATCTTTTTAACGCAAAATATCCGAATCGAGAACCTATTACCCAACATTAAAACGATTTAGACAATCAGGTCATGTTAAGGATCGTTCTAAATCTGGACCTCCGGACAAGGAATGATCAAAAGAAAGATATTTTATTGGAACTTACAGAAAATTCCCATATAGCCACTCTTGAGCTTTACCTAGACCACAACATAAGCAAAGGTACCTTAAGTCGTATACTAAATAAAGACAAATTGCATCCATACAAACCCATTCTATTGAAAGAATGATGTGAAGATGAGTACGATAGACGCGTTGAATTTTGCGAGGTCATGATAGAACGAATCAATAATGATCCTAACCAATTCATAATATTATTTTTTCTGACATGGTCACATTTTATCAAGAGTGGCCGCCATGGTGGAGTAAACACAATTCTGACATGGTCACATTTTATCAAGAGTGGCCGCCATGGTGGAGTAAACACAATTACTCAAGATGATTATAAATACGGCTATTATGTTCACTGTTATGCTCATCAATTAATTTTAATTTTAGCTCGTGCAACTAGCCAAAATGCAGAAGTACGTATTTTCTTTTCTAATATGACAGTAATAAGGCTTTTTTTCAAATTCTCCTCAGCAGGTTGAAATATTAAATGAAGTTGTATGCTGCCATATTCCAAGAACTTCTACGACACGGTGGCTTTTTAAAAGTAGAGCTATAAATATTATTTTTGAGAATAGAGAAGCACTTATCGAATGTATGGAGAAGGTAGACAATACTTCGAAACAATCTACCATAATTAGTCAAGCCTCTGCAATCCGTAGAATGTTATACGATGCACAATTTGTATTCTGGCTAATATTTTTTCTTAAAATTATGCCACCCACTATGTAATAATTTGCAAATATCGACTTCTGATCCTGCACAGGTAGCCACAGCAATTAATATATTTGAAAAATGTATAGCGACTGAAGGACAAAATGCTGAAGAAATTCCTACTTTAATTAAAGATGTAGGTCATTTTCAGAATAAAAGACGTAAGGAAGATCCTTATTTAACGAAAGTAGTTGCAGCAAAAGAAGTATGTGATTATATATTAATTCAAATTAAGGAAAGGTGTTCATTTAATAGTCATCTAAGTGGTTCGCTTCTGTTTGTCTTCTAAGTTCTCGGAGTTTGAAAATAAATTCCCATCACACTATTTAAATGATATAGTTCAGGCATATCCCTTTTTGGACAAAATTTAATTACAAACTGAACTTTAACTGATTTATACACGGCCAGATTTTAGAAATTTGCCATGCGGGGTGCATTGTTTGCGATTTATAATCGAAAATAATTTACAAAATGTATTTTCCGCAACGTACACTTTACTGCAGCTAATTATTACCATTCCGATGACAACTGCTGAAGCTGAAAGAAATTTCTCCATTTTAAAAAGAATCGTTTTTTGAGAGAAGAAGAATGAAGAAAGACTTTTAGCATCGGGAATGTTGTTATAGAAAAGAAAATAATAGAAGATATTTGTGATTGTAATCAATTAATGATTGACAAATTTGCAAATTTAAAAAATCGCCGTATGGGCTTTTCGTTTAAACATTGTGTTTAGAATGTTCAACTTATAGTTAGATGTTTTAAAACAAAACAATGAATTTTGCTATATTTCTAATATGGACTGCAATTTCTTTCGTCAAGTGTATATTATTTATGTTCGCGTTTATACATATGTGTCAATACATCGCGCCCATTTGCCTGTTATAGTTGGACCTGTATTAGTGAGTGATTTTATATTTGATGTTATGTTTAACCTATTAACATTTAGCATTTTCAATTAATATTAGGTGAGGTATTTTCATTTGTGACCATGGACCATAGAAAATTTTAAAATGTCTTCTAGGTATGAACAGATACATAAAATTTAAAATTAAGTAGGTATCTGAAAATCGTGTTTTCACGCTCTTATTGGCTCAAAATGCTACATACAACATAGCCTTGTGAGATATGTAAACCTCCACCAAATTTCATCACGAGCCGCCACTGAATTTAGTAAAACATGGTTGGTTATTGTTTAGTGACAGATAGATGGTACACCTGGGTGCGCCATTATTCGTGGATCTCCCGTACTTGGAATATAAAGCAAAACCACAGAAAACCTAGATATCGCTACTGAACGGCAAACGCGTGGAACAAAACGTCGCCGCAAAACGAAGCCGGCTGGCTACCACCGGACCGTCAAAATATGCCGATCTTCCCCAGAGATGCTGCACGTATTTTTCCCTATTATTATTACATACCGTGCAACTTCTGCGCGCGGCATCTTTGAGAAACCCGACTAGGCGGTAACCAGCCGGATCGTTTTGCAGCGATATTTTGTCCCACCTGTTTGTATTTCTGTAGTGATAGCTATATTTTCTGTGGCTAGATTTACTGACACTTCTCGTCCGATAAGCCACTATATATATATTTCTCTGCGTATTTTTCATGAACATACACTTAATTCGTTTATAAATTTATAACATCTTTAAGGGCATATAATGTTATTACCAAATTTTCACAAATTTTATTATTTTCAGAGCTAAACGAACCTTAAGTTCAAGTACCGAAGCTTCTCTGGAAATCGATGCTCTTTATGAGGGTATCGATTTTTACACTAAAATATCCAGGGCCAGATTTGAAGAACTAAATTCTGATTTGTTCAAGAGCACCTTAAGTCCGGTAGAAAAAGCCTGAAAGACGCTAATATGAATAAAACTAGTATACACGATATAGTTTTAGTTGGTAAGTAAACTAAAAATATATTTAAAAAACTATCCCTCTTAACAATATCAAGAACGCTGACTGCTTACGCTGTGTTCTACGTAAGCGATTGCCGCAAGCAATGCTACCGATACAACTAAAGCGATGCGGTGAAAATAATATATTTTTTCACACTAGTTGATTCTAGTGGGCTCTAGCGGCACCGCTAGAAAAAAAAACCTAAAACCATAGACATAAAGGATGGACTGAGCATTAATCTCATAAAATTGACCACTCTAGAAAGAGGCAAAGCGACTGTGCTGCCAATACCTGTCTCTTTTCTGTAGGCCTGTAATAAACAAGGCGCAGTACCCTGAGAAGGAATTCAAGGCGAGAAAAGCCCCTACCCGATTTTAGTTCAAATAGAACTGAAATATTTTCAAGAGGGCCGTAGCTAGAAAAGAGACAACTACTGGCCGCTCATTCGCTTTGTCTCTCTCACACTTTTGCGTCCATATTTACTTCATAGCGAGATACGGAACACTCAGTCCATCCTCCATGTCTATGCCTAAAATAATATATTTCAAGGCGTTTTTAGTGTTCCGCACGGAACAAGCAACTTGAGTCTATTCTACAAATATTTTCATGGAAAGTATTCGATAGATGTAGCCCGCTTAATTCCTCCCTTTGAAATTATTTGTCCAGGACTGTGTTTCCCACCAAATATAACTTACAGCGGTTCAAGACCAACGTGAATCGCTTTTTCCACAGACGGGTCCCTCCTGTAGCTACTACTTATACTGGCAAATTTAGAGAACTTTAGGAGATAAACGTATAGAACACCCGTCATTTTAAACTCACTATACTTAAACTAATTATTCTTTATATTGGAAACAGTGGCGGCTCCTCTATAGGAACACATGAGCACGTGAATCCCCTGTCAACAACAAGGCAAGATGCGAATTATTTTGTATTATACCTTAGTCATACAAACGCCTTTTAAAGAAGTGAACCTTCCCTACAAATGGACAATAACAATTTATTACAACCCTAATACTTTACGTACCGTTAAACCTCGAGTTGTCACTGAAGCTCTCTAAGCGCACAAACTACAAGAACTGGATGTAAAGCAAGGCGGTATACGGCACTGTCTCGTTTTATACGTTTTTGCGCTCGGGCAAACTGTGTTTCTCTCTCTCTAATACGAAGATGTAAATTAGTCGTTTTTCTCTCTCTCCATAGTTCACACTTACTTGGTTGCGGATTTGGACTGGGATAGAAGCGTCGTGTTTATTCGTTTATATTTTACATCTAATCTAAGCGGTTCCAGTCAGAGTAATTAAATTTGGTTTTGGCGCTCAATATTTTGCAACAAAGGGTATATTGTTAGTATTAAGTCGTGGATGCAATTACATACACACATAAACTGATTATAATTGATGTAATGAACGAAAAAATGGATGCACAGCCGGGATGTAGTAAATTGTTAGGCGTTAAAAAGAAACTTTGCATATACAGTGAATTATTTAAAATAAAATTTTTCGAAATTACCTTTAGACGAGAAATTTAAAGTGAAAGCTGCGGGAAAACCGATTCCGAATCTTAGTATTACTCAAGTAAGTAAGGGACAAAAACGCGAGTTCAAAAGAAGTGTTAAAAGTGAATTATATGAAAAACATGAATGGCTATGCGGACGCAGTATTAAAAACAGCTTATTTTGTTTTCCATGTTTGCTATTTGCATCTGAAAGTGCTGAAGTGAGTTGGGTGAAAAGCGGGTAAGTCGATCTGGCACACTTATCACAAAAAATTAAAAAGCATGAAAGTTCGCAGGTTTATATAAATTCGCAGTTAGAACTAAGACTTTTGGGAAAAGTTGATATAAAACAACAACTAGATAATGCCTACAGAAGAGGTATCGAAAAACATAATGACAATGTATTGAAAAACAGAAACGTTTTGTCGAAAATTATAAATTGTATAAAGTTCTGTGGATGTTTCGAATTAGCTTTACGAGGACACGATGAAAGGGATGGTTCGCAAAATCCGGGCATTTTCAAAGGTCTAATCAATTTTAGTGCAGATTTGGATCTGGCTTTAAAAGAGTATTTTGAAAAATCTACGGTCTTCAAAGGTACTTCAGAAATAATTCAAAACGAATTATTACATTGCATGCTGCAAGTTTGCCACGAATATATAAAGAATGAAATAGTAGACGCCCAATTCATCTCTGTTATAGCAGATGAGACTACAAATATTTCTTGTAAGTTTCAAATGGTAGTAGTTTTCAGATACATTTTAAAAGACGGTACCCCAACTGAACGATTTTGAGCTTTTTTTGAATTCACGAGATCATAATGCAATTAGTTTAGCAAATTGTATTAAAGACGTTTTGCTCAAAATTACAGATAAACCAAATAAATTAATTTCACAAAGCTATGATGCAGCAAATGTTATGAGTAGCTGCCATGGTGGAGTAAACAGAATTATTCAAGATGATTATAAATACAGCTATTATGTTCACTGTTATGCTCATCATTTAAATTTAATTTTAGCTCATGCAACTAGCCAGAATGCAGAAGTACGTATTTTCTTTTCTAATGTAACAGATATTACGAATTTTTTTATAAATTCTCCTCAGCGGGTTGAAATATTCCATATTCCAGGAACTTCTACGACACGTGGATTTTTAAAAGTAGAGCTATAAATATTATTTTTGAGAACAGAGAAGCATTTATCGAATGTATGGAAAAGGTAGAAAAATACTTCGAAACAATCTACCACAATTAATCAAGCCTCTGCAATCCGTAGAATGTTATACGATGCACAATTTGTATTCTGGCTAACATTTTTTCATAAAATTATTTCACATGCCGATATCCTATGTAACAGTTTGCAAAAATCAACTTCTAATCTTGCACAGGTAGACACAGCAATTAATATATTTGAAAAATGTATAGCGACTAAAAGACAAAATGCTGAAGAAATTCCTACTTTAATTCAAGATGTAGTTCATTTTCAGAATAAAAGACGTAAGGAAGATCCTTATCCGAAAGTAGTTGCAGCAAAAGAAGTATGTGATTATATATTAATTCAAGTTAAGGAAAGGTGTTCATTTAAAAGTCATCTAAGTGCTTCTGTTTATGTCTTCTAAGTTCTCGGAGTTTGAAAATAAATTACCATCGCACTATTTAAATGATATAGTTCAGGCATATTCATTTTTGGACAAAATTAGATTACAAACTGAACTTGAACTTATTTATAAACCGCCAGATTTTAAAAATTTGCCAGGAGGGGTGCATTGTTTGCGATTTATAATCGAAATAATTTACAAAATGTATTTTCCTCAACGTACACTTTACTGCAGCTAATTATTACCATTCCGATGACAACTGCTGAAGCTGAAAGAAATTTCTCCACTTTAAAAAGAATTAAGTCGTTTTTGAGAAGTACCATGAATGAAGAAAGGCTTTCAGCATTGGAGATGTCAATAGAAAAGAAAATGATAGAAGATATTAGTGATTTTAATCAATTAGTGATTGGCAAATTTAAAAAATCGCGGTATGGACTTTTCATTTAAACATTGTGTTTAGAATGTACAGTTTATAGTTAGATGTTTTGAACAAAACAATGAATTTTGCTATATTTCTAATATGGACTGCATTTTCTTTCATCAAGTGTTGTATATTATTTATGTTCGCGTTTATACATATGTGTCAATACACCGCGCCCATTTATAGTTGGACCTTCTGTAAGTGATTTTATATTTGATATTATGTTTAACCTATTGACATTTAGCATTATATAGCATATTATAATTAGGTAAGGTATATTCATTTGTGTCCATGGACCTTAGAAAATTTTAAAATGTCTTCTAGGTATGAATAGATACATAAAATTTAAAATTAACTAGGTATCTGGAAATCGTGTTTTCACGCTCTTATTGGCTCATAATGCTACATACAACGTAGCCTTATGAGTAGAGAATTCGATCCCGGTCGATTTTTCTATTCCCGAGATTTCGGGATTATCTACAGTTAATCTCGGGATCCCGGGATAGTCCCGGGATTGTATTGGTAATAGAAAGTGGTAACAAAAAGTCAGTAAAAAACATATCAAAATCAACTCTTTATTTTAAATCTTTAGTTAAATCTTCGAAAAACAAAACAAAATTATACTTTCTTCTGATAAAATAAACAACAAACTAGGCACTTCTGTAAATAATTTATGAAATAGTTTCATAATTGCCTAATTTGTTTTTATTTTATTTTGCAATAAACTTAAAACAAATCAACTTCTTAAAATTTGTTTAGTTATATATACTATAAAAAAGACTATATGCTAAAGAGATCAATGTTCATAGGTACTCAAATTTTAAATTAAATAGACCAGAAACTTTATGAATTACTTATTTAAGCCACGAAAATAAAATCTAAGGAATAACAACGCATCCAACGTCTCATCCGAAAGCATACTTCTCAATTTGTTGCACAAATATGAAGAGGCGGAAAAAGCGCGTTCAGGCTCGATGGAAGTTGGAGGAATCGTCAATAAATTTTTATAAGTCTTCTCCAAATTACAACCTCGTGAGGAACTATTCTCATAAAGATTCATTTCTTGTTTAATGATTTTAGAAAGATCAGTTTCTTTATATGCTTCTGGATTTATAGTTTTTATGCTGTTTTCTATTTCGTTCTGAAGCTTTTCTTTCAATGTCAAATCAGTTTTACTAGTTGTATGCACAGGTTCAATTTTCATGTCATTTTCTTCATTATCATTGTTTTCCATCCTTGCAGTTAATGAAATAATCTGTTTTTTTATTGCCATCTTGCTTGGACTTGAAAATAACCCCTTTACATCACAATCAGTATCCAAATTGTTACTCTCAGTAGTCTCAGTCTTCTCAGTATGAGGATTTTGTAGATAGTTTAATACTCCACTTAACTCATTTCGTCGACGATCTTTCATGCGGTTCAATAAATGTGTCTTCAATTTGGAAGCCAAAATCGAGTCATTTTCACGCAATTGTTGAAAAAGAAACCTGAGTGTCGCATCAGCCGTGCACAAATTGGCATCAGAACGACAAAGTGCTTCTACGGATAATTTAACTGGCGCCAAGACCTTGATTATCTCATTAATGAGTTGAAAATCTGATTCCTCAAATTGTACAGCATTATTTAGGTCAATAAGTGCCTTTTTTACGCTATTTTTTAAAAGATCAAATCGCTCCAGCATTGTAAAGAGACTATTCCAACGCGTTTTACAGTCGAGCAGTAAATTAAGCTCTCTTCCATGTTCTTTTTTAACATATTTTTGAAGTATTGTATCATTTTTCAAGGATGCTCTTTTGAAAATAAGAACTACTTTACGAACTTTCTTTATTACTTCATTAATATTTCGATCATTAGTCAAATTCCGTCCATTTCCAGTTTCAATGGCTAATCCTGAGTCTAGTTCTTCATTATCATCATCCGAGTCATCAATATCATCAATGGTAGGCTCATTTGCAGGTGTGTTTTTTATACAATAAATCACAAACGGCTAAATGAATACCATGTGCAAAACAAACTTGGTGTTCTGTATTAACAAGTTTTCCAATCTTCAGCATTACATTTGGACCATCGGTCACTATTGCCGCAATATCGGTATCTAATGAGATATGGAACTCCAAAAGCCGCTTTTTTAGTGTATGAACACAAGTTTCGGCTGTCAGCGATTTATTAATTTGAATAAGTCCCAAATTCCAATTTTCTTTGCCTGAATGAATATTTAAGTTCATATATCTCTTATTAGAGCTAGACGTCCATTCATCAAAACTTAGACTAAATCGTTGTCCTCCTTTTTTTTAATGTAGATAGTTCAGCTGTCATTTGTTTTTTTATGTTTCGACTGTAGTCTACTACTCTGTTACGGATTGTTGAAGCAGATTTAGGTAAGTCTGAATAACCTTTTGCTAATAATAACGATCTTAAATCTTTTGATGTCACAAATACGCTAAAAGGAAAACCATCTAGCGCAGTCATACGGGCCAAAACATCGTCAAGGGTATCAGACTTCACAAAATAGTCGGCGACTGACGTAATTTTTCTTTTCAAAGGTGGTTCTTTATTATTTTGGCCCGTTGAGGAAAATGCCTTAGCAGAATCTACTTTCACAGAATCTTTTGAAGATAGGTGAGTATGTAGGCCTTTGGTTGATCCTCCTAAAGTCTTTAAAATAGCGAAACAACGCTTACATTGTGCTGAGCTACCCGCTTTATCAACTAAAAAATGACTCCACACTGACGAAACATCTTCATCTTTTTTATGTTTGACATAAAAACTTTCTTTGGATAGTGACATTGTTTACTTCTTAAACCTAAACAAAAAAGAAAAAAAACATTTAAGTCTATGCACAACATAAACATAACCTCTTAGAGCTACAGAAAATAACACTCGTTGTTTTTCATCTATATTTATTCAGACACATTTATGCATTGTTGTTTTTTAATAAATTCATTGATTATCACCAATTAACAAGAAAAATATCAATACTTACACGACGAGAAGCGAATATTTTACACACTTTTACACATAACCCGGCACCGGTCGTTAGCAAAAACAAATGAAATCAGCTGTGTACACAAGATGGCCATCAAAACGTCAAATGAAATTAAGTGCGTTTCGTTTCACGCACATTTTTATTGACTTATATACAAAAATATTTTAATCCCGAAAATCCCGGGATTCATTAAATTTAATCCCGAAAATTTCGGGACTAAAATACGACCGGGATCCGGGATCCCGGGACCCGGGATCCCGAGATCGAATCCTCTACTTATGAGGTATGTAAACCTCCACCAAATTCCATTACGAGCCGCCACTGATTGGAAATATAATATTGAAAAGGTGTCCCTTTTTCATCGCGTCCTATGAAACCAATCCTTCATCACGTAGCCACTGTATCTGAAAATGTTGTTTGGTACTGAAATATATACTATGTTTTTTTTTTAAGGTGGCTCTACAAGGATTCCAAAAATTCAGTCGCTTCTACAAAGTTATTTTAATGGGAAAAGTTTAAATTTAAGTATTAATCCAGACGAAGCGGTAGCTTATGGCGCTGCAGTCCAAGCGGCCATTTTAAGTGGTGATCAAAGTTCAAAAATACAGGTATAAAAATCAAGATATTTTGTCTTTTTTTCTGTTTTCATTCTCCAAGACAGACCGCATGTATTTTCACCTTTTCACACTAAAAAATAACCTAATCCAAGCATTACTACTCAGTATTTTAACTAGTAGGTGCGATCTTATTCCAACCACCCTACCCCACCCCACTCTTTATATATCCTATATATGAGATTAAAAACAATTATTCTAAATAAGGAATACTAATAGACGGTGAACGATTAAATCACTTAAAGTTCGCAGATTATGTCACTCTGATCCCCACTACAAAGGAAGAATTACAAGAAATGCTGATGGAATCAAATAAAAACTCTCGACAAATAGGTCTAAAAATAAACTTCACCAGAACCAAATATTTGAACAACTAAACTGAAGATAACAGCCAGGAACTTTTAGTAGAAGGTGACAGAATAGAATTCATATATTTAAGACAAAAAACTCGAAATATCAAAATATAATTTAAAGGCTGACTTGGATAAAAGAGTCTCGTTAGCTTAGTCTACGTTCGGAAGGTTACAATCCACATTTAAATTGGACATCCCAAATACAATAAAAGCCAGATTGTTCTGCCAGTATTAACATATGGCACTGAAACGTCGGCTTTAAATAAAGGTACAATATATAAACTCCAGGTAATCCAAAGAGCAATGGAGAGGAGAACGGTAAATATTAGACTCCAAGATCGTATTCCTAACATGGAGATACGAAGAAGTTCAAAAGTGACAGATGTGATACAACGAATATGTATATTAAGGTCCAAGGCATATCGCAAGGATCAATGAGAACAGATAGATACAGAGGTAGACCACAGACAAGATGGAAGGACGACATAAAAAGATTAGCGGGACACGATTGAACGCAAAAAGCAAACAACAGAGCTCAATGGAGACCTCTTGGGGAGGCTTACATCCGACTATAGATGGAATAAGCTAATGATGATGTTGATGCTAAATATCAATATGAACCACTAAAATTTGACAAAGGCCATTTTACAGCAGTTTTTGCCTGTTCTCTTATCCATCAATCCATCTCTGGACGAGTTTCGCCGTATCATGGCTCCTCAGCCGAGCTAGGATTGACGGTAAAAGACAACAAAACCTAAAGTACATATCGCAGTACCAGCGCAAACAATAAGTAAAATACAACATTTTGCCCCTCTGCCTGATGTAAACATAACTTTCATACCTTGCTTACCTGTCTGGGGCTGTTTAAGGCTGCAGATTGATAGAGGAATTGTTTAAAGAGTTGCTGATAATTACCGCTCGGTACTGCTTTATAGGGTTCTACCACAGAAAGTATAGCTATCGCTACAGAGAGACAAACAGGTAGAACAAAACGTCGCCGCATAACGAAGCCGGCTAGCTATCGCCAGATCATTAAAATGTGCTTCGCCGAGTTTCTAAGAGATGCCATGCAAGTATGAGTTGTATTATATATTATATGTAACAATAATGGTGAAAAATATGAGCGGGCCCTCTAAGAAACTCGACGGGGTAGATTTTAACGATCCGGAGGTAGCCGGCCGGCTTCGTTTTGCGGGGATGTTTTGTTTCACGTGTTTGTCTTCCTGTAACGAAGCTATATTTTTTGTGGTTCTACCCCAAGTACATAAAAATCAATATCAACCCCTAAAATTGGACAAAGTGTAATTCTCAGCAGTTTTTGACTGTTTGGTTATCCTTTGTCCAATTTTAGTGGTTGATATTGATTTTTATATACTTAGGGTACAACTCTATAAAGCGCCGCTAAGCAAGCGGTAATGGTTAGCAACAATCCCTCCATCGGTCTCTGGCCTTAAACAGCTTTCAAACAGACGGCAGATACGCCTCCAAAGATAGGCTTGCATCAGCCAGAGGTGAAAATTGTTGTATCTGACTTAATTATTCTAAAAATTAGCTCTTTTTCTGCTAGCCACACCTCTGTTTCATCTAAATACCATCTAAATAACATGATTCCTAAATGCCTTGACTCAACAAGATATACCTGAAGCTTCGACCTCTAACCCCTTCTCCCATCTTTTACTCACCTTGTATATTTACTATAAATGATTAGAATTAGAATTTGTTAATTTTCTTAAGCAAAAACCAGAAATATTCTTGTAATACTGTTAAAACTGTATAAAACTTCTTTCACTCCACTTCCTCTGAAGCGATTTTGCTCAAAAACTGTATATACTTCTTTCGCTTTAACATTTTTCAATATATGCACGAAAACTGGGAACTATTTTTTCTTAATCTAGAAATCTTGAAACATAAAGAATTTTAAAAATTTCCTCCATTTTTTTCCCAAATTCAATACTTCCCTTGGCGACGAAAGTATACGAGGACCGCCTTTTAAGTTTTTACAAACGACCACTAGATGGTGCCATTGAGATGTGACATTACTATTGTTGTAAAATTTGATATTTGTTATTATTAAAACAGTGGAAGCTCAGGAACTAACAGTAGTGCTTACAGTGAGCTTTTAAAAACAATTTTGTGAAAACAAATAGAAATGTCAAGTGAAGATTTTCGTTGGATGATTTTTTACGATTTTAATAAAGCTCAACAACAATGCCTCGAATCGTTTCGTTCAACTTTTGGGAATGAGTCACCATCAGAAAAGACTATATACAGTTGGTTTGCAGAATTTCGTCATGGTCATGCTTTCGTCAGCGATAAATTTCGTGAAGGTCGACCAAAATCGGTTGTCGTTCCAAAAAAACAGCGATGCTGTGCGCAACATGATTGAAGAGGATCTGCATGTGACTTACCGTGAGATAGAGGCATCCTTAAACATATCGAAGACTGCAGTACAGTCGATTTTGCATGAACATTTAGCTGTGAAAAAGATCTGTCCCCGATGGAGTTCGTAGAATGAAACTGAAACACAGGCTCGTATCAATTGGTGTAAGGAAATGCTCAAAAAATTCAACCGAGGACATACAAAAACCATATACAACATCGTAACAGGAGACGAAACCTGGATATATTCGTATGAGCCAGAAACTCAGCAACAATCAACTGTTTGGGTGTTCCAAGTTGAACCGAATCCAACAAAAATGGTTTGTTCGCGAAGCACTTCCAAGAAAATGATCGTTTGTTTCTTTGATAATACGGAACATGTTGTAACCATTGCTTTAGAGAAAGAACAGTTTATGCTGAATGGTATACAATTTGTCAGAAGTCATCGATGAAATCAGGAAAAACAACCGAAAACGTCGCATCATCTTTATCATGACAACAACAATTGATTATTTGACGGAGAAAAACATCGATGTAATGTCTGATTGCCCATATTCACCTGATTTAGCGCCTAATGACTTCTTTTTGTTCCCAAATGTCCCAAATACATGGACAGCGATTTTCATCACCTCAAGAAGCTGTTGAATTTTTCCAAAACCATGTTTTTGAAGTACGAACTTCAGAATAGAAAAAATGTCTCGAAAATGGTTCGAATGCATGCATCTTAAAGGCGAATATTCTGAGAAACAATTTTTACCAAAATTTTTTTTTGCTTTCATTTTTTTATAAAAACTTACTATAGAGTTTTATCAAAAAATTATTTAGAATTTTAAAGCATTTGTACCTAGCTCCGAACTTACTTTATTTGTTTTAGGATGTCTTGCTAGTGGATGTAACTCCTCTATCACTGGGAATTGAAACGGCTGGTGGAGTTATGTCCAAAATAGTAGAGAGAAAACTCAAGAATTCCATGCAAACAAACCCAGACTTTTACCACGTTTTCGGATAACCAACCTGCTGTAACAATTCAAGTGTTTGAAGGTGAAAGAGCCATGACGAAAGACAATAATTTGTTAGGTAAATTTTAACTTTTTTATTAACAGAATGAAGGAGCTGTTAGGTCAGGAGCAGAGTCGATAACGGCCACATTTCAAATTTTTTCCAACCGTTTTAACCGATTCACTGTTTAGCCGGCACCGGCACAGTATTCGTAACGATTTCACATTGTCACACGTAGAAAGCTGCTATCCTGTTACAGTCATTTTTAATTAATTAAGCGGTTAAGTAGGGTTTTTAAATTTTTTAAAAATCGTCCTTGATTTATTTACTTTATTTAGGAACTTTTGATCTATCTGGAATACCACCAGCCCCCAGAGGTGTACCACAAATTAACGTTACGTTCGATTTGGACGCCAACGGAATTTTAAATGTCACAGCCGTTGAATCTGGAACAGGAAGGTCGAGAAACATAACCATTAAAAATGACAAGGGAAGATTGTCACAAAAAGACATCGAGAGAATGCTTGCTGAAGCTGAAAGATATAAAGAGGACGATGACATGCAACGGGAGAAGGTTACTACAAGGAATAAACTGGAAAGTTACGTTTTTAGGTAAGGAATGTAGTATAATTGAAGTCAAATTACACAGGCCAATGATGAAAAAACTGTTTAAATAAATCTGCCTTATTTTTGTGGCTTTCAGTGTGTTAAATCCGAATATAACAATAAAAAAGCAGTATTACTTTTCACATTTCAACACTTAATATTTAAAGAAATAAATTTTTAGCTAATTCAACGTATTTTATATGCTATTTGAAATGGCAAAAGTAGATTTAAATTCAGATGGCAGTGGTATCACTGGTCATATTGATGTAGTATATTTCATCACTAGTCCCAAAAGTAGTTACAGACAACATAACCTCACTTTTCTACTTTTAGTGCAATGCCTGGTCGATAATTGTAACAACTTTTCTGACAGTTTTTGTTATATCTGTGTTGAATGTACTTCTCATACTTTGGAAGTACTTGGACATTACGATAAGTTTTGGTCACCGCGTAAAATACACTATGTATGTGTTGAAGGAAATGGTCAAAAAACAAGAAACAAACCTTGAGATTTGCTGTTTTAATGATATGGAGGGATCCAAAGAGCCATTCTAGTGATTATTACTTCTGCAGCGTTGATGTTACTAATTACAACTCAAAAAATAGGAAAGTAATAACCACAGTAAACATACTACAGTAGCGAAACTGAGCTCCAATTTGGTGACGAGATTTTGACGGCGCGTGCGTCGACGGGTCCTTTTTCAAAATGGCCGCTCAGTGTTTACATCCGATCTCGGAATGTGTCTTTGGAAATGTATTGTCCATCGTTTCTTGATGTGACTGCAGTTTATATGAATATAAAGACAGAAGGAGAAGAGAGTTTGTAGAAAAAGAGAATTAAAAACGTTTGTAAGTGAAGAGAATCGAAAAGGTTGAGAAACAATTTATATAATCATGGGGAAAGGAGGTTATTGTTGTGCCGTTGAGAATTGAAATATTCCATATAATTATTTTCGCAAATTATTTGCTCGAGTCACATTTTTTTTATGCAAATAAGAAATTTCTAACTCGATCAGGACGCGCTAAGACTATTATTCTAAATCATAACTAAATTTAATTATGCTTTATTTACATCACATGTAATCATCAACAGTATTATCCGTCAAAGTTTAAGTTGCTGCATTAATGATTTTTTTTTGCAGTTCCTCTGCCTTTAGTTGAAACAATGATTTTATAGAAATCATGGTATGCGATTAAAGTTGGAGTTGTTGATTATTTTAATAAATCTCTATTGCTTGCTTTCACAAGACAACTTTTCACTATCTTAAATGCATTTTTGAAAAAATACATATGCATGAAACAATATTATCATTACTAATGTACATTTTGTTTAGGCATATTTGCTCAAGAGATGGCCTTCCAGGGAACCTTGATTGATTTAATAAAACGTTCGTATTGGTAGAGTGATTTGGGCATTAAAGCTTGAAATTTATTTCTAAACTTAGTTCGGCTGGTTATTTAAAAATCCTGACGTGATTGCTCAATTCTGACCTCGGATTCGGTTTCAGCGCCCAAAAATACATATAGGTATAGTGATCTGTTCGGTAGTGAAAAACTTTCTTTGTGTGCCTGTGTAATTTTTTTATGATTAATAAATAATCCTCCAAATTCTGGTTTTTAGAAACATTTATTTTTGTATAAACTAGTATTCAGTTATTTAAAACTATTTATATTTGATAAATTATAAATAAAACATATTATTTTTTTCTAAAAGGTGTATTCTCAAGAGGCTTCTAGTTTTCAATAACTTCATCTGAATTAATTGTTTGACACCCCTTTTCTAATAATAAACCTGATAAATTTAACACTGTTTAATTGCAAGTACAATTAATACTCTGAAAGTGACTTTTTTTTTATTTTTCTCTATAAATTACATTGCTCCTTTCTCATGCCAATCTTTCAAAAGTTTCTGTGAATATATTGTAAGGAATACAGAACCTATAACAACATATTTATTATTTTCAAATTTTAGACAGTATATTTTATTTTCTTATAAGCTGGGTTTTAAAGTTTAAATATTAAGTGTCGTGTTGAGATCACAAAACCACTGGGTATTGGGATTATTGAAATAACTGATATAAATGAATTATTGAATCAAATATGCTATTAAAATAAGAAAAATTTTAATGTGATTCCAAAGAAATTTTTGTAATATGATTTTGTCAGACGATGTGTGCCAGAAGGTAAAATATCCTGAAAATAAGTTCGTTAAATGGACAGTACACCTAATCGAAGTCCATTTTGATGGTAATTATGATTACTATTAAAATTTTGAAGATTTAGTTACCTGTTATTAATATTCCTTCTATAAAGAACTTATTTCTATTGTTGTATATCTATACTATAAATTAAATATAGTTATTTCCCTTTAAACTGTAATTGACAATACTCAGTATATATGAGTCAATCATTTCTCCTAATGAAGCTAATATGGTTAGCGAAACGCGCGTCGAGTGCAAAAATAAAGTGTTTGGTGTAGTGGTGATATATACTGAGTAGTGTCATTGTGTCAAAGATTCCACATTCCCAATATAGTTGCAATTGACAAGTCAGCTTGGTCATAACTAAGTATTGTATGTAACTATAATTAGGAAATTACTGTATTGACTCTTTGATCTAAATATTAGTTCATTGTAAATAAATGCAAGAGTTAATTACATTATCAAAAAGCAATACAGATAACAGAACACAAAAAGGTAGAGAACCTCTAAGAATCATTCACATAGAAAATAGAGGTCTATACATATACGTTCATAATTCATTAATAATATTATATTAACCTTTCTCGAAGTTACACAATATAGTTTTGTAGTTTAAGAAAAAAATAAGTACCAAAAAAGTAGATACAGTGTTTTTTAATTAACGAGAGATCTGTCACACTAAACAACACAACAATGCTTAAAAAAAAATGCTCTTATTTTAGAAGATGTTGACATCTTAGTAATGACAATTAAAATTAAATTAATTTAGTCCTTAAAAAAATTTTTAATCACAAATTTACTTGAAAAATGATGTAACAAAAGCAGTGACGTTTAACTTTGATAGACTTTTGAATTTTTGGATAAGGTTATTAAAAACTGAAGTTGAATATGGAGAATTCCATCAATACCTTCCTATCAAGTTTTTCACCTGTATTCATTTCTTTTCTAACAAAGTGCTCCATTCTTTTTGTTTTTTTTTTATATTACTCATGCTGTATTAAATAACAAATCAAAAATTTTCAAACATTTCTATATCTATGATTTTGAATGAAACTTTGCACAACTTTATTTGTATTTCAAATCTCACGCTGGTCCACTTTTAACATGGCGGATTGCCACGTGACCTTCTGAAAACGAACCTGATTTTCCTATGCGATTATCCTTGAGTTTCGCTACTGTATAGTGTGTTTACTGTGTAATAACGTTCCTTCTGCCAACCGGCCTTTAGGACATGGTACTGATCTCCCTGTCCCTAAACCACTGGAGGTTTTTGATGATGTCCTCCTGGATATGTTTAATAATGCCCAGTCTAATGCAGATGAACAAGCTGATGATGAGTCTTAATGTACCCCAAAAAATTTAGAACCTGAGTTGTTTATTCAAACCAAGCTAAATGATTTAGGGATTTAAACATAATGAAGGAGAAAGCTGAACTACATGGCTCCAGGCTCAAAGAAAAAAAACCAGAAAAAAACATTTATGTATATAGGAGAACAGAACACAAATTTTCTCAATTTTTTTAAACAGGAAGGTGATTTAGTATATACGAGTAGCTCAGATATTGCAGGTTTGATGAATGAGTCCCAAATTGAATATAAAAGAAGAATGGAGACTGTTTATAGAATCTTCTAAGATTAGTTGTTATGGTAGCACTTATGCATCATTACTTGTTCTTCATCCTGTACTTGTGAAGGAAAGCTATGAAAACCTTGATAGTTTTAAATAAAATAAACTATTTCCCTCATGATTGGATGATATGCGGCAATGTGAAAGTGTCATGAATGCTACTTGGCCAGCAAGCTGACTTCACCAAATTCCCATGTTTCTTATGTAAATGAGACAGTGGGGAAGGAATCAACATAGGTCCAGAAAAAACTGACCTGGAAGAAAATCTTTAAAGTCTGAAGAGAAGAATATCTTGCGCAAGAACCTCGTAAATCCGGGAAACATCCTGTTACCACCTCTACACATAAAATTAGGCCTAATGAAACAGTTTGTGAAAGCCTTATCCAAAGATGGACAATGTTTCAAGAATCTCTGCGAGAAGTTTCTTCATCTATTAGAAGCAATATAGGAAGAAGGTGTACTTGTTGGGCCTGACATCCGAAAAATGATGATCTTTTCCAACTATGAATCAAAAATTACTTTAAATGAGAGGGAGATTTGGGTATCATTCCAGCAGGTTATTACCAAGTTCTTGGGCAAGAAAAAGGACCCACATTATATTTTATTGTAGCCAACGCGCTAGAAAATTTCAAAAAGTTAGGATGTTTGATGAACCTGAACTAATCTGAACAATCATGCCTGTTGAAAAACGTCAAAATCAAGGTGAGTAGTCACCTTGATTGGGTGACGTCAGTGAGGAGCACATAAATGAAATTGCTGATTTCACTGCTGTAGACCATTTCAACTATTTGGGATCCCTCATAACTAACAATGGTGGCTATGACGCGGAAGTATGAAGACGTTTTGCTATGGTTAGAATCTCGACGACCAAACTCACTAAGGTCTGGAAAGAATCAGCTGTCACAAAAACCACAAAGTTAAGACTGTTATCCAGCCTTATATTCCCCATAGCAACTTAAGCATCGGAAACATGGGCCATTAAACAAGCTGACAAAAGACGAATCGATACGTTTGAGTGTGGGCATATTGAAGAATCCTCAGAGCATGATATACCGAACACCTTACTAATGTATCAATTCTTGAAGAGCTTAGTATAAATGATCGACTTTCAAATGGAATTAATAGACAGTACCTGAAATATTTGGTCATATTATGAGGAAAGTGGACCCCATGGAAAAGCTTGTAGTAACGGGGAAGATAGAAAGCAGAAGATCAAGGGGACGGTCTCCCACAAGATGGGCCGACCAAGTAAGATCTCTCCTTGGTATGGCTACGCACGAGTCAAATCAGGTCGCGCAGGATCGAGATGCTTCGAGAATGACTGTTGAGGCAGCAACTGCATAGTGTCATCGATACTCGTATTAGGTTGAAAGGATTGAGAGAGAGAGAGAGAGAGAGACTGAGGAGCAAAATAACCGTTTTGGAAAGACGGTATCAGGCTCGACGGAATGCAAATATGATGGGAGATTAATGTTGGTTACTTCACCGAGAAGTTCAGCAAGCTACTCACAGGAGGAAAAGCTATATCAAAGCTTTAACGAGAAGTGAGAAAGGAAACATAAGCCAGTGGACACATAAAGCCTATCTAATAAGGAGGTATTTTCATGTTTATACTTTTCTAAAAGCTTTGTTATATTGTAACATTAATTTATTTTTCATTCCTATTGTATGTAATTTGCTAGTTTATAATGGAGTCACAGCGTGACAAGACTGTTGGTAATAGAAAATAACTAAGGTCAGATATGGATTCGTCATCAAAAAAACCACAAGAAAGAGCTATTAACGTTAAAAAAATTTTTTGTTGTTGGCCTGTGTTATTAATAAGTCTAATCAATATATGTGGCCTTTATGAAAAGTTCTCGCTCTAACAATAAAAGAACATTTTTTTTGACGTGAAATATGTTTTATTTTTCAATATAATTTCCACTTCAATACATTTATTCCAACGTTTTTCCAATAATTCAATACCATGATTAAAGGGTGATTCCGGAAGGTCTGCAAAATATCCATCCACGGCTGCAATAGCTTCGTTATTTGATGTATTTCCAGCCAGGAATTGTCTTAGGTTTTTAAACAGATAATAGTCAGAGGGAGCCAAACCTGGTGAATATGTTGGATGTTCAAGCAATTCGTACTTTAATTCGTTGAATTTTGCCATCGTCAAAACACCTGTGTGAACATGTGCATTGTCTTGATGAAAAATCATTCTTTTCTTCTTTAAAGCAAGTCTTTTCTCATGAATTCTTGCATCCAACTGATCCAAATTTTACAATAATATTCAAAGTTAATTGTTTTACCTTTCTGAAGACAATCGTTCAACAAAATACCTTTGTTGCCGTAACCTTACCTGCTTATGGAACCGTCTTTGCCTTCTTTGGTGCACTTCCACCGGCTTCATTCCATTGTTTCGAGAGTTCTTTTCGCTCTGGTGTATAGTAATGAATCCAAGTTTCATTAATAGTTATGAAACGATGCTTGAAATCCATTTTATTTTGTTTTAAAAACGATCCAAACACGCTTGAGAAATACGCATTCGAATGCGTTTTTGGTCAATTGTCAGCAAATGCCGCACCCATCTTGCACAAAGCTTTTCCATATGTAATTCTTCATTCAAAATATTTTCAATTCGTTCTTTTGAGATGCCTATGGCCCTAGCTTTTTCATGCACTTTTACTCATCGATCATCTAACACCATATCACCTTCGCGTGGATCATCTTCGAGCCTTGTACAACCAGATTTAAAAAGGGCAGCCCATTTGGAAAGTGGAGGTGATGCACCCTTATACACCTTTAACAATTTCGGATGAATTTTTGTTGGTGTTAAAACCATCGAAAACAAAGAATTTAATCACTGCATGATATTCAATTTTTTTCATTTAAAAACAATCAATAACGCGCCAATATTAAACAGCTGCTATTACTCGAATCAACTGACAGATCGAAATAAAAATTTTACTTGTGTTTATATAAAGGACGGAACTTACAACAATACAATTAAGGTTTCACAGTTTCTAACGCTATCTACATGTCAGGCCGAGAACTTTTTAGACAGTTAATAATTAAGTTGGGAATGTGGAATCCTTGGCACAATGACACTACTCAGTATATATCACCACTACACCAAATACTTTATTTTTGCACTCGACGCGCGCATCAGGAGCGATGATTGACTAAAGCTAAACTACGAATCTACTCTATTTATACTTAGCCTAACCCTTGAATTACTCAGGCGGAACTAATGGCATAGGCAAGGCCATCACTTCCGGTGCAGTAACCAGTAGAGGAGACTATAAGGAATAGGCCCTCTGTCTTTATTTAAACTACTTTTACATTTTATGATTTCCATACTTTCGTATGCGTTCAACAATCTCCTATGAGATACATTTTTTATTAATATTAGATTATCTAATGTTACAGTATGATCAGCTTCAAGGGCATGTTCGGCAATGCTAGACTTTTCTGTTCTACTGTATTTTAAGTGTGCTAAATGTTCTTTAAATCGTGTTTTAATTGACCTTTTAGTTTGCCCAACATACTTTTTGTCGCAATCATTACAATTAATTTCATAAATTCCACTTTTCTCACAATTAGGAATCTTATCTTTTGGATCTCCCTCAGATTGTCTGATGACTTATAGACTAAGGTGAGGCCTACCTTATTAAATACCTTATTAAGTCCCTTGCTATATTTCGGATTATATGGTATGGAGACATACTTGGTGTTATTTTCTTCGCGTGTAAAAAAGATAGAATTCTGAATATTTAACCTGAACTTATATCTATTTATTAGCTTGTTTACTAAGTCATCGTCATAACCATTAACACTAGTTATATTTCTAATACGATTCCTTTCGTTATTAAAGTTTACTCTATTCAGAGAAAAAGTGACCAAACGATGAACTAAAAAATAAATTGTGTTGTTTGCAATGAAATGAAGCATTAGGAATACGAGGCTGGTTTGAAAAGTCCGTGCAAAAATAAAAACTACTTATGTGTTTGGGGGGTAAACCTTTTTTATTTTTCGACATAGTCTCCTTTTAGGCTTATACACTTCGTCCAACGATGTTCTAGTTTGTTGATCCCTTCCAAATAATAGTATTTGTCAAAGTCTGCAAAATATCCATTAGTGTCTGCAATCACCTCCTCGTTTGAATAAAATCTTTGTCCCGCCAGCCATTTCTTCAAATTGGGGAACAAATAGTAGTCCGAGGGAGCCAAGTCTGGAGAATAGGGGGGATGTGAAACGAGTTGGAATCCTATTTCCATTAATTTTGCGACCACAACTGCTGAGGTGTGTGCTGGTGCGTTGTCGTGATGGAAAAGGACTTTCTTGTGGGCCAATCGCGGGCGTTTTTCTTGCAGCTCGGTTTTTTCAAACGGTCCAATAACGATGAATAAAATTCACCTGTAATAGTTTTACCCTTTTTCAGATAGTCGATGAGGATTATCCCTTGCGAATCCCAAAAGACAGTCGCCATAACCTTTCCGGCCGAAGGAACGGTCTTCGCCTTTTTTGGTGCAGATTCCCCCTTGGTAACCCATTGTTTAGATTGTTGTTTGGTCTCAGGAGTATAGTAATGTATCCATGTTTCATCCACAGTGACGAAACGACGCTTAAAGTCCTCCGGATTCTTCTGGAACAGCTGCAAACCATCCTTGTAACACTTCACACGATTCCGTTTTTGGTCAAGCGTGAGCAATCGCGGCACCCATCTTGCGGATAGCTTTCTAATGTCCAAATGTTTATGCAAAATATTATGTACCCGTTCAGTCGAGATGCTCACAGCACTAGCAATCTCACGCACCTTAACTCTTCTGTCATCCATCACCATCTCATGGATTTGATCAATGATTTCTGGAGTCGTAATCTCCACAGGCCGTCCAGAACGTTCAGCGTCATTTGTGCCCATATGGCCAGTCCGAAAATTTTGAAACCACTTATAAACTGTTCTAATCGAAGGTGCAGAGTCACCATAATGTTTATCAAGCTTCTCTTTAGTCTCCTGAGGCGTTTTGCCTTTCATAAAGTAATGTTTAATCACCACACGAAATTCTTTTTCGTCCATTTCTTGAAAATCACTCGACTTCCTTGATTCACACGAATGCCAAACACACAGAAATAGACCAATATGGCTGAAACTTGGTGTGCGTTCATTCAAGAGATGCTACTAACTAAACATGACCTCGATACGCGCCGGTGGTGCCATCTCTCGGACTTTGCACGGACTTTTCAAACCAGCCTCGTATATCTATCTGTTACTGTGTCCTTCCTATAGATATCAAATTGTAATCTATTATTATTTTTAATAATTAAAATATCTAGAAAAGGCAGTTGTCCTTTGCTCTCAACTTCGTAAGTGAATTTAATGGAATCATACCTGCTATTTAAATTGGAAACAAAATCATCAATATTTGCTTTCTTTATATGAAAAATCGCGAAAATATCATCCACATACCTATACCATACCCTTGGGATATATTCAAATTCTTGACTGGCTTCGGTTTCAAACTTACTCATAAATAAATTGGATATGAAAGGTGATAAGCAATTACCCATAGCTGTTCCTTCTTTCTAAATATAAAATTGACTGTTATATTGGAAATAATTTTGTTCCATATAAGGTTTAGATAATGTTAAGTATTCACGAATAATTTCGTCCTCAAAGGCATTCATCCTAAGTAATTTTTCGAGATATTGTAAAGTTTGTGGTATTGGCACACTTGGGAACAAAGAACTGACATCAAAAGAAATTAAGATTTCACCTTCATTAAGAACTAGATTTTTTGTTTTATTAATGAATTCTAAAGAATTCTTCACTGCGAAAGTATTTAATGGTAAATTCTCAAGTTCTTTTGATAACCATTTGGATATTAAACATGTAGGTGATCCGACCGATGAAACAATGGGTCGCACTGCTTTTCCAGGTTTGTGAAATTTGAGTAAGCATACAACTTTGGTATGGTCAGATTATTCACATTTAATTTAAATTTTAGTGAGTCGGAAATAAGGTTCTTACATTTCTTTAAAGAATTTTTAACCTCTGTTATCATTTTCGGTAATGGATGGATTATTATCTTTTCATAAAGGTTTCGATAAGATTATCTACACGTTCAAAGTATCCTTTCTTGTTCAATATAACATTTCCTTTATCCGATTTTAAATAGAAGACATCTTTCTTTCTCAATCCTTTAACTACTTTTATGTTTTTTTGTGAATTTGTGTTGCTAACCATGTTTTTCGATATTTGATTGCGATATGCTTCCCTAACAAATGATTTACTATTTTCTTGAATTGTACTAATGGAACTTTCAATGTAGGCAACTATTTCTGAGGGGGTAGTGCAAAGTTAAAACCTTTGTTTAGGATGCGAATTTCATTTCGTGTAAAGGATTGAGATGAATGATTTTCTACAATATTTACGAGTTCCTGAGGACTATTCTTCTTCGGTAAGAGCTTTTTTAATTTTTTACTTAGAATAGAGAATTTCTTTTTATATTAAATATCAATAACTAAAAACATTTCCCTCTGGAACTCGCTCCATACTTTATATTCAATATTGTTTAATGCTGAAGTAAGTTTTTTGAATATGCTGTATGATTCTACTTCTAACATACTACGTCTTGTATACAAATACTAGCCGTGCCCGCGGCTTCGCTCGTGTGGACTTGATTCACTACTATGGTCACTGCTTATTCCTTATATTACCTAACGTAATAAAATATCTGCCATTATTTCCCCTTATCTTCCATTATTTCTGCTTATCTCCCATTATCTCTACATAATTTCCATTATCTAGGCTTATCTCTGCTCAGCTCCCATTATTTCTTCTTATCTCCCATTATTTCTCCTTATCTCCCATTATCTCACCTTATCTCCCAATATCTAGGCTTATCTCGACTTATCTCGCAATATTTCTCCTTATCTCCCATTATTTCTCCTTATCTCCCATTATCTCACCATAACTCCCATTATCTAGACTTATCTCTGCTTATCTCCCATTATTTCCTCTTATCTCCTATTATTTATACTTATCTCCCATTATCTCACCCTATCTCCCATTATCTAGGCTTATATCGAATTATATAGAACATATATATAAATTTATAAAACACGTAAATCGGATAACTGGTTCTCAAGTGATAAGCACACTAACGGACAGACAGACCATTTTATATATATTATATTCTTTGCAACATGATATTGTTCCATAATAAATGGTTTAGGCAGTATATTGCAACAGAACGCGCTAACGGTAACCTTTTTTCCGACTTGATTCACTATTATCGTCACTGCTTATTCCTCATGTTACCTAACGTAATAAAATATAGCCTCTAACCTGGCCAGAGAACATATGTATGTTTTAAAAAAAAGCACGTAAATCGGATAAGTGGTTCTCGCGGGGATAAACGCACTAATGAACAGACAGACAGAGAGACATTGTATTTTATATATTATAGATTATAAATATTCTCTGCTACATAATATTGTTCCATATTTAATGGTTTAGGCTGTGTATTGCAAGAGAACGCGCTAGCGGCAAGCTTTTTTCCGACTTCATTCACTATTATCGTCACTGCTCATTCCTTATGCTACTTATCGTAATAAAATATAGCCTAAGTACGTAAATCGGATAAGTGGTTCTCCAGTGATCAACGCACTAACAGACAGGACAGATAGACAGACAGACAGACATAGATACGTTGCATTTTATATATATTATAGATGTAATAAAATACATATCTATAACCTGGTCAGAGAACATATGTATGAATTTAAAAAACCACGTAAATCGGATAGGTGTTTCTCGAGGGATAAACGCACTAACGGACATACAGAGAGATGTTGCATTTTATATATATTATAGATATAGATTATTATTATTATTATATAACCTGGCCAAAGAATATATGTATGAATTTAAAAAAAAAGGCACGTAAATCGGATAAGTGATTCTCGCGTGATAAACGCACTAATGGACAGACAGGTACAGACAGAGAGACATTGCACTTTATATATATTATAGATTTTAGATATTCTCTGCTACATAGTATTGTTCCATAGTTAATGGTTTAGGCTATGTTTTGCAAGGGAACGCGTTAGCGGCAAACTTTTTTCCGACTTCATTCACTATTATCGTCACTGCTTATTCCTTATGGTACCTATCGTAATAAAATATAGCCTATAACCTGGTCAGAGAACATATGTATGTTTTAAAAAAAAAGTACGTAAATCGGATAAGTGGTTCTCCAGTGATAAGCGCACTAACGAACAGACAGACAGACAGGCAGAGAGACAGGCAGACAGACAGACAGAGAGACGTTGCATTTTATATATATTATAGATATAAACAATATAACAGTCAATTTTATGTTTAGAAAGAAGGAACAGCTATGGGTAATTGCTTATCACCTTTCATAGCCAATTTATTCATGAGTAAGTTTGAAACCGAAGCCAGTCAAGAATTTGAATATTTCCCAAGGGTATGGTATAGGTATGTGGATGATATTTTCGCGATTTTTGATACAAAGAAAGCAAATATTGACGATTTTGTTTCCAAATTAAATAGCCGGTATGATTCCATTAAATTCACTTACGAAGTTGAGAATAAAGGACAACTGCCTTTTCTAGATATTTTAATTATTAAAAACAATAATAGATTAGAATTTGAAATCTATAGGAAGGACACAGTAACAGATAGATATATTCCTAATGATTCATTTCATTGCAAACAACACAAATTAGCCTCATTACATTGTTTAGTTCGTCGTTTGGTCACTTTTCCTCTAAATAGAGTAAACTTTAATAACGAAAGGAATCGTATTAGAAATATAACTAGAGTTAATGGTTATGACGATGACTTAGTAAACAAGCTAATAAATAGACATAATTCAGGTTAAGTATTCAGAATTCCACCTTTTTTACACTCGAAGAAAATAACACCAAGTATGTCTCCATACCATATAATCCGAAATATAGCAAGGGACTTAATAAGGTATTTAATAAGGTAGGCCTCACCTTAGTCTATAAGTCATCAGACAATCTGAGGAATATCTCAGGAAATCCAAAAGGTAAGATTCCTAATTGTAAGAAAAGTAGAATTTATGAAATTAGTTGTAATGATTGTGACAAAAAGTATGTTGGGCAAACTAAAAGGTCAATTAAAACATGATTTAAAGAACATTTAGCACACTTAAAATACAGTAGAACAGAAACGTCTAGCATTGCCGAACATGCCCTTGAAGCTGATCATATTGTAACATTAGATAATCTAAGATTAATAAAAAATGTATCTGATAGATTGTTGAACGCATACGAAAGTATGGAAATTATAAAATGTAAAAGTAGGTTAAATAAAGACAGAGGGTCTATTCCTTATAGTCCCCTGTACTGGTTACTTGACCGGAACTGATGGCCTTGCCTATGATATTAGTTCAGCCTGAGTAATTCAAGTGTTAGGCTAAGTATAAATAGAGTAGATTTGTAGTTTAGCTTTAGTCAATCACCGCTTCTGATGAAGCTAACATGGTTAGTGAAACGCGCGTCGACTGCAAAAATGAAGTTCGTGGTGTAGTGGTGATATAGGTATACTGAGTAAGTTAATAATTGTCATCCCTGTCTAGGGTAGGATTTAAGTATTAGTTACTTAGCGTCCTGTTTTAAGAAGACCTGAATATCAATAAAACTAAAGTGGCTGGGTATTTAACATCCCCTAATGGTGAATGATCTTGTTTAAATTATAATTAATAATAAGGATAAGTACAAAATAAAGCTGAAAAAATGGAGATTTTTTTTTGTTTTTAGTTTGCGACAAGCAATAGACAACGCAGGCTCCAAACTAAACGATACTGACAAAAGAAAAGTGCAAAAAGAGTGCGATAATTGTATTAAGTGGCTTGATAATAACCAGATGGCGGAAAAAGATGAATACGAATACAGATTAAAAGAATTGCAAAACATGTGTAGTCCCATTATGACGAAATTACACAGGGGCGGTAAAACAGCCAGTGGAAGTCAAGATGGTCCCACTATCGAAGAAGTTGATTAGAATGCGAGACGATTAATTGTTCGCTTTGTTTCCTTTTGCAATAAAATTGTGTTATTTAGTGATTTTTATGTTTTCATAGCTTAATTTATTATACGGGGTGTCCCAGTAGTCCGTGTACATAGAGTTACTGAGATACACACACTGATGATCATTTAACACAACTTACCTTAGTCCAAAAATTCGTAATATTTGAGATACAGGGTGCCAAAGTTATACTTTTATTTTAGTTTTTCTTAATAATTGTACAATTTGCACAAGATTCGGTGCTTAGGGGTTTTCTGAGATGAGAAATCGAAATCAGCTCACAGTTTTGTTGTAAATTGTAGGGGGCGCCACTTATTGCACTGTATATACTTTTAAATTTTCATAACTTTTTTATACCACTCTGTATGATATGTTTAATTAAATATTAGTATTTTCTGCCTTCTCCTGTCTAAAAAAGCTCTCTAGGTAACAGTTTCTGAGATAATGGGATGTTTGTTTCCATTTTTTAATTCCATTGTCAAAGTCACAAATGCATTCCTTCACAGTTCATCCAGGCTTAGGACAGGTCCAAAAGAATAGCATGCTAAAAGGCAAACAGGCTAACAACAATAATAAATTTAAAAACCAACGGGCCAAGAACAGTAAGAATATAAAAACCAACTGGCTAAGGTCATGAAAGATTACCCACAAATTGATAAATTCGAAAAAAGTTTAATCGCTCAACCGAGCAGGTATTGGTTTTATAATAAATGTTCAATATGGCCGCCACCCTCGTTAATGCATAAATTCATACGACGCAGGAAATTTAAATGTACTCTTCTTAAAATGTCTCCATCTCGTAAAGCGTTAGCAGCATTTTGAATCCTATCCCACTGTGGCTCAATATTGTCGATTCGAACTTGATAAACTTTCGATTTCAATGCACTTCAAAGGAAAAAATCGCATGGATTTAAATCTGGGGAACGAGGTGGCTAGTGAATAGGAGCATCATCACCTCTTCCGATCCATTTATCTCGGTAACTTTGGTACAAAAAAATTCTCTCATTACGCGCAAAATGGAGTGGTGTACCATCGTGCATGAAAAAGATTTCCCGACGTAAATTAATGGATAAGTTTTCCAATAATTCAGGAATAGTTTCACGGATGAAATTCAAGTAAATGTCACCATCAAGTCGATCTGGTAATCTAAACGGCCCGATCAAATAGTTCGCGACAAATCCCATCCAGACATTAATACTGAAATCGCTTTCTTGCACAGCATGCGGGTTTTCTTCAGCGTAAACATGGTTATTATGCATATTTGTTATACCACTTCGAGTGAAGCGTGCTTCGTCTGCAAACAGGATTTTAGTGTGAAAAGTCGGAACAGTCGCTATGTGTGCTCGAATAATTGAAAAATGCAAACGGGATCCAAGATCTGGAGGTAAGAGTTCCTGGACGGACTGTATAGGAAAGGGGTGAATAATTTGTCGTCTAATGATCCGGTAAGTTGTATTTTTTGCCATTCCCGTTTGACGTTCAATTAAACGAGTGCTGATTCCACTCTTCGCAGATCAGGATAGGAAGATGTACGGTCACTGTGAGTACTGACGGGGGATAGGGCGCTCACGACGGCCCAACCAAAACACATATCATCATAGTTTTTAACATTAACATAAGCTTGTTTTCTAGCAATACTCTTTGGAAGCCCAATATAACTTCCTGCACGTAATGGATTATATTTATTAATATTCAAAGTCAAATTTACTATACGACTTAATGCCCAGTTAGAATCTCTTTCAACAAAATCCCCTAACTGGTTCAGTAAAGGTTCTTTAACATTCATTGTAAACCACTGATCCAGATTGGTTTCTTTATATATTGGTGCATTACGTGTGTTTAAGTATTTAATTTCTTCAATTAAATTGGTATCCTTATTTCGATGAAATTCTCCGACAAGGACTGCGTTAACCTTCAAAGCATCATCCTTCTTTAAGGCAATTTGAATATGACGCTTAAATATTTCAATTTCAAGGATTTCCTCTTCAACATCGGGTGCTCTAGCTTGTGAAGGCCGCTCAGCATTATTCCTAATCAGCTTAAATTGTCCAATTTCTCGAAGTCACCTCTCAATATTGGCAAAAGTCTGATGGTTAGGAGTCCGACCATGCGGAAATCTTTCGTGATATACGCGAGCACTTTTGCAATCATTGCCGCTACAAAAACAAAACCCTAAAATCTTATCAGTTTGTTCCCAAAAGTGTACTTCATAATAATCTAGATTTAAAACACTGTTGAGCTTGAGAAGGGATTAATTATCGTTAATACTCGTAACACTTGTTTGATATCTGTCAAAAATTACTTTCTGTCAGTATTACTACAAGCCAGTTAAGTCATGGAATATATGATATTTTACCTCATTACCAGAGTGATTTTTGAGCGTTGCCAAGTATCTATACAATGTGAAGAAACGTGTGAAAAAACGCATTTGCGAATTTAACAATCGAATTAGAAAATGGTAAATGTTGCTCGGAGTAACATTTACCAGGAGAGCTTTTTTAGACAGAAGAAGGCGGAGAAAACGAATATTTAATTGAAAGTATTATACAGAGTGGTATAAAAAAGTTGTGACAATTTAAAAGTATACACAGTGCATTAAGTGGCGTCTCCTACAACTTACAACAAAACTGTGAGCTGATTTCGATTTCCCATCTCAGAAAATCCCTTAGCACCGAATCTTGTACAAATAGTACAATTATTAAGAAAGCTACTTAAGAAAAACTAAAATAAAAGTATAACTTTGACTCCTTGTATCTCAAAAATTACGAATTTTTGGACTAAGGTAAGTTGGGTTAAATGGTTGTATTTTCATCCCGGAAATCAACAGTAACTCTATGTACACAGAATACTGGGACACCCTGTATATACTGATTACAGATGCATCAACTTAATAGCTAATATATCGAATCTAACATGTAACTCAGAAAATTTTTTTTTTATCGCTCACCTCCGTGCCAGAGTAGCGATTCTACCATTTTTCATATACTGAGGATATCGGTGGGGATGGCGTAATACCCGTCAACGTTGTCCAAGTGCCGAAACATACATTTTTGTATTTCACGGCACCTTTTAGACAACGCGATAGTGCTGCCACGGACGTTACTGCATTTTCTGCAAACAACTACTACGTATATACGTGGCCGAGCCATATATACTTAAGTAAAAGTATACCGACTTGTCGGGACTGGCACCTGAGACCTTCTGCACCGCAAGCAAATACTACGCCACGGAACCACGGGCCGCCACACCAGAATCACAATAAGCATGGTCGTGTGTGCATCCTAGTTTTGGTAGGATGCCTAGTATATCAAATGGGATTACCATTTGCAATGACATAAACTTCAGATTAATATATTAAGCGACTTATTTCACATTGGAATGATCTTGTCATAGGATGTGTTGCATCATTAAATATCGGATGTCGTCTGGCATCAGCCCTACTCCGTCAAGATAGTCGAGAGAAACGTGAATTTTGTTGGCAATTCTCCCTAGTTGATAATGATGTGTTTTTTCCAGTTTTTGTAATTACACTAACCAATATATATTCATATTGGTTAGTGTAATTTCTATTTAAGGTATCTGGGTCTCTAATCCATTGCTCTGAGCTTATATCACTAATATCCCTTAACGAAATCTGATAGATTTGCTTCGATATTACACTTGCACTATATAGATATAGCATCAGCTTATACTGTCCACTGCTGAATAAAAGTCTCCCTCAAGTATTGTCACTTTTTTCTGTTTTAGGTCATTTGTACCCAATTGCTAGCCACTCTCTTCAAATCATCAGTCCACCGACTTGGTGGTCTACCTCTACTTTGATAGGCTTCGGATCTTGATCGTCAGGCTATATTTTTTTTTTGTCCATCGTCCATCCTCGAACCTAGCAACATGTCCAGCCCAGTTCAATTTAAGATGTAGAATGAATTTGACTGCTTCTTGTACCCCCGTTCTTTTCCTGATAACGTGATTTGGGATGTGATCTCTAAGAGTAACTCCTAACATTGACCTCTCTATTTTTCTTTGCATGACACATATTTTGTTGATATTTTTATTCGTTAATGTGAGAGTCTCGGCTCCGTGCGTAAGAATGGATAGTATGCATCTGTCAAAAACTTTTCTTTTTAAACACCTTAGAAGATTAGATCTAAATATATAGCCCAGTTTGCCACATGCCATACAGGAGAAACCTATTCTCCGTTAAATTTCACGTACAGTGAAATTCCCCTTCGCGGACACTCCTCTTACACCGACAGTTGACCAGGGAATTATAAAAAATTTTAAAATTTATTACCGAAGTCAAATACTTAAACACCTGATAGTAAACATTGAAACTGCTGGTACAGCTTTTGAGTTAATTAAGAAAATTACGCCATTACATGCAGTTTATTTTGCAAAAACCGCTTGGGAACAAGTAACCAAGGAAACAGTTAAAAATTGCTTCCGTAAAGCGGGATTTAAGCATGAAATTATGTAAAGTGAAGACCAGTTAACTGAGGCTGTTACATCTGATCCAGAAGATGATTTACCACTTAACGTACTTGCAGATATCCTCAAAAATAAGAATTTGTTGGCGTTGACTGATAATGAAAACCTTAATGATTTTTTGAACATAGATGAAAATTAGTATGTTGAAAATCCAGATTCAGAACAAGAAATTGAAAATCCAGTTGAAATATAAGGACTTTCTGAAGATTCTGATGTCGATGAGGTTCCAGTACCAACAGATACTATCCCAGATTATGGTGAAGCTATTACCCTAACCAAGCAGCTTAAAAGTTTTGCCGAAGATCATGCAGAGTCTTTAGAGCTTCTTTCCATATTAGAAATACGATTTATGGACGCCATTTTAAAGAAAAAGAAGAGATCAACAACAATATATGAATTTTTGCGTCATTAAAGTGACCTTTCATTTCATATGTGTAACTCTATCCTATTATATTTTATGTACAGTCCCTGGCCAAATTATTAGACGCACTGCAAGATTTCATGTAAAATATTAATTACCGAGTGATGTTGTACCGTTTTATTATTTTAAATTGATTTGTTTTTTATTTTTATATTATCCAATCAATTACCTATTTATTTGACATAAATAAAACAGCATTAATTTAGAAAAGCATAAGTTTATTAGGTTTTAAAGAAAAGTGAAATTAATGTTAGTAAAAGTCAATATTTAGTTGAGCCACCTTTAGCCGCTATCAAAGCTTTAATTCTGCGCGGCATGCTATCAATGCAAGATTGTACTGTCTCCTGCATTTGAGGATGATGATTCCACACATGAATAATCTTTTCTAGGAGCTGGGTTTTGTTGGTAATCACATCTTTAGCCACTTCTCTTTTCATCAGCTCCCACACATTTTCAATGGGGTTCAAACCCGGCCAATCCAACAGAGGGATATTTTTTTCTGCCAAAAAAGCTTTAACAGACCGAGCAGTGTGACAGGGAGCTCCATCTTGCATGAAAGTGAATGGTTCCCCATTTGGAAACCATTCTCTGAGCTGCGGAATCAACCGATTTTGTAATACTTCTTTGTACTGATCTTGCCTCATTATTCCTTTGACGACGTACAGACGTCCAGTGCCCTTGCCGCTGATGACTGACCAAATCATCACTTTGGTGGGATGTTTTAATCGTCGGGACGACACAATCAGGATGAAACTTTTCTCCATGACGACGACGCACATACTGAGCTTTATTCTGCAAAATTTCGAATGTGCTTTCGTCACTGAAGCAGACCTGTCAAAAATAGGAAAAATATATAAACTTCCATGTTTATTTGCTTTATTTAACTGAAAATGATAATAATGTATCAATTATTGATTAAATTGCTGTATCTTACCGATCTCCAGAAGTCCACATCTTTGTCTTGCCATTGTTTGGCCCACTTCAGGCGCTTTGCTTTCATTGCAGCTGTTAACTTGGGCTTCCTGGCGGGGCGGCAGGCCTTAAAATCTAATTCTTTCAATTTTCTTCGAACAGTGCGCTCAGAAGCATTTACGCTAGCATCCTGGAGTTGTGATTTTATTACCTTTGTGGTAGCAAATCTGTTTTCTACACAAATTTTCTTCAAACATCTCTCTGACCGTGGAGTGAAAATTGGTTTTCTACCGCATCTTTTCTTTCTTTTCGGGCTTAATTCCTTCCCTGACTCAATTTTCTTTTTTATGCGTCGTACACTAGCTTCAGAAACCTCCAATCTTCGTGATATTTCTCGGTTTGTAAATGTTTTCGCAATCACAAGGGCCTTCACTTCAGCTTTTTTACGTGGTGAAAGATCGCCTTTTCTACCCATAATGAAAATAGTCCAATTACTTTTTTAAAACACCGCATAC
The DNA here is from genome assembly GCA_019049505.1 of Pachyrhynchus sulphureomaculatus. Classification (NCBI taxonomy): domain Eukaryota; kingdom Metazoa; phylum Arthropoda; class Insecta; order Coleoptera; family Curculionidae; genus Pachyrhynchus; species Pachyrhynchus sulphureomaculatus. The sequence goes on along the minus strand of CM032455.1, from coordinate 27,139,008 downwards.
AAAATAAACTAATAACTGAGTAGTATAAAACTGTTAAACAAACAATCACAGTCCATAAAGCCACAGAAACACGTCCGTACCTGACTCGATTCCGATCGCGACTGATACAGGTTTGTACTTGTTTACGTTCATGTATCACTTTGCAACACAGTGTTGCCATATGTTAAAAATAAATACAAATATGTAGTCTACAACAATTCTTTTAAATAAAAATCAATAATATTGTAGTTTAAATATACCATTATTGCATAAAAAGTCTTAAGAAACATAAAATTACTAAAAAAAATACAGTGCGTCTAATAATTTGGCCAGGGACTGTATATCTAAAAGTAACAAATCTTTGTTTTTTCCTTAAGTTTTTTGTTTATTTTAAAAATATATACATACGTATATGTTTTAAATGTCCCAAATTCTTTAATTACAGTTTTCATTAAAAAAACGATTTTTTTTTTTGTATTTCTTTTAAGCGGACATCCCTCTTGAACGGACACTTTCGGTCGGTCCCGTTGGTGTCCGCCCAAGGGAGATTTCACTATATTTGGTTGTTTAGTCCTATGCTGAGTTCATGTCCTAGGTATTTATACCGATGTACTTACTCGATATCCACGTTATTCAGTCTTATAGTGTCGTTTAATACAAGATTTGTCATAATCTGAGTCTTGGATAGATTGATGTTTTTAAACTAACTCTTCCTGAAGCATGTGCAGCATAGTTTGTGCTTCTTGCATATTGTCTGTTATTAAGACAATGTCGTCAGCGAAACAGAGGTGATTTAACTTTTTACCGTCAATGTCAAGCCTGTCAAGTTTATTGATTGTAGCATATTTTCTAGAAGTGTTACGGAAAGCTTGTGAGAGAGCGTATTACCATGGCGCACTTATCTTTTGATTTCGATATCTATGCACGTCAAACTATAACAAAAAGATGCTTATACTGCACTCTGTCGGCGACTTACTAAGTCTATTCAAGCAGAGCGGCACAGCACGGCTGGCAGTTATTGCAGAAACGCACCTTTCTTGAACTTACTGCTCAAAGGCATGGTAACTTCTGAAAATGCGATTCTTTTCGTTTTTTTAGTTGTTATACCAATGCTGCCATCTATGCCTTCGAGCAGTAAGCTCAAAAAAGGTGCGTGTCTGCACTAAGTGCCAGCCGTGCTGTGCCGCTCTGCTTAAATAGACTTAGTAAGTCGCCGACAGAGTGCAGTATAAGCATCTATTTGTTATAGTTTTCCGTTACTTACTTGGATAAATGACTAAAAATGTGTTCTCGTATTTGCTGAACCCAGCCCAGCTGATGATCCGTGATACCGCGAATCGCGTCTTGAGACGCTTCAGCAAATACGAAAAACACTTTTGGTAACTTCTGAAAATACGATTCTTTTCGTTTCATTTTTAGTTGTTATACCAATGCTGCCATCTATGCACGTCTCTAATAAAACCTGTACTTCCATTGATACGTGCAGCCTAATTACTTCTCAATTGGTTAATGCCGTAAAAAGCAAATTTTCAAATAGACATTTTTACTTTTTAAATTATATTAACTTTTTAATGTTATTTTATTTATCATGTCTGTCTTATTTTGTATTTTGTTATGGTAAATAATAAGCATTAAATTTTTGTGTTTTAATTTTTATAAAATGTGTACAAAGGTTAACTACAATGGTAAAAAAGTTTCACAGTATTTAGTTTGAATTTTTTAAAACATTCCGGTGATGATCCTAATTATGGCGAATGCGCTAGACTTTCAATAAATCCTTATTTGCTTTTGTGGTTTTTAATTGCCCCGCGTTGCCAGACATCCGGGAAAAGTATTCCCAATAAAACTTAATTCAAAAGAAATGGTTGTGAAACCATTATTAAATTAGTTCGTTTTAGTTAGTGTTACAAGACCGGAAATTGGTACTTAACAGAGCGAAGAGAACCCCTACACTGTTTTTATGAAGTTGCAGATGTAACTATTCTGCAAATAATCGAAGTTTAGAAGATTGTCGATTGTACATCTTTTACGTAAAAAATAAAAAAGAAAGTAATTATTAACTCTTTTTTTAAATTAGATTCTTACATTACTATGATGAAATGTCGTGTTTTGTATATACAGGGTGTCCCAGTATTCTGTGTACACAGAGTTACTATGGATTTCTGGTATGAAAATATCACCATTTAACCCAACTTACCTTAGTCCAAAAATTCGTAATTTTTGAGATACAGAGTGTCAAAGTTATTTTAGTTTTTTTAAATAGCTTTCTTAATAAGTGGACTATTTGTACAAGATTCGGTACTGAGGGGTTTTCTGAGATGAGAAATCGAACTCAGCTCACAGTTTGTTGTATATTGTAGGGGACGCCACTTATTGCAATGTGTGTACTTTTAAATTATCATAACTTTTTTATACCACTCTGTATGATATTTTTAATTAAATATTCGTATTCTCCGCCTTCTCCTGTCTAAAAAATATCCTCTTGGTAAATGTTGCTCGGAGCAATAGTTTCTGAGATAGTGGGATGTTTTTATTTATTGATTACAAATATCAATTTGTGAGCAATCTTTTGTGCTCTTAGACAGTTGGTGTTTACATTCTTATTGTTATTGGCCCGTTGGTTTTTAAATTTATTATTGCTGTTAGCCTGCTTGCCTTTAAGCATGCTCCAAATTTCGAAGACTATTCTTGTGAACCTGTCCTAAACCTGGATAAAGTGTGGATGGAATTAAAATATGGAAACAAAGATCCCATTATCTCAGAAACTGTTGCTCGGAGCAACATTTACCAAGTGAGCTCTTTTAGACAGGGGAAGGCGGGAAATACGAATATTTAATTAAAAATATCATACAGAATGGTATAAAAAGTGTTATGGCAATTTAAAAGTATACACAGTGCAATACGTGGCGCCCCCTACAATTGAAAACAAAATTGTGAGCTGATTTCGATTTCTCATTTCAGAAAACCCCTTAGCACCGAATTTTGTATAAATAATACAATAATTAAGAAAGCTACTACAGAAAAACTAAAATAAAAGTATACTTTTGACACCCTGTATCTCAAAAATTACGAATTTTTGGAATAGATTAGTAAGGGTTAAATGGTCATATTCTCATCCCGGAAATCCACAGTAACTCTATATACACGGAAAACTAGGACAGCCTGTATTTCGTCAAAATTCAGGTTAGATAAAATGATGATTTACTGGAGTATTGTCCGTCACTTCGTTCACATGAATTTGTGAACTTGTTTTGATATTGGGATAGAAAACATATGTTAATACTGATCGTATATTAGTTTAACATTTTAAGTTATAGAAGACTATTTAATTTTTAGAGTAAACTGCGACAGATTCACAAAAATTGACAAAAAAACGAGGATTTATTAGAGTATTTGTCCATCACTTTGTTCACATGAATTTGTGAACTTGATTTGATATAAAGACAGAAAACATGTGTATATGTCTTGTATTTTTGTTTAACATTTTAAGTTATAGAAGATCATTTAACTTTTAGGGTAAGCTGCAGACAGATTGACAAAAATAAAAAGTTATAAAAACTGAAGAAGAATAATTATTATGTAGCAAACTGCATTTAGAAAATTGTCAGCAAATCAAAAGTCATCGTTTAAACATAGCGGAGGCGGCGTTTTGTTATGCTCTTTTAAATTACGTTAGGACGTTGTTTGTTACAGAGGAGTCCAAGCACAAACAATTTCTACGTTTATAGACAGAGACATAGCACATAAACTGTGGCGAAACAAAGTGAGAGCCTCTATGGCTGTAAAAAAGCGCCCTCTTAGGAATACGGCTTTTTTTATTGGAAGTTCGTTTTTGTAAAACGTATGCTCCCTCTGGCTATATTTAAATGAGGTTTAAGTTTTTAGAGTTCCATTGTTTCAAAAGGTCATTTTTGTGAAAAATATTCCCCCTCTGCTGTCATTGACTTTTAAATTATGGCCAAGTTGTTAAAATTCTATTGAAAGAAAAGGGTTCTTTTTTGTGAAAAATCCTCTCTTCTGGTTATCGAATTTTAAATTAGATGCAAGTTTGTATTTACTAATAAAATAATTTAGTAAAATACAGCAAAGAATTATCAAAATATTTTGAACAAATCTATTAAACGCATAATAATCACTACATTTTGCGTATTGTTAAAAAATATTATTAATATTCAGAAGAGGTCTGTAATTAATATTATAATAAGAAATTCCTTGAGATTTTGCAGCGACCCACATTGGGAAAAAAACAAGACATTTTTTTGGACAAAAATCGTGGCTTACGTTTCGACCAATTTAATTTTTTTTTTCTTAAATACTCGTGGACACTTCTAGTTTACTCTCCAACTGCAGAATTTTAAATAAATTGACTTATTATGATTATATCTGATCATATGTCAGTTATATGAAAAATATATATTTACCCCATATTAGGAATAGTACAAAATTCGACTAAATTTTAACGTATATACTTAATATATTAACCTTATCAATTTGAATTCGAAGATAATTTTTTTTATGGGTCTAGCACACACGTGCTGCAGGGAAGTCCCTAAAGCGCTCCAGGAGCGGCACGTGTGCGGAAAAAGCGATTCACGTTGTTCTTGATTCGCTGTAAATTGTACTCGGTGGGAAACAGCGCTGGACAAATTATTCCAAAGAGATGATGTTTTCCATATAAAAGCGTTGTACGCGGAGTAACAAGCTGAACCTCATACGGATGTGAAGCACCAGCGCGACGTGTATTTCTAACATGCACCGCTTTGGGAGGTATTAAGTGGGCTACATCCTTCGAACACTCTCCATGAAAATACTTGTAGAACAGACTCAAGTCGCCAACCGTTCTTCGATGTTCCAGCGATTCAAGGCCGCCGGTCAGTTCCGGGTCTCCAATCAGAACAACAGCTCTTCTCTGAACAGAATCCAACAAATGCAGTGTATGTTTGGGAGCGGAGCCCCAAACATGGGAGCAGTATTCCATAGTTGGTCGAATTTGGCTTTGTAAAGAATTAACAATTGTTGTGGAGTGTAAAGCTTTCTGATTCGAAATAGTATTCCCAACTTTTGAGAAGCTCTCCTTGCTATTGCTCCCAAATGAACGCCCAACAAATTGAGCGTGTTAGGGGAATGGAGTGCCCCGACGTAACTATGTCAGGTTCAGCAACGTTAACTTTTTTAGAAAAAACTGCCGCTTGACTTTTTGTAGCGTTAAATTACACTTGGTTACTGTCACCCCAAGATAGAATTTCTTCCAGGTCTTTGTTAAGTTGAACGATCTCTTGCTGTCTGCGGGTATTCGCCTGAGCAGCCGATGTCCGAGCATTCAAAGTGAATGAAGAGACAAGCGTACTGTCATCTGCAAAGCTGTAGATTGGATTCCCGGTCTTTTCCAGCAGATCGTTAATGTAAATGAGAAAGAGAGTAGGAGACAGTATAGAGCCTTGGGGCACACCGGCGTTGACAGTGAAGGTGCTAAAAAGAAATCCGTCGACCGCCACTCGTAAAGAACGCTCTCTGAGGAAACATGAGAGCCACAAGCTTCCATACCAGCCAAAATAACATCGGAGACCTCTCTGGCGCAGTCAGATGGGTTGTCGGATCGAAAACAAACGTCCATCCAAGGGAAAGTTCGAAAATATTCCATGAGATCTTCCCATTTAGCAGATTGGTAGTGCCAAATCTTGCGCGGCCTAGACGCTTCTCTGTCACTAATTGGCAGGATACTCGATGTCGGAAGAACCCAACAGCGGATTTACGGTGACCGTGTAAATCTCCGGATTGGTGGTTAAAAACAGATCAAGAAGATTGGCGAACTCCCCGTCTCAGGGATCCGTGTTGGTTCGTAAGTAAGCTGAGTTAAGCCACAACTGATTGAGAATGATTCGATGAATTCGAAATTCGAATGAACGTGATACTCTAACCTCAAAAAATACCTTCCAGTTGCAAACATTCTTAATCGTAAGAACTGAACTTAGCGCATTTTGATCTAGCTGATAAAGGACTGACATCAAAATTATCCCTGTAAAGCTTGTGGTATATACCTTTCTTCCCTCTTATGTTTTTAACCACTAAATTACGTTAGGTTTAAAGCTTGTCGTGTATACCTTTGTCTCTAATCATTAGGTTATGTCAGGTTTAAATCTCATTATATATGCCTATCTGCTCGTCTATGACTTGATGCATTGGGTTATGTTAAGTTCAAGGCTTGTAGTACGTGCCTCTCTGCTCACTTATGACTTGATGCATTAGTTTATACTAGGTTTAAAGCTTGCAGTATATGCCTTCCTGCTCGTTCATGACTCGACCTATTAGGTTTTAAACTTAACATACATAGCTTTTTTTCGTCTTTCAGTCAATATACATGTAAGAAGCTATTGTATTTTAGATACTTTTACGAACTATATAAAAGAAATGTTGTACTTATGACCAAGAATATTGATGTTTTTAAGCTTTTTTGAGGTTAAAAAGTTATTTTCAGGGACAATTTTAATGCCAGTCCTTCATTAGCTGGATTAAAATGCACAAAGTTATCATATTCAGACAGATTTGTGCAGTAAAGAAAAGTTTCATTTTTAGGATTAAGAATGTTTGCGACTGGAAGCTCTTTTTTGAGGTCAGAGTATCACATTTTTTTAAATTCTCTCGAATTGAGAAGGTTAATATATCTAAGTATATACATACGTTAAAATACCAAATTTAGTCGAATTTTGTAATATTCCTAATGTCGGGTAAATATGAACTTTTCATATAATCAGATATAATCATAATAAGTCAATTTATTTAAAATTCTGCAGTTGGAGAGTAAACTAGAAGTATTCACGAGTATTTAAAAAAATATATTTAAATTTACCAAAACGTAAGCCACGTTTGGATTGTTGTCCGAAATATGCTTTATTTTCCCCAATGTGCGACATCTCTGGAGCGAAGCCATCAAACCATAGATTTTCAAGTTACTACGCAAACTCACCATCTTTAACCAACATCGCATAACGTGGTTAGTTTTGAATCTCAGTTTCATTGACATTAGCAAATAATCTGATCGAAAGAGCGTTTTTTTAGAGAAAAGAAAATATTATTGGAGTATAATAAGGTTCTTTAGGTGAACAAGGATGGAAGGAGCATATATCCCTTTGGCCTCCTTAGTTACGCTAATGCGTTGTTTTAAATTTAATATATTTAACTGAGGAGTTACGTAATTATCCCTTCTGACTATAAAAATAATTTTTATCTCGAAAATACATCTCTTTTTCATTACGGAAAATCAAAAAAGAACGTGAAACAGATGCTAAAAAAGGATCCTGTGGGGACGTTGTTTGAATGACGCGTTCTAGAAGCGAAGGAACGTCAATTTAATACTCCAAAACTTGCTATTCTATTACAGTCCCTGGCCAAATTATTAGACGCAGTGTATTTTTTTAGTAATTTTATGTTTCTCAAGAGTTTTTATGCAATAATGGTATATTTAAACTACAATATTATTGATTTTTATTTAAAAGAATTGTTGTAGACTACATATTTGTATTTATTTTTAAACATATGGCAACACTGTGTTGACAAAGTGATACATGAACGTAAACAAGTACAAACCTGTATCAGTCGCGATCGGAATCGAGTCAGGTACGGACGTGTTTCTGTGGCTTTATGGACTGTGATTGTTTATTTAACAGTTTTATACTACTCAGTTATTAGTTTATTTTGTATGCAGTGTTTTAAAAAAGTAATTGGACTATTTTCATTATGGGTAGAAAAGGCGATCTTTCACCACGTAAAAAAGCTGAAGTGAAGGCCCTTGTGATTGCGAAAACATTTACAAACCGAGAAATATCACGAAGATTGAAGGTTTCTAAAGCTAGTGTACGACGCATAAAAAAAGAAAATTGAGTCAGGGAAGGAATTAAGCCCGAAAAGAAAGAAAAGATGCGGTAGAAAACCAATTTTCACTCCACGGTCAGAGAGATGTTTGAAGAAAATTTGTGTTGAAAACAGATTTGCTACCACAAAGGTAATAAAATCACAACTCCAGGATGCTAGCGTAAATGCTTCTGAGCGCACTGTTCGAAGAAAATTGAAAGAATTAGATTTTAAGGCCTGTCGCCCCGCCAGGAAGCCCAAGTTAACAGCTGCAATGAAAGCAAAGCGCCTGAAGTGGGCCTAACAATGGCAAGACAAAGGTGTGGACTTCTGGAGATCGGTAAGATACAGCAATTTAATCAATAATTGATACATTATTATCATTTTCAGTTAAATAAAGCAAATAAACATGGAAGTTTATATATTTTTCCTATTTTTGACAGGTCTACTTCAGTGACGAAAGCACATTCGAAATTTTGCAGAATAAAGCTCAGTATATGCGTCGTCGTCATGGAGAAAAGTTTCATCCTGATTGTGTCGTCCCGACGGTTAAACATCCCACCAAAGTTTATGATTTGGTCAGTCATCAGCTCCAAGGGCACTGGACGTCTGTACGTCGTCAAAGGAATAATGAGGCAAGATCAGTACAAAGAAGTATTACAAAATCGGTTGATTCCGCAGCTCAGAGAATGGTCTCCAAATGGGGAACCATTCACTTTCATGCAAGATGGAGCTCCCTGCCACACTGCTCGGTCTGTTAAAGCTTTTTTGGCAGAAAAAAATATCCCTCTGTTGGATTGGCCGGGTAATAGCCCTGATATGAACCCCATTGAAAATGTGTGGGAGCTGATGAAAAGAGAAGTGGCTAAAGATGTGATTACCAACAAAACCCAGCTCCTAGAAAAGATTATTCATGTGTGGAATCATCATCCTCAAATGCAGGAGACAGTACAATCTTGCATTGATAGCATGCCGCGCAGAATTAAAGCTTTGATAGCGGCTAAAGGTGGCTCAACTAAATATTGACTTTTACTAACATTAATTTCACTTTTCTTTAAAACTTAATAAACTTATGCTTTTCTAAATTAATGCTGTTTTATTTATGTCAAATAAATAGGTAATTGATTGGATAATATAAAAATAAAAAACAAATCAATTTAAAATAATAAAACGGTACAATATCACTCGGTAATTAATGAAATCTTGCAGTGCGTCTAATAATTTGGCCAGGGACTGTACATTCTATTCAAAGTTCCAATTTAACTAGGTGAAATACAGCCCCTATCTTTGGAGCTCCGGTCCAGGGGCGGATCTACTTAAGGGCTTTTTGGGCTGCAGCCCAGGGCCCCGTGGATACAAAGGGCCCCAGCCCCCCATTGTCAGTTCTTTCTATAAATTGTGATTTCACAAAGGGCTTACAATGTGATGAGCAAATAAAGGAATATAATTATATAACATAACTACACATAACCTCTCAATTTCTTTTCCAATGATGTCGTCCAGTTGCTATTTGTATACACAAACACTAAGTCATACTAAATAAATAAAGTATTTTATTGTCATATTTTTTTCTATACCTACATCACTATAGAAAACAATTTTTCGATAAAATGGCAATTAGTTGAGTAATTAGGTAGGCCCCTAAGTAGCATTAGCCCAGGGCCCCACAAATTCACGATCCGCCCCTGCTCCGGTCCCAAACATACTGAGCATTTGTTAGATTCTATTCAGTAGAGAGAACTCATTATCTAGCTAGGAACTCAAGAGTCCACCAAAATTTGAATTCCTTGTAACATCGAAAATGGTTGGTGATATGAGTCTATTCTACAAGCACTTTCATTGTGAATGATCAATGGATGTACATATCTCGCTCGATTTATCAGATGACAGGAGCTGCCAGTGCGTAAATATCCATTCGCTGGCATCTTGGTTGTCCTCTGGATAGATTCATCTTTTTTAGTTGCTTATTGCCGACATTTCAGTTTCAACAACCAATTTTTTGGTTGTACTGCTATCAAGAATCGAGCACCTGGCATGTTCCAATATGTTTTATGTATTTTTTTATTTATTTTGTTGTCAATTTTTGACAGTTACGTGATTTCTTACTAAGGTATATGAAATTACTAATGAAGTGTTTGTCGGAATGAGCATTTAGAAGCTATTTTTATTCAAATAAAAAAAAAACAGCCAAGTGCAATTAGTGTTCCTTCCGTTGATTGCTTTTAAAATAATAAAAAAAATTGTTACGAATGTATAAAACGATCAATGACTTCACAAAACTCATCCCAAATGAGTTTTCCACAAAGTTTTTTCCGATCTTTACTGAAAACTGACTTCTTCATTCAATCTACACTCTGGGAAGAATATTTCAGAATTTTTGATCAGTACTTTTTGAGATAAGGGGAGGGACAGCGATTTTTCGCAATTTTTAAAAACAGACGGACAGACAGACACCGAAGTGATCTTGTAAGTGTTCTGTACGGAACACTAAAAATACAATAAAAAATCTATTTTGTAGTAGATGTACTTTAACAATGTTCTTGCTTGCTTATTTTTAATAACAATTTAGTCTCGACTGTATTGAGGGCCAGGAGTTAATAATAAATTTTTCAATAGAAAAGAAAGAAAATAATAAATTTCAATTCCTAGACGTTCTGTTAAAAATATAACAATGAATTTGTAACAAAAATCTAAATCAAACTCATTGACTGATAATTAAAAATCGATAAAGGGACTGGTCCTGTACTGCTCCTGCACACAGTTCTAAAATAAGTACTGATATTGACTTTTTACCACGAAAAAATAAATTAATCTTACAAGTTGATATTTTAAATAATACTTTATTTTAAAATAGTAATAACAAGAACTTGAACAGAGGAGGGACCTCAGACAGTCCAGTCATTTTATCCAAGTGAAGATTTTCCTTCAGTATTTTCTTTGTTTTGGTATCAGAAATATTGTGTCAAAAGTCCATTGCGAAAACGTGCCGGCAAAAATAGTTTTCTCAAATATCTCGTAAATTATTGGTTTTATGTGAATTTTAGTTATTACAAAATTTGTTCACCATCAAAATCTGCATAAAAAAGGTTCCATACAAAATTTACGTGGTACCAACAGTTCTCGAGATATGAGGCTTAGAAAACTTGGTCGTTACGATGCATTCGTTTCCGCACCACCTTTGAGGTAGAATACAGGGCGCTTTTTTTACATGGTGTCCCCTGTAGGTTTAATACATAGGTTACGGATCATTACAATATTTTATTGATTATGGGTCGTTTTCTTCTACTTCTTCGCCTTCATCTTCTGCTTCCTCTACTTCTACTGATTCTTCATCAGTTTCGTTACTGTTATTTTCTACAATCATTTCAGCAGATAACAAAGTAATAGGGTCTATTTCATCGTCTTTATTTCAGATTCTAATGCCGCATCATCGGACGTAGTATTTAAACATGACTGGCTATGACAAAAGCCACCTGTTATTGAACAGGGTAATCTTAGTTTTCTGCATCCACGATTTGAGAAGCAATCTTTTGTGCAATTGCAGAAAATAGAATTAAGGACCTCGTCTGGTGCAGAAGGAAGTAGAGATGGCCTTTAATAAATTTTTATTAGAAGTCCAACCCCATTGTTGAGGATCTAAGTCAGAGGTGTCAAACTCAATTTTGCAGAGGGCCATATATTAAATTTAGAATGTGTAGGCGGGCCAGATTCAAATAAAAAAAATGTACTGAATTATTATAACATTTTATTTATTTAATTATATAGTATATAATATACGGTTGTTAAAAAAATTATATCAAAGTTATAAAAGAGGGTAATTATTTTGACCTCGAGGATCCAGATACCTGACTTCTCTTGTTTTTGACAAGCTCATTGATGTCAGGTATCATATTCGTTGTAGTTATTTTAAGAATTGATTGGAGATGTTCATTCGAAAGTCTTGTGCGATGTTTGTTCTTATTTATTTTCATGACGGAAAACATCTGCTCACATAAATAGGTGCTACCAAACATGCAGAGAATGCGTGCTGCATGCTTTTTTAATTCCGGGGTAGTTATCCAAACTCTTGAAATATTGTGTATAAAATGTAAGAGCGTTAATCTCTTTAAATTTTTCTTTCAAAATACTGTCCGATTGAAGATCTATCAACTCCATTTGCAAATGAACTGGTGCCTGTGAAGCTTCAAAATTGAATGGATTGTTGAAAATTGGGAATTCCATTTCATTCATTTTGTGAAAGTCTTCAAAACGATTGTTGAATTCCGTGATCAAATTTTGCAGAAGTTGAGAATATTGATCCAATTTTTTTTGGTTCACAGTGCCAAATGATTTTAAATGAGGGAAATGATCCAAAGTTTGATTTTCCCACAGCCTCAACTTTGTTTCAAAGGCTTGAATATATGAATACATTTGAGTGACAATCAGATTTTTACCCTGTAACTTTACATTCAGATCAGTCAAGTGTTTATTCATATCTACCAAAAAGGCACAATCAATCCACCAGTCATTGTCATAATCAATTGGGTTGCCTTTTTCTAACATGAAAGCTTGAATAGGGTCACGTAATGCAAAAAATTTTTCTAAAACTACTCCTCGACTGAGCCAACGAATTTCGGTGAAGTAAGGAACATCAGAAAACTTTTCGTCCAAATCTTGTAAAAACTGCCTGAACTGTCGGTGATTTAGTCCTCTGCTTCTTATAAAATTTACTATTTTAATTATAGGTTGCATGACATGGTCCATTTTTAAATGTTTGGATGCCAATGATTCCTGATGAATTATACAGTGAAAAAATCCCACAAAATTCCCTGATGCTTTCTGTTTTAATTTAGTTACAACGCCCGAATGTTTGCCAGCCATGGCAGGAGCGCCATCCGTAGTTGTGCTGCTAAGTATATTCCAGTCGAGTTCATATTCTGCTATCAAATGCTCAATTGCAGAATAAATATCATTTGCTGTTGTAGTGCCTGTCAATGGAACGCACTTTAATAGTTCTTCAGTTATTTCAAAGTTACTGTTAATACCTCGTATAAAAACAGCAAGTTGAGCTGTATCAACAGTATCAGTGCTCTCGTCAACAGCCAGTGAAAAGTTTGTAAATTCCTTAATTTTCTCCTTCAGTTGAAGAACCAAATTTTGAGATAAATCATTTATTCTTGAAGCAACAGTGTTCCTTGACAGCGAAATATTTTGAATTATTGACTTTTGAAATGGAAATGAAACATCGGCAACTTTCAACATACAGTCTTTAATAAAATCACCATCAGTGAAAGGTTTTGATCTCTTCGCGATTTCTAATGCAATAATAAAACTTGATTTCAGGGCATTTTCGCTCTCAGTATTAGCTTTAGTAAACATCGATTGTTGACCTTGAAGTTTAGATTTTAAAGATGACAATGTGTCCATTCTTATTTTTTCAGTGTAACAATCGAATTTTGATTTATGATTCGTATCATAGTGTCTCTTCAAGTTAAACTCCTTACAAACAGCAACTGTTTGATTGCAAATCAAACCTTTCCATTCTATGAAAAAATATGCAATTTCCCATTTAGACTGAAAAACTCTGCACTCACTATCAACTTTACGTTTTTATGACATTATGCCAAAATCGTAACAATTATGAAACTCGACACAACAATTATGGATATCGCACGCGCACGACACAAACAAATGCACAATACCTTCACAATCACTACTTCGCAGTACAACTAAAATCCTTCTCCGACCGTATCGCTTCGATTACTCGACTCACACTCAACTGACTCACGTCGCGCCGACGCACTCCTTTTATAATATCGATAAGGAAGGTTCTAGTCTAGACTCGAAGCGCGTGGAAGATTCTATTGTTCTCAACAAAAATAATAGGGTATTTCCGCTTGTTGCTAAGAGATGGCGTTACTGTCTATCTCTCTCCCTTGTCAAGGCACGCGCTGCCCTTGAAATTACTTATAAATGTAGTGTGCGCATTTTAAAACTTCCGTAGAGGAATCGAGTGAAGTCTAAAAGCTCTAAAAAACATGATTCTTCTTTCTGTGACACATTGCGATCGCGGGCCTTATTGATACGTCCCGGGGGCCGGATGCGGCCCGCGGGCCGTATCTTTGACATCCCTAATCTAAGTCGCTTCTTCTATGCAGCCGCGGTGGGTGGAAGTGTTAAATCTTGTACATTTTGCAAAACTAAAATAATTGTAGCTATCAAGTAAAGTCTCTGTTTTTGGAACTCCGTACATAGCTACAATAAATGATATTGCAGAATTTAATAGAATAGCTGGCGAACAATTTTCTTGCTTAAATATCTCCACTGCTTTACGTAAATCTGGTCTTTTTTGCAATAATTTTAATACATTTATTTTACCTTTTCGAAAAAAGGCACTCGTTGTTTCACAACCACTTATAGCGTGTAAAAATAAAAAATATGATCTCTACAGTTTTCATTACAAATGAAACAAGTGTGCCATTTTAAGAGAATTACAGAATGTCCGAACTCTACGATACGTAGCGTTAAACCGAGTTTTAAAAAGGACAAAATACTTCGTTAAATATTTTCAGATATACATTGACCTGTGAGATTACAATGGAATTCTAGACAGCTGCAACTCAAGGTCGTTACTATCATTATTATGAAGAATGTTCCACTTCAAGGACACCTGAGAGAGGAAAAATTATAGGTGTGTGTGTGTGTGTGTGTGTATTAAGCGGTTTGCGTCATATTGTCTGCATATGCCACTATACGTAAACGTATAGTGGAGTATGCACCTTTCTCTAACATTTATCAGCCTCATATCTCGAGAACTGTTAGTCCCATGTAAATTCTGTATAGAACCTTTTTTATGCAGATTTTGATGATGAACAAATTTTATAATAACCAAAATTCACGTAAAACCAATAGATCACGAGATATTTGAGAAAAACTGATTTTCGCGACCTTTGACCTTCGATAACTTTTTTTGTCGACACGATTTTGCAAGGGACTGTTGACACAATATTTCTGATACCGAAACAAAGAAAATTCCAAAGGAAAATCTCCACTTGAATTTTTTCATAAGATTAATGCTATAATGACTGGATAACAGAGATATTTAAAACTAAAACCTGGTATATTTTTCTATATACTGTTTCTGTTAAAAAAAAGTGTTTAAAAAATAATACAATTAAAAAAAAAAAGTTTTACTTATGCACACTAACCCTATTTTTCGTCGCGATAAAATCAAACTTATTCCACTTATTCGTTGTACCACACTTTACCTGCACCCCCTGTAAAAACAAAAATGTTTGGCATTGGCAGTCGTAAAGAGAGAGAAGGGATCTCAAGTTTCTTGAGTTGGCCGGCCGAGGATTCCGGCAGGCTCCGATCGACGGAAAACAAACGAACAAAACAGAATAACGCCAACCGACTCTGATGACGCATAACGACGAGGTTAAGAAACCGCATTTGAGAAGTTTTGTTCGACTTCTAGAAACTTTTGAAAGTGTTTGAAGTCGTTTTTGTGAATTAAAACTACTTTAGTGCATTGTGTGTATTTATATTATGTAGGTTTTGCCTTGAAAAAGTGGTAAATATACGAAATTCCTCGCGTTTACCAGAAGAATGCGCTGGGATTTAAAAAATCAAAGTGACCAGTGACCAAGGATAAACGGATTTTTTGTGCGATGATGTGACTCAAGCTTATTGTGTTCTTTGGTTTTTAACTTGTAAATGCGTTTTGAGTTTATAACATTGAGCTATGATTAAAGTTGAGTAAAAATTGGAGTAATAACTTTTAAAATTCTTAAAACTATTTAAACATGGATAATTTGGCGATAAACAATCTGGGCATGAATCTACCTGAGGTAAGCTTCTTACACTTTAAATCGGCACGACTTTCTTTTTGAGTTTATTTCAATTCTGTTACATCTATTTTATGACCTGTTAAAGCAGGTGTCTGCAATGTAATGTGTTTCGCAATCCGGTTTCTTATTTATTTTTCTGGTTTTTATGTTTTGTATCGTATTTTTATTTCGGTAATAATTTTCAAACAAGATTTATTTTAGGATATTTATGTTTACAGTTTATTATTTGCTTTATTTTAATTATATAATTATTAAGACAGCGAGAAAGTTTAAACCAATGGTATGTATGTATATTTTTTTCTTTTCAGTGGCGTATATATTACATGTGTTTTTTCCTTATTTATAAATAAGCAATAATCAAAATAATTTCCATTGCCTATCAGCTGTCTTTGTTTTTAAACTTAAGTTTAAGTAACACAGACCTTGAGTATTGACATTTTACAATGCAAATTGCAAGTGCAGGTTGTTATTATAGTAAACATAAAACACAGTAGTGACAGTTCGACTCGGCATCTTTAATTTCAAGGGATTCGAGTTTGTAATGATCACATGACCTGTCGCCATATTGCTGGTACGATGCCCGCGAGTTTTTGAAATATTCAAATTCCTTTGAAGAAAAATCCTAGTAGAATAAAAATGAATTTTGCTGATTGAAAGGAAGAAAAAAATAAGCTTTTTTAGAAACATTTTTATCAAGGTCTTATTAAAATAGATATACATACATTCTTGAGGTCATTGAGAAATATTGAATTTTTGAAATGCAGGTTACATACTCTATATGTGTAATATAGTTTTTGAATTTATACCGGGTCGGTCAAATGCTGATAACCAAAATTCTGCCTTGAATTCAGACAAATAAGTACAAGTGGGATAACATAAACTAATACTTACATACATATCAAGGATTTTCTACAGCTAACGCTGTCTTCCTTCTCTCAGCCTTTGATTCCATCCGTTTCTATCTTCCCAGTCTCCATCTGTTAGACCCCTGTCCTCCATAGCGTCGTCCACATCGTCTCTCTACGATCGTCTGGGTCTTCCTCTTTTTCTTTTCCCTATAGGGCTCCACTCCGTTATTTTCTTTATCCACTTATTATCTTCACTCCGTCTTATGTGTCCATACCATTTTGATCGTTTTTCTTCAATGGTGTTTATTGCGTTCTCTTTGATGTTCATTCTGCTTCTTATTTCTTCATTTTGTATTCTCTCCATATGTGTCACTCTACAGCATCTTCTCCAATACTCCATCTCTACCGCGTTAATTTTAGATTTATTTCTCTTGTCGATCGTCCATGTTTCTGACCCTTATGTCATTATGCTTTGTATTATTGATTTGTATATGCGTGTTTTGCTTCTCTTTGTAATGTGATTGTCCCACAGGATCGAATTTAATTATCTTATGCATGTCCGCGTTTGCCCTAATCTAGCTTTGATCTCTTCTTCTGATGTAGCGTTTTTTGAAATGATGGTTCCTAAATATTTAAATCTATCGGTTTCTTTGATTGTTGTTTCGTTATCGACTTCTAGATTCTCCACATTTCCCTCCTTTGTCGTTAGGTATTCCGTTTTATCAAAGTTTATTGCTAATCCTGCTTTAGTGTATTCTTCTTTCAGTTTTCTTACCATATAACTGAGGTCTTCCTCATCTTGCGCTATGATTACTTGGTCGTCTGCGAAACTTAGAGTATATAAGTAATCTTCTCATATTGGGACTTCCATTCCACTACATTTTTGCTTCCATTTTTTTAATGTTTGTTTGAGGTATATTTTTGAATAGTATTGAGGATGTAGAGCATTTTTGTAATAGGCCTTTTGATGTTTGGAGTCTCTTCCCTATTTTATGTCCTATTTTTATGTTCGCTGTGTTGTTTTCGTAGAGAGCTTTTACTGCGCATATTAGTTCTTGCCTAGTCAATGCCTATTTCTTTCATTGCGTTCCATAATCTTTGTCTTGGTACTGAGTCATAGGCCTTTCTTATGTCTATGAAGGCTAGATGAACTTCTCTGTTCTTTGCCAGTTTTTTTTTTCCATTGTTTGTTTTATAGTGTATATGTGGTCTATACATGATTTTCCGGCCGTAAAGCCTGCTTGGACTTCTCCAATTTTTCCTTTTATATTTTGCTCTATGATATTTTTAATAATTTTTCCATACAAACGCCCCATGTTCGATAGTATGCTTAGGCCTCTATAGTTTGTGCATTTTCTGCGGTGTCCCTTTTTAAATATAGATACTATATGGTATAGGCTTTTGACCATTTCTCTGGTATTTTTTCTCCATTTATCGCTCTGTGGAACATGTTTCTTAGCATTCGATGTAATTTATAAGACCCGTACTTAATCATTTCATTTACCACACCTCCAGGCCCTGCAGATTTATTATTTTTGAGTATTTGTATTGTCTTCTTTACTTCTTCATAGCTTAATTCTATCTCTTTTTTTCCTTATTCTGTTCTGCTTCAGGGTTCTCTTCTTGGAATTCTTGTCTATCTTCTGTTAGCAGTTTTTTATAATATTCTTCCCACTCGCTTTCTGGGATATACTCTTTATACGTCTTCTCTCTATTGTTGATCCTTAATCCTTTAATTATTCTCCATGACTCTCCATGACCAATACTTAACAATAATAAAACATCAACTGTTTTACAAATAAAATATATCTCTAATATGCAGATACAGTTATCATAAACTTTATATAATAGAAATAAAGAATTATGAATAAATTACCTTTTAGAATCTTTGGGAAATCTAAAAAAACTAACGCCTTTGGACATACCACGTATATTTTTACAAGCACTAACCGCACAACAAAAACATCCTCTTGTCATATTTTTCTGTAATTATTTTCAACTATAACGTGAAACGAGTCATTTACATACTGGAAAATTATTAATTAAGAATTTCGGAGTACGTTATAAAAAGATCCTCCTTGAAATCCAGATGTAAACACAACCCGCGGTCGCGTTGGCAACCATGTTGTGAGTATAATAAAAAAAAAAGAATGTAAAAATTTTCTTGAGTGTCACTATTGTTTTATATTTACTGTGTTATCATTCTGATACTATTATTTATTATGGTTGTCCATTCATCTACCAGATTTTACAATTTTTGCATGATATACACTTTTGAATTCCTACGTCCTAAGAATTAGGTAGCACTAAATATAGACCAAGAGGGCGACCTGAAATGTTGACCTGTCGACTAACCGCCTGCCTAGTTGTTCATTCTATCGGGCGAGTCGAATAAAATCCTTTAACGTTGATTTGGCGGCTCCCGTGCCCTGGAATGCTCAGATAAGGCTCAAAATGCTACTTCCAAAAATGGACTGTCGTTTACCACTTGAATCAAGTACCGTAACATTTGTTGACACTGAAAAAACCGAGCAAACGCCGCCAAAACCAGCTTTAGGGCTCAAAAAAGGTCAATCCAAAAATGGACTTTCATTTAACCATATGAAGTCAATAAATTTAGTTTGTTCTTGATAAAATAAGAAGGGACCTGCAAAAGGCAGACGCCGCCAATACCGGAGGACGAAGCTGGACCCGCTTTTCCAGCCAAAAACTGTCGTTTTTTCGAGTTTTCGAATAAATAGGACTGTAATCTTAAGTTTTAGGTCCTACGCGTCTGCCCAAGTTATTTTTGGCCTTAATTAATAAAATATCACGAGGGCAGATGCCTCCCTTGTATCCGAACAAGCCAAGGCATTTTCAAAGTTCAAAAAAAAATCGAAATTCTGATAGTATAGACGCTATTATAGGGTCTGCAAAAAATTCGTACCGGGTGACTGAAATTGTATTTTTTTTTTTATGTTTTTCGATCCGTATTATCGGAATTCGTCATTCTCGAGGCCCCATAGTTAATTTTAAATAAATACTTCATTTTTAAATTTTGCCATAAATGAATGGTTTTGCCATAAATGAATGAACTGATATAGATTGGAAACTTAAATTGCTGCTACTCAGTGGGAGTTAAAAATTTCCAGAACGCTTAAGAACTTGAAACGCGCCTGTTTTATAAGCACATCTTCTGGTAATTTCTATATACTATAATGTTCGGCACGTTGAGGCGCAATTTTATATAGCCCCAAACTTCTTTATTTTTAATACACATTTTATTTATTAAATAGAAGCCGTTATTTGCCCCTTATGTATATCTTAATTTCTGAGAATGGATTGAGTGAATATTAATACTAAAAGAACTAAAGAAATTAGATATAAGCTAGCTCATTTTTTTTGGTGGAGAATATGGATAAGAGATAATTTTTGTACATCTTTTGAAAATAGTTGTTTAAAACTCGATTGTAATGTTTTTTTTTTTGGGCACCATTCATTTTAGAATAAAAGGAATCTAATTTCAGCTCAAAAAATGAAAAAAAATACTGAAGAGTTATTTAGTTGTTAAAAATAAGACTAAGTTTATTACAACCTGTGCGTCCTGAAAGAAAGAGCAGGAGTTTAGTGAGACACTACACATTTAAATAAAAAAGGGTATATTTATTAACAAAATTAAAATTCTTACCTTATTACACTCTTAAAATTACTTCTACTAAATAAAACCCCTTAAACTAGAAGAGTGTAACACTATGGCATAGAGTCTTTAAATCAGGATTATTAAGTTTTTAATAAAAGACTTGATATAAACATGATATTAAAAGTTTGTTAAATGAACTCCGCGAATTACACGTGTTGAGCAGTTGTTGGAAGCACACTTTTAGACAAGAAGTGAGATATTTAGACTGGTGTGCTTATGACTTACTGATTGGTTTCTCCTTGTGGGTTTTCCATAAGGTACCTGGCCTCTCCTGGTGAGACTCTCATAAAAATATTGTCTCAGCCATCACCATCCTAGTTTCATTTGGGCTGCTAAACACTTTTTGACCCGAAATGCCTGAGGATGAGCAGAATATTTCAAGAAAGGAAAAAGGCCTTAAACTTGAGAGCTAGAAACCGTTACTGCACTACTACATCACTGAGAAAAAAACACTCTGGCGTGCTGGAGAAGAAAGCCACTACGGCCTACTGTTTCATGGTCGAAAAAAGCCACTACTGCTTTATGGTGGAAAAAGCCTTTATAATTCGAAATGGCTGCTTAAATATCTTTGTCCCTTCCTGTTCAAAGTGACGTCTTTAAAATGGCTCACAAATAAAATAAATCAAGTCGGCAACACGCGTTACACACCGGTTTAAATTAAACTGTTCAAAAATTTAAACTCACTGTTTTAAGTTACACTGCTCCAAAATTGAAATTACTGCCTAATCAAATAAAAAAAATGTAATAAAATATAAATTATTAAAAGAAAAACAGTCTCGTAACATAAGAATACAAGGAAAATCTCGTCGAAAGTATACCTCGAAGATGCCAGGATGATGGAGACCGGACGAACTACTGAAACATTAACGTTTTAAGGGCAATTGTTTACTGTTGAATAGTGTAAAAAACTTTTAAATACATTCATTTTTTAATGAACAATGCGCAATACGTTCTTACTTGACCGACTATAAAATAACTATTTCGTGAACTATCATATCCGAATGAACTGATACAATAGACTTGAAACTTAATTAAGTGACCTTTAGTCAACGGAAAATTAAATTCCTTAAAAGGCAATAGAACTGCGAACTCCACTTTATTAGCACACCTTGTGCTGAATTTTACATACTATTGAAAGACTAGGTTCCACCTAGTGCTCTTGCTAAGGTCTTATAGTTGGACGGTAAAATGACTTAAAGATCATAATTGATTTGTGGAATGATGGAAAATCGTACAGAAATATAAGAGAAATTGTTAAAAAGTCGTATGCTACTGTTCAGTACATTGTAAACCAGTGTAAATCAACGGGTTCCTATAAAATTCGACCACGCTCCGGTCGTCCCAAGAAACGGACTCCACGTGAAAAGCCAGTATTGTTAGACAAATAATTATAGATCCCAAGAAAAGTGCAGCAAGATTAAAAGAAAAAACCGGTCAAGTGCAAGTTAAACTTGCGCAATTAGTGTTCCGTACGTTGATTGCTTTTAAAATATAAAAAAATTGTTACAGAGGTATAAAATGATCAGTGACTTCACAGAATACACCCCAAATGAGTTTTTAACAAAGTTTGTTTCCAATCTTCACTGAAATCTGACGACCTTGAAATTTTTTTTTTTTTATATACCATATAAATTATTAAAGGTAATGCACTCGTGATAATTTTCGTTCAATCTACACCCCGTGGAGAATATTCCAGAATTTTTTCGAAATTTTTTTGATAAGTACTTTTCGAGATAAGGCCCGGGACAGCGATTTTTCGCGAATTTTTAAAAATAATACAAAGAAAAGTGCGCGCAAGTATAATATTATATATATATTTTTTACTTGTGTTTTCACAAGCTTTCATTTGACACCACACTCGATGACCTAGTAAAAAATTTTTTTTTTCACTTCCGACTTCACCCCCCAAAACTAACCCCTTAAGTCAAAATTTAATTCTCAAAACTACATGGCTCTGATGAGGCCATCAATTCCTATATTATTACCAAATTTCACCTTTCTATGTCAAATAGTTTCGGAGAAAATCGGGTTTGACAGACAGACAGACAGACACCGAAGTGATCTTATAAGTATTCCGTACGGAACACTAAAAAGTACGGGAACTTAAATGTATACACAGGGCGGTCTACCAACCATATAAGGGGTGTGCAGGCAGGAAGAAGCCGTTCATTTCGGAAGCTAATCGCAAAAAGCAGTTAGTTTTTTCTAGGGAATACGTTACTAAACCTCTTGAATTTTGGGAATCCGTAATCTTTGAACTAAAATTAACCTTTTTGGGTCTGATGGCAAAACTAACGTTTGGAGAAAGAAAAATACCGCATTCGATATTAAATACATTTGTTCCACGGTGAGACAAGGGGGTGGCAGTGTTCTGCTTTGGGGATGCATGTCTGCTGGAGGGGTTGGAAATTTATATTTTATTAATGGTACCTGGATCAGTATGTTTGTCCGAACATTTTGTATGTACATGTATAATGTAATACTTGTGAAAATTTTTCTTCATAATATTTTAAAAAAACCGCCAAAAATCACCTGTATCTCGAAAAGTACTATCAAGAAATTTTGAAAAAATTCTAGAATATTCTCCATAAAGTGTAAATTGAAAGAAAATTATCAGGACTACGTGAAAAAACTTCTGGGTCATCAGTTTTCAGCAAACTTTGTTGAAAACTCATTTGGGGTGTGTTTTGTAAAGTTACTGATCATTTTATACTTCCGTAACAAAATTTTTTTTATTCTAAAAGCAGTCACGGTACGGAACACTAATTGCGCAAGTCCGACTTGCACTTGGCCGGTTTTTTTTTTCTGAGATCTGTTATTTTGTGTCACGTCTAAAGAGTTTTATTATTATTTTTTAAAATTTATTAGACCACAGTATTATAAACAAACATGTTTCTCGATAAAATCCAACCAAAAATATTTGTATAACTTAAACTTTTAATCTTCCCTGTGTCGTCGCCATATTTTTCTTAGTCAGGTATCCGGCAAGCACATTCCTCAATCGTTCTAATCCTAATAAATAATGCCAATCTAAAATAGGCTTCGACTCATCTTCGTCCGTCTACATCGTCGTCTGTCAAATAGCAGGTATATTTTCTTTGAAGAGGTGCCAAGTCTAAGCCGTTTTAGTTAAGTTCGAAAGAAAAATTTAAATTTTTTTAGAGGAGTTACGACATTCGAAAAAAGCTGAAATAATGTCGTTGGTCTATTAAGAACAGTATTGTTTCAAAATCAATAAATATATATATATATATATATATATATATATATATATATATATATATATATATATATATATATATATATATATATATACAGTAATACCCCGCTTAGCGCGACCCCGTTACGCGCGGTTTCACTATAACGCGAATTTCAAATTTCGCGCTCATGTAGTCATTAACTTCTCTATGGTCGCGGGGGGATCCCCGCTTTCTCTGAATATTCTCTTTGAAGAATTGGGAATTCCCTGTCCTTCGACTTTGTTCTATGGGGATTTCCTCGTTCGTTTCGTGTGTTCATTTGTTCCGTAATGTTAGTTCGGTCGGCTGGCAGTTTTGTTTTAATATTTATTGGAGATACATACATACATAATTTAACCCTACGTTAAAAATGCCGCCTGTAAAGAAAAAAGAGCGTAAAAGCGTCACTTTGGAATTGAAGATGAAAGTGTTAAGAAGAATGGAAAATGGAGGCAAAGCAACAATTGTTGGGAGAGATTTTGGACTCTCAGAATCGACT
Source organism: Pachyrhynchus sulphureomaculatus (assembly GCA_019049505.1). Taxonomy (NCBI): domain Eukaryota; kingdom Metazoa; phylum Arthropoda; class Insecta; order Coleoptera; family Curculionidae; genus Pachyrhynchus; species Pachyrhynchus sulphureomaculatus. The sequence continues at coordinate 27,115,084 of CM032455.1, read as the reverse complement.
GTGAGAACGATTTATAAAAATCGGGAAAAAATTAAAATCTCCAGCGAAGGTTCAACACCTATAAGTGCAACAAAACTTTCTCGTTCGAGATCATCTATCTTAGAAAGAATGGAGAAATTACTGTCAGTCTGGATCGAAGATTTGAATAAGAAGAACACACCACTAAGTCAAGATCTCATATGCACAAAAGCAAAATCTTTGTATGAGATGGTGAAAACAAAAGAAGGAGAAGGGAGTGCCACTCCGACTTTTGCTGCCAGCAGAGGCTGGTTCCATCGGTTCAAGCAGCGTTCTAATCTTCACAATATCCACATAACAGGCGAGGCGGCCAGCGCGGACATTCAAGCTGCAGCTGAGTTTCCAGACAAGTTTCAAGACTTCGTTAGACGAGAGAAAATTCCTGCTTGTCTCATCTTCAATGTTGATGAGACCGCACTTTACTGGAAAAAAATGCCATCTCGAACATTCATTTCTAAGGAAGAACGTCAAGCCAGTGGTTTCAAAGCTGCGAAAGATCGACTAACACTTCTGCTGGGTGGTAATGCCACTGGTGATTTCAAACTGAAACCTTTACTAGTGTACCATTCAGAAACACCCCGTGCAATGCGAGGCACAGACAAGACAAGTCTACCAGTTGTGTGGCGATCAAACAGAAAGGCGTGGGTTACACGGGAAATTTTTCAAGAATGGTATTCTAATAGTTTTTGCCCATCAGTCAAATCCTACTGTGACAGAAATGGGCTTGAACCTAAAGTTATATTACTCTTAGACAATGCCCCAGGACATCCAACCTCACTTGATACGCCCAGAGACTTAAAAGTGTACGTAAAGTTCCTTCCACCAAACACTACGTCAATATTACAACCTATGGACCAGGGAGCAATAGCAAACTTCAAAGCTTATTACCATCACCGCACTTTTAGCCAACTAATTCATGAAACTGACGAGACGACTATGCGAGAGTGGTGGAAGTCATACAACATTATGAAGTCTATTCACAACATAGAAGAGGCTTGGAAGAAAGTTAAAATGAGTTGTATGAATGGGGTGTGGCGTAATCTTTGGCCAGATGTAGTGGAAGCACCTAGAAGAATTGTCCAGATGCAGAGACAAGTGCTTGAAGACATTGCTGCAATGATTGAGGGGTCTGAACTTGAAGATGTCACGGTAGAAGATCTCGTAGAACTTGTAGCAACGCACGACGATCCTATTAGCAATGAAGATCTGATCGAGTTACAGAATAATCCTATCTACGATGAGGAAGAACAAGTAGAAGAGAAAGTTTTATCTTCAGGGGAAATACAAAATGCACTTTCAAAAATTTATTCAGGTTTGGACATATTGCAGAGTATAGACAATAATGATGACCGTGTCTTGACCGTGTGTCAAACAATTAAAAACAGTGTTGGGTGTTATGAACGTATTTTACAAGAACGTAAACAAAACGTTACCCAAAAGACAATAGATGTATTTTTCCGTAAAAAATAAGAGTATGTATTGCATAAAGTGTTCTTAGAATTAAAGTGATTGATTAAAATGATTTGTATTTTTTTGTATTAAATTTTGACTATGTTTAATCATAAACCTCGATATACGCGAATTTCAGTTAACGCGATTTTTTTCGGAACGTATCCCTCGCGTAAAGCGGGGTATTACTGTATATATATATATATATATATATATATATATATATATATATATATATATATATATATATATATATATATATATATATATATATATATAGTGAAGTCTGCTTATAACGAACCCGTTTATAACGAATTTCCGCTTAAAACGAACTATTTTATGTTACACGAAAAAACTTCCATAAGACCAATGCAAATTTTTATCGGTTATAACGAACCCGGTTATAACGAACTTCCGGATAAAGTGAACCAAATTTGCATGTTTTGTGGCCGTTTATAACGAACTTGCCACTCCCTGTGCTCGATGTCACGCGACTTGATCTAGGGAATTCATCGAAACTCTCTGGGAACCCCTATTCTACTTGTTTCTGCCGCGTCGCTAGTTGGAGCAGTATTATTTGTAATTCACTTGTTGTGTTATGCGGTTCTAATTCATATTTGATAAAAGTAGGCAAGGAATGTTTAAGTTTTTATTTTAAAATGAGTTCACAAAAACGTAAAGCGTTTACTTTAAAAGAAAAACACGATATTATAAAGAAAATAGAAAATGGAGTGATGTTTGCAAACAGTTGAATTTAACTAAATGTACGGTTTCTACCATATGGAAAAAGAGGCAAGAAATCTTATCGATCTATGATAAAAGAAACTTTAGTTGTAAAAAAAGTAAGAAAAATCTACACACGACCAAGTCGATAAAGGACTCCTTAAATGGTTTAGTCAAAAACAACATGAAATGTTCCTATTACTGGCTATACTTTACAAGAGAAAGCTAGTGAATCGGGAAGGAAAATAGAGAATACCGAGTTTAACTGTTTATAGAAGTTGGATTGAACGATTTTAAAGGCGACATAATATTAGTGGGGGTAAGATAGTAAGAGAAACTGCAGGAGTGGATACGACTGTTGTTGGTCAGTGATTGGCCAATGTGTGGTCAAAAATTCGAGAAAGTTATAAATATGTGGACATTTTTAATGCGGATGAAACGGGTTTGTTTTACAAGATGACGCTTGATAAGACATTAAAGTTTCTCGGAGAGAATTGTGGTGGTGGAAAATTATCAAAAGTAAGGATTACTGTGTTGGTAACTGCAAATATGTCTGCAACAGAGAAAAGAAAATTATTGGTGATAGAAAAGTCTGCTAATCTCAAGTGTTTTAAAAACAAACATTTACCAGTAAAGTACAAATCAAACAGAATAGCCTGAGTGACATCAGAAATTTTTAAAAACGAACTGATCGAATGGGACAAAGAATTAAAATTCACAAAGAGAAAAATATTACTTTTGATTGACAACTGTCCAACGCACCCTGAAGTTGACCTACAGTAAATAAAATTGGTTTTTATGCCTCCAAACACAAGTGCAAAGCTCCAGCCTATGGATCAAGGTGTGATACATTCTTTAAAATGTCATTATAGAAATATTTTACTTATGAAAATGTTGGAGATAAAGGTAACATTTTTTTCTGTAACTCTCTTGGGCCCTATAAACTTTATCCATATGGCTTGGCAAAGAGTCAGTACAGAAGCCATTGCAAACTGTTTTAAGCATGGCGGATTTTTAAGGAGGGCATGTATGTAGATATGGCTCAAATAATGAGCTACCGTTGACCCAGTGGATTGAAAAATATCGAGAAGATCCTACTGATTGTCTAGAATTTGTTTACGATGCTGACATTCAACAAAGTATAGTGGAAATCGAGATTAAAAAGATGTTTTAATCACTTTTATTTTGAAGAATATGTATGTGCTGATAATAAATTAATGACGAGAGAAATATTAACTGATGATAAATTGTGACATCAGTGACTTCTGGAAAGATTTTAAGCGATAATGACGACGAAGACGAGCTTGGAGGTGATAATATTTATGTTCCATCCATTTCAGGAATGACTAAGACAATGATTGAAACTCGCAGTTTTTTGGAATCTCGTGAAGTTTCTGAACATATATGGAGTAGTTTTTGTGACCTTGACAATTATATAGACACTATTTCTTTTTCAAGTAAAATTGTACAAACGAAAATTACTGATATGTATAAACTACGTATTTTAATGTTTTCGTTTATACTCGTATATGTACCAACGTACATAATAATAACTCTAGTGTGACTTGTTTTATTTTCCTTTGAACGTTTTCTTTTAATTTAATAAATATTATTATTCATTTTTCTAAGCATTAGCGCCTAATCGAAATAAAAAAAGTAGTAAAAAATGATATTAGATTTTGTTTACTGTTTGTAACGAAGTTCGGATATAGCGAACCATTTATTTGTGATTTTTGGAGTTCGTTATAAATGGACTTCACTGTATATATATATATATATATATATATATATATATATATATATATATATATATATATATCGTCGCGGTCATAGAAATTGCATCCCTTAATAAAAATGATATGAAAAGGAAATCTAAAAATATTAGCTATTAGAGACAAAAAAACCTAAAGGAAGTAAACATGGAAAATAATAAATTTCTTATGCATTGGTGATTAAAAAAATACTTCCATTTTTTATGGAGGTAAAACAGAACTTAGGAGAAAACACTGTTTTCCTCGTTTAGGAATTCGTTGGCCTTTATCACTGATGCAGTTCTGGTTAGCATTGGGTCAACCAAATTTTGTATACCTTATCACTGATCTCTTGATTCAACACGTTCTCAATCGTTTGCTTAGCTCATCTTTACTTTTAAGCTTAGCTGAATTAATTTTCTTTTCATTATGATCATCCACAAGTTCTCTATGGGGTTTAAATCGGGACTGTTTCCTCACCACTGCTGAGATCTCATTTTCCATTAAAAACTGACTTACTTATCCAAAAATACAACCATACAGAAAATAAAAATTGCAAAACTTTGTGGTGATAACATTTTTTCAGTCAATAAATACGAGTAAATACGTCTTGAAAAACGAAGTTTTCACAGTTGTTTCCCGTTTTCCAAAATTTTTATATATTTTTCTACATTAATAGTGCCATCTATAAAGTTTATTTGGCAGATCCCAAAGTAGGAGAAACATCTCCAGGTCATTACACTTGCCGCATGTTTCACTGTTTTTAATATGATTTGGGAGATCTATGCACGACGTCTTACATAGGGAGCACCATCAGAACTAAAGATGTAAATTTGCTTTCATCTGAAAACATCACTTTTCTCCAGCCTTCTGATGTCTGCTTTTCATATTGTTTCGCCCCATTCAATCGGGATTCCTTAATTTTTTTGTTGGGAAATGGTTTTTTGGCTGGTTTTTTTGCCCATAAACCGCTTTTTCTTAACCATCTGTCGACAGTTTCTCGACTTATATTAACTAAATTCTTAGGTGCTAGATCGCTTGCTATTTCCTTAGCAGTTTTGAAGCGATCTTCTACAGAAAATCACATCATCAAGCTGTCTAATCGCTCATCTGTTTTTCTTTTCCTCCCAGTATGTTTATTCCACTCTGCCTGAACCAGAACTCAAAGATGTTTGCCAGTTCCATACTTAATGGTAGCAGACGATGCCTTCGCTATAACATCATACATTTTAAAACTCTTTGGGTACCGAAATCAACCTGTACCGACCAGGATTTTTAATTACAAATTAAGCGGAGCCGGTCGTATAATAGAAACTGTATTTGGCATTATGACTAGTAAATTCAGAGTCCTCTGAAAACCAGTAAATTTGATGCCAGATAAATTAACAAATGTCGTTCTGGCAATATATGTATTGCATAATTTTTTAATTTCTACCAAAGCAAATTATTATTTGTGTTCTGGATCAGTTAATTTTGAGGATGCCAGTACACATGAAATTGTAAATGGCGAGTGGCGGAACGAGCCCTCACCAGAGGAAACGTTGTTTCCACTACAGAGGGGAAACCAGCGAAATTATTCAACATCTGAAAAAGATGTTAGAGACGAATTCAAAAAATATTTTATGACCCATGCTGGTGAAATTGAATGCCAATATCGCTTCATAGCTTGATATAATTAACTTTGTTAATAATTCTGTAAATTTATCTTAAATAAACATTTATAAAGAGTAAAATAAATTGTAATTAAATGGATTTACCATGTTTGACATAAATCTTGTTGGTGTGAACTAAGGTACAGGGTGATCGTTTTTAGACGCCCGGCCCCGATTTATGGAAAATTATGGAATATTTATTTATTTTTTTATTTGTAGAATGGTATAGTGTATGTCAAGGAGTGTACTGACGTATTTCACATTTGGTAGTGTAAACGACGCTAGGCGCCGCGACGCCAAACAATTTTTTTTCCATTGATATACCTTTTGAAAAATGGCATTGGAAAGCTTTAATTTTTTTCAACATTTTTTCCTTAAACTGTTCTTTTCTAATTTGTTTTGCAAAAAAGTTATGCAGCAAAAACTCTCTAAAATATTATTTTTTTATCATCGCGATTGCCATGGATCGTATGCCACGTTTGGCGGTTTTCAAACAATTTATCTAGTAGGCAGCTCTCATATTTTAATCTGACAGTAATTATAATAATATTAGTTACTGTGCTGTTGAGGTTTTTCCTGTAATAAAATATTTTTGAATAATAAAAAACAAGAATACATTATGTTTATTAAAACCACAAAAAAAAACTATAACTCTTAACATTACATAATTTATTACATATTTATAAAATTAAATGTTCTTCTTCCATTTACTATACTATCATTACTCTTCAATTTTTTCATCATTTGGAGTTCATGTGAAATCTGAGAAGTTACCAATAACTATTAAATAGCATGCAAATTCAATTAATCAGCTCAATTAAGATACATGCCTGGTTCCGTAAGTTATGAATCTTCCGCTGTAGTTCATGACTGTCACGATTAATAAAATTTTTTGCAAATTCTTTAAACATACTCATTTTTTTCTAGCGATATCTGTACAATTTATGTCTTACATTCTACAGGAACTCCTGTTTCTTATAAAGAGAGATTAATGGAAAGACTTCATCATCTGTCCACCCCCGTTTTTCTCCAGGGCTACGCTTATTTCGTCAAATAATTAGATAGGTAAATAACACAGGCCGACAAAATTTGGCTAAACCTTTTACCTAGAAACCAGAATATACATTTCCGAAGGTTTTTCACTCGTAGAATTCGAATCAGAGGTCAGAATTTCTCTGATGACTTCGGTTTTCGAGATATTCTAGCCTAAAAGTGCGAAAATCGCGGTTTTTCGACATATTTGAGGTTATGTTACATCGAAAGGTAATTTTTTTATCAAACCATTAATGAGGTCCGAAAGAACTACCCTTTCTCTTCAAAATGCATTTAGATTTGTCCGGATATCTTTTTTCATCTTTGAGAAATCATATGTTGAAATTAAGTACAGTGCGACCTCGATAATCCGGACTAATTAAAACCGCGGTGATTCGAATTAGTAAATAATTCGAATTACTGAAGCAGGACATTATTTATATTAAAAAACAAATCATTTAATACGAAACAACTAAAAAATAGTACATACATAGAATAATATTTGAAATAGAAGCATATCTTATTAAGTTTTATCTTATTTTGTAAAAAAATTTGTAATTTTTGTTTGCTTGACCCTTCTCTGGTTCATCATAAAAGCAATTTTTTTTAATCTTTGAAGTACAAGAACATCACTTAGAGGGATATCATTTTCTTCTGCCCATCTTATGCACACATTGAAACTTTTAACTGCCTCATCATTCTTCACAGTGTTCTTAACAGTCTGATTTGTATTAGTATTTAACTCTGAACCTTCATTATCACTCTCGTATTGTTCATCTGTATCATCTATGTCTTCCAGTGGTAACAAATCTTCATCATTTTCAAGCCAATTACATATTTCCACGTTCGTGAGATTCTACTCAGCATATCTGAAACATCTGTTAAATATTTACGAATTAACCAAAAAAATACTAAGAGAAAAATTTCTGGCTTTACCTTTCATTTCTTCATTCGTGGAAAGCAAATTGTGCCGCAATTCACTCAGAGGAATAAGATCTTCAGCATCATATTCAGTGTCTGGGTTGGTATCTGCCACATAAGCCATAATTTTGTGCCAGCACTTTTTCAAGACTTTAGGGGAGACGAAGACTTTTCCCCATGAATTGCATAGTAGATATACAGCATCTTTTAGGTTAATGCTTTTTAATAACCTAACAAAGTTCTCTTCATTATTTGATAAAATATGGGCTAAAAGACTTTTCCGATAAAATAATTTTTTCAGTCTGATTGCATTCTGGTCCATAGGCTGCAAAAGTGCAGTACAATTGGGTGGAAGAAATAATGTTGTAAACTGTCCATCCTCACTAGTCAGCTCTTCTATAGTTCCATGGCTCAAAGCATTATCAACGATTAGCAGGGCTCTTTCAGGCAAGTTGAGACTTCTTAAATGACTTTTGACTTGACTAATAAAATAATGATGAAACCAGTCTAAAAAAATTGCTCTAGTCATCCATACATTGGCAGATGATTTGGACTCAACTTTCCTATCACTGACAACTTTAATTTTTGTGATCCATCAGCATTGCAACATGCTAGAAAGGTAACGCGTTCTTTGTTTATTTTTTTCGACCTGGCGCGGTCTTTTCCTGAGAACGAACCAGCGTTTTTTTCAGGCAACATTTTCCAATACAGAGCTGATTCATCTGCATTGTATATTTGAGTAGGTCCAAGGTTTAATTTTATCTTATCTGCGAATAAAGTTTGGAAAGGATCGACGGCACTTTCATCATTGGATAGTTTTTCGCCACAAACTTTTAAAGCACGCAGACCATGTCTTTTTCTGAAGTTAGAAATCCAGCCTCTGCTAGCTCTAAAATTATCATTCACGTAGGTTTCAGTGTAAAACTGTTTTGCTTTGCCTGATAAAATTTCGTAGGAAATTGGGACGTGCCTTGATCGTTGCGTACAATGTATACATGTATACAAACGAGTTTCCATTTCTGGATATTCGGCTTTTCGTAAGGTTTATCTGACGCCAGGACCGGAATCACATTTGGAAATAAATCTAAAAGAAGTTACACGTCCATAGTGAGTGTGCAAAATTATCTTTAAAATAAATCATATATACATACCTTTTGATTTTTCCTTTCCTTCTTTTTTATATCCGAAATTGTGGATGTTCCTACTCCGTATTCATTTGCCAACACTTTTCCGCTTTCACCAAGAACTAGTCTTTCTAATATATCGGACTTTTGTTTTATTGTTAGTGTAATATGTTTTCTTTTAGGCATTTTAATATATAGATACATATACGTAAAAAAAAACGTTTACGTACTTATATGAACCACAGAAAGTAAAATAGAACGTAGGTATGTTGTACTTGTGACAATAAACAAACAATTAGTTTAAATTAAGTAGATGTCTAAAAACGCAGGTCCGGATTACCTAGTACTATCAAATCCGGATTATAAAGTACACAATGCAATAGAAATGTTTGTCCGGATTATTAAGGAATCCGGTTTAATGGAGATCCGGATTATCGAGGTGGCCTTGTATATCGACTTATTTCTCGATTTTTGGAAAATGAAAGGCATCGAATAAATACAATTTTTCGGCGCATTAACTTTTGTAACGATTGTTAGTTTCTGGTGAAGGATGTTTCAAATTAGACTTATTTTGAATTTAATAAACAAATAGAACAGTTAATGCGTCGAAGACTTGTATTTATTCGATGCCTTTCATCTTCCAAAAATCGAAAAATAAGTCTAACTACTTAAATTCAACATATGATTTTTCAAAGATAAAAAAAGATATCCAGACAAATCCAAATGCGTTTTGAAGAGGAAGAGTAGTTCTTTTGGACCACATTAATAGTTTCATAAAAAAAAAAAATAAATACCTTTGGATTAGCGCGTCAAAAACCTTCGGAAAAGTATATTCTGGTTTTTGGGTAAAAAAATTGTCGGCCTGTGTAATTAAACACTGTCGAATATCAAAAGCTCTCAGCTATTCAAACCAGACCGTGAAGTGGAGACTAGGTTACGAGACCAGAATTGAACATGTCCACTAGACACAGGTGCACTCTCTGAGACCTGCACTGGCTTGTCTCCGAGAGTGCTCTCAAACCCTTGCCATTGGTAATTTGAGTCTCGTGACTAGTCCCGAGACTATTTTCTCTCAAGTGAATTCGTACTTTTAGGTAAACTTTTCCGTGTTGCAAATGTACATAAAGGATCTGGCGCACGTGTAGCGTGTGACAGTACGATCGTGTTTTTGCCTCTCCACCTTAGCCCGTGATGGCTATGCGTTAGTAAGCGCTTGCTTGGACTTCAAGATGTTGTGTTTTTACAAATACGTACACATTATTTACATATTTTACTTACTTTCGCACGTTTATTGTTTACAGTGAGAGCAGCGAAGATTTATTTTGCTAATTATAGGTTTTAACGTCGTAATAATCATTGTTCAATTAATTAAATTTATGGAAAAATCAGTGGTCTTTCGTGTCCATATAGTATTTGAATGAATGTAGCTAAAACACGAAGCTGCTAAACCTCTTTTAATCCGTGTACATACATATTCGTATTAAATCATCATCATCTTCATCCAACCATTAAAATCTTTGAAATCGTTTCAATGGCGTTAAGTTATCTTAAGTTTATGCACTGTACGTTTAAAGAGTACAGGGTGAGTGAACGATAGAGTAAAGTTCATTATCTCATTTGTTTCTGGAATGACGAAAAAATGTTAAATACAATAGTTTTAGGGAATATTAAGGTGCACAGTTTAAAATTATTTTTGAGTATACAGGGTACTTCAAAAAAGTGTGGCCGATATAACATATGTTTTTTTTTAATAATGTTATATACCTAAACCTAGTAGTTTTTCTAATATTTAAATTTTGAAAAAAAAAAATACTAGTTTTCAGTTTTGTAAAAAATTGCCAGTAGCGCTATTGTTTCTGAAGTTGGAATACTTTTTGAAGCTACTTTTAAGATGCATTATCGTGAAAGCTGTAGGAATGTCTTTGTCAGTAAATCCCTTTTAACTTTAACTAGTATGCATATATTGGACTCCTTTATTTATTTTTATTTATTTATTTATTTATTTACGGTTTATTAGAACCTAATTTAACAATCGGATAGGCATATTCTTACAATGTCGATATAATAGTTGCTTAAACTTATTTATGGTTTCACAATTTTTAATATTATTTGGTAGGTCATTAAAATGTTTAAGTCCTTTATAATAAAGATTTGCTCGATCAGCTTCATTTGTAATTCCCACTACTCGGAAGTCATTTCGTCCTCTGGTGTTGTAGTTGTGTATCTGATTGACGTATCTAATTTTCTCGGTCAAATATGTGGGACAATTTTCTATCTTTATGTTATAGACGAATTTCATTGCGTAATAAAATAAGCTCTGCCTTACACTCAGCCAATTTAATCGATCTAACATATCTTTTATGTGCGTATCTCTAGGCTTCCGCAATATAAATCTCATTGCCTTGTTTTGAAGTTTTTGCAGTAGTTCTATTTGTGTATCCTTAGCAAGAAATAATACCGAAGGACAATAAATAAAATGTGGCTCAATTAAGCTTCTATATATTAATATTTTAGGGTATTCACTTATGATGTGGCAAGTTCTATACATGAGATAAACTTTTTGGTTTATTTTATTCACTAAATATTGAAAGTGTGCATCAAATTTAAGTTTACAATCTATCATGATACCCAAGTATTTAATTTCGTTTACTTTTTCTATTTCACGATTATTTATGTATAGTTTATGATTATTATTATAGTTATTGTGTGATATTATCATATATTTAGTTTTATCTGTATTTAGTTTTAGCATATTTATACACATCCACTTGTAAAGAATATTCATATCAGGCTGCATTTTATTAATAGCCACATCCAAACTAACATCACTAATTGCAGTCAGTGCATCATCTGCAAATAGTCTAACATCCCCGTACTTTAAACCGTCTTTAATGTCCTTTATGTATATGAGAAAACAGTAGCGGCGCAAGGACAGAGCCTTGCGGTAGACCAATATTCACTGGTATCGCTGATGATGTCGTGTATCCAATTTTTGTTTGTTGCTTTCTATTCGACAGATAATCTTCAAACCATTTTAATTCCATATCACGCACTCCAATTTTGTGTAGTTTCATAAGCAATAATTTTCTGTTTATAGTTTCAAATGGTCTTTTTAAATCTATGAAAGTTGATACAATGTATTTTTTATTCATCAAATCTTCACGCCATTCACTTATAACATAATTAATTGCAGTCTCACATGAGTGTTTGCTTCTAAAACCCGATTGCTCTGGAATAATAATATGGTTATCATTCAAATATTGCAGTAACTGATTTTTTATCACTGTTTCAAGGATTTTTTCGTCACTTGGAAGCGTATTTATTGGCCGCATCTCTTCAGGTTTTATAGTATATTTTATTTTTTCAATTGGCACAATTTTGGAAATTTTCCATTCGTTAGGCACTTTTCCTTGCAGCATGCTATTATTGATGATATTGCGTAAAAAAAAGCCGTGTACGTTATAGAATGTTTAATTACACCTTCAGATAAAATATTCTTACCGCCAATTTTATTTTTAAATTTTTTAACTATTTCAGTTATTTCGTTACTATCTACTGTTTGAAATTTAAATTGGTGATTAATTATATTTGTATTTCCCATAGAATTCTGGACAACGTCTATACCATTTTTAATGTCAATGACACTCTGAACAAAGAATTTATTTAAAAGTTCAACAATTTCTTTTTCATTTTCAATTATTTTACCATTCATAACCATTCTGTTTATTGCACTGGTACTTTTTGACATACAAATTTCTTCTTTTAAAACTCTCCACATTTCTCTGCTGTTTCTTTGATTATTTTCAATTTTATTCTGTACATATTGCACTTTCTTCTGTTTAATCATATTTTTATATAATTTTTTCACTGTCTTGTAATCTTCCCAATCATTAGTTAAGTTTGTTCGTATTAACAAGGATCTCTTTGAAAATGCGCAAAACAGACATAATTATGAAACTAGATATAAAACAGATCTTGTAATTGAGAAGTGTAATTTTAGTTATATCCAAAGAGGTGTACAATATTCTTCCGTTAAAATATTTAATAGTTTCCCAGAGAGCGTTCGAAAATTACCGCAAGTAAGAGCCAAAACAAAAATACGGAAGTTTGTATTATCAAAAGCTTATTATACTATAGAAAGTTTCTTTAGTGATTTAGACAGACTTAACTTATGAACAAAAATGTTAATTTTATTGCTTTTTGTTAAGGATGCTTTTCATCTTCCGTTGACTGTCTTTAATGATGTCTTCTGAGCCTTTTGTTTTTGTCATAGACATATGTATGTGTTTTTGTGAATGTCCTTTTATCTTTTCGTTCTTTGTACAATGTTCCATACCATTTTTGTGTTTATAACTATTGTTATTCTTGGAACTAATAAATGATTATTATTATTATTATTACTCATAATTGGTACGAGCGTTCTATAGAGATGAAAAAAAAAGATATATGTAAAGCAATTTGAGTTAGATGCTACAAAGTGTTCAGAATAAATTTATGCATTTCGACTATTTTAAATTGAAAAATCTCAAATTTTTTAAATGGCACACCCTGTATATTATTATTTTTTCTGATAGATTTTACAAAACCCTCCAATTTTTATTAAGTATGTCATATACCTATTTCTAATAGTTTTCGATTTATTTTGAATTTTTCAATTTTTACCCTTTTTTTTTGAGGTACCAGCTTCAGAGTGGGAAAAATGTTGCGAGAATTGGTTCAAATGCATGCAAAAGTATATAAATCTTAAAGGCAAATATTTTGAGAAACAATAAAACGATTTGTACCAAATTTTTTTATCTTTCATTGTTTTTGTAAAAACTAAAAAGGTAGCCCTCGTATTCTTCAACTTAGTTTCCTTCATTCTTCCAACATTTGGAGCTCGCTCAAATAAGACTCAATTTTCCATTCGACTTTTTCATTTCAGCCAAATTTCTTTCCCTGCCGCCACTTTTTTAAATTTGGAAAGAGATAATAATCGCTGGGGGGCAACACAAAAAAGAAACACAAAAAAAAAACAAATCGAAAATAATCATCGGCTAAAACAAATGTCTATTTATGGAAAATGTAACAAATTAATAATTTTTTTTTCTGTTTTTCTTTATCGTTAAATTGCAGTATAACAGTACAGTATTTCAGTGTTTGTACTGTCAGTCAATAAGTGTTAAAAGCGGGAATAAAACAAGATGAATTAATGAGTCGAAATTCATTTAACACGTAGGCTGAAAAATTTTTCGTCTAGCTACTTAAAACACATTTTTTCTTTGCAAAATTCGACTTTATTCATCAATATACTCTCCTTCAAGAGCGATACAATCACTCCAACGCTTCTCTAATATTTCTATAGCTTTCTTGTAGAGGATTTGTCTTTGCCTCAGTTTCGGCGATAACTTCTTCATTGGAGCCAAATCTCTTTCCCGCGAGTATTTTTCAGAGGTATGCGAATAGATAATAGTCGCTGGAGGCTAAATCTGGAGAATATGGTGGATGAGGAAGCAATTCGAACTTCAATTCGTGCAATTTTGCCATCGTAACCATTGACTTGTGACACGGTGCATTGTCTTGATAAAAGAGCACTTTTTTCTTCTTCATTTGGGGCCGTTTCTTTGCGATTTCTGTCTTCAAACGCTATTGATGGTTTTTGCCTTCTCGGCATAGTCGATGAATATTATTCCAGAGGCCAAAACTTTCCCAGTCGACTGTTGTGTCTTTGGTCGCTGCAGGCGGTTCCTGTTCAATCAGCTGACTACCGATTTGATTTTGATGTGTAGTGGTGGATCAATGTTTCATCTATTGTCACATATCGCATGAAAAAATCCTTTTTATTGTGCTTAAACAGGTCCAAACAGCGCTCAGAATCATCAGCACGTTCTTGTTTTTGGTCCACTGTGAGCAAACGCGGTACCCTTTTCGAACAGAGCTTTGTCATGCCCAAATATTCCTGCAGAATATGGCCAACACATTCTTCTGATATCTTTAGAGTGTCAACTATCTCACGCAATTTCACTTTACAGTGAAAACAATTTTGTGGATTTTTTTTTTATGTTTTCCGGTGTAACCACCTCATTTGGGCGTCCAGAGCGTTCAGCATCATTTGTATCTGTACGACCGCGTTTAAATTCATCATACCAGTAAATGATAAGTGATTTTCCACTGGCAGAGTCCCCTTAACACTTATCAAGCCATTGTTTTACTTGAACGGTATTTTTTCCCATCAAAAAACAGTGTTTAATCAACACACGAAATTCGATTTTTTTCATTGTTTTGAAAATATCAAAAGTAGCGTCAGTAAAACCACTGTAACTTGTAAACTAATAGTCAATATGTCATGAAATTTTGACACGTATCGTTTGAAGATTGGTACTTCCTAAAAAGTATATGGATTTTTTGAAAAGAGCTAGGCTACATCTGTGTGTCAGAACTTGTCAGCCCTACGTATTATTTTCGGTAAAATCTCCCTTAAGCTCAATACATTTTCTCCAGCGATTTTCTAATTCATTTACCCCATCTTTGAAGTGATTTTCCGGAAGACCTTTAAAATACCCATCTACGGAGCTATCATCTCATCCTTTGTTGAAAAACGCCTTCCACGTAGAAATAGTTTGAGGTTTGGAAGCAGATGGAAGTCAGACGGAGCCAGATCTGGCGAATAGGGTGGATGTTCCAACAATTCGTACTTCAATCCGACCAGTTTTGCCGTTGCCAAAGCACCTCTGCGAATAGGTGCATTATTATAATGAAAGATGATTTTTTCTTCTGCAAACCGGGCCTTTGCTCACGAATTTTCTCATTCAGCTGGTCCAAAAGGTTGCAATAATACTTTCATGTGATTGTTTTATAAGTTTGAAGGTAATCAATTAACAAAATTCCTTTTGCATCCCAGAAAACTGGTGCCATAATTTTTTCGCACGACTTTGGCCACTTTGGCTGCTTTGGAGCCGAACAACCGGACTCGGTGCAGTGTGCAGTTTGTTGTCGCAGTTCAGGACCATACCAGTAAACCCAAGTCTTATCCATAGTTACAAATTGACGCATAAAATCAGTTTTATACGTTTTTATTTCGACGTTAGCAAATGCGGCACCCATTTTGTGACTAGCTTTCTCATACCCAAAACATTAGTTAAGATCTCATGTACTGGTCCATGTAAGATGCCTGTAGCCTCAGCTAAATCATCCACGGTTAATCGACAGTCTTCCATTACCATGTCTTGTACTTGCACAGTAGTTTCTTCAATTGTTGCAGTTTTTGGATATCCTGATGGATCATCATTGACGTTTGTATGTTTAAACTTTAGTGTCCATCTATTAATAGTTGGAAGTGAAGCAGCAGACCCCTTTAACATTTTCACTAACTTTGCATGGGTATCAGTTGCCTATAAACCTTCCCAAATAAAGAATTTTATCTCTGCACGATATTCGATTTTTTCCATTTATAAAAATATTTAAACACGTCTACTTTAACCAGCTGATAAACAATGAATGACTTGACAGTAAATAAATAAATAAATCAATAATAAATAAATAAACTTTATTGATCCAGGAGACCATACACAATAGCATAGAACAAGTCAGGCACCATTTTAAATGAATAAGAAGAAGTACGAGTATTATAAATGAATCCATATAAATGTAATAAAGCAAACAAAAGTTAGCAACTTAACATTAGTAGCCTCTATCTGTTAAAAAATCGTTTATACTATAGTAATATTTTTCCAAAAAAAAAATCAATTAATATTTTTTTATACAGGGTGGCCCAAAATTACCGAAGGGGTTTGAGTTCATTATAACTGCGCTTCGCATATTCGTGCTCTTTCCAAAACATTTTCCATAACCTTTCGCAAAACTTCAGGTGTTATGTTGTTGATTTCGTCGCGTATATTGTTTTTTAATTGCTGGATGGTTCTAGGCTTATTAATATAGACTTTTCCTTTCAAATAACCCCAAAGGAAAAAGTCTGGAGCGGTTAAATCCGGTGAACGCGTAGGCCAATTAAAATCGGTTGTACGCGAAATAATTTGTTCACCAAAGATGTCGCGTAAAAGAGCCATTGTGTCCCTCGCAGTGTGCGCTGTGGCTCCATCGTGTTGGAATCATACTTGCGGATGGTTTTCCACGGCTGGCCTTAAAAAATTTTCCAACATTGTCCGATATCGAACACCAGTGATGGAAACGGCGACACTGTGTTCATTTTCAAAAAAATATGGGCCAATTATCCTTTCCGACGAAACACCGCACCAAACAGTACACTTAAGTGGGTGTAATTGTCGCTGTTGAACTACTCTTGAATTTTCCGTAGCCCATATCCTGCAGTTTTGCCTATTAACGAACCCATTTAATTGGTAATGGGCTTCGTCGCTCATAATTAAATTATGAATAAAATCATGATTTTCTTCTGCTTTTTGCCGGAAATAAATTGCATAATCAAGTCGTTGCTGGTAATCTGTCGGTTTCAATTCTTGGACAAGCTGAATTTTGTATGGAAACATTCTTATTGTATGCAAAATTCTCTGCAACGACCCTCGTGAGAGGCCAAGTTGTGTCGAAAGTCTCCTGGTTGATGTTTCTCCATCTTCCCGAATACTCTCCTGTACCCGTTCAATATTGTCATCCGTGTGCACCGTTCGTCGTCTGCCGGCACCAGTAAGGTTCCTTACTGCCCCTTGTTGTCAAAAATTTGCAACCAGACGGTTTATTGTTGACTCTGAGGGTCCAACCCGCACATTAAAATAACGACGATATGCACGCTGAGTCAAAACAATGGACCGTTGATTTGAGAAATAAAGTTCAACGATTTGGGCACGTTGTTCAATTGTGTACTGTTCCATTTTAAATTCCCCAGGTCTTCTTTACAAAATACTGAAAAGAAATAAAAAACAAAATTATAATAAAAAAGTTATAAGGATTTCAAACCCCTTCGGTAATTTTGGGCCACCCTGTACAATATTATATTATCAATATTTCGAAAACTGGAGGGTAATTTAGTGAATAGGGGAATGCCAATATAACGGGGATTGTTTTCTGTTGTGAGCAAACTGTGGACTGGAATAGATCGACTTGAAATTTAGAGTGTGTTCACGTGACAGGTGAAGCTTCAAAATAATGTTCAATATTTGGTTCAAGTGATGCTGCATAGGTGTCGCTCTCAAAACTTATTGACTGACCTGAGATCTTGATGATTCTAATAAGTTGAACCAAACTTTTTAGCCAACATATTGGTGCATCTGAGGCCCGTTTTATAAAAAAATCTAGCACTAAGCCCTCCAAAGATATCACAAAAGATCTTGACAGAGATCGCGACGTAAATACACAGATAATTAGTAAAGAATTTTAATTAGTAATTAATCAAGTGCTTAATACGACTTAATATTACCTTTTACTCTTGCTGCATTAGTTTTATGAAATTAATAATGATTACTTGCAAAACGACTTTTTTGAAAAAAAACAATCTATGTGCTTGGTAGGCAGGTTTCATGTCTTAATCTTTTTACAGATATGAAGTGAAAGTAAACATATACGAACGAACAGGTTCACTTTATAGGAAATTTTTACCGGTCGATTGAGTTTTAAGATTTTAAAATAATGATTTTAGTATTGTGTAATTTATGAATACCTACGGTTAATAAATGACTTCATTATTTGTTCAGTATATTTAATTTAAATTTCTGTCAAAAGTACCTTTCACGGGGTCTATAAAGATATGTACCCTGAACTGAGATTTTGTAAGAAACAAAAGGAAGGAGATCTTTTTTTCTTAATGAACGTCATTTAGTGAATAACCCAGTTCGATTATTATGATATTGTAACTCGATGGATCAACAGTATCGGTAATGGCTTGAACTGTGAGAACCTTATGGACCCTTTTTCGATATATTCAATAGGCAAAAGGAGACAAGAAAAGATTAAAAGAAAAATTTCCGAAAATTATTGACTTAAAATCAAAGAGGGTATATTTGTAGGTCCTCAAATAATGACGAAATATTTTAAAAAAAAACTAGACTGCATTGAACAATCTGCTTGGACCTCTTTCAAAAATGTAATCTTAAATTTTTTGGGAAATCACTATTCAGAAAACTACAAGAGTTTAGTCGATGAGCTCTTAATTGCTTATAAGGCATACGATGGTAGAATACAACGAATTGTATTATCCTACCATCATATTCCGTAACTTCTGGGATAAGTACCAGTAAATTATGTTCTTTTGTTTGTCAGTCCTAGCCTGACTGACGAGCCGTGATACGGCGAAACGCGTCTCAGGATATATTTTACAAATAAGAGAGCAGTGGGTAAACTGCTGAAATATGGACTTCGTCCGTTTTCAGTTGTTGTGCATTAACTGCTTATAAGGCTTTGGGATGTTCTTAAAAATACATTTTTTACATTCTCACTTGGACTTTTTGCTTGAAATTTAGAAACCGTCAGCGATGAGCATGGAGAAAGGTTCAACCGGGATATTTTAACAACTGAAAAACGATACCAGGGTAAGTGGAGTCCAAATATGTTAGCGGATTATTACTGGACACTAAAACCTGAAGCAAAATATAGAAGAAAATCTTAATATAATAACTGTTATGTTATACGAGGGCTGCCTTTTAAGTTTTTATAAACGACCACTAGATGGCGCTGTTTATTTATTTATTTACAGTTCATTAGAACATAATTTAACTATCGGATAGGCATATTCTTACAATGTCGATATAATAGCTGCTTAAACTTATTTATGGTTTCACAATTTTTAATATTATTTGGTAGGTCATTAAAATGTTTAAGTCCTTTATAATAAAGATTTACTCGATCAGCTTCATTTGTAATTCCCACTACTCGGAGGTCATTTCGTCCTCTGGTGTTGTTGTGTATCTGTTTGACGTATCTAATTTTCTCGGTCAAATATGTGGGACAATTTTCTATCTTTATATTATAGATGAATTTCATTGCGTAATAAAATAAGCTCTGCTTTACACTCAGCCAATTTAATCGATCTAACATATCTTTTATGTGCGTATCTCTAGGCTTCCGCAATATAAATCTCATTGCCTTGTTTTGAAGTTTTTGCAGTAGTTCTATTTGTGTATCCTTAGCAAGAAATAATACCGAAGGACAATAAATAAAATGTGGCTCAATTATGCTTCTATATATTAATATTTTATGGTATTCACTTATGATGTGGCAAGTTCTATACATGAGATAAAGTTTTTGGTTTATTTTATTCACTAAATATTGAAAGTGTGCATCAAATTTAAGTTTACAATCTATCATTATACCCAAGTATTTAATTTCGTTTACTTTTTCTATTTCACGATTATTTATGTATAATTTATGATTATTATTATAGTTATTGTGTGATATTATCATATATTTAGTTTTATCTGTATTTAGTTTTAACATATTTATACACATCCACCTGTAAAGAATATTCATATCAGACTGCATTTTATTAATAGCCACATCCAAACTAACATCACTAATTGCAATCAGTGCATCGTCTGCAAATAGTCTAACATCCCCGTACTTTAAACCGTCTTTAATGTCATT
This sequence comes from Pachyrhynchus sulphureomaculatus, assembly GCA_019049505.1. Taxonomy (NCBI): domain Eukaryota; kingdom Metazoa; phylum Arthropoda; class Insecta; order Coleoptera; family Curculionidae; genus Pachyrhynchus; species Pachyrhynchus sulphureomaculatus. The sequence continues at coordinate 27,094,888 of CM032455.1, read as the reverse complement.
TATGTATATGAGAAACAGTACCGGCGCAAGGACAGAGCCTTGCGGTAGACCAATATTCACTGGTATCGCTGACGATGTCGTGTTTCCAATTTTTGTTTGTTGCTTTCTATTCGATAGATAATCTTCAAACCATTTTAATTCCATATCACGCACTCCAATTTTGTTTAGTTTCTTAAGCAATAATTTTCTGTCTATAGTTTCAAATGCTCTTTTTAAATCTATGAAAGTTGATACAATGTATTTTTTATTCATCAAATCTCCACGCCATTCACTTATAACATAATTAATTGCAGTTCCACATGAGTGTTTGCTTCTAAAACCCGATTACTCTGGAATAATAATATTGTTATCATTCAAATATTGCAGTAACTGATTTTTTATCACTGTTTCAAGGATTTTTTCGTCACTTGGAAGCGTATTTATTGGCCGCATCTCTTCAGGTTTTATAGTATATTTTATTTTTTCAATTGGCACAATTTTGGAAATTTTCCATTCGTTAGGCACTTTTTCTTGCAGCATGCTATTATTGATGATATTGGCGTATAAAAAAGCCGTGTACGTTATAGAATGTTTAATTACACCTTCAGATAAAATATTCTTACCGCCAATTTTATTTTTAAATTTTTTTAACTATTTCAATTATTTCGTTACTATCTACTGTTTGCTGTGACATTATCATTGTTGTAACGTTTGACATTTATTATTGTTAAAACAGTGGCAGCTCAGAAATTGGCCGAATAGTTTGTTTACAGTGAACGTTAAAAAAAACAGTTTTGTGAACAAATGGAAATCCCACGTGAAGGTTTTCGTTGGATGATTTTTTACGATTTTAGGTAAGATCTAACGCAACAACAATACCTCGAATCGTTTCGTTCAACTTTTGGTAGAGAATCACTATCAGAAAAGACTGTTTACAATTGGTTTACAGAATTTCGTCATGATCGTGCTTCCGTTAGCGATGAATTGAGGTTTTGAAAAAAAAATTGTCATAAATGGGAAGATCATATATAGGTTTTATAACAAAACTATTTTTTTTTTCGTTATAATGAAAAATTTATATCAAATTGAAAATAACTTTTTAAACTTAGTTCCGATGTCGCGCCGACAGTTCCCGAAAAAACCCGGGCACGTGTCACGTCACAATGTTTATTATATTTACATCACAGACAGCTGATACGAGTGTTTTAGTTTTCAATTAATTTATTCTTGTTATTATCATCAGTGTATTGATAAACTTATTGAGAATGTCTAATCTAAAAAGTTATCGTGCATGTTTCATACCATTTTCTACGAATACTACAAAAATAACTCCCGAAAAAATGTTTTTAAATGTGCCACAAGATGTTAAACGTGGAAAGCAATGGTTCCAAGCAGTACGACGTATTAACCCTAAAGTTGTAAGTATAAGTATTTTGTTTCTTATTTACTTTTACATTATTATTTTTTAAAAACTCACATTGATGTTTGAGCACCTGTAACTTCAGCCGACTTGAACCGAATGTCATTTTTGAGAAAATCTTTGACCATAAAAATACCCACAGCAGGTATATTATCAGAATTGGCCTTTGTCACACATTATTTAATTCAATTAGTAACCAACAATAATTTTGTATGCACTATACTACAATAATTTTGACCTTATATACACAGGTAGAAGTACTTACGTGAAAACACTTTAACATAATAACGTCAGAAACATAGCAGCCAATCGTGGCGCTTTCGTAATCACGTGATTTTTTTAAATTTTATGAATTTTAATTTATTTATAAATAATTGTAAAAAAAATTTAAAAAGTTTTTCGCATCGATGATTGCTTGTTTCTTTGGTTACACTGGATGAGTTGCAACCATTGCTTTAGAGGATCGAAGAACAGTTATTGCTGAATGGTATACAACAATTTGTTTGTCAGAAGTCATCGATGAAATCAGGGAAAACAACTGAAAACGTCGCATTATTCTTCATCATGACAATGCCAGCTTTCAGACAGCACGTCAAACAATTGATTATTTGACGGAGAAAAATATTGAATTAATGGCTCATTGCCCGTATTCAACTGATTTATCGCCCAATGACTTCTTTTTGTTCCCGAATGTGGAAAAAAAATGCGTGGGCAGCGATTTTCGTTACTTCAAGAAGCTGTTGAATCCTTCCAAAACCATGTTTTTGAGATACCAACTTCAAAGTGGAAAAAATGTTTCGAGAATTGGCTCGAACGCATGCAGAAGTGTATAAATCTTAAAGGCGAATATTTTTAAAAACAATAAAATGATTTGTATAGTAAATCCCAAGATATAAGATCCTGCCTTTTTGCTTTTTCAATGGGGCAATAAACGACTCTATTAAGATTTTATGCATAGTTGCCAGGTATTACGATAAACGTATTTTTATTTTACCTGCTTTGTATACCGCCCTCACTTGCACCTGCAATCATATTTGATCTATTTTTACCTATATATTTACTACCTGGCAACCCGGTTTGGAGCCCTTTAAGTATTTGATAATATAGGCCTAATGATCACACGTCCCCATTAAAATTCGAAAAATACTTTGTATTATTTTTATTTTTAGTTTTACTTACAACGTAACGGTTTTATTTTAATTATGTGGCGTCCGTGGGAAAATTGCAATAGTGGCTATCGCAAGAGAAAACATTTATCACTTGACGCTAAACAAATAGTGAAAAATGTTTACGACAGTTTGGTAAAAAGAAATTTGAATAAACAAAGTGCTTTGCAAGAAACCAGTGAACTAACAAAAACCCCAATTTCTACATGCATCATGTAGACGATTGTGAAAAAGACCTCATCAGAAGAAAAATATATTCTATGTATGAAGAGCAGTTGGTGCCGACACTACACAAAATAAAATTAACACTGGTGCAGGACGGGCCCAATATATATTGTGGCCGATCAATCCTTCACAGAATTCTCTTAAGAATGGGATTCACGTTCCGAAAAATCAACAAAAGTCAAGTAGTGATGGAGTCACAAAGATTACGAATCTTGCCACATACTTATTCACAAGAAAATAAAACGTATTGATCAGAGAATTGGCCAATAATTTACCTTGACGAAACATGGTTCGATATCCATGACACTGTGCAAAAAGGGTGGGTTGACAGCAGTACAAAATGTCAGACTAACGCACCTTCAAATAAAGGTAAACGAATAACCATTTTGCATGCTGGATCTGAAAAGGGTTGGGTTTCAAATTGTCTACTATTATCTGCAAAAAAACTTAAAAGATTCTAGTTTGGACTATCACGAAGACACGACCGCAGAACTTTTTGAAAATTAGTTTCAAAATTCCCTTTTGCCAAATGTTCTCGAACAAAGTGTTATAGTTATGGACAATGCAAGTTACCATAGTCGCCTACTAAATAAGGTTCCTAATGCAGCCAACACCAAGTCGGAAATACAGGAATATATGTTAGGAGATGACATTTATTTTGACTTTAGGTATAAAAAAGTGATCTTTTGGAAGTTTTGAAAGACTATAAATTGTTTGTGATAGTATGGCTGAGAAAATGGGACAAACTGTTTTGCGGCTTCCTCTGTATTATTATACTAGTACTGCCCCTCGGCTCCGCTCGCGTGAACTTGATTCACTACTATCGCCACTGCTTATTCCTTATGTTACCTAACTTAATAAAATATCTGCCATTATTTCCCCTTATCTCCCATTATTTCTCCTCATCTCCCATTATCTCTACATAATTTCCATTATCTAGGCTAGTCTCTGCTCATCTCCCATTATGTCTCCTTATCTCCCATTATTTCTTCTTATCTTCCATTATCTCACCATAACTCCCATTATCTAGACTTATCTCTGCTTTTCTCCCCCGTTATTTCTCCTTATCTCCCATTATTTATACTTATCTCCCATTATCTCACCTTATCTCCCATTATCTAGGCTTATATCGAATTATATAGAACATATGTATAAATTTATAAAAACACGTAAATCGGATAAGTGGTTCTCTAGTGATAAGCGCACTAACGGACAGACAGACAGGCAGACAGAGAGACGTTGCATTTTATATATATAATAGATATAGATTATTATTATTATATAACCTGGCCAAAGAATATATATATATATATATATATATATATATATATATATATATATATATATATATATATATATATATATATATATGAATTTAAAAAAGACACGTAAATCGGATAAGTGATTCTTGCGTCATAAACGCACTAATGGACAGACAGACAGACAGAGAGACATTGCATTTTATATATATTATAGATTATAGATATTCTCTGCTACATAATATTGTTCCATATTTAATGGTTTAGGCTGTATATTGGAAGGGAACGCGCTAGGGGCAACATTTTTTCCGACTTCATTCACTATTATCGTCACTGCTCATTCCTTATGCTACCTATCGTAATAAAATATAGCCTATAACCTGGCCAGAGAACATATGTATGTTTTAAAAAAAAAGTACGTAAATCGGATAGTGATAAGCGCACTAACGGGCAGACAGACAGAGAGACTATTATATTATAGATGTTTGATCCAATTGAACATATTTGGCATCAAGTTAAATCAAAAATAAGGGTACAAAATGTTTCTCTTACTTTAAGCGTGTCACTGATTGAATTAGGAAAAAAAAATTATAAATGATATACCTTGTGAAAGCTGGAAGAATTCCATTCAGCACGTTGTTAAAGTTGAAGATTCATATATTTATGTAAATACTATAAAACCACTGATAATTACCTCAGCTGATGACAGTGATAATGAAACCGAATTAGGCTTAAGTTAAAATATATTTTTATTTATACAATATGTCCTCTCTTGTAAACCCCGTTCATTCAAATTGTATATTTGTACATCTTATCCATTTGTTTTTAAATGCATCTATAAATAAACATCTCCAAAAACACTTATAATTTTATTTATTTGCATTAATGAATAAAATTCTTAAGTCCATCTCTACAACCTATCATAAACAAAAGGTCAGAATTTTTATATTGCGCACTTGAAACGGCAAAAATCAGGATCTTATATTTTAGGACAGGCTATACCAATTTTTTTTTTTCTTTCATTGTTTTTGTAAAAACACCTTTTTTTTTATGACGTAATTTTTTTTTTCAAGAATTCCAATTATATTTTACAACAAAACTATTCTTATCTGAATTTATTTTATATCAGTTCTTTCTTAAATAACCTTGTTTCTAATAGAATCTGGTATAAGGTTTCATATTGCAAAAAAAGTTCAATTTTGTTGACCAGTGTGATAGTTTCATACACAATTTTTTTTTCATTTATGAACTTGGTTCTTTAAATATTTAATTTTTTATTGGGCAACCTTTTATAACGCGTCATCGTAGTAAGAAACGTAATTTATTTTACAGTACTATTTCCTCGTTTTTGTTTTATTTTCAGTTTAAAAACCGCGTAAAAAATCACGAAACCAATTTTTACATGCCTTTTAATTGAATCGCTGCCAAGACGAATGTCTTCATTAAATCTAACTGAAACAGCAATAAATTTTTCTAATAGATGAACAGTAGATATGCAGTTTTTAAAATAATTTGAGCAGCTGACAATAAAGACAACTAAAAATAATCTTTTAATTATTTTGTTTTAAAAAAGGAAGGAAGATTATTTTTCAAATTAATTTTGAATTCTGAACATAACTTAAGGAGTTACGCTACCTTGGCGCTCGGAAAATAGGCATAAAATAAACTCCTGGACAAAATTAACGCAACAATCTGAAAATTAATTTATCTTTTTCTTATGTCAGTTTTAAAGTTTTTCGAGTAATTGAATAGTAGGCTATGCATATGTTGTTTCGTTGTTCATGACAGAAATCAAAACAATTCGTTTAGATTTTCAGTTTTAAAGACTTTTTAGAAGATAAACAATTTTCTGTAATAATGCGATAGATTTTCTTTAAAAGTAAGCTTGTAAATTGTTCCCTTTTTCAAAGTAATATGTTTTTGTGGTAGACTGTTTTATTTTTGACCCCGAAGAATTAGAAAAATGAATCGAACAAGGAATTTAACTGAACACGAGGTAGTGCGAGCCTCAGTTTTATTGGACGAGGGCTATTGTCAGAGTTATGTTGCCAATTTGTTAGGCAAACATCGTTCCACAATAAGTCGTATGGTAAGACGCTTGAATGAAGTAGGAACTTATTCTAGAAGGCTAGGGCAAGGGCGAAAACGATGCACTAGCGACCTAGATGAACGTTTTATAAGACAATATGCTTTAAGAAACAGGACTGTCACTAGTTCTATAATAAGAAACGAACTCGAAGCAGTTCCCAACGTCACAATTTCTTCTAAAACAGTGAGAAGACGGTTAAATGAAGCTGGATTAAACAGTAGGAGACCAGGCACTGCGCCCTTGCTTACTAGAGAGAACAAAGTTGCCAGGTTACGTTTTGCTCGAAATCACGAAAACTGGTCTGTGGAGGATTGGAAACAAGTTTGCTTCACAGATGAAACTAGGGTTAGTCTAAAACATCCAGATGGTCGTGAGCGAGTATGGCGAAGACCAGGAGAGAGGTTTGCTCCTTGCAATATCTCTGCACGGATTCCATTCGGCGGTGGCTCTGTTATGTTCTGGGGTGGCATCTGCTTTAATGCTCGCACAGAGTTAGTTCCTGTCCATACGAGATCTATGAATGCTGACTACTATCTTGAGAATATTGTAATAGAACATGTGATGCCTTTCGGTCATTTTGTGGGGCCCAATTTTCTATTTATACAAGACAACGCTCGACCTCACGTGGCTAGGGAGGTACTCGATTATCTTAATCAAGTTGATATACCGATTATGCAATGGCCACCAAAAAGCCCGGATCTGAATCCGATAGAACATGTATGAGATCACCTTAAAAAAAATGTGAAACGTCATATACCTGCACCTAAAAACCTGAGGGAACTTGAAAATGCAGTTATCACAGAATGGGAGCAAATTCCTCAAGATTTTATCCAAAATTTAATTAGAAACATGCCTAGGCGCATAAACGCTGTCATCCGAAGCAGAGGAGGCAACACACACTACTAGTGTCCCAGTTACATCATTAATTTTGCTACTAGTGTCCCAGTTTATTTTTTTCATTATTACATAATTTCAACGATTTTGTTATTAGGTCTTAAGAATAATTTTAATTCGAATCTTATAGAGAAATTTGGTAGCTAATTCACTTTTAAACTATCCGAATAAGTTTTTTCTAACTTTTAGTGTAACCAATGTTCATAAAAAATTATTAAAATTAATTCATTATAAAGATTTGTATGATTTAATATATTGTTGCGTCAATTTTGTCCAGGAGTGTATATATATTTTTTTACGCAGCTATTATTTATATTATATAATTGTTATTTTTCGCAAATAGATTATAGTTTTAACTACAAATTAAAAAAAATATATAATAAAAATTTTAAAATGGCGGAGATATGAACCATCTTGTAGGATCCTCTTTTGAAAATCCTTGCCACCGATGGAATTTTTTTCTCAGTCGGGAATCGTCTAAACTTCAAACAAATTATTTTTTATTGTTAATAAAGGTTATAGCTAAGTGGCCTATATATGGCAAAAATTCCAAAAAATGTTTTGTAGAAGTGACAGCCTTTCGAAAATAAACTCGGATTTTGAGCTTTGAAAATTAATAAAAAATGACCTATGCATCCAATCGAAAAAGCCGTATATCAACTTCAAGATATGTATATATATATATATATATATATATATATATATATATATATATATATATATATATATATATATATAAAGAATATGTGGTATCAATTGTATCAAAATCCGTTCAGTAGATCTCGAGATATTTTGGTCACGAGTTTGAAAAAAGTTGTTTCGAGAAAAATGCAAAAGAAAAAAGTACCGCGTCTTAAGTCTATAGTTTTTTTTTATGTTACCTTCAATCTGCGATACCATTTTGTAAAGCTTGAAATATTCTTAAAAGTATAAATAATAAATTTACCCAAAAAAAAAAATCGATTTTTTTGAAAATTTTAAGGTGGCTTAACCCCCCCGAGCGATCGGTTAACAGAAAATTGCGCAATTAGTGTTCCGTACCGTGCTTGCTGAAGTATTCTATGATAGTCACACATTCATCTTCACTATACAGTCTGTCAAGTAAGAACATAACTGCTCGTATTCTTGAAAAAATGTGTTCGAGAACATTTTTTGTCATCGATGTATTCTTTGGTGTGCTAACAACGACGCAATTACTTTAGTAAGTTGTCCAATTGCCTCCTGCGTCAATAATGGCCTGTCATCTTCGAGGCATGCGGTCGACGAGATTTTCTGCACACTCTGCAAATTTTTCGAATCTCGCGAGGCAATTTAGTAAAGTCCTCAGTCTTTCTTCTGAGCTTTCTCTATACAAGGGACCAAACGTTTTCAATAGGGTTGATGTCCGGCGATTGTGAGGGCCACTCTAGTACCTTATCGTGAGCCCGAACGAGCTGATTCGCGACATGATTTTCGTCTAGCAAAGATTTCTTCAATGTGTTTCGGAATTTAACATCATGAGTACGAAGATGTTGTCGAATGGTCTCATGGGACACATTCAAACCCGATTTTCTTAATTTTGCCGCTGCTGGATGTAGTGTCAATTTCGGATCCCGTGAAAACAAAGACCCCGTTCGTTTTTCGACTTTCCGAGTGACTTTGCCTACCGAACCACGTTTTGGTAAGTCGTCGACATTTTTCGTATCGTTAAAATGATTTACCTACTTTTTTACAACCTACTTTTTAATATATTTAGCGAGCTTTGGGGGAGGGGGTAAACGACAGCCGGGTAGCGAAGCGTTTTGATGAAAAAAACCCTCTTGTACTGGAACTCGTAACAGCTTAGGCTCTTCCTAACAGAGTAAACTAAACATCGTTGATCGGGAGTGGATATTTTTGACATAAAGAAACTATTCATAAAATGGAACTTTAAAAAATTACATCCGATTTAAATATCGATGACTGGCGGTAAAATTTTTTTATGAAAAACCCTTGTTTCTAAGGGGTGATACTTTTTACATTTATAGGGGGGAGGCATATGCCCCCTGACCTCGCCTTAGCTATTCAACAGGTTGAGATAAAAGTACTGCTGTCTTTATATCCAGGTTGCTGTTTAAATTGTTAAGCAACCAAGTATTAACTAGGTTTTTTTATAAACTGATGTGCCTTATTTCATTTATTTACTGGAGTGTTTTTTAAGTTGTCGGCTTTGACGAAATATTGTACGAGTTCGTTGCTTTTGAAAGTTTTTACAACTTTTTATTCCGAAAAATCTGTGTAATTTTGAGAATCGCTCTGAGATAATGTTTCGTACTAAAGAGGGAATTGGACCTAATATTTATTAAAAAAAACGGCCAAGTGTAAGTCAGACTTGCGCAATTAGTGTTCCGTATGCTGATTGCTTTTAAAATAAAGTTTTTTGTTACGGGGGTGTAAAATGATCAGTGACTTCACAGAACACCATAAATGAGTTTTCAACAAAGTTCTGACGGCCTTGAATTTTTTTTAAATACTATTTAAATTATTAAAGATAATGTACTCGTGATAATTTTCGTTCAATCTACACCCTGTGGAGATTATTTCAGAATTTTTTCAAAATTTTTTGATCAGTACTTTTCGAGATAAGTGGGGACAGCGATTTTTTGTAATTTTTTAAAAATAATACAAAGAAAAGTGTGCATAAGTATTACAATATATATGTTTTTATACTCGTGTTTTTACAAGCTTTCGTTTGACATTCCACTTGATGACCTGGTACAATTTTTTTTTTCATTTTCGATTTATATATATAACAAGGATTTTCTACAGCTGACGCTGTCTTCCTTCTCTCAGCCTTTGATTCCATCCGTTTCTATCAACGCAGTCTCCATCTATTAGACCCCTGTCCTCCATAGCCTCGTCCATATCGTCTCTCCACGATCGTCTGGGTCTTCCTCTTTTTCTTCTCCCTATAGGGTTCCACTCCGTTATTTTCTTTATCCACCTATTATCTTCGCTCCGTCTTATGTGTCCATACCATTTTAATCGTTTATCTTCAGTGGTGTTTATTACGTTCTCTTTGATGTTCATTCTGCTTCTTATTTCTTCATTTGTTATTCTCTCCATACGTGTCACTCTACAACATCTTCTCCAATACTCCATCTCTACCGCGTTAATTTTAGATTTATTTATTTTGTTGATCGTCCATGTTTCTGACCCGTATGTCATTATGCTTTGTATTATTGATTTGTATATGCGTGTTCTGTTTCTCTTTGTAATGTGCTTGTCCCACAGGATCGAATTTAATTGTCTTATGCATGTTCGCGTTTATCCTAATCTAGCTTTAATCTCTTTTTCTGATGTTGCGTTTTTTGAAACGATGGGTCCTAGATATTTAAATCTATCGGTTCCTTTGATTATTGTTTCGTTATCTACTTCTAGATTCTCCACGTTTCCCTCCTTTGTTGTTAGATATTCCGTTTTATCAAAGTTTATTGCTAATCCTGCTTTAGTGTATTCTTCTTTCAGTTTTCTTACCATATAACTGAGGTCTTCCTCATCTTGCGCTATGATTACTTGGTCGTCTGCGAAACTTAGAGTATATAAGTAATCCTCTCGTATTGGGACTCCCATTCCACTACATTTTTGCTTCCATTTTTTTAATGTTTGTTCGAGGTATATTTTGAATAGTGTTGGGGCTGTAGAGCATTCTTGTAATAGGCCTTTTGATGTTTGGAGTCCCTATTTTATGTCCTATTTTTATGTTCACTGTGTTGTTTTCGTAGAGAGCTTTTACTGCGTATATTAGTTCTTTGTCAATGCCTATTTCTTTCATTGCGTTCCATAATCTTTGTCTTGGTACTGAGTCATAGGCCTTTCTTATATCTATGAAGGCTAGATGAACTTCTCTATTCTTTGCCAGTTTTTTTTTCCATTGTTTGTTTTATAGTGTATATGTGGTCTATACATGATTTTCCGGCCGTAAAGCCTGCTTGGTCTTCTCCAATTTTTCCTTTTATATTTTCCTCCATGATATTTTTAATAATTTTTCCATACAAACGTCCCATACTCGATATTATGCTTAGGCCTCTATAGTTTGTGCATTTTCTGCGGTCTCCTTTTTTAAATATAGATACTATATAAGCTTTTGACCATTCCTCTGGTATTTTTTCTCCATTTATCGCTCTGTGGAACATGTTTCTCAGCATTCGATGTAATTTATTAGACCCGTACTTAATCATTTCATTTACCACACCCCCAGACCCTGCAGATTTATTATTTTTGAGTGTTTTTATTGTCTTCTTTACTTCTTCATAGCTTAGTTCTATCTCTTTTATTTCCTTATTCTGTTCTTCTTCAGGGTTCTCTTCTTGGAATTCTTGTCTATCTTCTGTTAGCAGCTTCTTATAATATTCTTCCCACTCGCTTTCTGGGATGTACTCTATATACGTCTTCTCTCTATTGTTAGTCCTTAATGCTTTAATTATTCTCCATGACTCTGTACTTCTAGTTCCTCCTATATACTTCCCATCTCTCGTTCTTTTCTTTGTTTATCATCCACCTCGTTTCTGAATTTTTCTCTTTATATTTCTGTAGATCTTCTTCTGATTTTGTATTCAGCCATTTTTCGTATAGTCTTTTTTTCTCCTTTATAGATTCTTTGGTTTTTTCACAGATTCTAATTATATGTTTCTCATTCTCGTTGTCTTCTTTGCCTAATGCTTCTAGGGAAGCCTGTTTGATGCATTCTTTTATGTGGTCATACATCTGTTGGAGGTTGTCGTAGTTAAATTCATTTAATTTTTGATCTAATCGTCGTCTATATAGGTCTCTTATCGTTTCGTCTTGCAGTAAGTGTATTTTGTATTTTATTTCTTTTTCTGCTTTTTCTGTTATCTCATTAGTATTTCTGTTTTCTTTATCTATTGTTTCTTTTTGCTTTATTGTCTTGCACCACGGTACTTTTTTATATTTGCTATTAATAGTCTATGGTCTGTTCCACATTCTGCCCCTCTCTTTACTCTTACGTGTTTTATTTTGATAGTGGTATCGTTTTTAATTAATAATAATTTTCGATTTCACCCCCCAAAATTTAGCTTCATAAATTACACGGCGCTGATAAGGCCATCAGTATTAGTGCCTAATTTGAACTGTCTATGTCAAATAGTTTCGGAGAAAATCGGGTGTGACCGACAGACAGATAGACACCGAAGTGATCTTATAAATGGTCCGTACGGGACACTAAAAATATTCCAGTTATATGGCAATGACCGCTCATTTTATTTCAAGTGCAATTTTTATCTAAATAATTTCGATAGAGGGCGAGACTCAATTCAACATGACCCCAGATCAGGAAGATCGGTTAAGGTAAGAACTGAGAAAATCATTTTGATTTTTCTGGATTTATTGCGGTCAGATCGAGGAATGAAGGTCCCCCCTTGCTAAAGAACCGGAGCTATCTGAAGCTATACTCTCCAAGAGTGTCCACGAAGGTTTATGGTTGGAAAAAGTTTTTGAACGCCTTAAACTTCTTAGAGCAGATCAGAAACCGGAAGTAAATTTCTCAAGAACACTTGGCTACTTCAGGGAATGATGAGAGTCATTTTTCGCGAATTGTCAATAATCTAGCTTTTCTCTAGTTGTTTCAGTCCATCCAAAAAAAAAAATCTCGTATTTATGAATCAGAAAACAACGGATGTCACCTCATCATCTATAGAATGGATGCTGTAACTTGACGAATCGTCATGTAAGAGCAAAGTTATGGTCACAACAGTGATGTCTAGATGAAATCAACGCCTAACTGCTCCTCAAATTACCGCTGTTTTAAATTAAACTTGTATTAGATCAGCCTCTGTGACCAATGTTAAGAACTATCTGCACACCTAAGAGGACATGTAGCTGCAAGTATATGTGCCCTCATTTTGTCCGTCCTACCTGTTGCGTTCACGCAATAAGCCAAGCAAAGAGTGACCCCAAAAACAGGCCAAAAATCGCCCGTTTTGACACCCTCGAATTCTGATTCAAATTGTATGCTGAACGATTGTTAATGAAGAGGACTTGCTCATGAGAAAGTTTTCAGTGGAGTATACTTTTGGTTTTTGAGGTATGGGGGATTGAAGTTATAATACGCCGGTGATATAAACAAATATGCTCGATCAAATAAAGTTCTATAGCTAGATTTTTACCCCACTAGATATCAACACTTCTAGAAACCCCCCCAATACGAACTTGCAGACAAGACGTATTTTTGCCATTCCGATTTTGCACCCCCTTCACCCCCATTTTCGCTAGATTTCCACCCCTAGAAAATGCGGTACACTTTTGGCATCGCTACGTGTATGTGTCAAAATGTAAATGGCCTATTTTATTTTTATTTTTTTATGGGTCTAGCACACGTGCTACAGGGAAGTCCCTAAAGCGCTAGAGAAGCGACACGTGTGCGGAGAAAGCGATTCACGGTGTTCTTGAATCGCTGCAAATTGTACTCGGTGGGAAACACAGTCCTGGGCAAATTATTCCAAAGGGATGATGTTCTCCATATAAAAGACTGCTTAAAAAGCGTTGTACGAGAGGTAACAAGCGAACCTCATACGGATGTGAAGTATTAGCGAGACGTGTACTTCTAATATGCACCGCTCTGGGAGGAATTAAGCGGGCCACATCCTTCGAACACTTTGCATGAAAATACTTGTAGAATAGGCTCAAGTCGCCAACCGTTCTTCGATATTCCAACGAATCAAGGCCGCCGGTCAGTTCCGGGTCTCCAATCAGACGAACAGCTCTTCTCTGAATAGAATCCAACAAATGCAGTGTATGTTTGGCAGCGGAGCTCCAAACATGGGAGCAGTATTCCATAGTTGGTCAAATTTGAGCTTTGTAAAGAATTAACAGTTGTGGAGTGTAAAGCTTTCTGGTTCGAAATAATATTCCCAACTTTTGAGAAGCATGCCTGCAACATGTTCATGCCAGGACATATTTGCTCCCAAATTAACGCCCAAGAAATTGAGTGACGATGTTAGAGGAATGGAGTGCCCCGACATGAGTATGTCGGGTTCAACAACGTTAATTTTTTTAGAAAAAACTGCCACCTGGGTTTTTATGGCGTTAAATTCCACTTGGTTACTGTCACCCCAAGATAGAATTTCTTCCAGGACTTTGTTAAGTTGAATGACTTCCTGCTGTCTGCACTTATTCGTCTGAGTAGCCGATGTTCGAGCCTTCAAAGTGAATGAAGAGATAAGTGTACTGTCATCTGCAAAGCTTTCTTTTCCAGCAGATCGTTAATATAAATGAGAAAGAGAGTAGGAGACAGTATGGAGCCTTGGGGTACACCGGCGTTGATAGTGAAGGTGTTAGAAAGAAATCCGTCGACTGCCACTCGTAAAGAACGTTCTCTGAGGAAACATGAGAGCCACAAACAGAACTTTTCAGGCATACCATAAGAACGTAGCTTAGTCAACAGCCCATCGTGCCAAACACGGTCGAATGCCTTGGATATGTCAAGAGCAACCGCTCGAGATTCTCCAAAGTGTTCAATTACGTTGTTCCAAACATGTGTTACATAAGTCAGAAGATCTCCTGTTGATCTATTTTTACGAAAGCCATATTGGTGAACGCTAATAATGTTGAATCCTTCAAGATATTTTAGAAGATGCTGATTGATAGCCTTTTCCATGACTTTCGATATTATTGGGAGCAGTGCGATTGGTCGGTAGTTATTTGGCAAGGTCTTCTTGCCTTTTTTAGGTATCGGCTGAACTGTGGCACATTTCCAGCAGGAAGGAAATATTCTCTTTCTGTAGGATAGGTTGGAAAGTCTATAGAAAACTGGTGTTAGTTTTCTCGCACAGTTGTTGAGAACTATGGCAGGTATTCCGTCAGCGCCAGAAGCCTTTTTGGTGTCTAGCTTCATCAAAATACGTTTTATGATACGCTGTCTGAAGACAACATCGGGCATCCTTGACTGCACTATGGGAATAGTAGGTGGTGTTTTTTCCTTGGAAATCGACAGTAGAATGTGAAGCAAAGAGTTCAGCCAACAAGTTCGCTTTCTCAACAGGTATTATTGCAATAGAATTATCTGGCCGTGTGAGTGGTGGTATGGTGGATTTGGTGAAATTTTGACTAACTGCCTTAGCGACTGACCAAAAGGACCTGGAATTGTTGGGACAAGCGAGAAGTTTCTTTCTAATCCGTTGATTGTGGGCCTCCTTGGTTTCGTCGATAATTTCTTTGCATCTGTTTCTGGCACGAACAAAGGTGTTACGATTTATGCTGTTAAGATTTTCACGCCATTGTCGGTATGCAAGATGTTTAGAAGCAACAGCTTCTTTGCATTTTCGGTCAAACCAAGCCTTGCCGTTGGAAGGGCATTTCTTCGAAAAACAAACGTCTAACCAAGGGAATATTCGAAAATATTCCATGAGAGGGATCCGTGTTGGTTCATCAATAAGCTGAGTTAAGCCACAACTGATTGAAAATGATTCGGCTTCACGACCTTGTTCATCGGTAGTATTTGAATATTTAAGCCAGTTGATGTTGTGGACATTAAAGTCGGCCAGGATGGCAATTTCGGCATTTGGATAGTTAATTTGTAAATGATCGATGGTGTCTGCAAGAGAAGCGAAAAGTGTTCTAAAGTTAGTATCACTTTTTTATACCCATAAAATATGTCTACATCGTTTATTATAACACCATTTGTGTAACATATATCCAAATAGGTTTGAAGGCGAAAATGGTAACATACAATTTGTATCAGAATTCAAGGGTGCCAAAACGGACCAAACGGGGTTACTCTTTGCACTTATTTGTGGGACACCCTAAACCTCTGAGTAAATAATTTATTTTATGTGAACTAAATGGTTTGCTAAGTAATTAACATTTCAAGATATATTCGTAGTGTTATAAATTATAATTGGTGACTAAACTAGTTAGTACTTCAATAATTCATATTTTATCTCAAAAAACCAATCTTTTCAACTCAGCCACTGCAACAGAGGCACCGAAGGCTAGTTAAAAGAAATCAACCGTATAGAAATGTTTCAAGGTCAGTTCCAACAGTTTTTTTTATTGTTACTGGTGGCTTATAAATTGGGGCAGAATTTATTTCTTGCTTGCGGGACAGGCCAATGACTCGACGACGACAAGGGCGTAGAATCTCGCATCGCGTCTGGTGGCCTTGGAATAAGTTGCCCTTTGAATTATTCATAATTTTAGTTGGTTCATTTATTAAGTTGGGAAAGGTTGTAGGGTGTACAAAGAGTGTATTATTACGCGGTTTTTTTTTTCTATTGGGTACTTATTTTCGACTAGCATTGAGTGTGTAGGCCTATTGTGTGTATGCCCTCCGTTACCTTTTGAGTCTACTCTCTTACATACATATTTTCATACATTGTGAACCCATGAAAACCTCTTAAATAATTCATTTTTTATTTATCGTAATATGACAGTTCACGTAGAAAATTTGTTTCTATCATATACATATAACACGTGACTGAAAGTTTTTGGTCGAACCTCTTAAAACACATTTTTTGCAAAATTCGTCTTTATTCATCAATATAGTCTCCTTCAAGAGCGATACAATCAGTCCAACGCTTTTCTAACATACGTATACATATACGTACCTTTCTTGTAGAAGAATTTTTCTTTGTCTTCAAAATCGGCCTCAGTTTCGGGGATAACTTCTTCATTGGAGTCAAATCCCTTTCCCGCGAGCATTTTTTTGGGGTCTGTGAATAGATAATAGTCGCTGGGGACCAAATCTGGAGAATAAGGTGGATGAAGAAGAAATTCATGCCATTTTGCCATCATAACCATTGACTTGTGACACGGTGCATTGTCTTGATGAAAGAGCACTTTTTTCTTGTTCATTTTGGGCTGTTTCTTTGCGATTTCTGCCTTCAAACGCACCAATAACTTTATATAATATTCGCTATTGATGATTTTTCCGTTTTCAGCATAGTCGATCAAAATTATTCCATGCGCATCCCAAAATACAGAGGCCAAAACCTTCCCAGCCGACTGTTGTGTCTTTGGTCGCTTCGGGCGGCTTTCACCGGTTGCTGTCCACTCAGCTGACTACCGATTTGATTCCGGTGTGTAGTGATGGATCCATGTTTCATCCATTGTCACATATCGCATGAAAAAATACTTTTTATTGCTCTTAAACAGATCCAAACAGCGCTCAGTATCATCAACGCGTTGTTATTTTTGGTCCACTGTGAGCAAACACGGTACCCATTTCGAACAGAGCTTTTTCATGTCCAAATGTTCATGCAAAATATGACCAACACGTTTTGATATCTTCAGGGTGTCAGCTATCTTACTTAATTTCTCTTTACGGTCATTCGAAACAATTTTGTGGATTTTTTTGAAGTCTTTCGGTGTAACTACCTCATTTGAGCGTTTAAATTGAGCATACCAGTAATTGATGAGTGTTTTCCAGGGGCAGAGTCCCCTTAACATTTATCAAGCCATTGCTTTGCTCGAAGGGTATTTTTTCCCATCAAAAAACAACATCCAAAGAATGGATGAAGATCGAATCCCAAAACAAATACTAAAATGGCAGCCAGAAGGCAGGAAAAAGCGAGGTGGACCGAGAACATATTGGAGAGAGGAGATAGACAGGAAAATTGAGGAAGGGAATCTTGAAGATTTATGCAACTACCGAAAGAGATGGAGGTTGAAGGTCGGAAAACGTCGGAGAACGTTATATATATATATATATATATATATATATATATATATATATATATATATATATATATATATATATATATATATATATATATATATATATATATATATAGGGTTACAGGGAAAGTCGTCCTAGATAATTAAGGACGTTATAGTTTAGGTCGTTTGTGACCGATTTGACTCTATGACATGATGTCCTAAACTTAACCGTTTTCGAGATATTGAAGTTTAAAGATTTTCTAAAAAAAAACATGTTTTTTTGCTTTTATATCGATTTTTTTATTAGAGGTTCTCGAGTGCGATTTTTTGGTTATTTTTAGTTAGTCTGTATGTCAAGTATTAAAAATCATCAAAAAAATTTGAACTAGTTACTAACAGTTTCAAATGGCGGCTTGTTAATGTTTCTAAATTACGAATTTTTACTAAGTGTTTCCTACTTTAAATTAATAAAAAGAAAAAAAAAAAAGGAAGTTATTCTGAAAATTATTTTAAAAACTTTTAGGTCTTTTTAACTATCTAAAACGGTATAATATCTACTGGATCTATTGAAAATTCTAAGAAAATGAGATTTTAATAGGCCCAAATGTAGAGTAACATAATAATAGAATTTAGATACTACCAATTACCGGTTTACTACCTGCACCTTCAAACAATAAAAAGGGTTGGGTAAGCATTTTTTTCCGGTCGGGGTACTCTCTGTGCGAGTGACATTTTCTGTTCACTAAACATTATTGAATGATTTTTAGTCTGCTCATGCGATTCGTCCGTGGTAGATGTGCTATACCGTGCTTTTCAAAAATATCTGTGTTTCATCTTCTGACTGTGTGAATTGGCTCGTAACTGGATTTTGATCTCTGCTTGTGAATATGGCAACGTATACCAACGAGGAATATGCTGACATCCTAATGTGTTACGGATTTTGCGAAGGAGTGTCGTCGCGTGCACGTGATGAATACATACTGCGATATCCTACTCGTCGTGTACCTGATGTTAGCGTATTTGATGGAACTTATCGAAGACTACGAGAAACTGGTTCCGTACAAAGACGGCGGACTGACAGGGAACTACCACGTATCTTTGACGAAGACGAAGAAAACGAAATACGACGTCTCTTTGAGGTGGACCCAACCACATCTACAAATGTTGTCGCACAATAGCTTGGTATTTCGCAGTGGAAGGTATGGTTTGTAATGCATACTGTTGGGCAACACCCTTACCACTGTACGCCCGTGCAAGTCATTGAAGAAGGGGATCCGTCGCGACGATTAGAATTCTGCAGATTTATGCTCAATACCGATGTCGAAGATGCATCTTTTTTTAAGAAAATACTATGGACTGACGAGTCGAAATTCGACAAAGACGGTCTTACAAACTACCACAATGCCCACTATTGGGCTTCTAAAGAGGAAGGCAACCTAAACAAAAAAAGAACGAAAGGACCACAAACAAGATTCAGCTTAAATGTGTGAATAGGTATAATTTCAAATTATTTGGTTGGGCCATTCTTCCTGCCAGATAATTTGAATGGCGAGGAATACGACAATTTTTTGCGGAACGATTTACCTAATTTGATGGAAGACCTACCTATTGGTTTGAGACAAAACATGTACTTTCAACACGATGGCTGCCCAGCTCACTACAGAGGAGGTGTTCGTGCATGGCTCAATGACAATTATCCCAACAAATGGATTGGAAGAGGCGGACCCATACCTTGGCCGGCGAGAAGCCCAGACCTAACACCTATGGATTTTTATGTGTGGGGTCACATGAAAAGTCTCGTATACGACCAGATGACTCCTATCGAAAACGTGGATGTCCTAAGACAAAAAATAATTGATGCGGATGACGAAATGAGGCGGCACCTCACAACCAGCGTTGTGAAAAGTAATTTAAGAAAAAGAATGAGAATTTGTGTTAGAAATAGGGGGCGACCATATAGAACATGAATTATAATTAATAAAAAATTTTAAATTGCAAGGTTTTTTGTTTTTTTTTTGTGTATTTTTCGTATTTTCACCTAGAACTAAAAATTTACTTTTTGCTACCCGAGCCCGCTTTAGGTGTCATTCTGTGTACAGTTTTCCTATTAAACTCCTAGTATTATACCTTTTTTGATAGCTAAAAAGACGTAAAAGTTTTTAAAATAATTTGCAGAATAACTTCCATACATTTTTTTTTTCTCTTTATTGATTTAAAGTAGGAAACACTTGGTAAAAATTCGTAATTTAGAAACATTAACAAGCCGCCATTTGAAACTGTTAGTAACTAGTTCAAATTTTTTTGATGATTTTTGATACTTGACATACAGACTAACTAAAAATAACCAAAAAAATCGCACTCGAGAACCTCTAATAAAAAAAAAAATCGATATAAAAGCAGAAAATCTTTAAACTTCAATATCTCAAAAACGGTTAAGTTTAGGACATCATGTCATAGAGTCAAATCGGTCAGAAACGACCTAAACTATAACGTCCTTAATTATCTAGGACGACTTTCCCTGTAACCCTGTATATATATATATATATATATATATATATATATATATATATATATATATATATATATATATATATATATATATATACATATATATATATATATATATATATATATACATATATATATATATATATATATATATATATATATATATATATATATATATATATGTATATATATATATATATATATATATATATATATATATATATATATATACATATATATATATATATATATATATATATATATATATATATATATATATATATATATATATATATATATATATATATATATATATATATATATATATATATATATATATATATATATATATATATATATGTATGTATATATATATATATATATATATATATATATATATATATATATATATATATATATATATATATGTATAACCGAGGCTTCACTTACGCTATATAAGGGTTATGGAAAGTAAATTTCTTGCCGCATAATAGTCACACACAATTACTGGTTTTGTGAAAATCGTGCCTATGAAAGGCACACTTCGCTCTAGCAAAACGCTTCATAGCGACTAAATTTTCGAGGAGTAAGGTTATGCTTTTAGTCGTTACTTTGCCCCTGACACACGAAATTCGATTTTTTCCATTGTTTTGAAAATATCAAAAGTAGCGTCACTAAAACCGCTGTAACTCGAAATGTCATGAAATTTTGACACGTATCGTTTGACGGTTGGTCCTTTTTAAAAATCATATGGATTTTTTTTTAAAAGGGCGACATCTTTGTGTCTGACCAAAAACTTTTCAGCCTGGTTAATGGTTAACTACACATAGTGAGGAGTTCATGATCGAGTTTTCAGCATCGGAGAGGATGGATTGATTGTTACTAGAAAGTTCTTTCTTAAAAATTTGGTATTTATTCGACAAAAACAAAGTTACTAGAAACTGCAATGTTCATAAAATCAATAAAACTAGACACATTCATGGAGAATTTCACCACTTGTACAGCGAGTTACGAGAACACCCTGGAACATTTAGTTCATATTTTCGAATGAGTACTTACTAGTACATTTGATTATATTTTGGAGAGAATAAAACATAAGTTGTTAAAAAAATGGACAAATTGTAATCAGAATCCTATCGATCCTACTGAACATTTTGCAGTTACGTTACGGTAAGGTAACAAAACGAATTTGTAATATTATGTGCTCACATTTATTTGTAACTTATGGCAGCACATAAACGTTATATGGCAGCACATAAACGTTATATGTCAAATTTTCATCAGAAAAGGTGCTTACACAAGATGCAATGTGGGATTTGAATATTCCTGTCTCATAGGCTGCAAGTCCGTGAATTGTGAAATATTTTCGTGACTTTTTGGATGTGTTTGTGTCTGAGTTGTATATAATTTCCCGAATATGAGAAACGTTCGGAGTGTTCTGGCATTCATTTCCGTAAACAGAATAGTACACCAGTTCTTGAATTTTCTTCCTTAATAACATTTTTTGTCTTTGTGGAAGTTTTCTCACATGAGGCAGTAAACTCTCAAAAAAGCTTGATCCCACAGAGCATTTTTAACAAAAATACAACTAATTAATTCTTCTGAATTCATTTTTTGCGAAAATACTAACAGCGATGAGAGCAGAGAAATCAAATTTGTTTGATCGCTTCGATTTGCTCCACTATATCAGAGCGTGACATAGGCCTTAGTATGCGTGTTCCGACAGAAAAAGATGTGTTTGTGTTCGTCGCGTTGCTCCCCGCTCTCATCTTTGTTTTTCTCGCTGCTCCAGTATGTACTCAGCCTAACTGACATGTCACTAACTGGCTTGATACTTGGGCATGTTGCTCTAAATATAGCATTTATAGTTGGGGCAACAGAAAGGTATGTACCAGGTGTACAAGTATGAAATGCGGATTTTTTTTTCTAAAAAGGCATGTTAAATTCGGATGAATGATAAAAAGTGCTTTATTCAAAGTATGCGCCATCGCTTGTTATACATTTTTCCCATCTTTCGGGCAATTTGTGAATACCACTCCAGTAAAAATCTTCCCCTTTTGCTGCGAACCATTCATCGAGCCATTTTCGTAGGAACCAAAGCGCTGCTCAGCAAATGCGTGACCCATCGATGCAAACAAGTCGGAAGGAGCCAAGTCTGGTGAGCAAGCCGCATAGGGTAGAACTTCCCAGCTGAGCGCTTCCAACGTGTCGCGAATTGGTTTTGCCGTATGTGATGGAGCGTTGTCATGATGACTTTGTGTTGCCTCTTTCGGTATTATGGCCTTTTTCAAGCAGCGAACGGTTCAAATCGGTCAATTGTTGTTGGTAACGTTTAGTATTAACCGTTTCCCCAGGTTTTAAACAGCTCATAATAGACCACGCCCCTCTGGTCCCACCAAACTCAAAGCATCTTCTTTCTGCCAAAGCGATTCGGTCTTGCGGTCGATGTGGATGGTGCGACTGGGTCTACCCATAATTTTTTGCGCTTGGGATTCTCAAAATAAATCCACTTTTCATCCCCTGCAACTATACGATGCAAAAACGACTTCCTTTTGTACCGAGCGAGCAAAATGTCACACGTGTTTTTGCGTTTTTCCATTTGCCTGTCGTTCAACTTATGTGGTACCCATCTACCGGTCTTCTGAATCTTTCCCATCTCTCGTACCCGATTGGAAACAGCTTGTTGACTAACGCCCAATTGCTCGGCGAGTTGTTTTTGTGTTTGCGAATCATCTTCGTCCAACAATGCTTGCAATTTCACATCTTCGTATTTTTTTGGCGGTTTTCCACGTTCCTTGTCTGCAACATCGAAGTCACCACTTTTGAAACGCCGAAACCATCGTTCACACGTATCTAGCGATGGAGCATGTTCACCATAAGCTTCTCGAAGTAGTCGGTATGATTCAATAGCAGTTTTCTTCAAATGAAAACAAAAAATTAATGCTCTCCGCGAATGCTCGTTGTTCGGTATAAATTTCGACATATTAACCATAACACTATGCACACACTTTTCCAATTTATCACGCGTGCGCGTCTGACACTTGTTGATGACACCACAAAATGGCGCAGTGTCAAATCTTTATAGCACAAACTGCATTAGTGCACCATCTGTTGTCTGAAATCCGCATTTCATACTTGTACACCTGGTAAATAAAATGATTTGATAGGCAATAAAACTTCGTTACAAAAGAGCATTTTTACCTGAAAAATACCTGGGAATAGATAGCACGCCTCTGATATAGAACCGCCGGTCAATCCACTGGCATTTTTATTACTATCAGTTTCAAATAAATAGGGTATAAGACAGTAACATGATAAACATCATAATAATATTTCGCATTTTTTGCCAGACAATTTCTTCAGTACAAGAACCGAACGAACCCTGGATTTAACTAGTATAAGGCGTAAATCTTACCTAATAAGAATTTGATCTTCAGCAGGCGTCCGAAGGCAAAAAGACATTTTTTGTTCCTATTTTTATGTAACACGAAACTCCCGAAGCTTTCGAGGAGCTGCAAGATGTAATGAGTTGATAAACCTTGGCGAAACGAGTTGGCCAAATGATTTATTGTGGCTAAGTCAGAACAAGGTGGTGGCATTGGAAAGAATAATAATTAAGGTTGGCGTCTCGGCACGTTGGAAAGAAATAACGTATTTTTTAGGAAATTTATGAAATAACTTGAAACCCTTAATACGGTAACCTGACGTCTTATACGGAATTATAAATTATAATTCAATTTTAACGTAAATAATTTATAAAAGGAAATGTCAGATTTCCGTTGTGAATAGTATGCCAAACTTTTTTTGTTATTATTATTAGAGACGTAACCGGTAGTACGTTTTAGGATTCGGCAAAATTGGATACCCGGCTACGTAGGATTCGGCAGAATCGGGTACCCGCGCTAGGTAGGATCTGACAATATCTTTTAAGTTTTTTATTACAGTAGGTGCTCGATTATGTGAACCAATAAATACCAGGGGTTTTCATAAAATCAAATTGTTCATATAATCAAAAAGATATTTTTATTTAAAAAACAGTTACATTTTAGGGAAATATTGTGTGATTTGTGTTTGAATTTTTTTTTGCAGCCAAACTTTTCTGCAAAGCCTTATTTCTGCATTTTCGCAATACCAATAAATCATTGGTATTAAAAATATTTTTTTCACTCCAAATAATTGCCTTATTAAATGCGTCCAAAGCTTCCGACGAATTAATTTCCAACTTTTCATTATTTTCATTTTCATAGTCAGAGTCGTCATTGATTAAATTATCTTCGTCTTCATCATTTTGCTCATCTAAATCATCTTCATTCCACTTCACAATATCCTCTCTTGAATATTCAACCTGAAAAATATATTTTTTATTAAATACGTAAATGATTTATGCAATTAACAAAATTACTTCACTGTTTACTTCTGTCAACAAATTCTGAACTTATTTGAGCGATTCCTCCATTTTATTTTTGTATTTTTCCTTCAAAATGCTGAGTGGAATGTTTTCTTCCGGATCAGAGTCATCATTGCTCTTTTCTTTCAGTGAAATCCAAAATATTTTTCCAACATTTTTTTATCGTGTCAATCTCAAGCTTATTCCATGCTAATGATAGGTTTATTACAGCATCTTTTATTGTTAAACGCTTTAAAAGTTTTGAGAGATCCTCAGATTCTGACGATAAAATTGATGACAACAAGCTTGACCTGTAGTAAAGTTTTGTGATTCGAAGAACATTTTGATCGATTAGCTGAATCAAGGGTGTTACTTTTGGTGGCATGTAAATAACAAAGATTTTTCCATCACCGGTTTGTAAATCTTTTGCAGGTGGATGGCTTGTGGCATTATCCAATAACAGAATGGCAGTTTCGGGTAAACCTTTTTGTTTTAAAAATGTTTTCACCTGAAAATGTATATACGCGAACTTAGTTAATTCGAACATTTTCATATGGCATATTCGCTGACTTACCTGAGGAACAAAGCATATATAAAACCAATTCTTAAAAATGTCCACAGTCATCCAAGCATTTTTTGAATAATCAGAGGGGGAGTAAAGTTCTTGAAGCACCTAGGGTTCTTTGCTTTGCCTAATATGAAAGGTCTAACTTTATGTTCTCCAGACGCATTTGTGCAAGCGAGAAAAGTAAGTCGTGCTTTTTCAGCTTTCCTTCCTGGAGCGGTTTTTTCGTCATTCGTTACCAATGTTTTCTCAGGTAGCAGTCTCCAAAAACAAGCCAGTTTCATCTACAGTATAAATTTGATCATTTGTTAAATTCAGTTTACATATGACTGAACAAAGATCTTGTTTAAATGGCATGTACAAGCTCAGGGTTTGTAGATAATTTTTCACCAGATATCTTCAAAAATCTAATGCCAAATTGCAGAAAAATGTTGGTGTTTCCTTTAGAATTTCATTTAAGGATTTTGCTTTGTTTTATAAGTTCACTAGTCACTGGGTCACTAGTCCTAGGGCTTTCTCCTGACTTTAACGTTTTTCTTTCAATAATACCAACGCATTTTGTTGTTACGCTAAGAATATTCGCTTTATTTTTTTAATTGCACAAACAGGAGATTTAGCTATATCATACTTTTTTGCAAGGTGTGTAACACTCACTCTATTTTCCAAATTCTTTATGATGTCACTTTTTTCTGATAGTGTTAACACTTTTCGTTTTATATTTTCCAATTGGAAGCACTAAAGTCACTAAATATTTAATATCAAATGGACAGACCGGACACCAAAGGTAGCACGATAATCGTCCGGCAATACTAATCTAACCTAAATACATTCAAATAACAAGAATATTTTCCAAGAGAAATCCCCTATTAGCACTGGGTAAGCACCGAAAATTGTTCATTTAATCGAGATTGCTTCTGTTCACTCTATAGAACCTCTAATATTAAGTTTCCACTGTTCACTATAGTGCAGTGGTGCCAAACTCAATTTTGCAGAGGGCCATATATTAAATTTAGAATGTGTAGGCGGGCCAGATTCAAATAAAAAAAATGTACTGAATTATTATAACATTTTATTTATTTAATTATATAGTATATAATATACGGTTGTTAAAAATTATATCAAAGTTATAAAAGAGGGTAATTATTTTGAGCTCGAAGATCCAGATACCTGACTTCTCTTGTTTTTGACAAGCTCATTGATGTCAGGTATCATATTCGTTGTAGTTATTTTAAGAATTGATTGGAGATGTTCATTCGAAAGTCTTGTGCGATGTTTGTTCTTATTTATTTTCATGACGGAAAACATCTGCTCACATAAATAGGTGCTACCAAACATGCAGAGAATGCGTGCTGCATGCTTTTTTAATTCCGGGTAGTTATCCAAACTCTTGAAATATTGTGTATAAAATGTAAGAGCGTTAATCTCTTTAAATTTTTCTTTCAAAATACTGTCCGATTGAAGATCTATCAACTCCATTTGCAAATGAACTGGTGCCTGTGAAGCTTCAAAATTGAATGGATTGTTGAAAATTGGGAATTCCATTTCATTCATTTTGTGAAAGGCTTCAAAACGATTGTTGAATTCCGTGATCAGATTTTGCAGAAGTTGAGAATATTGATCCAATTTTTTTTGGTTCACTGTGCCAAATGATTTTAAATGAGGGAAATGATCCAAAGTTTGATTTTTTACCTGATTTTCCCACAGCCTCAACTTTGTTTCAAAGGCTTGAATACATGAATACATTTGAGTGACAATCAGATTTTTACCCTGTAACTTTACATTCAGATCAGTCAAGTGTTTATTCATATCTACCAAAAAGGCACAATCAACCCACCAGTCATTGTCATAATCACTTGGGTTGCCTTTTTCTAACATGAAAGCTTGAATAGGGTCACGTAATGCAAAAAATTTTTCTAAAACTACTCCTCGACTGAGCCAACGAACTTCGGTGAAGTAAGGAACATCAGAAAACTTTTCGTCCAAATCTTGTAAAAACTGCCTGAACTGCCGGTGATTTAGTCCTCTGCTCCTTATAAAATTTACTATTTTAATTATAGGTTGCATGACATGGTCCATTTTTAAATGTTTGGATGCCAATGATTCCTGATGAATTATACAGTGAAATCCCACAAAATTCCCTGATGTTTTCTGTTTTAATTTAGTTACAACGCCCGAATGTTTGCCAGCCATGGCAGGAGCGCCATCCGTAGTTGTGCTGCTAAGTATATTCCAGTCGAGTTCATATTCTGCTATCAAATGCTCAATTGCAGAATAAATATCATTTGCTGTTGTAGTACCTGTCAATGGAACGCACTTTAATAGTTCTTCAGTTATTTCAAAGTTACTGTTAATACCTCGTATAAAAACAGCAAGTTGAGCTGTATCAACAGTATCAGTGTTCTCGTCAACAGCCAGTGAAAAGTTTGTAAATTCCTTAATTTTCTCCTTCAGTTGAAGAACCAAATTTTGAGATAAATCATTTATTCTTGAAGCAACAGTGTTTCTTGACAGCGAAATATTTTGAATTATTGACTTTTGAAATGGAAATGAAACATCGGCAACTTTCAACATACAGTCTTTAATAAAATCACCATCAGTGAAAGGTTTTGATCTCTTCGCGATTTCTAATGCAATAAAACTTGATTTCAGGGCATCTTCGCTCTCAGTATTAGCTTTAGTAAACATCGATTGTTGACCTTGAAGATTTTAAAGATGACAATGTGTCCATTCTTATTTTTTCAGTGTAACAATCGAATTTTGATTTATGATTCGTATTATAGTGTCTCTTCAAGTTAAACTCCTTACAAACAGCAACTGTTTGATTGCAAATCAAACACAGTGGTTTACCTTTCCATTCTATGAAAAAATATGCAATTTTCCATTTAGACTGAAAAACTCTGCACTCACTAGCAACTTTACGTTTTTGTGACATTATGCCAAAATCGTAACAATTATGGAACTCGACACAACAATTATGGATATCGCACGCGCACGACACAAACAAATGCACAATACCTTCACAATCACTACTTCGCAGTACAACTAAAATCCTTCTCCGACCGTATCGCCTCGATTACTCGACTCACACTCAACTGACTCACGTCGCGCCGACGCACTCCTTTATAATATCGATAAGGAAGGTTCTAGTCTAGACTCGAAGCGCGTGGAAGATTCTATTGTTCTCAACAAAAATAATAGGGTATTTCCGCTTGTTGCTAAGAGATGGCGTTACTGTTTATCTCTCTCGCTTTTCAAGGCACGCGCTGCCCTTGAAATTACTTATAAATGTAGTGTGCGCATTTTAAAACTTTCGTAGAGGAATCGAGTGAAGTTCTAAAAGCTCTAAAAAACATGATTCTTCTTTCTGTGACACATTGCGAACGCGGGCCTTATTGATACGTCCCGGGGCCGGATGCGGCCCGCGGGCCGTATCTTTGACATCCCTGCTATAGTGGATAGTTCATACAAAAGGGTGTTCACATAACCGAGCATCTACTGTATTTTCTGCCAACAGTGCGAACGTTAGATAATTTTTTTATAATTTGGCAAAATTTTTAAGGCGCGATAAATTGACGTTTAGGTAACTACGCGTTTGATTGCTTTGTGTAAAACAGCTGGTATTTATCGGTAATAAGATGAATTCCCTAGCGAAATAAAAATCTTACGAGGGCCGCCTTTTAGGTTTTTACAAACGACCACTAGATGGCGCTATTAAGATGTGACGTTACCATTATTATAAAATTTGACATTTGTTATTGTTAAAACAGTGGCAGCTCAGGAGCTGGCCGAGTAGTTTGTTTACAGTTAGCGTTTAAAAAACAGTTTTGTGAACAAATGGAAATTTCACATGAAGGTTTTCGTTGGGTGATTTTTTTACGATTTTAGTAAAGGCCTAACTTAACAACAATGCCTCCAATCCCTTCGTTCAACTTTTGGTAATGAATCACCATCAGAAAAGACTGTTTACAATTGGTTTGTAGAATTTCGTCATGGTCGTGCTTCCCTCAGCGACGAATTTCGTGAAAGTTGACCAAAATCGGTTGTTATTCCAAAAAACATCGATGCTGTGCGCAACATGATTGAAGAGGATCGGCATGTGACTTACCGTAAGGTAGGGGCGTCCTTAGGCCTATCCAAGACTGCACTACATTCGATTTTGCATGAAGATTTAGCTGTGAAAAAGATCTGTTCCTGATGGATTCCGCATAATTTGACTGAAACTCAAAAACAAGCTCGTATCAACTGGTGTAAGGAAATGCTCAAAAAACCCGTATACAACATCGTAACAAGAGACGAAACTTGGATACATTCGTACGAGCCGGAAACTAAACAAAAATCAACTGTTTGGGTGTTCCAAGATGAACCGAATTCAACAAAAGTGGTTCTGTCGCTAAGCACTTCCAAGAAAATAATCGCTCCACTCTTTTAGAGGATCGAAGAACCATTAATGCTGAATGGTATACAACAATTTATTTGCTAGAAGTTATCGATGAAATCAGGAAAAACAACGGAAAACGTTGCACCATTCTTCATCATGACAATGACAACTCTCATATAGCACATCAAACAATTGATTATTTAACAGAGAAAAACATCAATTAATGTATCCTTACCCATATTCACCTGATTTATCGCCTAACGACTACTTCTCGTTCTCGAATGTGAATGTGTGGACAACGATTTTCATCACCTCAACAAGCTGTTGAATTCTACCCAAACCATGTTTTTGAGGCACCAACTCCAGAGTAGAAAAAATGTTTCGAGAATTGGTTCGAACGCAAGCAAAACAAGTTTTACCCAAATTTTTTTTCTTTCATTGTTTTTGTAAGAACTTAAAAGGTAACCCTCCTAATATAAATATATATTTTTTTATGGGTCTAGCATAAGTGCTGCAGGGAAGTCCCTAAAGCGCTCCAGGAGCGGCATGTGTGCGGAAAAAGCGGTTCACGTTGTTCTTGAATCGCTGTAAATTGTCCTCGGTGGGAAACACAGCGCTGGGCAAATTATTCCAAAGGGATGATGTTCTCCATATAAAAGACTACTTGAACAGACTCAAGTCGCCAACCGTTCTTCGATGTTCCTTTGATAAGAGGGTATGAAATTTCGATAGATTTATCGACAGTTAGACGAAAAAAATATGTATGGCCTGAAAAAGTTTGCTTTTGTATCCAGGAGAACGGTTGAACAGTATTTTAGAAAATCCATAGTTTAAATTTCTATTTATTGATAAATCGAAACAAATATATTTATATACGATTTTTATCAACTTTTACTATCATATCAAATTACAAAATAGTGGAAAAAAGTTTAAAAGTGAACCCTATTACTTTTTCTTTCATGTTCATAAGTACTTTCTCTCACTAAACCCCAAATGTAGTCCCCCATCATATTTTCGTTGTATTAGCCCTGATAACGTTGTTCGAAGTTCATAATATCTTGTTCTTAAGATTTTTCATCTAGCTTTTTTACAAATTGTTTCATAATCCCTAACTTGATGTGTAAAGGCGGCATTAACACATTTTCAGGTTCAGCAATAGGTTCACATTTAACGTTTCCCATTAAAAATCCTACCATCTTAAAATCTCCAATGAACTGCCACTTATACTCTTGATATTTTAAAGCTTCGAGTAAAATGTTCCAGCGAATCAATCAAGCTTAGCCAACAGTCCATCGTGCCAAACACGGTCGAATGCCTTGGATATGTCAAGAGCAACCGCTCGAGATTCTCCAAAGTGTTCAATTGCGTTGTTCCAAACATGTGTTACATAAGTCAGAAGATCTCCTGTTGATCTATGTTTACGAAAGCCATATTGGTGATCGCTAATAATATTGAATCATTCAAGATATTTTCGAAGATGCTGATTGATAACCTTTTCCATGACTTTCGATATTATTGAAAGCACCGCGACAGGTCGGTAGTTATTTGGCAAGGTCTTCTTGCCTTTTTTAGGTATCGGCTGAACCGTGGCACATTTCCAGCAGGACGGAAATATTCCCTTTCTGTAGGATAGGTTGAAAAGTCTACAGAAAACTGGTGTTAGTTCCCTTGCACGGTTTTTTAAAACTATAAGTTCTATAAGTAAGAAGTTTAAGTTTGTTATTGTCGTTATGTATAAAAGGTTTCTCTTTTGAATCTTTTGAAACTGGGCAGGGTACCCGGCCGTGTAATAAAGTATCCAGCCAAATCGGGTACCCTTCCAAATCAGCGATTTTGACCGGCTAGATCGGGTATCCGTTGCATCTTCAAAATATAGACTTGCAGAACCTAAGTTATCTTACTCAATTCAGTATTCTTTAAGAACTACGCGCTTTCAACTGAAGTCCTGGGTATTCATTTATTTTTTTAAATATTCTAAAATTCATTGTTTCTTGTGAGACACCTGGTATTTGATATGCCCAGATTTGTTTTTGGTTTTCCTTTTTAAGAGACCACATGATTTGTATTCTAGATTACTAATCAGAAAAACCCAGTCCGGTTTCTTCAAAAAAACGAACTGATTTGTATGTTTTTGGTGGGATATTAATAACTTCGTGAAAATAATTTTCCGTTGGGCGCAGTAACATAACTTTACTACCGCATTTGGTGCGTTCACATCCAGTTTTCTAAAAAATTAACATCAGATTGGGTCAAATCGGTCGAGTAATGCATTCTGATCATTTATCTATTAAGGTGCTTAGGCCATCACCTGTCGTCCATAAATAATTTCAAACATACTTTAATCAAAGAGTATAGAATATACAAAGTCCCTTTATGCCCCCAACCTATTCAAAAACAATAAACAACTACCTGATTTTCAAATTCCTTATCTAATACCTGAAACCCACAAACTTTAAGGGGATATACAGGTGTTACTGAGATTAAGTTTAATAAATTCGAACATCTAGAGTCTTCATGTTTATTTATCATATTCTTAAAATTTCATGCTAGTTCTTCATACAAAAAAAGACCAATCTTCTGAAAAAAACCAAGTGAAGATTTTCTTTCAGGATTTTCTTTGTTTCGGTATAAGAAATATTGTGTCAAAAGTCCATCGTGTCGGCAAAAAAGTTAGCGAAGGTCAAAGGTCGCGAAAATAAGTTTTTCTCAGATATCTCGTAAACTATTGGTCTTATGTGAATTTTGGTTATTATGAAATTTCTTCGACATCAAAATCTGCCTAAAAAAGGTGCTATACAAAATTTACGTGGGACTAATAGTTTTCGAGATACGAGGCTACATATACACCACTATACGTTTACGTATAGTGGTGTATACAGACAATATGACGTATTTATGCGTAGAAAAGCCATTTAATACCCACACATCCGCATTTCTTCCTCCCCGAGGTTTCCTTGAAGTAGACCTTTCATCATAATAATGATAGCAACTATCTTGAGTTGCAACTGTCTAGAATTCCATTATGATTAAACCGATAAAAAATTAAATATTTTGTAAAATTTCAAAAATTTTCTAAACAAATCTGTGGTACAAAGATATATATATATATATATATATATATATATATATATATATATATATATATATATATATATATATGTATATATATATATATATATATATATATATATATATATATATATATATGTTTTGACGAATGTTCTCACGGGTGTGAAATGTAGTAGCGGTTTTTCGGGTATCCCGTGTTAGCTTAAAGTCACTTGATGGACGGTTTCACTGACGTTTCGATGGAATCTCAGCCATCTTTTTCAAAGCGTTGATCACTGGTTGGTGTCGGTTTTATGTGCTCGGGGCATGGCTCTATTGGTTTGACGGATCTGGCCAATAGAGGCTCGGCTTTGGCTGCGCGTTTTCGGTCCTCGGGTTGTTTGTAATGTTTGTGTTGGTGAAGTAACATATGGTTGAATTGTTGTTTCTCTTGGTTGGACTTGATACTAGGATAGAATATGTTTCCAAGAGTTCGGTAAACGTTATCATCCCGATTATTTAAGTTGTGGGGCCTCTTTTCTGTTTCTATGGCTTCTTTGATTGCCCTAGTGGATAGGTTATCACTTTTTTGTAGGGTTCTGGTTTTGCCAAAATCGATTTTGTGGCCGGTATTGTGTGCATGCTGTGCTAGAGAAGAGGTGGTGGATTTTTTGTTTTACTGCGTTTATATTTATATATATATATATATATATATGTATATATATATATATATATATATATATATATATATATATATATATATATATATATATATATACGAGGCTGGTTTGAAAAGTCCGTGCAAAAATAAAAAACTACTTATGTGTTTGGGGTAAACCTTTTTTATTTTTCGACATAGTCTCCTTTTAGGCTTATACACTTCGTCCAACGATGTTCTAGTTTGTTGATCCCTTCCGAATAATAGGATTTGTCCAAGTCTGCAAAATATCCATTAGTGTCTGCAATCACCTCCTCGTTTGAATAAAATCTTTGTCCCGCCAGCGATTTCTTCAAATTGGGGAACAAATAGTAGTCCGAGGGAGCCAAGTCTGGAGAATAGGGGGGATGTGAAACGAGTTGGAATCCTACTTCCATTAATTTTGCGACCACAACTGCTGAGGTGTGTGCTGGTGCGTTGTCGTGATGGAAAAGGACTTTCTTGTGGGCCAATCGCGGGCGTTTTTCTTGCAGCTCGGTTTTTCAAACGGTCCAATAACGATGAATAATATTCACCTGTAATAGTTTTACTCTTTTCCAGATAGTCGATGAGGATTATCCGTTGCGAATCCCAAAAGACAGTCGCCATAACCTTTCCGGCGAAGGAACGGTCTTCGCCTTTTTTGGTGCAGATTCCCCCTTGGTAACCCATTGTTTAGATTATTGTTTGGTCTCAGGAGTATAGTAATGTATCCATGTTTCATCCACAGTGACGAAACGACGCTTAAAGTCCTCCGGATTCTTCTGGAACAGCTGCAACACTTCACACGATTCCGTTTTTGGTCAAGCGTGAGCAATCGCGGCACCCATCTTGCGGATAGCTTTCTCATGTCCAAATGTTTATGCAAAATATTATGTACCCGTTCAGTCGAGATGCCCACAGCACTAGCAATCTCACGCACCTTAACTCTTCTGTCATCCATCACCATATCATGGATATGATCAATGATTTCTGGAGTCGTAACCTCCACAGGCCGTTCAGAACGTTCAGCGTCACTTGTGCCCATATGGTCAGTCCGAAAATTTTGAAACCACTTATAAACTGTTCTAATCGAAGGTGCAGAGTCACCATAATGTTTATCAAGCTTCTCTTTGGTCTCCTGAGGCGTTTTGCCTTTCATAAAGTAATGTTTAATCACCACACGAAATTCTTTTTCGTCCATTTCTCGGACTTTGCACGGGCTTTTCAAACCAGCCTCGTATATATATATATATATATATATATATATATATATATATATATATATATATATATATATACAAGTCCGACCTCGACTTGTGCAGAAGAGTACCATTAGTTATGTCCACCCGTTGGGAAGTAATGAGAAAATTAACTAAACTATCACTACAGTAAATAAGACACTGGTGTGTAGGTAAATATTTTTAATCGTCATGTAAAAATAAAACAGCAAAACCACAATGGACTCCAACGTAATCCAAATATGAGACAAATGAACACAACCACCAAATTATAAATGCTCGAGGCCCAAAATTATAACGCCGAGTATGGCAACTACTACCAAAAGAAATCTAGAAAGAAACCAGATTCCTGCATTACTGCGCAAGATCTGTTGTACTACACAACATCGCACAACGGGGTCATTTTTAATGAGCTGGGGTGATATATTGGTACGGTGAGCGGCTAGAGCCTTCAGGTTTGACAAAAATTACGATAAAATCGGTCATCGCAGCATTTCTCGTGATCGCTCAAAGTTTAATTTCCCGCAGAGAAGAAAATCGGATCTGCTTTACGTAGATCTACGAACGCGCTCATTCAAACAATTATATACTATCGGTTGTTGAAGTTAGTAAATAAAAGAAAACAAATATGAATTTAAGAGAAAAGAGTAATGATTACAGAATAGTTTGATTCGTGTTTGTGATATTAATATTTAGACATAATTTTATAACATCAAATTTATATGTATATATGTTAGATATTACAATTTTATACTTTTATTCTTATTATTAATTATACATATGTGTATTAACACACACACCTGCAAACATATATATGTATGGTATCTCAATATGCATTCAGTTTTTAAAAGTATATATAAAATACACAGATTATACGTGTTCGACTATGTATATAGTATATATATGGATTTGTATGTGGGTTTTTTAGTGAATGTGTGTTTGTATATATGTGTACAAACGTTCAAGAGTATTCGCGCATTAGAACGCGTGAGTATGCATCATATTTGTCCGCACCTGACATTATTTTTCCTTCTTTAAATGTATCAATTTTTAAAAATAGCATATCTCGCGTAAAGAAGCAGATCCGATTTTATTTTCTGCGGGAAATTAAACGTTGAGCTATCACAAAAAATGTTGCGATGACCGATTTTGTCGTAATTTTTGTCAAACCTGAAGGCTCCAGCCGCTCACTGTGCTTATAAGCTACTAGCCTAGAAATATGCCTTATTCTATCGTCTAAGTTCGTTGACATAAAACTACAATTTTTGTCGATATACAGGTAAACTTTTTAGGAGCACCTAGATAGGTAGTTATTATCTTAAAGGAATTTTTTTATAATTTTATTATGATATCTTTATCTTGTTAGAAATAATGGAGTTATTATCCTAATTGTATTCTATCGGAAATATTTTCTTCACAGAAAGATAAAATCATAAACGAACAAACAAAAGTTCGTTTTCGCTCAACTGCAAAAAATTAAATGAATCATTATGCGTTCTAGAGTTAATTTATTAACAAAGGGTTGAACATACACCCTCTCCCAAAAAGAAACAGAATTTTTACTAGAGAATAAAACCTAGATCAATTAAAATTGTTCAAATCTATTTCGGATGATATACGGATGATATAAAAATCCTTCGAGGTGTTAGACAAGAATGCATGTTATCTCCACTATTATTTAATATTTACTACCAACAAATATTCAAAGAGGCTCTGGCAGATCTCGATTTCGAGATTCTCCTGAATGAAGAGAGAATGAATAATATTCAATATGTTGCTGACGCGGTGATATTCACTGACAGTCTGCAGGACCTGCAATTACTAATGGATAGAGTGACGAGCTGCAGCCAGAGATATTATCTTGATATTAACCTAAATAAAACAAAATTAATGGTCATTAGTAAGAACGAATTGCCTCACTGTCATTTAGAAATCAACCAGAAAAATATTGAACGAGCAAATAAGTACTCACACTTAGGCACTAATATCAGTGACCAATGAGACCACTCGCAAGAAATAATGAACCGTATTGAAAAGGCTAGAGCAGTATTCACCAAAATTAGCTCTATATTGAAACCCATAACTTGACACTGGAGACGAAAGTGAGGTTTCTGCGTTGCTACGTATTCTCCATTTTGTTTTATGGAGTGAAGACATGGACCCTGACAGAGCCAACAAGTAAAAGATTGGAAGCCTTTGAAATGTAGCTATATCGTAGAATGCTAAGAGTGTCATAGGTGGACCGAATCACGAATGAAAGAATTCTTCAAAGAATGAATAAGAAAAAAGAGTTTTAGTTACCATCAAGCAACGTAAACTCCAATACCTCGGCCGGCCACATTATGAGGAATAAGAGCAGATTCCATCTGTTACAGAATATACACAAGATAAAGTGTG
Source organism: Pachyrhynchus sulphureomaculatus (assembly GCA_019049505.1). Classification (NCBI taxonomy): domain Eukaryota; kingdom Metazoa; phylum Arthropoda; class Insecta; order Coleoptera; family Curculionidae; genus Pachyrhynchus; species Pachyrhynchus sulphureomaculatus. The sequence continues at coordinate 27,058,024 of CM032455.1, read as the reverse complement.
TGGAGAGATAAGTGTGAGGAGAAGAAGGCTTTCGTAGCTCAAAAATGTTCGCACTTGGTTTTCAAGGACCACCACGCAGCTGTTTAGGGTCGCAGTCAACAAGGTGATGATAGCCAATATGGTTGCCAACATCCGGAACGTATAGGAACCGAGAGAAGAAGAAATCTGTTTAAAACCCTAAGTGTCCTGACACTGTGGCGTCACTAAGTGATGTCGTCGTCGTTTTGCCGACGACATTGTCTTAACAACAGACAATATGTAAGAAGCACAAATTAGTCTCAGTTTATGACAAATCTTGTATTAAACGACACTATAAAAATGAACAACATGGAGATCGAGCAAGTACACTGATGTAAATACCTAGGATATGTAGTCTAGTAGTAGAGTTAGACTACCAAGTCGGTGGCTTGATGATTTGAAGAGAGTGGCTGGAAATTCGGTACAGGTGGCCCAAAACAGAAAAGAGTGGCTGGACTTGAGGGAGTCTTTCGTCCAGTGGTAGACAATATAAGCTGATTCTAAATGGAACAGCATCCTTTACTGGAGACGTTATACTGGAAAAAAACGAAACGCCCACCAATACGTTCGACAAATGACTTGAAAGTGACTGTGGACGACAGAAGCCCACGGGGTACTATGAGGGAGGCCTATGTTCATAAATTGAAGGTCGATATGGGTCTTTGAGATTGAGATTCTATCGTTGGTCGAATTTAAGCTTTGTATAGGATTAAATGTTGTGGAGTGTAAAGCTTTTTAGTTCGAAATAATATCCCCAGCTTTTAAGAAGCTCTCTTTGCTATGCATGCAACATGTTTATGCCAAGAGATACTTGCGTCTAAGTAACGTTCAACAACTTAAATTATGATGCTAGAGAAATGGAGTGTCCGCCATAATTATTTTCGGTTCCTCAATGTTAACCTTTGTAGAAAATACTGTTTTGTACCAATAAATTCTACTTCTTTATTATCTACCCGACGACGATTAGATCAAAAATTAAATGAATTTAACTACGACAACCTCCAACAGATGTATGACCACATAAAAGAATGCATCAAACAGGCGGCCCTAGAAGCATTAGGTAAAGAAGACAACGAGAATAGAATCTGTGAAAAAACCAAAGAATCTATAAAGGAGAAAAAAAGACTATACGAAAAATGGCTGAATACAAAATCAGAAGACGATCTACAGAAATATAAAGAGAAAAATGCAGAAACGAGGAGGATGATAAACAAAGAAAAGAACGAGAGATGGGAAAAATCGTGCGAACATGTAGAACAGTATATAGGAGGATCTAGAAGCACAGAGTCGTGGAGAATATTTAAAGCATTAATGACCAACAATAGAGAGAAGACGTATATAGAGTATATCCCAGAAAGTGAGTGGGAGGAATATTATAAGAAGCTGCTAACAGAAGACAGACAAGAATTCCAAGCAGAGAACCCTGAAGAAGAACAGAATAAGGAAAAAAAAGAGATAGAACTAAGCTATGAAGAAGTAAAGAAGACAGTAAAAACACTCAAAAATAATAAATCTGCAGGGCCTGAAGGTGTGGTAAATGAAATGAATAAGTACGGGTCTAATAAATTACATCGAATGCTGAGAAACATGTTCCACAGAGCGATAAATGGAGAAAAAATACCAGAGGAATGGTCAAAAGCCTATATAGTATCTATATTTAAAAAGGGAGGTCGCAGAAAATGCACAAACTATAGAGGCCTAAAGCATAATATCGAGTATGGGACGTTTGTATGGAAAAATTATTAAAAATATCATAGAGGAAAATATAAAAGGAAAAATTGGAGAAGACCAAGCAGGCCGGAAAATCATGTATAGACCACTTATACACTATAAAACAAACAATGGAAAAAAAACTGGCAAAGAATAGAGAAGTTGACCTAGCCTTCATAGACATAAGAAAGGCCTATGACTTAGTACCAAGACAAAGATTATGGAATGCAACAAAAGAAATACGCATTGACAAAGAACTAATACACGCAGTAAAAGCTCTCTACGAAAACAACACAGTGAACATAAAAATAGGACATAAAATAGGAAAGAGACTCCAAACATCAAAAGGCCTATTACAAGGATGCTCTACATCCCCAACACTCTTCAAAATATACCTCGAACAAACATTAAAAAAATGGAAGCAAAAATGTAGTGGAATGGGAGTCACAATACGAGAAGATTACTTATATACTCTAAGTTTCGCAGACGACCAAGTAATCATAGCGCAAGATGAGGAAGACCTCAGGTATATGGTAAGAAAACTGAAAGAAGAATACACTAAAGCAGGATTAGCAATAAACTTTGATAAACCGGAATATCTAAGAACAAAGAAGGGAAACGTGGAGAATCTAGAAGTCGATAACGAAACAATAATCAAAGGAACCGATAGATTTAAATATTTAGGAACCATCATTTCAAAAAACGCAACATCAAAAGAAGAGATTAAAGCTAGATTAGGACAAACGCGGACATGCATAAGACAATTAAATTCGATCCTGTGGGACAAACACATTACAAACAGAAACAAAACACGCATATACAAATCAATAATACAAAGCATAATGACATACGGGTCAGAAACATGGACGATCAACAAAAGAAATAAATCTAAAATTAACGCGGTAGAGATGGAGTACTGGAGAAGATGCTGTAGAGTGACACGTATGGAGAGAATAACAATTGAAGAAATAAGAAGCAGAATGAACATCAAAGAGAACACCATTGAAGAAAAACGATTAAAATGGTATGGACACATAAGACGAAGCGAAGATAATAGGTGGATAAAGAAAATAACGGAGTGGAGCCCTATGAGGAGAAGAAAAAGAGGAAGACCCAGACGATCGTGGAGAGATGATGTGGACGAGGCTATGGAGGACAGGGGTCTAACAGATGGAGGAGACTGGGAAGATAGAAACGGATGGAATCAAAGGCTGAGAGAAGGAAGACAGCGTTAGCTGTAGAAAATCCTTGATATATATATATATATATATATATATATATATATATATATATATATATATATATATATATATATATATATATATATATATATATATATATATATATATATTGCCTACCCACGATAGAATTTCTTCTAGGGCTTTGTTAAATTGGACGATTTCTGCGGTGTCTGCGGATATTTACATGAGTAGCTATTGTTCGAGCATTCAAAATAAATGGAGAGACAAGCGTACTGTCATCGGCAAATCTGTAGGTTGGATTCTTGATCATTTCCAGCAGGTCGAGTGGCGGTGCTGGAGGAATGGAGTGTTCCGATATAACTATGTCGGGTTCAGCAAGGTTAAGTGTTTTTGTAACATTAAATTCTACTTGGATACTGTCACGCCAAGATAGAATTTCTTCCTGGTTTTTGTTAAGTTGCACGACTTCTTGGTGTCTGTGCATATTTGCATGAGTAGCCGATGTTCGAGCGTTCAGAGTGAATAAAAAAATAAGCGTACTGTCATCTGGAAAGATGCAGATTGAATTCGTGATCCTTTCCAGCAGATCATTAATGTAAATGACAAATAGAGTAGGAGACAGTATGGATCCTTGGGGCATACCGCCATTAATAGTGCAAGTATTGCAACTGTTGAGAAAGCGAACTTGTTGGCTGAACTCTTTGCTTCACATTCTACCGTCGATTTCCAAGTGAAAACATCACCGATGTTGTCTTTAGACAGCGTATCAGAAAACGTATTTTAATGAAGCTAGACACCAAAAAGACTTCTGGCGCTGACGGAATACCTGCCTCAAAGTGGTCAAAAGTCATCAAGTTAACAATAATAACGAGACATACATTTTCCGATATACTTTTAGTCACTGAATCCAAATATGATATCTGATTTTCTTATACACCTATTGAATTCAGTTAGCGTCCAAAAATGGACTCAAAATGGTCAAAAGTACTTTTTATCTATCTTACAATCATGTCTTCGATTTATGGAATATTGTATTTTTCAACTTGGGTACTTGGTTACCGTGAGCTCCCTTACCTTCAATGACTCTAGGTGCTTGGCATCCGTGAGTTCCCTTGCCTCTTACGACTCAGGGTGCTTGCTTAACGTGAGTCTCCTTGCCTCTCACGGCTTGGGGTATTTTATTAACGTGAGTCCCCTTGCCTCTCACGACTCAGGGTGCTTGATTAACGTGAGCCCCTTGCCACTTATGGCTTGGGGTACTTGATTAACGCGACTCCCCTTGCATCTCATAGCTTGGGTGGTTAAAATGATGAAGAATATTTTTATGAGATTTAAAATTTTAACGACTAAAAAAAAGGTTTAAGTAAATTTTTAGTTATTAAAATAAAAGTTTAAAACTCAGTAAACAACTCATTTATACGGGCTGATAATTTAAAATCCCCGTAAATGTACACTAATTTCTAAAGAAAAGATGACTGGGCATCCTGATTGCGAAAGAAAACTATTATGCTGCGCCAGGGAGGTTTCCGATGTTATTTTGGCCGGTATGGAGACTTACATCCCTTTTTCGAAGAAATGCCCTTCCAACGGCAAGCCTTGGTTTGACCGAAAATGCAAAGAAGCTGTTGCTTCTAAACATCTTGCATACCGACAATGGCGCGAAAATCCTAACACCATAAATCGTAACACATTTGTTCGTGCCAGGAACAGATGCAAAGAAATTATCGACGAAACCAAGGAGGTACACAATCAACGGATTAGAAACAAACTTCTCGCCTGTCTCGGCAATTCAAGGGCCTTTTGGTCGGTCGCTAAGGCAGTTAGTCAAAATTTCACCAAATCCACCATACCACCACTCACACGGCCAGATAATTCTATTGCAACGACACCTGTTGAGAAAGCGAACTTGTTGGCTGAACTCTTTGCTTCACATTCTACTGTCGATTTCCAAGGAAAAACACCACCTACTATTCCCATAGTGCAGTCAAGGATGCCCGATGTTGTCTTCAGACAGCGTGTTATAAAGCGTATTCTGATGAAGCTAGACACCAAAAAGGCTTCTGGCGCTGACGGAATACCTGCCATAGTTCTTAAAATCTGTGCGAGGGAACTAACACCAGTTTTCTGCAGACTTTTCAACCTATCCTACAGAAAGGGAATATTTCCTTCCTGCTGGAAATGCGCTATAGTTCAGCCGATACCTAAAAAAGGCAAGAAGACCTCGCCAAATAACTACCGACCAATCGCACTGCTTTCAATAATATCGAAAGTCATGGAAAAGGCTATCAACCAGCATCTTCTAAAATATCTTGAAGGATTCAACATTATTAGCGATCACCAATATGGCTTTCGTAAAAATAGATCAACAGGAGATCTTCTGACTTATGTAACACATGTTTGGAACAATGCAATTGAACACTTTGGAGAATCTCGAGCGGTTGCTCTGGACATATCCAAGGCATTCGACCGTGTTTGGCACGATGGGCTGTTGGCTAAGCTACGTTCTTATGGTATGTCGGAAAAGTTCTGTTTGTGGCTCTCATGTTTCCTCAGAGAGCGTTCTTTACGAGTGGCAGTCGACGGATTTCTTTCTAACATCTTCACTATCAACGCCGGTGTACCTCAAGGCTCCATACTGTCTCCTACTCTTTTTCTCATTTACATTAACGATCTGCTGGAAAAGACCGAGAATCCAATCTACAGCTTTGCAGATGACAGTACACTTATCTCTTCATTCACTTTGAACGCTCGGACATCGGCTACTCAGACGAATATCCGCAGACAGCAGGAAGTCGTTCAACTTAACAAAGACCTGGAAGAAATTCTATCTTGGGGTGACAGTAACCAAGTGGAATTTAACGCTACAAAAACCCAGGCGGCAGTTTTTTTCTAAAAAAGTTAACGTTGCTGAACCCGACATAGTTATGTCGGGGCACTCCATTCCTCTAACATCGTCATTCAATTTGTTGGGCGTTAATTTGGGAGCAAATATGTCCTGGCATGAACATGTTGCAGGCATAGCAAGGAGAGCTTCTCAAAAGTTGGGAATATTATTTCGAACCAGAAAGCTTTACACTCCTCAACAACTGTTAATTCTTTACAAAGCTCAAATTCGACCAACTATGGAATACTGCTCCCATGTTTGGAGCTCCGCTCCCAAACATACACTGCATTTGTTGGATTCTATTCAGAGAAGAGCTGTTTCGTCTGATTGGAGACCCGGAACTGACCGTCGGCCTTGATTCGCTGGAACATCGAAGAACGGTTGGCGACTTGAGCCTATTCTACAAGTATTTTCATGGAAAGTGTTCGAAGGATGTGGCCCGCTTAATTCCTCCCAGAGCGGTGCATGTTAGAAGTACACGTCGCGCTAATTCTTCACATCCGAATGAGGTTCAGCTTGTTACTCCCCGTACAACACTTTTCAAGCAGTCTTTTATATGGAGAACATCATTCCTTTGGAATAATTTGCCCAGGACTGTGTTTCCCACCGAGTACAATCTACAGCGATTCAAGAACAACGTGAATCGCCTTCTCCGCACACGTGTCGCTCCTGTAGCGCTTTAGGGACTTCCCTGTAGCACGTGTGCTAGATCCATAAAAAAAAAAAAAAAAAAAAAAAAAAAAAAAAAATGCAAATTATTCATTCTTATGCAAATTACAATTTTTTTTTTCAATTTTTCACTTTTTGTATTGAAATTTTCCAAAAATAATATTAAATTTGAATTCTTAGAAAAAATTTAAATCGATTATATGTCTTAAAAATTTTTACTTTACTAATTTATATCTTAGCACTTCACCTACAATAAAGTTTTATATGACTACCAGATATAAAAAGTCTCCCCCCTTCTCCTTTTTTATGATTTAATTCGTTAGGTTATGTTAGGCTTAAGGCTCGTTATATATTTAATTCTGCTCCTTTATGACTTTGAAATCGTACAGATACATGAGCAAATCAGACGTTAGATTTGAATTTAGTGACCAATATTACGTCGCTATAACATATCTGGCCATTTTTATAACATTTGGATTCAGTGACCAAAAATATATCGAAATATGTTTCCTGATTTAACCACTTTTGAATATTGTGCGGCAAGTTTTGGATCTTAATTCGAAACGAATAGGTGTACGAGCAAATCAGATATTATATTTGGCTTCAGTGACTAAAAATACATCGGTATATGTATTTCTCGTTATTATTGTTAACTTGACGACTTTTGACTACTTTGGGGCCGTTTTTGGACCATTACTAGAATTCAATAGGTTTATTAGCAAATCGGATATCATATTGGGATTCAGCGACCAAAAATACGTAAGAATACGTATGTCTGGTCAATAGTAAAGTCAATAGTATTTTTTTTCTTGGATTGATCAATTTTTTATCACATCGTATTTCCAAAATATGACTCGACAGTTCGTCTCTAAATTTTCTTACGATAATTTGAAAAATATATGTTGATCCGATGAAATTTAAGGTCTGTAGGGATTTTTGAACGGTAATGTTTTTTTTTTCTACCCACTGTTCGCCATTGAAAACCCACTGTTTGGACTGTTCTTTGGTCTCTGGAGTGTTGTGATGAATCTACTCTCGTCAACAGTTATAAATCCAAGCTAAAAATCATTCCGATTATGCTTTAACATCGCCAGACATTCTTCTGAAGTTGACACACGTGCGTGTTTATTGTCAATTGTGAGTAATCGTGGCGCCCATCTTGCGGAAAGCTTTCTCATATCGAAATGAGTTGTTAAAATATTCTGCACCCGTTCAGTTGAGATGCCCATAGTCTCAGCAATATTACGCACTTTCACTCTCCGATCATTTATCATTATATCGTGGATTTTTTCAATCATTTCTAATGTAGTGACCTCATGTAGAGGACCTGGACGTTCTTCATCAAAAATGCTACGTAGTAGTACGGCCGCGTTTGAATTGAGCTGTCCAATATTTTATGGTCGATAACGAAGGTGCAAAGTCCCAATAAATTTCGCTCAGTTCCGCTTTTATCTCATCATTCGTTTTCTTTTTCAAAAACAAATATTTTATCACTGCTCGATATTCAATTTTTTTCATTCTTGTAAAATCACAAAAGTTGTTCTATTTAAATGGCTGCCACTCACAAATTAAATAATGCAGCGACTTAAAAATTTTACAGGATTCTTGTAAAAGGTTATGTTTACGAAAAATATAATTTTTTTGTGTTCCATACGGAACATTTATAAGATGACTTCGGTGTATCTCCGTCTGTCTGTCACACCCGATTTTCTCCGAAACTATTTGCCATAGAAAGTTGAAATTTGGTAATAATATAGGAATTGATGGCCTCATCAGAGCCATGTAGTTTTGAAAGTTAAATTTTGACTTAAAAGGTTAGTTTTGGGGGGTGAAATCGGAAGTGAAAAAAAATTTTTTTTTACTAGGTAATCGAGTGTGGTGTCAAATGAAAGCTTGTGAAAACACAAGTAAAAAATATTTATATAATGTAATACTTGCGCGCACTTGTCTTTGTGTTATTTTTAAAAAATCGCGAAAAATCGCTATCCACCCGCCTTATCTCGAAAAGTACTTATCAAAAAATTTTGAAAAAATTCTGGAATATTCTCCACGGGGTGTAGATTGAACGAAAATTATCACGAGTGCATTACCTTTAATAATTTATCTGGTATATAAAAAAAAACAAAAATTTCAAGGTCATCAGTTTTCAGTAAAGATTGGAAACAAATTCTGTTAAAAACTCCTTTAGAGTGTGTTTTGTAAAGTCACTGATCATTTTATACCACCGTAACAAAATTTTTTTATTTTAAAAGCAATCAACGTACGGAACACCAATTGTGCAAGTTCAACTTGCACTTGACCGGTTATTTATGATTTAATCCGTTAGGTTATGTTAGGCTTAAGGCGCGTTATATATTTGATTCTGCTCCTTTATGACTCTGAAATCGTACAGATATATGAGAAAATCAGACGTTAGATTTGAATTTAGTGACCAATATTACGTCGATATAACATATCTGGCTATTTTTATAACATTTGGATTCAGTGACCGAAAATACATCGAAATATGTTTATTGACTTAACCACTGTTGATCATTGTGAGGCAACTTTTGCACCTTAATTGGAAATTAATAGGTATATGAGCAAATCAGATATCATATTTGGATTCAGCGACTAAAAATACATCGAAATATGTATTTCTCGTTATTATTGTTAACTTGACGACTTTTGGCCATTTTGACGCCATATTTAGACCATTACTAGAATTCAATAGGTTTATTAGCAAATCGGATATCTTATTGGGATTCAGCGACCAAAAATACGTAGGAATACATATGTCTGGCCAATAGTAAGTAATTCAATAGTAAAGTCATTAGTATTTTTTTTGTCGGATTGATCAATTTTTTTTCACAGTATTTGCGAACAGGGCCATTTAAAATATATATTTCCAAAATATGGCTCGACAGTTCTTTTCTAAATTTTCTTACGATGATTAAAAAAATATATATGGTGATCCGATGAAATTTGAGGTCTGTAGGGATTTTTGAACGATAATGTTTTTTTCTACCTACTGTGTGCCAGTTCGCTACTGAAAACCCACTGTTTGGACTGTTCTTTTGTCTCTGGAGTGTTGTGATGAATCTACATTTCGGCAACAGTTATAAAGCATCGCCAGACATTCTTCTGAAGTTGACACACGTGCATGTTTATTGTCAGTTATGAGCAATCGCGGCACCCACCTTGCGGAGAGCTTTCTCATATCGAAATGAGTTGTTAAAATGTTCTGCATCCATTCAGTTGAGATTCCCATAGTCTCAGCAATATTACGCACTTTCACTCTCCGATCATTTATGATTATATCGTGGATTTTTTCAATCATTTCTGATGTGGTGACATCATGTAGACGACCTGAACGGTCTTCATCAAAAATGCTACGTAGTAGTACGGCCGCGTTTGAATTGAGCTGTCCAATATTTTATGGTCAATAACGAAGGCGCAAGGTCCCCATAAACTTCGCTCATTTCCGCTTTTATCTCATCATTCGTTTCCTTTTTCGAAAACAAATATTTTATCACTGCTCGATATTCAATTATTTTTATTCTTGTAAATTCACAAAAGTTGTTCTATATAAATGGCTGCCACTCACAAATTAAATAATGCAGCGACTTAAAAATTTTACAAGATTCTTGTAAAAGGTTATGTTTACGAGAAATATAATTTTTAGTGTTTCGTACGGAACACTTATAAGATGACTTCGGCGTCTGTCCGTCTATCTGTCACACCCGATTTTCTCCGAAACTATTTGTCATAGAAAGCTGAAATTTGGTAATAATATAGGAATTGATGGCCTCATCAGAACCATGTAGTTTTGAAAGTTAAATTTTGACTTAAAAGGTTAGTTTTGGGGGGTGAAATCGGAAGTGAAGAAAAAATTACCTAGCCATCATCATTTACTAGGTAATCGAGTGTGGTGTCAAATGAAAGCTTGTGAAAACACGAGTAAAAAGTATTTATATAATGTAATACTTGCGCGTCTTTTTATTATTTTTAACAAATCGCGAAAAATCGCTATCGAAGGTCATCAGTTTTCAGTAAAGATTGGAAACAAACTTTATTGAAAACTCATTTGGGGTGTGTTTTGTGAAGACACTGATCATTTTATACCTCCGTAACAACATTTTTTGTTTTAAAAGCAATCAACGTACGGAACACTAATTGTGCAAGTTCAACTTGCACTTGACCGGTTATTTATGATTTAATCCGTTAGGTTATGTTAGACTTAAGGCTCGTTATATATTTGATTCTGCTCCTTTATGACTCTGAAATCGTACAGATATATGAGCAAATCAGACGTTAGATTTGAATTTAGTTACCAATATTACGTCGATATAACATATCTGGCCATTTTTATAACATTTGGATTCAGTGACCGAAAATACATCGAAATATGTTTCCTGACTTAACCACTTTTGATCATTGTGAGGCAATTTTTGGACCTTAATTGGAAATTAATAGGTATATGAGCAAATCAGATATCATATTTGGATTCAGCGACTCAAAATACAATACAAATACATCGAAATATGTATTTCTCGTTATTATTGTTAGCTTGACGACTTTTACTAAGTTGGGAATGTGGAATCTTTGGCACAATGATACTACTCAGTCACCACTACACCAAACACTTTATTTTTACACTCGACGCGCGTTTCGCTAACCATGTTAGCTTCATCAGGAGCGATGATTGACTACTTTTGACTACTTTGAGGCCGTTTTTGGACCATTACTAGAATTCAATAGGTTTATTAGCAAATCGGATATCTTATTGGGATTCAGCGACCAAAAATACGTAGGAATACATATGTCTGGTCAATAGTAAATCAATAGTAAAGTCAATAGTATTTTTTTTCTCGGATTGATCAATTTTTTATCACATCATATTTCCAAAATATGACTCGACAGTTCTTTTCTAATTTTTCTTACGATAATTTAAAAAAAATATGGTGATCCGATGAAATTTGAGGTCTGTAGGGATTTTTTGTACGGTAATGTGCCGGTTCGCCATTGAAAACCCACTGTTTGGACTGTTCTTTGGTCTCTGGAAGGTTGTGATGAATCTATGTTTCGTCAACAGTTATAAATCCAAGCCAAAAATCATCCCGATTATGCTTTAACGTCGCCAGACATTCTTCTGAAGTTAACACACGTGAGTGTTTATTGTCAGTAGTGAACAATCGCGGCACCCACCTTGCGGAAAGCTTTCTCATATCGAAATGAGTTGTTAAAATGTTCTGCACCCGTTCAGTTGAGATGTCCATAGTCTCAGCAATATTACGCACTTTCACTCTCCGATCATTTATGATTATATCGATTTTTCAATCATTTCTGAGGTTGTGACTTCATGTAGACGACCTGGACGTTCTTCATCAAAAATGCTACGCAGTAGTACGGCCGCGTTTGAATTGAGCTGTCCAATATTTTATGGTTGATAACGAAGGCGCAAGGTCCCCATAAACTTCGCTCAGTTCCGCTTTTATCTCATTATTCGTTTTCTTTTTCAAAATCAAATATTTTATCACTGCTCGATATTCAATTTTTTTGATTCTTGTAAAATCACAAAAGTTGTTTTATTTAAATGGCTGCCACTCACAAATTAAATAATGCAGCAACTTAAACATTTTACAGGATTCTTGTAAAAGGTTATGGTTACGAAAAATATAATTTTTAGTGTTTCGTACTGTGTCTGTCCGTCTGTCGTTTCTCCGAAACTATTTGTCATAGAAAGTTGAAATTTGGTAATAATATAGGAATTAATGGCCTCATCAGAGCCATGTAGTTTCGAAAGTTAAATTTTGACTTAAGGGGTTAGTTTTGGGGGTGTGAAATCGGAAGTGAAAAAAATTTTTTTTTACTAGGTAATCGAGTGTGGTGTCAAATGAAAGCTTGTAAAAACACGAGTAAAAAATATTTATATAATGTAATACTCGCGCACTTGTCTTTCTATTATTTTTAAAAAATCGCTATCCACCCGCCTTATCTCGAAAAGTACTTATCAAAAAATTTTGAAAAAATTCTGGAATATTCTCCACGGGGTGTAGATTGAACGAAAATTATCACGAGTGCATTACCTTTAATAATTTATCTGGTATATAAAAAAACAAAAATTTCAAGGTCATCAGTTGGAACAAGCTTGTTGACAACTCATTTGGGATGTGTTTTGCGAAGTCACTGATCATTTTATACCTCCGTAACAAAAATTTTTTGTTTTAAAAGCAATCAACGTACGGAACACTAATTGCGCAAGTTCAACTTGCTACGTTAAAAATTCTTGTTAAACTTAAAGAAATAAACGAAAGTAAAATATATATTTTTATGGGCATAGCACACATGCTGCAGAGAAATCTCTGAAGAGCTACAGGAGAGACGCATGTGCGAAAGAAGCGATTCACGCTGGTCTTGAATCGCTGTAAATGGTACTCGGTGGGAAACGCAGTCCAGTCCAAATCATTCCAAAGAGATGAGGTTCTCTATATAAAAGACTGCTTGAAAAGGGTTGTACGAGGAGTTGCAAACAGTACCTCATACGGATGTGAAGTATTAGAACAAATTAAGCGAGCTACATTCATCGAACACTTTTCATGTAAATACTTATAGAACAGGCTCAAATCCTGTTATTTAAATAGTAGTCGCGCCATCTCTGGCCAAGACTAGATACTTATCATACAACCCTCGTAGTAAATACATTTTTAAAATGTCGTTTTTAGCTTCGAGTTACATAAGCCACAATCTTGTTCGATAGAGCAGTCATGCAATATTTATATAAGAGAATAAGAACAGCAATACGAGAAAATTGGGTACATTTATGTCGATCACGCATCACGGTAACAGGGACAACAGTAATTTGTGGCCTAAAACCATTTATTTGAATAAGAATCAGTGTTAAATAATTCTGCACAATGGCTTTCAAAGGAAATAACGAACTAAATAAACAATTAATGTGTCACTTACACGATATATTTTGTTATTTGTTTATCGAGAACGTGATTACAGTATTGACCTCAAAACATACGTTTCTGAAAACGACATTGGAATGAGCTAATTTGACAAAAATAAGAAATACAGTGGTTTCAGTGGTCTCCATATCTTTTATAGTTTAAATAATCGGCCAAGTGCAAGCCGGACTTGCGCAATTAGTGTTCCATACGTTGATTGCTTTTAAAATGAAAAATTTTTGTTATCTATAATATATATAAAATATAAAATGCAACGTCTCTCTGTCTGTCTGTTTGTCCGTTAGTGCGCTTATCACTGGAGAACCACTTATCCGATTTACGTACTTTTTTTTTAAAACGTACATATGTTCTCTGGCCAGCTTATAGGCTATATTTTATTACGATAGGTAGCATAAGGAATGAGCAGTTACGATAATGGTGAATGAAGTTGGAAAAAAATGTTTGCCGCTAGCGCGTTCCCTTGCAATAAACACTGTAGCAGAGAATATCTATAATCTGTAATATATAAAATGCAATGTCTCTCTGTCTGTCTGTCCATTAGTGCGTTTATTACGCGAGAACCACTTATCCGATTTACGTGTCTTTTTTTTAAATTCATACATATATTCTTTGGCCAGGTCATATAATAATAATAATATAATAAATATAAAATGCAAGGTCTCTGTCTGTATGTCAGTCTGTCTGTCCGTTAGTGCGCTTATCACTGGAGAACCACTTATCCGATTTACGTGCTTTTTTTAAAAAAAAAAAACATACATATGTTCTCTGGCCAGGTTATAGGCTATATTTTATAACGTTAGGTAACATGAGGAATAAGAAGGGACAATAATAGTGAATCAAATCGGAAAAAAGTTTGCCGCTAGCACATTCTCTTGCAATACACTGCCTAAACCACTAAATATGAAACAATATCATGTAGCAAAGGATATCTATAATATATATAAAATGCAACGTCTCTCTGTCTATTTGTCCGTTTGTGCGCTTGTCACTGGAGAACCACTTATCCGATTTACGTGCTTTTTTTTTTAAAACACATATGTTCTCTGGCCAAGTTATCTATCTATAATATATATATATATATATATATATATATATATATATATATATATATATATATATATATATATATATATATAATGCAACGTCTCTCTGTCTGTCTGTCTGTCTGTTTGTCCATTAGTGCGTTACGTGCTTCTTTTTTAAAATATACATATGTTCTCTTGGCAGGTTATAGGATATATTTTATTGCGTTAGGTAACATAAAGAATAAGTAGTGACGATAATAGTGAATAAGTCGGAAAAAAAGGTTAACGTTAGCGCGTTCTCTTTCAATACACTGCCTAAACCATTAAATATCATATCATCATGTAGCAAAGAATATAATATATATAAAATGCAACGTCTCTCTGTCTGTCCGTTAGTGCGCTTATAAGTTGAGAACCACTTATCCGATTTACGTGTTTTATATAAATTTATACATATGTTCTATATAATTCGATATAAGCCTAGATAATGGGAGATAAGGTGAGATAATGGGAAATAAGTATAAAAAATGGGAGATAAGGAGAAATAATTGGAGATAAGAAGAGATAAGTCTAGATAATGGGAGTTATGGTGAGATAAGGAAAAATAATGGGAGATAAGGAGAAACATTGCGAGATAAGTCGAGATAAGCCTAGATATTGGAAGATAAGGTGAGATAATGAGAGATAAGGGGAAATAATGGGAGATAAGGCGAAAAAATGGGAGATGAGCAGATATAAGCCTAGATAATGGAAATTATGTAGAGATAATGGGAGATAAAGAGAAATAATGGGAGATAAGGGGAAATAATGGCAGATATTTTATTACGTTAGGTAACATAAGGAATAAGCAGTGACGATAAAAGTGAATCAAGACCATGCGAGCGGAGCCGCGGGCACTGCTAGTGGAGGTATAAAATGATCAATGAGTTCACACCCCAAATGAGTTTTCAACAAAGTTTGTATCCGATCTTTGTTGAAAACTGATGACCTTGAATTTTTTTTTTACATCAAATAAATTATTAAAGGTAATGCACTCGTAATAATTTTCGTTTAAACTACACCCTGAGGAGAATATTCCAGAATTTTTTCAAAATTTTTTGATCAGGACTTTTCAAGATAAGGGAAGACAGACTGACCTGAAAAACTCATTGATGTTAATTGCCATATTTTAAGAAACATACACTATTATCTCGATACCTGAATATCTTATATGAATTATAATCCGTAGAATATTTATCTCTGACTTTATCGGAATTTGATCCGCTTATGGTTTATGGTACCCTGCAGATAAGCTTCCGGTTTTTTAGCTATCAGTCATTTAAGAAGTATAGCATAAATTGCCACAAACTTTCAGATAAAATTAGCAGCAAATAACGAGAAAATAACGAGAGCGTGTAGCAAAGGTTAAATTTTGAAAAACGTAGAAAACAAGTAGGGAGGTGATCAACAGTTGCATACTCTTTCATTACCTTTCAATAAGTTTAAAGAAATTACCAGGTGTACGAGTATGAAATGCGAATTTCAGACAACAGATTGTGCACCAATGCAGTTTGTGCTATAAAAATTTGACACTGCGCCATTTTGTTGGGTCACCAACAAGTGTCAGACGGGCACGAGTGATAAATTGGAAAATTGTGTGCATAGTGTTATGGTTAATATGTCGAAATTTATACCGAACAACGAGTATTCGCGGAGAGCATTAATTTTTTGTTTTCATTTGAAGAAAACTGCTGTTGAATCATACCGACTACTTCGAGAAGCTTATGGTGAACATGCTCCATCGTATGATACGTGTGAACGATGGTTTCGGCATTTCAAAAGTGGTGACTTCGATGTTGCAGACAAGAAACGTGGAAAACCGCCAAAAAAAATACGAAGATGTGGAATTGCAAGCATTGTTGGACGAAGATCATTCGCAAACACAAAAAACAACTCGCCGAGCAATTGGGTGTTAGTCAACAAGCTGTTTTCAATCGGCTACGAGAGATAGGAAAGATTCAGAAGACCGGTAGATGGGTACCACATGAGTTGAACGACAGGCAAATGGAAAAGCGCAAAAACACGTGTGACATTTTGCTCGCTCGGTACGGACGATACTCTGTGTTTGGTGGGACCAGAGGGGCGTGGTCTATTATGAGCTGTTAAAACCTGAGGAAACGGTTAATACTAAACGTTACCAACTGCAAGGCCAGAATACCGAAAGAGGTAACACAAAATCATTTTTCTTCTTGACAATGCTCCATCACATACGGCAAAACCAATTCGCGACACGTTGGAAACACAGTTATACTTTTCCTCCTTTGGTTGGTTATGATTCTTTGTTCAACATATTTTTGTAAGGAATTAATGTAATTTCCGCAGCTTTTGTACAGTATTTTTTGTAGTAAAGCTTTATTTTTTTTTAAAGCTTTAGCGTCAAATCCGAAAGTAGACGGTTCACACTATTTAAACGTAGAAATCTATTCAGAGACATTACGTTCCTTGTTTTCATTATTGGTAATTATAGAAGCGTCTTTTAAGATCAATATGTTTTTATAATTTCAGTTTATTTTTATTTGGATTTATACTTCCAACTGCTTTAAGTAAATATTCGGGAAAGGTGTTTTTGTCCAAGGGTCAAACTCCAGCCGCTTTAAATCCGTTCATGGTAGCAGCTCTTTGCTAAACTTCTGCAAATATACTTGTAACTTATTATTGCGTTACTTGACAACTTGGATTTGTCCTCACCCATTTTTCTGTTGCTAACTGCTCATAGGTTTAAAAAAAGGCGCATGTAGTGGCAGAAGCCAGTGAGTAGTAAGGCCTGGCAGTTGTAACATTAGCTTTTGCTATGTTCGACGCTTCCAGGTTCTTCGAATGCGTTATATTTCCACCAAACACTAGTAACCCTATATTTTCAGGGGTTGGCTTTAAGAAGCTTATAAAATGTTTAGTTGGGGGAAGTAGTGGGAAGTTCTACCCCATGCGGCTTACTCACCAGACTTGGCTCCTTCCGATTACCACTTGTTTGCATCGATGGGTCACGCACTTACTGAGCTTGCAGAAGATGTGAAAAAATGGCTCGATGAATGGTTCGCAGCAAAAGGGGAAGATTTTTACTGGCGTGGTATTCACAAACTGCCCGAAAAATGGGAAAAATGTATAACAAGCGATGGAGCATACTTTGAATAAAGCACTTTTTATCATTCTTCCGAATTTAACATGTTTTTTTAGAAAAAAAATCCGCATTTCATACTTGTACACCTGGTAGTTATTTCCAATTTTTTTTTTCAAATTTTGTACATAATTCGCCGTGAGGCTCCTCTTTACTGGTCAGTCAATAAGTTTTAAAAACGGAGATAAATCAAGATGAATTGATGAGTCGAAATACATTTATTCCTCAGTATAATATCCCTTAAGCTCAATACATTTTTTCCAGCGATTTTCCAATTCATTTACCCCATCTCTGAATTGTTTGTCCGAAAGACCTTCAAAATACACTCTACGGATGCTATCATCTCATCATTTGTTGAAAAATGCTTCCCACATAAAAATCTTTAGAGGTTTAGGAACAGATGAAAGTCAGAAGTTCAGGATCATACTGGTAAACCCAAGTCTCATTCATAGTTACAGATTGACATACAAAATGTTTAGAAAGTTCCTCTCGAGTGCATTTTTGTTCCGATGTTAGCAAATGCGGCTCCCTTCTTTTGAATAGCTTTCTCATACCTAAAACATTAGTTAAGATTTCATGTACCCATGTGGGATGCTTATAGCCTCAGCTTAATCATCCATGGTTAATCGACGCTCTTCCATCTTGTACTTGCACAACAGTTTCTTCAGTTGCTGCAGTTTTTGGACGTCCTGAATGTGGATCATCATTGATGCTTGTCGTTTAAACTCTTTCAATTGCCTATAAACCTTCCAAAACAAAGAATGTTATCACTGCATGATATTCGATTTTTTCTATTTTTAAAAATACTCAAACACGTCTACATTAACCAGCTGATAAAAAATGAAAGATTTGAGAGATCGCCTTGAAATATAGGGTGTGTTCATATGACAGATGAAGCTTCAAAATGGTGTTCAAGTGATGGAGCATCCATAGGTGTCGCTTTCAAAACTTATCGACTGACCTGATATTAGATTTTGTGAAATTTTAAGTTTATACTTACAAATCACAATTTCGGAGCTCAAAGTCGAGATGATTAGTGAGACTGTGTCGAATCTCTAGGCAAAGGTTATCAAAAATTTCATCAAAATATCACATGCAAACGGAATCCTGGCTGAAGAATGCAGGCTTTCTCGACAGGTTGAATTAATATGAGTTTCTTTCGGGAGTTGAGGTCGTGTTCTCCAGGTATTAACTTCCTGACGTTTCGTTGACACTGCGGTCAACATTCAAAGGCGATGTGGCAGTGGTCGAAGGTTTGTTCTTGGCTGTTCACTATCAACTGTGTTCGACGACATAGCGCTGTCTGATTTTGTGTATTCCGGAGTAGGCGTGACCATTTGGACTCTCTGCCAATCAAGCGCCAGCGACATTTCCTTGTTTCTTAACGTTTTTCTTTATCGTAATGCCGGCGTCCAGGTTTTGCTTCGTCTTTTTTATTGAAATTCCGTTTGTGTTTGTGAATTTTAATAGCCTCTCTGTATAACCTCTGGTAGTAACGGAATACGTTGGCTAGAACTTCAGTTTGGTCGAATAGTATTTTGTGGTCTTCCTGGGTCCACGTGTGCTCGGCTACGGCAGATTTGTCTGTATGTCCTAGTCGGCAACTCCTTTTGTGTTCAGCTAGCCGTGTATTAATGCTACGTTTTGTTGCACCAACATAGACTGATCCTGTTGATGATACATTTGTTATATGGAGCGGGAAACAAGATGTGGACGAGTTCTTGAGACACCTGAATTTAATTAACAATAGAATCCAATTCACCATGGAGAAGGAAAAAGACAGACAAATCGTTTTTCTAGATATGCTAATTAAAAGAGAAGGCAACGGAAAATTGGGTCACAGAGTGTATCGTAAACCAACACACACTGGCAGATATTTAAACAAGGACTCGAATCATCACCCTGAACAAAAAAGAGGGATAAAAAAACTAAAAAACAACTAAGACACCTGCCAAATGAACTAGAACATCTAAGAACAGCCTTACAGAACAACGGTTACTCGCGGCTAGAAATAGAAAGAGCCACTCGTCAGAATAAACTAACAACAAAGACAAACAATCTACTGGATGCCAAAGAGTTGTCTTGCCTTTTGTGCAAAATGTAATGGACCCCATTGGAAAATTGCTACGTCGGCACGATATTAATACAACATACAAGCGAACACAGACAATGAAACAAAGTCTAAGATCGGTCAAAGACCAGAGAGATCTACTTTCCGCTGCAGGCCTATATCGAATTCCATGCAGCTGTGGTTCAGTCTATGTTGGTACAACGAAACATAGCATTAATACACGGCTAGCTGAACATACAAAAAGTTGCCGACTAGGACATACAGACAAATCTGCCGTAACCAAGCACACATTGACCTAGGAAGACCACAAAATACTGTTCGACCAAACCCAAGTTTTAACCAACGTATCAAACTACTGCCCGAGGTTATACAGAGAGGCTGTTAAAATCCACAAACATAAATGGAATTGCAATAAAAAAGACGAAGGACTTAATCTCAGCAAAACTTGGACGCCCGCATTACAAGAAACAAAAACGTTAAAAAATAGGGAAATGTCGCTGGCGCCTGATTGGCCGAGAGTCCAAATGGCCACGCCTACTCCGGAACACACAAAACCAGACAGCGCTACGTCGTCGAACACAGTTGACAGTGAACAGCCAATAAGAAACTTCGACCACTGCCACATCTCCTTTGAAAATGTTGACCGCAATGTCAACGAAACGTCAGGAAGTTAATACCTGGAGAACACGGCCTCAACTCCCGAAAGAAACCCATATTAGAATCCTGGCAAATTCAATAAAGATGCGTTTTATTTAAAAATTAAATTTTTTAAATAATTTATGAACACATAGAAAACTTTCTTGGTACTTTAAATCGAATTTTCAATATTTTAGCCTAATGGTCAATAAAGTTTCTCTTGAGACAAATCCCAAGACAATTCAGATAAAACTAACATCAGTAGGCTTAACGAGGGCCCGAGAGCGAACGAAGTTCCAATAAAAGGGTCAAAATAACTCACTCAACTGGCTCAAACGATTTTAAAATATCATCCCTTAAAGATCTCTAACCGCAACTGCATAACATTTACCGCATACACCCGGACCCCTATCCCGCAGATTCCCAAGTATTTCTCCAATTTAGCGCAAAGTCAAAACTCGACCGGAGGGCCCTCGAACTAATAGGGCCTTCCCCCGGTTTTCCACTCTTACGTTGAAAATAAAAAGGATTAGACTAAATCCCTGGAAATCCCCAAAGGATAATTCAGGATAGCAATTTATCCTTTCGGCGATTTGCGACGCCACGTCGTCTATATAAAATGGATACTGAGTTTGCGATTTTTAAAAAGGTAGTAAGTGTACCGTCGCCGCTTTGTTTGACTAGTATTCGGTGAATGATCGATATACCTGTAAGGGTGAATAATGTAAAAAGGTACTCTGTTCCAGTCGTATAATTTATATTATCATTTTATATGTGGGCCACACATTCAGACACATTCACAAAAACTTCCTTACGTTGAAGAAAATTTGGAAGCAAAAATATTTTAAAATAATTTTCATAAAATGACGACAATTTCACTCTCTTTAATATAATGCCAATAACACCGGGTGTCCAGGTATACTATACTCTATTTATTTGAAACTGATAATAATAAAAATGCAAGTGGACTGACCGACACACAGAAACTGATAGTAATAAAAATGCCCGTGGACTAACCGGCGCACACTGGTCAATTTTCACAAAATGCTAGCCAAAACCTAAAAAAATTAAAGTTTTTTCTACGGTTTTAAAGTATACCAGTCGAAAATGTAACATTTCTGACATATCATGACGTAATTCCCATCATGCCTCTGTTTCGGAATAGCCCGCAACGTTAACCTAAATTTGCTTGTGTTTAACGTTGCATATATGCTCAATGTAACGACGACAACATTATACTAAGGAAATTTATAATAATTGATATATGATACAAATACCCAAGTATGCATTCGATTAGTAGAATATGTTATATTATCCATTCTTATTATTTTAATAGTTATAAGACTTTTAGAGTCATGAAACCTCAGATGTAGAATTTGCTATTTGCGATTTTTTTTAATGTAGTGATATAGTTGTCTATCCCGCATAATCCCGCTAAGTTATAAGCATGATATAATATATTTAATGCTTTATCATATACCCTAAAGTAATTTTACTAATTTTTGTTAATTTATACAGAGGACTTCTTTTAAGTCTAACCTTTGAAGTCTAACGTTTCAAGCCTAAAGAAAATAAATAAATGCATTAGAGACTGCGAAACAATTTGTTAGTATTTATCCGTAGTATAATATGCCTACTACGGTTCACAAGATCTTAATTCATAGTCATAGTCCTCAAGTTATTTCTTCTGCAATATTACCATTTGGCCAACTTTCAGAAGAGGCACAAGAGTCTCGAAACAAAGATATCAAGAGATATCGCCGAGACTTTACGCGTAAATTTTTTAGAACAATGCAATTGGAAGATCTTCTTCATCAACTCTTAATTTCCTCAGATCACTATATTTCGAGTATTAAAATTAAAATACTTATCAAGAGATGTTTTAGCACTCCTATTAGCACCTGATACAGTTGTATCAGTGACATCCTCATCACAATTTGCACAAAATAATTATATAGCTTCGTCTGACGATACAGATTAATTTTTTTTATTCTTGCAAAAATTAAATTATATGTTAAAATATTCAGTTGCTGTGTGTTACTAAAAATTAAGTTATTTTTGTTTATACATATATGTGTGTGTGTCTATATATATATATATATATATATATATATATATATATATATATATATATATATATATATATATATATACAAAAATAACGCAACAATCTGAAAATTAATTTATCTTTTTCTTATGTCAGTTTTAAAGTTTATCGAGTATTTGAATAGTAAGCTATGCATATTTTGTTTCGTTGTTCATGACCGAAATCAAAACAATTCGTTTAGATTTACAGTTTTAAAGAATTTTTTGAAGATAAACAATTTTCTGTAATAATGCGATATAGATTTTCTTTAAAAGTAAGGTTATAAATTGTTCCCTTTTTCAAAGTAATACGTTTTTGTGGTAGACTGTTTTATTTTTGACCCCGAAAAATTAAAAAAATGAATCTAACAAGGAATTTAACTGAACACGAGGTAGTGCGAGCCTCAGTTTTATTGGACTAGGGATATTGTCAGAGTTATGTTGCCAATTTGTTAGGCAAACATCGTTCCACAATAAGTCGAATGGTAAGACGCTTTAATGAAGTAGGAACTTATTTTAGAAGGCTAGGGCTAGGGCGAAAACGGTGCACTAGCGACCTAGAAGAACGTTTTATAAGACAAAATGCTTTAAGAAACAGGACTGTCACTAGTTCTATAATAAGAAACGAACTCGAAGCTGTTCACAATGTCACAATTTCTTCTAAAACAGTTAGAAGACGGTTAAATGATGCTGGATTAAACAGTAGGAGACCAGCCACTGCGCCCTTGCTTACTAGAGAGAACAGAGTTGCCAGGTTACGTTTTGCTCGAAATCACGAAAACTGGTCTGTGGATGATTGGAAACAAGTTTTCTGCACAGATGAAACTAGGGTTAGTCTAAAACATCCAGATGGTCGTGAGCGAGTATGGCGAAGACCAGGAGAGAGGTTTGCTCCTTGCAATATCTCTGCAAGGATTCCATTCGGCCGTGGCTCTGTTATGTTCTGGGGTGGCATCTGCTTTGATGCTCGCACAGAGTTAGTTCCTGTCCGTACGAGATCCACGTGGCTAGGGAGGTACTCGATTATCTTAATCAAGTTGATATACCGATTATGCACTGGCCACGAAAAAGCCCGGATCTGAATCCGATAGAACATGTATGGGATCACCTTAAGAAAAATGTGAAACGTCATATACCTGCACCTAGAAACCTGAGGGAACTTGAAAATGCAGTTATCACAGAATGGGACCAAATTCCTCAAGATTTTATCCAAAATTTAATTAGAAGCATGCCTAGGCGCATAAACTCTGTCATCCGAAGTAGAGGAGGCAACACACGCTACTAGTGTCCCAGTTACACCATTAATTTTGCTACTAGTGTCCCAGTTTATTTTTTTCATTATTACATAATTTGAACGATTTTGTTATTAGGTCTTAAGAATAATTTTAATTCGAATCTTACAGAGAAATTTGGTAGCTAATTCACTTTTAAAGTATCCGAATAAGTTTTTTCTAACTTTTAGTGTAACCAATGTTCATAAAAAATTATTAAAATTAATTCATTATAGAGATTTGTATGATTTCATATATTGTTGCGTTAATTTTGTCCAGGAGTGTATTATCATTTTATATGTGGGCCACACAGTCAGACACATTCACAAAAACTTTCTGACTTTGAAGAAAATTTGAAAGAAAAAATATTTTAAAATAATTTTCATAAAATGACGACAATTTCACTCTCTTTAATATAACGTCAATAACATCGGGTGTCCAAGTATACTATACTCTATTTAAAACTGATAGTAATAAAAATCCCAAAAATGTTTCGGAATAACCCGTAACGTTATACGTACTCTATTTATTTGAAACTGATAGTAATAAAAATGCCAAAAATGTTTCGGAATAACCCGTAACGTTAACCTAAATTTGCTTATGTCTAACGTTGCATATATGCTCATTGTAACAGCGACAACATAATACTAAGGAAATTAATAATAATTGATATATGATACAAATACTTAAGTATGCATTCGATTTCTGGATGTCAGTAGAATATGTTATATTATCTATTCTTATTATTTTAATAGTTATAAAGACTTTTAGAGTCATGAAACATCAGATGTAGAATTTGCTATTTGCGATTTTTTTTAATCTAGTGATATAGTTGTCTATCCCGCATAATCCCGTTAAGTTATAAGCATGATATTATAATATATTTAATGCTTTATCATATACCATAAAGCAATTTTGCTAATTTATACAGAGGACTCCTTTTAAGTCTAACCTTTGAAGCCTAATGTTTCAAGCCTAAAGAAAATAAATATATGCATTTGAAACTGCGAACCAATTTGTTAGTATTTATCCGTAGTATAATATGCCTACTACGGTTCGCAAGATCTTAATTCATAGTCCTCAAGTTATTTCTTCTGCAATATTATCAATTGACCAACTTTCAGAAGAAGCACAAGAATCTCGAAGCAAAGGTCTCAAGAGATATCACCGAGATCTTACGCGTAAATTTTCGAGAACGATGCAAATGGAAGATCTTCTTCATCAACTCTTAATTTCCTCAGATCCATACATTTCGAGTATTAGAAGTTTATCTAAACAAGAAAAAGTCATCATTGTCCCCCTCATTATATCAGCCACAGGCCTTACACCAACAACATTCACACCACACTTAGTACAATTAGGACTCAACACAAACATACACAAAAACATTCAGAAGTCAGTGATTTTGAAAACATGTAACATTGTCAGGTCATTCCTTAATATACAATGGTAATGCGTTTGTGCTGACTTGGTTTGCGCCCGTCAGCCAAACATGGAACCACATTGACCAAATGTGAGAAAGAAAAACAAAAATAATCATAATAATCTATAATATATATAAAATGCAACGTCTCTCTGTCTGTCTGTTAGTGCGCTTATCCCTCGAGAACCACTTATCCGATTTACGTGATTTTTTAAATTCATACATATGTTCTCTGACCAGGTTATAGATATATAGTTTATTACATCTATAATATATAAAATGCAACGTATCTCTGTCTGTCTGTCCGTTAGTGCGCTTATCACTGGAGAACCACTTATCCGATTTTCTAACTTTTTTTTTTAAAACGTACATGCGTTCTCCGGTCAGGTTATAGGCTATATTTTATTACGATAGGTAGCATAAGGAATGAGCAGTGACGATAATAGTGAATGAAGTCGGAAAAAAGTTTGCCGCTAGCGCGTTCTCTTGCAATACACAGTCTAAACCATTAAATATGGAACAATATTATGTAGCAGAGAATATCTATAATATATATAAAATGCAATGTCTCTCCGTCTGTCTGTCTGTCTGTCCATTAGTGCTTTTATCACGAGAGAACCACTTATCCGATTTACGTGTCTTTTGTTAAATTCATACATATATTCTTTGGCCAGGTTATATAATAATAATAATCTATATCTATAACATATATAAAATACAACGTCTCTCTGTCCGTCTGTCTGTCTGTCCGTCCGTTAGTGAGCTTATCACTGGAGAACCACTTAACCGATTTACGTGTTTTTTTTTTTAAAACATACATATGTTCTCTGTCCAGGTTATAGACTATATTTTATTACGTTACGTAACATGAGGAATAAGCAGTGACGATAATAGTGAATCAAATCGGAAAAAAGTTTACCGCTAGCGCGTTCTCTTGCAATACACTGCCTAAACCACTAAATATGGAACAATCATGTAGCAAAGGATATCTATAATATATATAAAATGCAACATCTCTCTGTCTGTCCGTCCGTTTGTGCGCTTATAACTGGAGAACCACTTATCCGATTTACGTGCTTTTTTTTAAACATGCTTAACCATTAAATATGGAACACTATCATGGAGCAAAGAATATCTATAATATATATAAAATGCAACGTCTCTCTATCTGTCTGTCTGTCCGTTAGTGCGCTTATCACTGGAGAACCACTTATCCGATTTACATGCTTTTTTTTTAAACATACGTATGTTCTCTGGCCAGGGTATAGGATATATTTTATTACGTTAGGTGACATAAGGAATAAGCAGTGACGATAATAGTGAATCAAGTATTTATACACATATATATATATATATATATATATATATATATATATATATATATATATATATATACACACATATACGAGGCTGGTTTGAAAAGTCCGTGCAAAAATAAAAACTGCTTATGTATTTGGGGTAAACCTTTTTTATTTTTCGACATAGTCTCCTTTTAGGCTTATACACTTCGTCCAACGATGTTCTAGTTTGTTGATCCCTTCCGAATAATAGGATTTGTCCAAGTCTGCAAAATATCCATTAGTGTCTGCAATCACCTCCTCGTTTGAATAAAATCTTTGTACCGCCAGCCATTTCTTCAAATTGGGGAACAAATAGTAGTCCGAGGGAGCCAAGTCTGGAGAATAGGGGAGATGTGAAACGAGTTGGAATCCTATTTCCATTAATTTTGCGACCACAAACTGCTGAGGTGTGTGCTGGTGCGTTGTCGTGATGGAAAAAAAGGGCTTTCTTGTGGGCCAATCGCGGGCGTTTTTCTTGCAGCTCGGTTTTCAAACGGTCCAATAACAATGAATAATATTCACCTGTAATAGTTTTACTCTATTCCAGATAGTCGATGAGGATTATCCCTTGCGAATCCCAAAAGACAGTCGCCATAACCTTTCCGGCCGAAGGAACGGTCTTCGCCTTTTTTGGTGCAGATTCCCCCTTGGTAACCCATTGTTTAGATTGTTGTTTGGTCTCAGGAGTATAGTAATATATCCATATTTCATCCACAGTGACCAAACGACGCTTAAAGTCCTCCGGATTCTTCTGGAACAGCTGCAAACTATCCTTACAATACTTCACACGATTCCGTTTTTGGTCAAGCGTGAGCAATCGCGGCACCCATCTTGCGGATAGCTTTCTCATGTCCAAATGTTTATGCAAAATATTATGTACCCGTTCAGTCGAGATGCCCACAGCACTAGCAATCTCAGGGACCTTAACTCTTCTGTCATCCATCATCATATCATGGATTTGATCAATGATTTCTGGAGTCGTAACCTCCACAGGCCGTCCAGAACGTTCAGCGTCACTTGTGCCCATATGGCCAGTCCGAAAATTTTGAAACCACTTATAAACTGTTCTAATCGAAGGTGCAGAATCACCATAATGTTTATCAAGCTTCTCTTTAGTCTCCTGAGGCGTTTTGCCTTTCATAAAGTAATGTTTAATCACCACACGAAATTCTTTTTCGTCCATTTCTTGAAAATCACTCGACTTCCTTGATTCACACGAATGCCAAACACAAAGAAATAGACCAATATCGCTGAAACTTGGTGTGCGTTCATTCAAGAGATGCTACTAACTAAACATGACCTCGATACGCGCCGGTGGTGCCATCTCTCGGACTTTGCACGGACTTTTCAAACCAGCCTCGTATATATATATATATATATATATATATATATATATATATATATATATATATATATATATATATATATATATATATATATATATATATATATATATATATACGTATATATATATATATATATATATATATATATATATATATATATATATATATATATGTATATATATATATATATATATATATATATATATATATATATATATATACGTATATATATATATATATATATATATATATATATATATATATATATATATATATGTATATATATATATATATATATATATATATATATATATATATATATATATATATTTACTCGTGTTTTCATAAAATTTCATTAGACACCACACTCGATGACCTAGTAAAAATATTTATATATATATATATATACGTATATATATATATATATATATATATATATATATATATATATATATATATATATATATATATATATATATATATATATATATATATATATATATATATATATATATATATATATATATATATATATATATATATATATATATATATATATATTATATATAATATATATATATATATATATATATATATATATGTATATATATATATATATATATATATATATATATATATATATATATATTTTTACTCGTGTTTTCATAAAATTTCATTAGACACCACACTCGATGACCTAGTAAAAATATTTTTTTTTCACTTCCGATTTCACCCCCCAAAACTAACCCCTTAAGTCAAAATTTAATTTTCAAAACTACGTGGCTCTGATCCAATTCCTATATTATTACCAAATTTCAACTTTACGACAAATAGTTTCGGAGAAAATCGGGTGTGACAGAGAGACAGACGGACAGACACCGAAGTCATCTTATAAGTGTTCCGTACGGAACACTAAAAACGGTTAAAATGACTCCAAAAAAATTTTTTTTATGGCATCGGAAAGCTGGCGTCGATATCTAAATTTTGAAAAAAAAAGATCCATTTTGGACTAAATGACATAAAATGGCGGTCAAATCAAATTTTAAATAACAAATTTAATTGTACCTACTGGGTTCAATATTTTGCACCAAAATTGCTTTAACAAAAGGCATATTTTCTGAAAGTTTCAAGCCGATCGGTTCACTTAGTAGCCTGTACAATAAAATGAAAAAAAAAAGTTTTTTTTGCTGTTTTTTTAATTTTGTATTGAGCGACTTAAAACCAACAAGGACTTGTTGGAAATTTCATTACGAAGAATTTGTTATTTTTTTAATCTCGATACGACTTATATAACCGGAGTTATTCACATTTTAAGCTCAAAAACGCGTTTTGAAAACTTAAATTGCTTAGAAACAAAAGACCACAAGTGTTTCGAGGTTCAAAACTCAGGACAATACTCCTGGTAATACCTGAGAGAGGATAAGATCATAATGTGTATCTAAACTATGTCTATCTCATCGTTATTTTGATCTTTTTTTACCGCACTAATAAGACTTCTCAAGCTATTCTTGGGTTCTGGCTGTATTTTTTCCCATCAAAAAGCAATGTTTATTCAACACATGAAATTCTTTTTGTTCCATCGTTTTGCCAAAACAAAAATACCGTTACTCAAATAACTGTAACTCGAAAAATAATACACAAATTGTCATGAAAATTTTACACGAATCTTCTGAAAGTTGACACTAACTGAAAAATCATATGATTTTTTTTGTTTATGCTGCCAACCTTCCGAAAGTCTCTGGACTTTTCACCCCATGAGTCCTTAGGGTAAGGTCTTCTTTATTGTCTCATTGCAATTACAAATTTTCAAGTGGCAGTGACCATAACACTCGACACGATCCCATAAACCAATGTACATAGACACTAACGTTAACAATTTCATCAATTAGAAATGGCTTGGTTTTTATTTTTAATTAAAAATTAGGTTTGTTTTCAGACTAAGGAGATACTAATCACCTGAGTCGTTTATGTTCTTAGTAATGACCAATACGGAAAATTATTTATTGTTGTTTTAAGGTTATTAGGTTTAGGTGTGAGGCGAGTCACTTGTGATGCTGCTCGAGTGGAACCAAACCGAGTGCTCAATACGAAATCCACGATCGATTTGTCTACACTGATTTATTGTTTTGTCATGCTTTTAACGGAAATTTATGTCGGTTGTGTGGAATTTTTAAAGTTGTAACAGAAAGTTTTTACAAATATATAACATTAGAATTGGATTTGTTTTCAGTTCAGTGGCGTGACCAGATTTTAGAAGGAAACCGAAAACGTGTTTAGCGTTTGAGAGGTTTAAATTTAAAACTGTCCCACCACCACCTTAAACATCCGTCACTCTTATTCACTAAATAGTTAGACCTCCATGGGGGTTTAAAATCAAGTCCAGGTAAACGCGGTACTGAAACCTTAAACCTATCGATAATCTAAATCTTTTAGTACGAGGGCCGCCTTTTAAGTTTCTACAGATGACCACTAGATGGCGTTATTGAGATATAACATTATCATTGTTGTAAAATTTGAGATTTGTTATTGTTAAAATAGTGGCAATGGAAATTGCACGTGAAGGTTTTCGTTGGATGATTTTTGACGATTTTAGGAAAGGCCTAACTCAACAACAATGCCTCGAATCGCTTCGTTTAACTTTTGGTAATGAATCTCCATCAGAAAAGACCGTTTACAATTGGTTTGCAGAATTTCGTCATAGTCGTGCTTTCGTCGGCGATAAATTTCGTGAAGGTCGATCAAAATCGGTTGTCGTTCCAAAAAACATCGATGCTGTGCACAACATGATTGAAGAGGATCGACATGTGACTGAGCGTGAGATAGAGGCATCCTTAAGCATATCGAAGACTATAGTACATTCGATTTTGCATGAATATTTAACTGTGAAAAAGGTCCCAATGTAAGGAAATGCTCAAAAAAAACCCTACCGAGGACATGCAAAATCCGTATACAACATCGCAAAGTAAATCCCAAGATATAAGATGCTGCCTTTTTGCTTTTTCGATGGGGCAATAAACGACCCTATTAAGGTTTTGTGCATAGTTGCCAGGTATTACGATAAACGTATTTTTATTTTACCTGCTTTGTATACCGCCCTCACTTGCACCTGCAATCATATTGGATCTATTTTTACCTATATATTTACTACCTGGCAACCCGGTTTGGAGCCCTTTAAATATTTGATAAATACTCCCAATGGCCACAGGTCCCCATTAAGATTCGAAAGATACTTTTTATTATTTTTAGTTTTACTTACGGACGGTTCTATTTTAATTATGTGGCGTCCGTGGGAAAATTGCAATAGTGGCTATCGCAAGAAAAAACATTTATCACTTGACGCTAAACAAATAGTGAAAAATGTTTACGGCAGTTTGATAAAAAGAAATTTGAATAAACAAAGTGCTTTGCAAGAAACCAGTGAACTAACAAAAACCCCAATTTCTACGATTAAGGGTATTGTAGGAAAACAAATGCATCATGTAGACGAATGTGAAAAAGATGTCATCAGGAGAAAAATATATTCTATGTATGAAGAGCAGTTGGTGCCGACACTAGACAAAATAAAATTAAGACTGGTGCAGGACGGGACCAATATACATTGTGGCCGATCAACCCTTCACAGAATTCTCTGAAGAATGGGATTCACGTTTCGAAAAATCAACGAAAGGCAAGTAGTGATGCAGTCACAAAGATTACGAATCTTGCAATATACTTAATTACAAGAAATTAATAATTTACCTTGACGAAACATGGTTCGATACCCATGACACTGTGCAAAAAGGGTGGGTTGACAGCAGTACAAAAAGTCAGAGTAACGCACCTTCAAATAAAGGTAAACGAATAACCATTTTGCATGCTGGCTCTGAAAAGGCCTGGATTTCAAATTGTCTACTATTATCTGCAAAAAACATAAAAGATTCTAGTTTGGACTATCACGAAGACACGACCGCAGAAAATTGGTTTCAAAATTCCGTTTTGCCTAATGTTCCCGAACAGAGTGTTATAGTTATGGACAATGCAAGTTATCATAGTCACCTACTAAATAAGATTCCTAATGTAGCCAACACCAAATCGGAAATACAGGAATATGTGTTAGAAAATGACATTTATTTTGACTTTAGTTATAAAAAAAGTGACCTTTTTGAAGTTTTTGAAAGACTATAAATTGAAAAAGAAATATGTTTGTGATAATATGGCTGAGAAAATGGGACATACTGTTTTGCGGCTTCCTCCGTATTATTGTGTGTTTAATCCAATTGAACATATTTGGCATCAAGTTAATTCAAAAATAAGGGCATAAAATGTTTCTCCTACTTTAAGCGTGTCAGTAGCTGAATTAGTAAAAAAAATTATAAATGACGTTGTGAAAGCTGGAAGAATTCCATTCAGCACGTTGTTAAAGTTGAAGATTCATGTATTTATGTAAATAATATAAAACGACTGATAATTACCTCAGCTGATGACAGTGATAGTGAAACCGACTTAGCTTAAGTTAAAATATATTTTTATTTATACAATATGTTCCCCCTTGTAAATCCCATTCATTCAAACTGTATATTTGTACTTTTTATTCATTTGTTTTTACATGCATCTATAAATAAACATCTCCAAAAACACTTGTAATTTTATTTATTTGCATTAATGAATGAAATTCTTAAATCCATCTCTACAGCCTATCATAAACAAAAGGTCAGAATTTTTATATTGCCCACTTAAAACGGCAAAAATCAGGACCTAATATTTTAGGACGGGCTGTACTTCTCTTTTGGTGCACTTTTGTTGGGATCTATAATTATTTATCTAACAATACTGGCCTCTTCACATGGAGTCAGTTTCTTGGGATGACCGGAGCATAGTCGAATTTTATAGGAACCCGTTAATTTATACTGGTTTACAATGTACTGAACGGTAGCATGCGACTTTTTAACAATTTTTTGTATATTTCTGTACGATTTTACATCTTTCCACAAATCAGTTATGATCTTTCGAACTTGAAATGGAATTTTACAATTTCTCTCGTTCATTTTTAATTCTACTTTGAAAATCCACTGCAAAATTACTAGCAACAGGTGAAAGATTATAAAGTATGGCCGAAAATTATTCATTTGTTTTCAGTTTAGCGAGTAATAGATAGCTTGATAAAATGCGGCTGATTATAACGTGTTTTTTTCAATGCAGTTCTTGAGTGTATGGAGACTTTTGACATTAATTTTGTTCACATTTTTATAACAATGATGTAACTTCTAAATAAAATATTCCGTAGTTGTTTTTAATACTAATCCTCGTTGGTTAAGTTTCAGATATTGATTTAAACATGTTTTCTCATAGTCATTAGTTTAACATAACAGAAGAATGGTATAGAAAGCAGGTGGTGTATGGAGACTTTTTGGACTGACCGTAGATAATGCTGCAGTTTTGCAGAATCCTTTACATTATTTTATTCATCCTGTCGAACCACTCCAATTTGACACAATCTAACTCTTAGAATCATGATTTTGCATCAGTAATTTAAAATTACTTGACAAAAATCATGTACGCCAATGATTTAAAAGACTCGAGGTGTAATAAAAGAGTACTAGTTTCTACAATATGTAATAATAGATGCGTAGAAATATAATTATTCGCTGAAGGTGTGCCTAATAAGAATACGCATATTATTAGCAACATGTAGGTAAACAAGTGTCATGTGATACTAGTTAGCTTTCATGTTCACGGGTACCGCTATCTAAGGTGTTGTAACATATTGATATGAATGTTTTCAATAAAAAAACAAGAGAAGTGGTAGTAAAGGATAGCTAAATATATAAATATGACGAAGCAGTCAATGAGTCGAAAGGCAAAGAGATATTGTGTGATTTTTGTATGCAGGCCTTGGCATTATGTTACAAATTACGAAATAATAAACATATCCAAGGAAAAAAGCAATTTAATATGTACGCTAAAAAAACTGCATCTCCAAATAACGTGTTAGACTTTCATACACAATCTTCAGACCTAGGCATATCTTCCATTGGTAAAAAATTGGTAAAGTTATTTATTTATTGTTTATCCAATATTTCCCTCGCAAATACAAGGTGTTATGAAAATCGTTCATTACAGTAAAACTAGTTAATCCCTATATGAACAGAAATTGCATAAAAATAGTTATAAATGGCGGTTTTCAATATTAACTTACAAATTGGGCCCTAAAGAAACTTGTTCTTTTAATGCCTGCTCTGCTGGTAACAATCATCTTTAAAAGCAATGTTACCATATCGAAACTAGAAGTGAGTATATATAAATATATACAGTGACAGGCAGAAAATATGCGACATATGGGATTTTTCTTTATTACTAAATTTAGAAAAAAAGTTAGTTTATAGGTAGATTCTGCATCACTTGAAAGCCAACAAGTGATTTTACAGTGCCGATCGTTATTTGTCGTTTGGTGGGACATTTGAATTTTCTAAAGTTTAAAGTCCAAAAGTCATTCTGTTTGGTAAAATATAGAAAACATTTATTAGGAAAAAGTGTTTAGAAATGAACTGCAGAATGCATGGTAGTGTGCAAAATTTTAGATAGAAGAGAGAGAGAGAGACTGACAGACAAGAATTTAAACATTTATTTTTAATTTCAAGTTATATTTTACACTCAGTAATATATATATATATATATATATATATATATATATATATATATATATATATATATATATATATATATATATATATTTATTAGTAAGCGAATATCGACCGTAATAATTTATAGGAATAGGATGTGAATATATCAAGATAGCAATCTATAAGAAAAATACTCATTTATTGTTTTAATAACTCTATATTTCGCTTCATCAGGAGTGTAAAACTAAAATCAAGAGCAGTCTCTTTGGTAAGCCCCTCACATACATACAGAAGTCAAAAAACCTACCAATCAGAGCAGACTTCATTAGAAGAGGGATCACAAAACAAATATTAACTGCGCAAAAATTTATGAAAATACGACAAATAAACACGAACAATAATTTGGCAATGGATGCTACACGATTAAGGGTTTTTACTGTAATGGTTTCTTTAGACGTACAAACAGTGGCTAAGTCATGTGAACCCAATTTCTCCAAAATTAGTTTTACACTCCAGATAAAGCTGAAAAAATCTGCAAAATTTAGAGTTATAACAAATGAGTATTTTTCTTATAGACCGCTATCCTGACATATTCACTTTCTATTATATATATATATATATATATATATATATATATATATATATATATACGGAGTGTTATGGAATTTACTGCATATATTGGAACTAGCGCTTTCTTGTATCAAGACCGATGGCAAACAATTCACCTTAAATAACGGATCTCAATAATAAAGTAAAAAATCGACCCTAAAGAAATCATGACATGAATATCTTTTTCACGCCGTCACCGGTAAAGTCTACAACTCCATAGTGTCGCTGATCGTTAATCAGACGTAAGGTGTTACAGTGTTGTTTAGGTTTGAGTCGGCTTTTCTGAAATAAATTTAATAAAAAAAAATTAAATTTTTATTATCTTATTATTTTAAAACCGAAAAAGGGTTTGTCAGTCCTTTCTTATCGGCATTCGACGCGGACAATAAAGGATTTATCCCGCCGTCTGCTCGCTTTTTCGGAAAGTTTTTAGTGGCTCGATGGCGGTGGCCAAATGTCAGCGCCCTCTATCACAACGACAAATTCACGTTTGCTTTGTTTACAGCGTAATGTGAGGTAAAAATTAGTTTTGCCGTTGCCAAGGCACCTCTGTGAGCAGGTGCGTTGTCGTGATGAAAGATTCTACAAACCGGGCCTTTTCTCACGAATGTTCTCATCCAGCTGGTCCAAAATGTTGCAGTAATACTCTGATGTGATTGATTTACCGGTTTGAAGGTAATCAATTAAAAAAATTTTGCATCCCAGATAACTGATGCCAAAATGTTTTTGGACGACTTCAACCACTTTGGCTGTTTTGGAGCTGGACAACCGCGCTCAATCCACTGTGGAGTTTGTTATCGCAGGTCAGGATCATACTGGTAAACCCAAGTCTCATCCATAGTTACAAATCGACGCACAAAATCAGTTTTGTTCTTTGTGAAATGAGCCAAATGTTGCTTAGAAAGTTTCTCTCGAGTGCGTTTTTGTTCTGATGTTAGCAAATGCGGCACCCATCTTGTGAATAACTTTCTCATACCGAACACATTAGTTAAGATCTCATGTACTCGTCCATTTGAGATGCCTATAGCCTCGGCTAAATTATCCACGGTTAATCGACGGTCTTCCATTACCATATCTTGTACTAGCACAACAGTTTTTTCAATTGTTGCAGTTTTTCGCCGACCTGAACGTGGATCATCATGGACGCTTGTACGACCACGTTAATTCCATCTATGAACAGTTGGAAATGAAGGAGCAGACTCCTTTAATACTTCTACTAACTTCACATGCATTTCAGTTGCCAATAAATCTTCCAGAACACAGAATTTTGTCACTGCACGATATTCGATTTTTTCCATATTTAAAAACTACTCAAACGGGTCTACTTTAACCAGCTGATAAACAATAAATGACTTGACAGATCGAATTGAAATTTAGGGTGTGTTCATACGACAGATGAAGCTTCAAAATGGTGCTAAATATTTGGTTCAAGTAATGCTTCATAGATGTCGCTTTCAAAACTTATTGACTGACCATACTAGCCATACAGTTATATCAGCTGGAGCTCAAAGTACATAATCGAAATGCATCGAGGTCCTAAAATTTAAAAATTAACTTTCTCTTGAAATCAGCACACATCATATTTATATTGTTTAATCTCTATTTAGAACTTAACCTCGTTGGTCCAATATGGCGGAATACAATCGTATTCATTCGTAGCACGACAATAATAATAAAAAAGTAAAAGTAACAGGACAGTCGACGGAGTAGTGTTAAACTTTGACATTTACATGGTCTTACGGTTGTTTTGGTCTTGAGACTCATGTTTTACATAAGAATTTTAGTTTAGAGTAATATTTTTTTTATTGCGTTTATTACAGGTTTCATACATAAAACTGAAATGAATGTCTGTTAATTACATTTTTTACGTTTCTTCTCTAATAAATAGGTCATTAGAGAGATCATATATAACATATAATTTCGTTAGCAAATATAGGTTTTATATCGATTTAATAACACTTTTTGCTTCCACTTGAAGTCTAGGCGTAATTTTACTAATTATAACGGGTTTACACTTTACAAGAACCTTTCAAGATTAGGTTATCTCAGCGCCTTTATTTGGATCTCTTTTTTATTCGCTCTGATATATACAGAGTGAATAAAAGTAGTGTTAATCCGGTAATATCTAAAAAATGAATTGGAAAAGGTGTACCAATTATTTTAATAAGTCGTATATATATATATATATATATATATATATATATATATATATATATATATATATATATATATATATATATACCCTACCGTCAGAAAGTATTTGCCCACCTAGTTATTTCAGTCTCAAGACAACAAAAACCCAGATAATACATATTTTTTTTAAATGTTAATGAATTATTATTTAGTTTCAAATTATTTACAATCCAGAAAATTAGAAAAAGATTCATGATTTTTCTCATCTATGTGACCTCCTTTGTTTTTAATTATCGCTTTACAGAGTTTCGGCATTCTGTCCAGTAGTTTCTTCAAAGTTTCTTCGGTTATTTTAACTCATTCTGCTTGTAAAAGTTCCCACAAGTGATTTTCTAATGTTGGATTGAGATTTGGAACACACCTGGCCAATTCGATGGGGTTCAGGTCGGGTGATTGTGGAGTCATCACTTCCAGGACGTCATCGGATTTCCATGGGTCCAGAAGTTCTCTAATTTGTTTAGCAGAATGTTTAGGGTCGTTGTCATACTGAAAAATAAATTTCTTCTGAAAAATATCTCTTCCAGAAGGAAGCATTTGAGTTAGCAAAATTTCTTGATACTGTTCTTTTCACATGATTCCTTCTATCCTAAAGATTTTTTCAACTTTACCGTTGCCAAAACAACCCCAAACCATTACTGAACCTCCATCATGTTTTACTGTAGGCAACTGACAGGCTTCCAACATCCTCACTCCAGCAGACCGCCGCACTCGTCGATTTGGACCGAAAATTTCGAATTTAGATTCGTCGCTCCAAAAGACGGAATTCCATTGTTCTGATGTCCAATTTTCATGTTCTCGGGCCCATTCTAATCGTTTACGTTTATTCACTGGCCTAAGAAGTGGTTTCCTCACTGCAACTCTCCCGTGTAGTCCACCTTCTGCTAACCTGTTCTTCACGGTTGTCACGCTGATAGGGATGGGGCCGCTCTAGATTTATTTGAGCCGTGATTTTCTGATGCAGTTAGGCGGCGATTACGTCTGCTGGACATTGTTATAGCCCTGTCTTCAGCTGGAGTCGTTTTTTCGAGGCCTTTCTGAACATTTTTGGTTAAGAATTCTATGTCCCGCAGAAATTTTTTTTTTCGGTGTAGTCCACCTTTCTCCCTGGCATCCGCATATCAGGCGCGGTTTGTCGACTCGAGTGACCATTTTGATATCTCGCAATTATCAAAGCCGGATTTTCAACTGAAACTTCTTTCGTTTTTGGCATTTTCACAAAACAGTTGAGCCTGTATCAATGACAAAGTACTGCTTGCCAAAAAGGCAACGGTATTTATAGCATAGATTTTATCATAAAATGTCACTAGGAATTTCCATAATCCCTAGAAACTTGAAATGAGTTCTTCCTTCAATTGGAATTTTCAGAAATTGAAAATTTGGTCCAGTTGGTTTATAATTTGTGATTTTAACCAAAAAGGCTTGTCTAAACCATTTTGATGGACACTTGGTAAGATCAATTAAATTTACCTAATATAATAAAATGGTTTAATTAGGTATTAAATTTTGGCAGTTATATTGAAATTACTAGGCGGCAAATCCTTTCTGACGGTAGTGTATATATGTCAAATGTTATCTCGACCGTAATATAATAAGAAAGGACAAACTTAAACGGGAAGCGGTCTGTTTTTTGTTCTATAATTAACAACTCATTTATCTAAAATACTGTTATATCTCG
>CM032455.1:26583812-27019061 GCA_019049505.1 Pachyrhynchus sulphureomaculatus | reverse complement strand
TTAGTCTAACTACTTAAAACACATTTTTTTTTGCAAAACTCGACTTTATTCATCAATATAGTCTCCTTCAAGAGCGATACAATCAGTCCAACGCTTTACTAACATTTCTGTCCCTTTTTTTGTAGAAGGATTTGTCTTTGCCTTCAAAATAGGCCTCAGTTTCGGCGATAACTTCTTCATTGGAGCCAAATGTCTTTCCCGCGAGTATTTTTTTGAGATCTGCGAATAGATAATAGCCGCTGGGGGGCCAAATCTGGAGAATACGGTGGATGTGGAAGCAATTCGAACTTCAACTCGTGCAGTTTTGTCATCGTAACCATTGACTTGTGACACGATGCATTGTTTTGATGAAAGAGTACATTTTTATTGTTCATGTGAGACCGTTTCTTTGCGATTTCTGCCTTCAAACTCACTAATCACGTTATATAATATTCGCTATTGATGGTTTTTCCCTTCTCACCATAGTCGATGAAGATGATTTCATGCGCATCCCAAAATACGGAGGCCAAAGCCTTCCCAGCCGACCGTTGTGTGGTCGGTTTGGGCGGCTTTCACCGGCTGCTGTCCACTCAGCTGACTGCCGATTTGATTCCCATATGTAGTGGTAGATTCACGTTTCATGCATTGTCACCTATCATATGAAAAAATCATTTTTATTGTGCTTAAACAGCTCGAAACAGCGGTCAGAATCATCAACACGTTGTTGTTTTTGGTCCACTGTGAGCAAACGCGGTACCCATTTCGGCCAGAGCTTTCATGCCCAAATGTTCATCCAAAATACGGTCAACACGTTCTTTTGATATCTTTAGGGTGTCAGCTATCTCACACACTTTACGGTCATCCAAAACAATTATGTGGATTTTTTTATGTTTTCCTGAGAAAACACCTCATTTGGACGTCCAAAGCCTTCAACATCATTTGTACGACCGCGTTTAAATTCAGCATACCAGTAAATGATGAGTGATTTTCCAGGGACAGAGTCCCCGTAACACTTATCAAGCCATTGCTTTGATTGAACGGTATTTTTTCCATCAAAAAAGAATGTTTAATCAACACACGAAATTTGATTTTTTACCATCGTTTTGAAAATATCAAAAGTAGCGTCACTAAAACCACTGTCACTTGTAAACTTACTGTCGAAATGTCATGAAATTTTGACACGTGTCGTTTGAAGGTTGATACTTCCTAAAAATCATATGGATTTTTTTTTAAAAGAGCGACATCTGTATGTCAGACCAAAAACTTTTCAGCCTATATATATATATATATATATATATATATATATATATATAAGAAAGAGGAAGGACAGTAACAGGGCACTGGCAACAAACAATCCTAAGTTTAACTACTGGGAAACGCCCTTATAAGGAGAAGAGATGAGCAATCAAAGATCTAAAGGCTCTAGTATCTGCTTTTTTATTTTTATTATCGAGCTTTCGCTGCCTAATGGTAGCTTCTTCTGGATTCTAAAAATGCAAACCAGGTACAGAAAATAAACCAAAACGTTCGTTTTTTTAAAATGTGATTAAATGAATTGTACGACTGTATGTGAAAATTACTTACAAAAATGTCAGCTGTTAATTCATCTCTGGTGAAGACAATGAAGTTATGTTTCGGTCTTCAAAAAGTGTTTTTAACTAATGTTTATTGACAAAGTTTTATTTTTAATATTTGTGTAACTCTCTAAATGTCTTTTAGTCATGTTTGTGTAATCATTCATACTACCTGGCCAAAAAAAAAATGCAAATTTCATTGTCTTCACCAGAGATGAACTAACTGCTGACATTTTTGTAAGTAATTTCCACATACAGTCGTACAATTAATTTAATCACATTTTAAAAAAACGAACGTTTTGGTTTATTTTCTGTACGTGGTTTGCATTTTTTAGAATCCAGAAGAAGCTACCATTAGGCAGCGAAAGCTCGATAAAAAAATAAAAAGCAGATACTAGAGCCTTTAGATTCAGGGATGTCAAAGATACGGCCCGCGGGCCGTATCCGGCCCCGGGACGTATCAATAAGGCCCGCGATCGCAATGAAGAATCATAATTTTTAACAACCGTATATTATATACTATATAATTAAATAAATAAAATGTTATAATAATTCAGTACATTTTTTTTATTTGAATCTGGCCCGCCTACACATTCTAAATTTAATATATGGCCCTCTGCAAAATTGAGTTTGACCCCTCTGCTTTAGATCTTTGATTGCTCATCTCTTCTCCTTATAGTTAGTCCCCTCCCAGTAGTTAAACTTAGGATTATATATATATATATATATATATATATATATATATATATATATATATATATATATATATATATATAGGGTGTCCCATATGTATGGAATAAGGATTCCACAGCATTTATTAATGAGTGAATTAAAAAAAATTTAAATAAAAGTTATAGGGTATTATACGGCACACATGCTAACGTTGACAGTAAAATGTTTTGAACTGTCAGTTCGAAGAAATATTATTTTATTTTTGAGTCCTACTAAAAATTCTAGGTATTATTTATCTAACTTACCATATGTCTAAATTGAACTGTTTTGGAATGATTAATATTTGAAATTAAGAAAATCAAATTTAAAAAAAATTAAGCTTGCTTGTGTCAAACATTTACCGCCAGGTAACGACTTAACGCGTCAAAAAATAATTTATTGACGAAAACGTTTTTTGCTGCATTTTGTGAAACTGCAATTTGAGCCTAATATCATAATGGTACATTTAACAGAAACTGAAAGAATCACTTTGTTAATGATGGTTGGTTACGGAGACCGAAAGAGAACACAGCAGGAGGTGTATGATCTTTTTAACGCAGAATATCCGAATCGAGAACCTATTACCCAATCTGTAGTTAGCAAAACATTAAAACGATTTAGACAATCAGGTCATGTTAAGAATCGTTCTGCATCTGGACTCCAAAAGTTAAAACAAGCGATGATAAAAAGTTAGATGTTTTATTGGCAATTACAGAAAATCCCATACAGCCACTCGTCAGCTTTGCCTAGACTACAACATAAGGAAAGGTACCTTAAGTCGTATACTGAATGAAGAAAAATTGCATCTATACAAACCCAATCTATTGCAAGAATTATCTGAAGATGACTACGATAAACTCGTTGAATTTTGCGAGGTCATGATGGAATGAATTAATAATGATCCTAACCTAATTCAGAATATTGTTTTTTCTGACGAGGCCACATTTTGTCTTAACGGAAGAGTTAACAGGCATAACTGCTGGTACTGGTTTACTGAGAATCCTCATTGGACAATCGACAGTCATTCTCAAAAACCACAAAAGATTTGTGGAAGTCATATCATTGGTCTCTTTTTTATCGATGGAAATCTTACAAGACAACCGTATTTACAGTTACTCCAAGAGCAAGTTATTCTAACTTGTGCAAGTCTTTTTCCCGATGAAAATAATTTGGATACCCCTAATAGGAATCTGTGGTATCAACAGGACGGAGCAGCGCCTCACTATGAAATCAATGTTCGTAGATATTTAGATGCGATTTTTCCTAATCGATGGATAGGCAGAAGAGGTGCTATAGAATGGCCTGCAAGGAGTCCCGACCTTACGCCACTCGATTTTTTTTTATGGAGTCATTTTAAAACCAAAGTTTACCGAAGTCAACCTGAAACTCTAGAAGATTTACAACAAAGAATTCAATATGAAGTAGCACAGATCACCCCGGATTCTCTGCAAAACTCTGTCCATTCTGTTTATGACAGATCGGGTCATTGCCTCGCTGTTAACGGTAGACATTTTGAACAATTGTTACCTTAAAAATGAACCTAGAGTATTTATTAATAGTTTTTTTGTCTTTTTTTTATTTTAAATTTCAAATGACAATAATTCCAAAACAGTTCAATTTAGACATATGGTATGTTAGACAAATAATATCTAGAATTTTTAGTAGGGCTCCAAAATAAAATAATATACACGGCTTTCCATTAAAAAAATCAAGATGGCGTAATTTCTTCGAGCTGACAGTTCAAAACATTTTATTGTCAACGTCAGCATGTGCGCCCTATAACACTCTATAATATTTAAACATTTTTTTGATACATTGATTAATAAATGCTGTAGAATCATTATTCCATACCTATGGGGCACCCTGTACATTTACGTATATATATATATATATATATATATATATATATATATATATATATATATATATATATATATATATATATATATACAGTGGCGAATAAAAGTATGGAAACATTTAAATTCCCATCTCTAGTCTTAACATTTAAACGGTGACTTGAACTGCTGGCGATCTACCTCAATATTGTTAGACTACGATCGATCGACTCTGAGAGGCTGCAAGTAAGTGTGATGCAGGATTGTCGTCTAGGTAGGGTGTATCGTGGCATAGATATTAGTTTTCCGCACAATATGCATTTTTTTAGTCAAGGTAAGTGTAGGTCTGCTCTAAAATGTCAATGAAAAAACTGATAATTATTCAAAATTGCGAGTTTATTGGTTCTTACAAAACAAACGAGTTCTAGTGTCTAAACTTAACTAAAGAGTGACTTTGGATGTTGAAGCGTGACACTGCATGTCCTCAGCATATTTTTCATAAGATGGTACGTAATTACCGAGTGCTAATGGCAAGCATGATGACATATGTTCGTCAGTTAGTCGATTGCGATATTTTGACTTAATTATCTTCATTTCAGAAAATGCAGACTCCCACAAGTAAGTTGACCCAAACATTGCCGTCAGTTGAAGGGCGATTTGCCTTAGATTCGGATATTTATCTTCAGATATAAAACACCAGAATTTTGTATCAGATGCTGTGGCTTTGAGATGTACATCTGATATAATCTGCACTAACTCATTTTCAACAGAACATGAGTCCATGTTAAACTAACTTGCTATTTCAGTAGCTAATTCCTCAATGTTTTTACACGAAAAAGGATAACTCATAAATGATGCGATATTTGCCAATTTACTGAAATCATAAAAACGTATTTCGAATTGGCCCAAAATATTTGATAATTCTGCCTCATAAATATCATAATTCAACTGAGGAATCCTTGCTTTCAAAGACGGAAAATTTTTCAGATCCTTTCTTTTCAGTTGATCTATCATAAGTTGCAATTTACTTTTGAATGCGTTTATTGCGCTAATCATCTCAATAATAGTTTTTCCTTTACCTTGAAGCTCCAAATTAATGGTGTTTAAATGCATTGTGATGTCTATCAAAAATGCCAAATCAGTCAGCCAGGAATTTTCCGCGACTCAACCACCTGACATCCGTGTGAAGAACTAAATCAGTGTGTTCAGCTGACTCACTATCTTTCAACTGCAATTTAAAGAGCCGTCGTGGC
The DNA here is from genome assembly GCA_019049505.1 of Pachyrhynchus sulphureomaculatus. Classification (NCBI taxonomy): domain Eukaryota; kingdom Metazoa; phylum Arthropoda; class Insecta; order Coleoptera; family Curculionidae; genus Pachyrhynchus; species Pachyrhynchus sulphureomaculatus. The sequence goes on along the minus strand of CM032455.1, from coordinate 27,013,709 downwards.
AAGCTACGTGCACGGATAGAATTCACAATTTTTATTGCAATGCCCATAATCTCCTCCATGTTTAGAACTTTTGAACACAAAACTTGTTGATGCATAATGCAATGGAAGGAGAAAAATGAAGGGAAATCATCATTAGCTCGACACAATGCCACAAAACCGTTTTTGTTTCCAGTCATTGCTGGTGCTCCATCGGTTGTAATGCACACTAGTTTATATATTGGTAGCTTGTAGTTTATTACAAAATTGAAGAAAACGTCATATATATCTTCGCCACGGGTCTTTCCTTTCAGAGGAATCATTGTCAAAAACTCTTCCTTAGCCGACATGTCATTGAATACCATTCGAATAAAAATACACAGCTGGGCAGTGTCTGTCATATCGGTGGATTCGTCGAACTGTAAAGAAAAGTATGTACATTCCATGATATCATGTTTTAGTTTATCTGCCATGTCCTGACTCATGACTTCAACACGCCTTGTGACAGTCGGACGAGATAACTGAAGTTCTCTAATAGCAGACATAATCTCTGTTTTATTTTTAAAATCTCCAAATAAAGTCTCACCCGCTTCAATAAATGCTTCCTTCACAACCAATCCATCATCAAATGGTTTCTTGTGTTCCGCTAATATATGAGATATTTTAAATGACGCGCTTTTGATTGTTTGGCTGGTCTTGTGAACATGGTTTATTCTTTTTTCAAACAAGTTATCAAATCACGTACTTTTCGTTTTCTTAATTCACTCTGTGACGGAAAATCCTTTTCATAGTTTTTATGAACCGTTTTATGATGCCTCTCTAAGTTCCCACGCTTAGGTATTGCAACTGACACACGGCAAATGAGACAAATGCACTTATCCTTTACCATAAAAAAGAAAAATTCTTCCTCCCAATCGTTATTAAAATGATAAGTTTTACTTTTCTTCGCCGCACTCATTTTGGACTATTTATTAATAAACTTTGTATCGATGTATCGCCTTCAAGTTATAACTCAGACTGACTCCTATTCCTGCAGGCGCAACATTTATATCGGCGCGAACGAAGTCTCGAATGTTCCCGTCAAACACGCCGCCCGAAGTTTCTAGAAAAATCGGCGGGAATCAAAAACGCGGCTTTTCTTTGACAAGTACAGCGCGTTCCTTTGATAAAACCGCGTTTTGCCGCTAGCAGGGGGTTATTACGATAAAAGAAAGTGATGAGGGTGTTATTCTGGCCTAATTGTAGATCGAATAAATTTTAGTAGTTTGTTCATTACATTTTGTTTTAGTTACTTAAAACAAAAATAGTTCTATATCGGAATTTTTTTCTCGAGATCGACTCAAAAAGCACTCGCGATCGACCGTTTGAGCACCCCTGGTGTACATGCTAACAAACATTTTGAAGACTAAAACTGTTATTGTTTGTTAAAACATAAAAATTCCACTAAGACGACTAAGATGTCGAAAATATTTAATAATTAGTGGGATATCCTTTTGCGTCAATCACTGCTTGACATCTTCTGCCCATAGAGTCAATAAGCCTAGCACAAAAATCGGGTGGTATTTTTTCCCATTCTTGTTTTAATGCGATCCAAAGTTCGTCACGGTTTTTTATATTGCTTTTCCTAATTTATTTATCCAGATAGTGCCAAAAATTCTCTATCGGGTTCAAATCAGGTGTTTTGTTCAAAAAACCAATTTTTGGCCAAGTGAGATGTGTGTTTTGGGTCATTGTCTTGTTGAAAAATCCATGACAGTGGCAAATCTTGTTTATAAGGAATCAAATTATTTTCCAATATCTCAAGATACATTTGAGCATTCATTCTGCTATTTATCTTTGCCAGTGGCCCCGTACCAGACCGTCGAAAACAACCCCATACTATGATATTTCCACCGCCATGTTTGACAGTAGGTACAAGGTACTTTGGGTCATATCTTAGACCAACTAGTCTTCTTACATAACCAGTAGAATCACTTCCAAAGAGATTGAACCTACTTTCGTCACTAAAGATTACTAGAGACCACTGATTTTGAGTCCAGTCTTTATGTTCCTTAGCAAATTTCAATCTCTCTTTTCTATGACGCTTTGTAAGGAGTGGTTTTTTAACAGCACGGCCACCATGAAGATTTTCAGATAACAGACGACGCCAATAGTCATGTCTGACACCAATACACCCTGATATTCATGCCTTAGTTCTTTATTAATATCAACAGCAGTTTTCTTGGGATCGTTTTTCGCTTCTCAAATTATAATTTTGTCTACTTTCTTATTTATTTTCGAGGTCTACCACTTTTAAACGAGAACTCTCGAGAACTTCTGACAGTGCACCTGCGCATGTTTAAAGATTTTGCTATTTCTACTTGCTTCTTTCCACTTTGATATAGAGAAATAATGTTATGTTTTAGATCTGAACTATAATATTTGCACTTTGACATTTTGGCAAAAACTGCACTCTTAAACAATGCTATTCAATTACTTCGTATCAACAATAACGTACTCTTAAAGCAGAATGATAAAATTGTTTTAATACTTTCGATAAGGACAAAACGCGTTTCTTAAAAACCTTATCTACCAGAAAAGGTAAACAAAGTTTTTATAGTCAATAATAAAATTCTATAAAGAAATTGTCAACAAAACAAGACTAGTTTTTTTTATTCCTAAAGGATAGTATTTTATATTTTTGATTAAGAAAATGTTCCATACTTTTGTTCGCTACTGTAATATATATATATATATATATATATATATATATATATATATATATATATATATGTATATATATATATATACAGTAATACCCCGCTTTACGCGAGGGATACGTTCCGAAAAAAATCGCGTTAACTGAAATTCGCGTATATCGAGGTTTATGATTAAACATAGTCAAAATTTAATACAAAAAAATACAAATCATTTTAATCAATCACTTTAATTCTAAGAACACTTTATGCAATACATACTCTTATTTTTTACGGAAAAATACATCTATTGTCTTTTGGGTAACGTTTTTGTTTACGTTCTTGTAAAATACGTTCATAACACCCAACACTGTTTTTAATTGTTTGACACACGGTCAAGACACGGTCATCATTATTGTCTATACTCTGCAATATGTCCAAACCTGAATAAATTTTTGAAAGTGCATTTTGTATTTCCCCTGAAGATAAAACTTTCTCTTCTACTTGTTCTTCCTCATCGTAGATAGGATTATTCTGTAACTCGATCAGATCTTCATTGCTAATAGGATCGTCGTGCGTTGCTACAAGTTCTACGAGATCTTCTACCGTGACATCTTCAAGTTCAGACCCCTCAATCATTGCAGCAATGTCTTCAAGCACTTGTCTCTGCATCTGGACAATTCTTCTAGGTGCTTCCACTACATCTGGCCAAAGATTACGCCACACCCCATTCATACAACTCATTTTAACTTCCTTCCAAGCCTCTTCTATGTTGTGAATAGACTTCATAATGTTGTATGACTTCCACCACTCTCGCATAGACTGTCTTCCTTCCCCGTCAGTTTCATGAATTAGTTGGCTAAAAGTGCGGCGATGGTAATAAGCTTTGAAGTTTGCTATTGCTCCCTGGTCCATAGGTTGTAATATTGACGTAGTGTTTGGTGGAAGGAACTTTACGAACACTTTTAAGTCTCTGGGCGTATCAAGTGAGGTTGGATGTCCTGGGGCATTGTCTAAGAGTAATATAACTTTAGGTTCAAGCCCATTTCTGTCACAGTATGATTTGACTGATGGGCAAAAACTATTAGAATACCATTCTTGAAAAATTTCCCGTGTAACCCACGCCTTTCTGTTTGATCGCCACACAACTGGTAGACTTGTCTTGTCTGTGCCTCGCATTGCACGGGGTGTTTCTGAATGGTACACTAGTAAAGGTTTCAGTTTGAAATCACCAGTGGCATTACCACCCAGCAGAAGTGTTAGTCGATCTTTCGCAGCTTTGAAACCACTGGCTTGACGTTCTTCCTTAGAAATGAATGTTCGAGATGGCATTTTTTTCCAGTAAAGTGCGGTCTCATCAACATTGAAGATGAGACAAGCAGGAATTTTCTCTCGTCTAACGAAGTCTTGAAACTTGTCTGGAAACTCAGCTGCAGCTTGAATGTCCGCGCTGGCCGCCTCGCCTGTTATGTGGATATTGTGAAGATTAGAACGCTGCTTGAACCGATGGAACCAGCCTCTGCTGGCAGCAAAAGTCGGAGTGGCACTCCCTTCTCCTTCTTTTGTTTTCAGCATCTCATACAAAGATTTTGCTTTTGTGCATATGAGATCTTGACTTAGTGGTGTGTTCTTCTTATTCAAATCTTCGATCCAGACTGACAGTAATTTCTCCATTCTTTCTAAGATAGATGATCTCGAACGAGAAAGTTTTGTTGCACTTATAGGTGTTGAACCTTCGCTGGAGATTTTAATTTTTTCCCGATTTTTATAAATCGTTCTCACAGTCGATTCTGAGAGTCCAAAATCTCTCCCAACAATTGTTGCTTTGCCTCCATTTTCCATTCTTCTTAACACTTTCATCTTCAATTCCAAAGTGACGCTTTTACGCTCTTTTTTCTTTACAGGCGGCATTTTTAACGTAGGGTTAAATTATGTATGTATGTATCTCCAATAAATATTAAAACAAAACTGCCAGCCGACCGAACTAACATTACGGAACAAATGAACACACGAAACGAACGAGGAAATCCCCATAGAACAAAGTCGAAGGACAGGGAATTCCCAATTCTTCAAAGAGAATATTCAGAGAAAGCGGGGATCCCCCCGCGACCATAGAGAAGTTAATGACTACATGAGCGCGAAATTTGAAATTCGCGTTGTAGTGAAACCGCGCGTAACGGGGTCGCGCTAAGCGGGGTATTACTGTATATATATATGTATATATATATATATATATATATATATATATATATATATATATATATATATATATATATATATGGGAGACTCTTCACCTTTACCTGCAATTCAAACGCTAAAAAAATGGTGCAGATTCACAAAAAAGCATTAGTACCTTCTTAGCCCCCTTAGCTGTTAAACGGTGGTTTCTCGATAAAAATGAGGAATGGATTCTTCAAGAGGATAACGACCCCGAACATCGAAGTGCCAAGTGTAGCCAGTGGAGAGGGGAATCCGGTATCGTCACACTAAATTGGCCATCGCAGTCATCCGATGTAAACCTTATCTGGAACGTGTGGTCATACATCAAGCAGAAACTTCGTAGTAAAAAGTGGTATAGAATAAAGTAGCTGTCATGGCAAATTCGGGTAATTTGGAAATCTTTGCCTCAAAAAAACGGAAAAAATTTCGTCGAAAGTATGCCCCGAAGATGTCAGGCGATCATCGACGGGATGGAGACTGGACCAACTTTTGAATTATTACCATTTTAATCTTTTTCTGTCGAATAATGTTAAAAACTTTACATACATTTTTTAATGAATAATGTGCGACACTTTCTTACTTGACCGACTGTAAATAAGTAAAAATATATATTTAAATCGATGGAGCCCCCTGATTTATATTGCAATTTTATTATGCGTGTACCATGTAAAGTACTGTACATTTAAGCAATTTTCAATTAAAACTGATACAGGTAAGAATCTGGCAATAATAAATGGCAACATTACGCAATTATTACGTAATTCCTCAGTAAATTAGGTTTATTCCGTTTTTACAAAAGCGGAATGCGGTAGAAATGGTAAAATATTAGTTAATTGTAATTGGCACGATTGGAAGCCGACGATCCGAACAGATATAAAATTATTCTTTAATAAGCAACTCACCGAGACATAAGTAGCAGTTCATTTAACGGGAGACAAAAGAAATAGTCCGAGAGGCAACTGCAGAGAAGCGTAATAATGAGGCTTTTCAATTCAAACAAATTTAAAATAATTATCATTGTTTCCACCATTTCAACAACTGCGAGTAAAATTAGATCTTCAGCAGTTGTATGTGACTTACTGGTTTTTGCAATGTCAAATGCAGTTCGATAACTTTCTATACTCTATTTATTTGAAACTAATAGTAATAAAAATGTCAGTGGGCTGACCGGCACACGTGCTAGAGGGAAGTCTCTAAAGCGCTCCAGAAGCGGCATGTATGCGGAAAAAAAGCGATTCACGTTGTTCTTGAATCGCTGTAAGTTGTACTCGGTGAGAAACACAGCGCTGGGCAAACCATTCCAAAGGGATGATGTTCTCCATACAAAAGACCGCTTGAAAAGCGTTGTACGCGGAGTAACGAGCTGAACCTCATACGGATGTGAAGTATTAGCGCGACGTGTATTTCTAACATGCATCTCTCTGGGAAGAATTAAGCAAGCTACATCCGCCGGTCAGTTCCGGTTCTCCAATCAGACAGAGGCGTGCTATCTACTCCCAGTTATTTTTTGTAACGAAGTTTTATTGCCGATCAAATCATTTTATTTACATACCTTCCTGTTGCCCCAACTCTAAATACATATTTAGAGCAGAAAGCCCTAGTGTCAAGCCAGTTACTGACAAGTCAGTTAGTGTGCAAACAAAATGTCTTTTCCAGCGAAACGCCAAAAGTCCGGGCAGTTAACCCATAGTGAAAAGCGTATAATTAAAAATGTATTTGATGATGATGATGTTTTGGTGCCAGGGCGCATCAACTACGAGGTTATTTAGCGCCCATAAAGTGAATATTAAATGGGTTTAAACTTTAAAATGAATTTCTTTGAGATAGTCACATATGTTATTTTTGTTTGCGGCAAAAATGGTGATTATGTTACTTATGGTAGAGGGTAGGTTGTACTTAAGTCGGATGTCTTTAAGGTGATTTGCTGTGAGTATATGTGAGACTGTTAGGTTGGATTCGCAACTTGGACATTTGGGGTCTTGTGCTCCTTCCAAAAGATGGTGGTGAGTTGAAAAAGTGTGTCCAGCAGTCAGTCTTCGCCGAACCACGTTCTCTTTTCTATTGAGGTTGTTATTATGTAGGGGGGGAAATACCGAGGATGAGTGGCCACAATTTATTGTTTGGATTTTCTAGATCCCATTGTAATTGAAATAAGGAATTTTGTATAGATTTAAGGTGAGAGTGAAAGTCTGAGTAGTAATTCTCAGCCGCGATGGAAATACCGTTATCTATAGCTTGTTTAGCTAGTCTATCCGCTCTATCATTTCCCTGGTTGCCTATGTGGCTGGGAAGCTAGAAATAAGAGATGGAACGTTGTTTAAGTTCTGCGGAGTAGAGGAGATCTAGGATTTGTCGGATGTAGTTGTAGGATAGGTTTCTGGTCTTTATTCCTAAAGGATAGTATTTTATATTTTTGATTAAGAAAATGTTTCCATACTTTTGGTCGCTACTGTAATATATATATATATATATATATATATATATATATATATATATATATATATATATATATATATATATATATATATATGGGAGACTTCACCATTACCTACAATTCAAACGCAGATTTACAAAACAGCATTAGTACCTTCTTAGCCCCCTTAGCTGTTAAACGGTGCTTTCTCGATAAAAATGAGGAGTGGATTCTTCAAGAGGATAACGACCCCGAACATCGAAGTATGTACAAAGTGTAGCCAGTGGAGAGGGGAATTCGGTGTGACTTACTGGTTTTTACAATGTTAAATGCAGTTCGATAACTTTCTATACTCTATTTATTTGAAACTAATAGTAATAAAAATGTCAGTGGCTGACCGGCGGTCCTATAATAGAGGCGTTTTTTTTTATGGGTCTAGCACACGTGCTAGAGGGAAGTCTCTAAAGCGCTCCAGAAGCGGCATGTATGCGGAAAAAGCGATTCACGTTGTTCTTGAATCACTGTAAGTTGTACTCGGTGGGAAACACAGCGCTGGGCAAACCATTCCAAAGGGATGATGTTCTCCATATAAAAGACCGCTTGAAAAGCGTTGTACGCGGAGTAACAAGCTGAACTTCATACGGATGTGAAGTATTAGTGCGACGTGTAAAAGTTACTTGCCTTTTGGAGGCAGTTTAGCATTCGGTCAAAGAATTCTGTAGGTTTTATCTTTTGTGTTTGGATGTTTACTATCTAAATGTCAAAGTAGCTTGGATGACTTTGAACTTTTAAAAATAACGATAAAACCATATTTAAGACATTCATCGCTATATAATCTATTTTTCTTTTAAACAGAAAATTTTCAGTTACAGAGCTTATAGGCTCTTATGTGGGGTCCCAAGACTTTCCGAGAGATGGTATCACAAACAATAAATATATGATTTGAGTCAGTATCAACTCTCAGAAGATTCGTGTAAAATCTTCATGACATTTTGTCTGTTAGTCGTATATTTGAGTGACGCTCCTATTGATTTTTGTAAAACGATGAAACAAAAAGTATTGCGTGCATTGCTTTTTGATGGGAAAAAATACAGCCAGATCCCAAGTGTTATGGCATGTCTGCTCCGTCTAAAGCATAGGTTCTCAACGGGGGCGGTACTGTCCCCCCAGTGGGCGCTGTAGCCTTCCATGGGGGCGGTAGCGGGTCCAGAATGGGGAGGGGGGCGTCAAGAGGGGCGGCCCTGGCGTACATACCTATTTAGGAAATTATATATAATAAAATACTTTGAAAATACCTACTGTTTTCATGATTAAATATTTTATCTAGCTATCTAAAATTTTTATGTTATTGTTATCGCGTAAATAAGCATTAAAAAATTTAAATTAGCATTAGGTATACGTATACCTAATTCGGTTTAGTATTGTAGGTGACATGTCTTTGCAAGTTGGTAAGGAAAGACGCGATTCATGCAATCAAGCATGTTTCGATTAAGATATGGGAGCTTGTAATGACTTGTTTACAGAGCAAGTGCACCAGCATTGCAAACAAGCAAAGGCATACAAGTTGATGCGTGCACGAAATCAAATCTATAAAAGGCAGGGATAACTCTAGGAATGTCTTATTATTTTTGTGTGCTTCGCCAATAATCCATATTCGTGAGTGAAAGTGATAGAATTCATTATAGCCATTATTTTTATAAATATCTATAAATCGGTTGAAAACTTAATTTATTTAAACCGTAGCAAATTTTGTATTTCAAAATGTCTGAATCTAAGAAGAAATGCCGGCGGTACAATATTGGGTATTTAAAATATGGATTTAATTACTGGATTTACGCACTCTCCTACAAAAACATTACCCATGTGTTTAATTTGCCAAAAAGTTTTTTCAAATGAAGAAATGAAGCCTTCTAGGCCACAAAGCATTTGAATAAAATGCATGCTGATAAAAAGGTCATAGATTTATCCTATTTTCAAGGACTTAAAAAGAAATATTTACAACAGCTAACTATATCAAACCTTTTTGCATCGTCTTCTAAACAAGAAGGTGATGGACTACGAGCCTCATATAATATTTCGTTGTTAATCGCAAAAGCGGGAAAACCACACACAATTAGCGAGGAATTAATCTTGCCGCCAGTCAAAGAGGTAATAAAAACTGTTCTTCATCATAAGACACCGTCAGATATCATCAGAAAAATTCCTCTGAGTAATAATTCGGTGCAAAGAAGAATATATGAAATATCTAAAGATGTTGAAATATCATTATGTGATTACTTAAAGACTTGCCAATTTTCCATTCAAATCGATGAATCAACTCTACCAAATAACGAAGCACTACTTTTATCATACGTTCGGTTCATAAAAGAAGAAAAAAAATGTCAAGAATTATTATTTGCTAAAAATTTGGAAACCGATACAAAGGGAGAATCGATATTTAATATCATAAACAAGTTTTTTAAAGAGACAGAAATTCCTATTCGTAATATTTTGTCAGCTGCTACTGATGGTGTTCCAGCAATGACGGGGCGTCATAAGGGTTTCATAGACACAAGCAGTACCAAATGTACAGGGTCAGTCAACAATGGAGCAAAGTTCATTATCTCATTTGTTTCGGGAATGACGAAAAAATGTTAAATACAATAGTTTTAGGGAATGTTAAGATGCACAGTTTAAAATTATTTTTGAGTATACAGAGTACTTCAAAAAAGTGTGGCCGATATAACATATGATTTATTTTTATATTCTGCATAAAATTTTATAACTTTTTTATTAATAATATTACATACCTAAACCTAGTAGTCTTTCTATAGAACGCTCATTATAGAGATGAAAAAAAAGATATATGTAAAGAAATTTGAGTTAGATGCTACAGCGTGTTCAAAATAAATTTATGCATTTCGACTATTTTAAATTGAAAAATCTCATATAATTTAAATGGCACACCCTGTGTATTATTATTTTTTCTGATAGATTTTACAAAATCCTTCAACTTTTATTAAGTATGTCATATACCTATTTCTAATAGTTTTCGATTTATATTGAATTTTTCAATTTTCAAAATGTGCTGGTAAGGACGAAATACAAAATGAACTATTTAAGTACGGAGGCGTGAAATTGACTAAATAATTAACAAAGCTTAAAACTGACGACAAAAATTGTTACCAATAAAATAACTCCACTTATACATGCAACTTTCCGAAGAACAACAAGGATTCAGAAGCGGAATCAGACAAATTACTGATAAGGACGAAATACAAAATGCTGGTAAGGACGTGATACAAAATTAACTATTAAAGTACCGAGGAGTGAAATTGACTAAATAATTAACAAAGCTCATAAACAAAATAATACAGGGATCGCGAATACCAGAAGAATGGAGAACAAGCATTTTTTAAAAAAGGAGAAAAAACCGAATTATCTAGGAATTAACCTCTTGTGCACTACTTAAAACTGACGACAAAAATTGTTACCAATAAAATAACTCCACTTATACATACAGCTTTCCAAAGAACAACAAGGATTCAGAAACGGAATCAGACAAATTAATGGTAAGGACAAAATACAAAATGCTGGTAAGGACGAAATACAAAATGAACTATTAAAGTACGGAGGAGTGAAATTCACTAAATAATTAACAAAGCTCATAAACAAAATAATACAGGAATCGCGAATGGAGAAGAATGGAGAACAAACATTTTTTAAAAAAGAAAAAAACACCGAATTTTCTAGGAATTAACCTCTGGTGCACAACTTAAAACTGACGACAAAAATTGTTACGAATAAAATAACTCTTATGCGAAGAACAAGGATTCAGAAGCGGAATTAGACAAATTACTGAAAAATCAATTGAGTATAACAGACCAGATATATAGATTTGGTAAAAGCATTTGATAGAGTACAGCTGCAAGACGTAGTGCACACACTTTAGGACAAGAATGTTCCATTGGATATAATAAACCTAATTGAGAACATTTACAAAAGAAATAAAATAGAAGCGAGAGTAAATTTGGAGTTAACTGAACCCATAGAGGTAACAACTGGTATTAGACAAGGAGACTCACTGAGTCCCCTACTGTTTAACATTATATTAGATGAAATAATTAAATAGGTAAAAACAAAAAAAGGCTATAAAATGGTCAATAAAGAGATACAAATATTGTGTTACGCCAACGATACTGTCCTAGTCGTTGAGAATGAAGATGACTTGCAGAGATTATTACGTAGTTTTAATTACAACAAAGAAATTTAATATGAAAATATCGTCTGAAAAAACCAAATCAGTAGTTGCTCTCCAAAGAACCAATTAGGTGCAAGCTGGAAATCGATAATCGGTTTATAGAGTACTTACGAGTAAATGGTGAAATCAAGAAAAAGCAAAAAAAAAGTATTGTTTCACCAAGATAATGGACTAGCTCATAACTCCATAAGATCGATAGTAAAATTGGACCAATTGGGCTATGAATTGCTTCCTCATCCGCCGTATTGACCAGATCTGCCTCCTAGCGATTCTTACCTCTTTCCAAATTTGAAAAGCTTCAGGCTCAAAAGTCGAATGCGAAACTAAAGCTTATTTTAGAGAGCTTGACAAATCGGTCTATATGAAAGATATCCAAATATTGGAAGATCGCTGGAATAAGAGTATCGCTTTTGCAGGAAACTATGTTGAAGAAAAAAGCGATTTTTGTTTTTTCTTTAAAAGTCTCGAGACTTTTCACTTCATGTGGAGAAATTTATAACTTCTTTGTACGTAGTACTCTTTAAAATTGAAAATAAGTTTTCTCAATTTTCGGTTTTTCCCCACAACGTTTCTCTTAGAGAAAGAAGTAACAACAAACGAGTGTACGGTGACCCTTTAATATGAACAAAAAGTTAAGACTTTATCAGATAAAACAGCTAATTAGAAAAACAATCGGCAATAAACTAACTGAAAATAATTAAAGGTGTAGGTATGTTGCATGTGCAGTTGCATTCCGTTCATGGGTTAAGTACCCCATGTAGCGGCTATTTTTGTATGGGTGGCTGCACTTTTCTTGATTACTACTGTTGTTTCGATGCCAGGCTAATTGCGGCTTAATTAGCTATATTGAGTAATTTATATTTTTGTTACTAAGGGGAAACATGATGTTGAGTTTTTTTTATTGAGGTTATTAATTAGATGAAGCACTCCCAAATAAAGTGTGTTCTAAATTATATCGTACGAGGGCTACCTTTTAAGTTTTTACAAAGACAGTGAAAGAAAGAAAATTTTTTTATACAAATCGTTTTATTGTTTCTCAAAATATTCGCCTTTAAGATTTATACGCTTTTGCATCTGTTTCAATCAATTTTCTAAACATTTTTTCCGCTCTGAAGTTGGTACCTCAAAAACATAGCTTTGGAAGGATTCAACAGCTTCTTGAGGTGAGGAAAATTGCTGTCCATGCATTTTTTTTGACATTCGGGAACAAAAAGAAGTCGTTAGGCTAGAATCAGGTAAATACGGACAATGAGACATTAATTTAATTTTTTTCTCCGTTAAATAATCAATTGTTTGACGTGCTGTGTGAGAGCGAGGTTTTCGGTTGTTTTTCCTAATTTCGTCGATAACTTCTGGCAATCAAATTGGTGTAAACCATTCAGCATTAACTGTTCTTCGATCCTCTAAAGCAATAGTTGCAACGTGTCCACTGTAACCAAAAAAACATTTTCTTGGAAGTGCTTCGCGAACAAACCACTTGTTGGATTCGGTTCACTTTTGACTAACAGTTGCTTACATAGTTTCCAGCTCGAACGAATATATCCAAGTTTCGTCTCCTGTTACAATGTTGTATGCGGATTTTGCATGTCTTCGGTCGAATTTTTTGAGCATTTCCTTATACCAATTGACACGAGCGTGTTTTTGAGTTTCGGTCAAATTATGCGGAAACCATCGGGAACAGATCTTTTTCACAGCTAAATGTTCATGTAAAATCGAATACACTTCGATATGCGTAAGGATATCTCCATTTCATGGTACGCCACATGCCAATCATCTTCAATCATGTTGCGTACAGCATCGATGTTTTTTGGAACAATAACCGATTTTGATCGACCTTCACTTAATTCATCGCTGACGGAAGTACGACCATGACGAAATTCTGCAGACCAGTTCTAAACAGTCTTTTCTTATGATGATTCATTACCAAAAGTTAAACGAAGCGATTTGTAGCATTGTTATTGAGTTAGGCCTTTACTAAAATCGTAAAAAATCACCCAACTCAAGCCTTCACATGAAATTTCTATTTGTTCACAAAACTATTTTTTTTAAACGCTCACTATAAACAAACTACTGGACCAATTTCTGTGCTGTCACTGTTTTAACAATAACAAATGTTAAATTTTTGTAATGTCACATCTCAATTGCGCCATCTAGTGGTCTTTTGTAGAAACTTAAAAAGCGACCCTCGTATAGAAGACGAAAGTAGATTGCAGAAACAAAAAACGCTTAACATGTAGAAATAATTCAGTATATTTTATATTCCGATAACTCGTACACAAGACATGTCACAAATAATAGATAAGAAACCCAGTTTTTTTGCAACCACGTAGTTCTTTATAAAGGGTCTTCCATTTGGGACTTGACAACTTTGAAATTTCACTGTGAACGCACCCTTAAGCTAGTCACCGAACTGTCAACGTCAAAACATTCAATAAAGTCAACATTTTCATCATGGTAAAGTACACGAACGAACAACGTTTACAAATAATTAAAATTTACTACCAAAATTTGGAGTCGGTGACTGCAACTTTAAGAGCGTTAACGCCAATTTTTGGTCGGAATTCTCGTCCCAGTAGACAAGCAATTCATAGTCTAGTGAAAAAATTTGAGTTAACATATTCGCTGCTGGATGTTCCCGTGCCAGTGAGACAACGGGTTGGTCGAAGTGGCCAGAATATTGCTGCCGTTCAAGCGTCCATCTCAAACGAACCAAAACAGTCGATTTCACGGCGTTCTCAAGAATTGGGCATCGCTCAGACCACACTATGGCGAATTTTGCGAAACTCAAGAACTACAGCCACTCGATCATATGAAGCGACGTACGTTCTCGAATTGGGCTCTAGAAATGTTGGAAGAAGATGACCAATTTCATCGCAAAATCATCTTTAGTGATGAAGCGCATTTTTGGATAAACGGCTTCGTCAACAAACAGAATATGCGTTATTGGTCAGGTGAAAACCCTCATGTGCTTGAAGAAACATCACTTCATCCACAAAAAATTACTGTTTGGTGCGGTTTTCATGCCGGTGGTGTCATTGGGCCGTTCTTTTTCGTTGATGAAAATAACCGTCACGTTACAGTCAATGGAGATCGCTACAGAGGCATGTTGCAACGTTATTTCTTTGATCAATTGCATGGGCTAGACATTAATGATATGTGGTTTCAACAAGACGGCGCCACAAGCCACACAGCGGGTGTAACAATCGACTAACTGCAATCTAAATTCGGTGAACGTATTATATCGAGAAATGGTCCCGTCGAATGGCCGCCTAGATCGTGTGATTTAACACCTCTAGACTTCTTTTTATGGGGGTACGTTAAATCATTGGTCTATGCTAACAAGCCTGGGTCGTTAGAGGAGCTCAGAGCCAATATTGAAAGAGAGATAGCGGCCGTTTCCGTCAAAATGTGTGGCCGAGTCATCGAAAATTGGGTTCAACGAATCGACCGCTGCAAACGTGCCCGTGGTGGACATATGAATGAAATCGAATTCCATGCATAAATATTTTGATTGTACTTCAAGCCGATAGTAAAATTTTCGAAATGTCTCAAATGGGTTGCGTTTTATTTCAAAAAAAAGTTGTCAAGTCCTTAATGGAAAGACCCGATATATATATATATATATATATATATATATATATATATATATATATATATATATATATATATATATATATATAATAAAAGACTAATATTGTCAAATTTCCACTTTATTTAGTTTCACTGAAACTGTATGACGCGTTTCGCTATACTATAGCTTCTTCTGATACAAAATGATTTTTGTATCAGAAGAAACTATAGTATAGCGAAACCCGTCATACAGTTTCAGTGAAATTAAATAAAGTGGAAATTTGACAATATTAGTCTTTCATTACATTCGTTATGAATTTCCATCAAGTAACAGCCACAACAATTCAAAGTAAAAAATATTATATTATATATATATATATATATATATATATATATATATATATATATATATATATATATATATATATATATATATATATTGTAACCTGTGAGAACTGTCCTCTTTTTGAGGCATCTTTTTTTTTTTTGTACCCTGTGAGAAGTTGTTTGTCCCACGCTTGAGCGCAATTTTGTACCGTTTGAAATTTGGATGCCCAAGCTTGAGCACAATTTTCTTGCAGCCCCGCTTTAATTTCTGATAATGAATCGAGTGAATCCTGATTTTAAAAGAACTAAAGAAATTAAACACACACCAGCTCAGTTTTCTTTGGTAGAGAGATATGGGTAAGAGATAATTTTTGTACGTCTTTTTGGAATTCTTTTCTATTTTTAAAGAAACCTCAGCTGTACGACTTTTTGGGCACCATTCATTTTAAAATAGAAAGGATCTAACTTCAGCTAAAAAAATGAAAAAAATGCTGAAAGGGTGTACTGTTGGTAAATAAAAAAATCAGTTTGGTACAGCCGTTCTTATCCTGAAAAGTAAGATAGGTATTCAGTGAGACACTAGCTTTAATCAACAAAAAGAAAATTTAGTCATGTTTTTAAAAATAAAAAGTTCTAACCTTTGCAGTTTTACAGGATTACTAAAAATTTTAGCCTAACAGGTAGTTATGACATTTAAATTCTAAACTCTGACTACTCCCGAAGACGAAAAATAGTGCTTTTCACTTCACTTTTTAGTCAGTTCAAATTGCTGTTAAGGCACTACTCAGGGATACGTCTATGGAAGGATGTTTTGGTAACTTACTGTTTTTATTTCGGCTTCGATGGAACACGACCGATTTCACACTTTTCTAGTAAACACTTAGAGAGCCCACTACGGCTTTTCGTTAAAAAACTTGTGCTTTATTTAGCTCTCATGATTGTTGTTATGAGCTTTTACTGCAGCTCTGTCGAAGGAAGCCTACTTGGCGGCTCCGATGAAAATTAGCCTGGCTGCGGCTTGATGGTACTCAGCCTCGACACTAGTTCTCTCGACCCTTAAATAAGTCCTGGGCCTTCTCTCGGTAATATCGCGACGCCGGAACCAAAAAACCGGATACACATTTTCAACCAATCCCGGCGTCGATAGATTCGGTCAGAAACCCGCACAGCACACTAATATACCGAACGGCTTGGAATCTTTGATTAATATACCGTTCGATACAAAAATGAAAAAAAGTACAATTTGAAGTGAAGAATCAGTAACATTACATGGTCTTAAAAACTAGGAAAAAATGAATGTTACAATATATATATATATATATATATATATATATATATATATATATATATATATATATATATATATATATATATTATAAATTATATGCTTAAAATTTGTCAAATGCCTGAATAAAAAAACCTGGAAAAATTCTTAAGAAACTATGAAAGTAAACAGTCTTTGGCGATACCCACGCCTTACACCCATTTTTTCGGTAAATATTGAAAATAACAAAAATACAATCTGATTTTTAAATTCTTCCAAACCTCTTCAAAAACCTTGAAAGTCACATATAACACCATATATACGAGACAACCCCTCTATTTTCATCCCTCATCCCTTTCGTCCCTTATATGTTTCACTATAAATATTTGAGCAAAATATTTGTTCATTACCTCAACAAAAAAACTGTCAATACGTTAAGCAATGTATACCAAATATACTAAGAAAATATAAGCGTACTGTATTTAAATAATCCAAAGAATATTTGATAATTAAAAAACTACAACTCTCTCTTTTAGAATCACAACGAACTGTATATATACTTTTGTGTGAATTAAATATATGTATGCGTGAAAAAAGTTTGAAGTTAAAAAAAAAATTTTTCATGAAAAATCCTAATACCTGAAGAATAAAAAATTCAGAGGGTTAGTTTTTCACGAGAACTCAATAACCACTGCCGTTTTGTAGTACAAACCGCTTTGGATACCGTAACAGTGTTGTCACTTAGTTATTAAGATTAATAGCTGGTTATTAGTTATATAATTAAAATGAAAATTTAAAAAATATTAAGCTGTTAATTATAAATATAATATTATTTACTTTTTCGCTATTGGCTAAAACTAGACGCTTTATTAGGTTGAATTTTTAATAATATTGTAAAAGCCTAGTAAGATTATAAAATTTGACCGATTCGTTACTACTATTTATCATTCTTCCGAATTTAACATGTTTTTTTAAAAAACAAATCCGCATTTCATATTTGTACACCTGGTATATATATATATATATATATATATATATATATATATATATATATATATATATATATATATATATATATACCAGGTGTACAAATATGAAATGCGGATTTGTTTTTTAAAAAAAACATGTTAAATTCGGAAGAATGATAAAAAGTGCTTTATTCAAAGTATGCTCCATCGCTTGTTATACATTTGTCCCATCTTTCGGACAATTTGTGAATACCACGCCAGTAAAAATCTTCCCCTTTTGCTGCGAACCATTCATCGAGCCATTTTTTCACATCTTCGTACGAACCAAAGCGCTGCTCAGCAAGTGCGTGACCCATTGATGCAAACAAGTGGTAATCGGAAGGAGCCAAGTCTGGTGAGTAAGCCGCATGGGGTAAAACTTCCCAGTTGAATGCTTCCAACGTGTCGCGAACTGGTTTTGCCGTATGTGATGGAGCATTGTCATGAAGAAAAATGACTTTGTGTTGCCTCTTTCGGTATTCTGGCCTTTTTTCAAGCAGTGAACGGTTCAAATCGATCAATTGTTGTTGGTAACGTTTAGTATTAACCGTTTCCCCATGTTTTAACAGCTCATAATAGACCACGCCCCTCTGGTCCCACCAAACACAGAGCATCGTCTTTCTGCCAAAGCGATTCGGTCTTGCGGTCAATGTGGATGGTGCGCCTGGGTCTTTTCATCCCCTGTAACTATACGATGCAAAAACGACTTCCTTTTGTACCGAGCGAGCAAAATGTCACACGTGTTTTTGCGCTTTTCCATTTGCCTGTCGTTCAACTCATGTGGTACCCAACTACCGGTCTTTTGAATCTTTCCCATCTCTCGTAGCCGATTAGAAACAGCTTGTTGACTGACGCCCAATTGCTCAGCGAGTTGTTTTTGTGTTTACGAATCATGTTCGTCCAATAATGCTTGCCATTCGACATCTTCGTATTTTTTTTTGCGATTTTCCACGTTCCTTGACTGCAACATTGAAGTCACCACTTTTGGAACGCCGAAACGATCGTTCACACGTATCTTGTGATGGAGCATGTTCACCATAAACTTCTCGAAGTAATCGGTATGATTCAACAGCAGTTTTCTTCAATTGAAAAAAAAAATTAATGCTGCCCGCGAATGCTCTTTGTTCGGTATAAATTTCGACATATTGAACACAACAACACAACACTATGCACACACTTTTCCAATTTATCACTCGTGCGCGTCTGACACTTGTTGATGACACAACAAAATGGCGCAGTGTCAAATTTTTATAACACAAACTGCATTGGTGCACCATCTGTTGTCTGAAATCCGCATTTCATACTTGTACACCTGGTATATATATATATATATATATATATATATATATATATATATATATATATATATATATATATATATAATGATGGATGTCGCTCTACCATAGCTAATGAGAAAATCTACCTAAAAAGTTTTAGGTTTGGCAGCATGTACGCAGTGGCGTAGCTAGGGGGGGCGGTCCGCACCGGGTGCCACCTGTTTGGGGGTGACACCCGATAGTGAAAAAAAAATTTAACGCGAAATTGTTTACACCATACACGAGACCATGTTTTTTTTACAGTATACACACTGTCTGTTGTTTTTATGTTGGCAACTCCGTAGCTCTACGGCTCGTTCGGTCGGGGATTCCCCTGAAATAGTCGTTGCTTGTTACCTGTGTCATTTCATTTCTCATTTCTTTCGCCAATTGTGATTGACGTGAAGTGAATTGTTGTTCTTTTAAAAGTGTTTTATAGAAAACTTAAGAAAGAAGATATCTTAGAAAAACCCAAGGTAAGTTCAATGTTTTTTTGTAATAAACGATAACGAATAAATGCAAAACCTGAAGATAGTTATTGCAGAATCGATTGATAAATGAATGAAAAAGATCAATTAAGTAACAAAATAAATTCGAGAAAACTTAAATTATTTTGTCCAATATTAAGACATATATCCAAAACCTGGTTTGAGGGTTACTAAAAATAAAGACAGTATCTTGATGGTATTTTAGTAATACCTGTATAACCTGAAAAAGGATCGTGTAGTTACTAAATGTGATTTTGTTAAGAGAGGTCCTTTTTGGCGGAAACAAATTCAAAAACGATAATTAAAAATAAACACGATATTCATTTAGGTTGTAAAAGTATTCTATAGTATACTGTATCTTTATTTTTAGTAATCTTCAAACTACATTTTTGATTTAAATCATAATTTTGAAAAAAAAATATTTATTACAATTGGCAGCCGTCAAGAGGCCACCCTCACGTATCTAGCGTAACGGTGTTGTATCTATTCGTTAACACAGTGTATTTATTATGAAATTTTATGTGCCCTACAAATAATTTATGACATCGACCTGCTTACTAATTAAAAAAAAATTTTAGAGTACGTGTACTCAAAAAGAGAAGTATGCCTCGGGGAGTTCATACATCTGAAAGAAAAAGTGGGTTTCAGCAGAGAAAAGCCAAACAGGCTAAAATGGATGTAGTTCAGAGTATGTCTGGATCCATCTTTAAATATATTACAAAAACTGATGAGAGTCAAAGTTCATGTCAATAAATGGTTTCCCGCGATGATGTAAGGAATGACTCAGATAATATTAACTCATCTTCAGGAAACAAGAGCGACAATATAGAATTAATGATGATAACACATGATGAAGACTAATCAGAAAAAAATACTGAAAATGACAGTGATAAGACTAATAATGCTTCTACTATCGAAGACAGTATTTATACGGATAAAACACTTCAGAACTTGAGGGACGTCCCACATTGGAGTATACCCGTTCCTGATAATGTTCGCATTGAGGTCATAATAAAAGGAAGTAAACATTTTCAAAACAGAGAAGGATCGTTTGCTATTGTATCCAGACACGGATGTTCGCCATCACAAAAATAAAAATTTTGATGATGTGATTTCCGAGTTTGCAGCTGTTAGAGCTAGAAAGAAGAGATTTTAAGCGTTTGTTTTTTGTGTTTGTTAATTATACTCTCATTCTTCTTTCGCCATACCCAACTTTCACTTTCATGCATCAATGCGAAAGAATGTATAATTGAAGCAGTATCATTATTATCATAATATTGCAACTTAATTATAAAAGACTCTTATTTGTAATAATTAAATAAAAACATATTTTACGTTTATGGAATTTTTATTAATTTTAACAGGTTTCATTCTTGGGGTGACACTTAAATATCCGCACCAGGTGCCACCCATGCTAGCTACGCCACTGCATGTACGATAATGGTTACAGTAAATAGACACGTTAAAAACAATACCATCGGATTTTGAAAATAGCCAGGATTAAGTTTAAAAAATGAAGCTACAATTGAAATTCACTGTTTTAAAAAATTTCTACTAAAACAATTGTTTCAGAAACAAAGGAAATATTGCAAGAATAATATAGATTTATATTATTTTTAGTCATTAAAACTTCTTACATAATTAATCCGGTGTGACATAAATGACAGAACAGCATTTACCTTATATCCTGGAACTCTTGTTATAAATACTGTATGAAGCACTGGGAAGTTACCTTGATATAGTGGTGGGTAATGGATTTTTTCTGACTTCTATGTCTGTTAATACCTCTATAATACAAATCATGTAGACCACGTTGGCAGAGTCGTGTGTACTTGCTAGTAAAACATAAGGTAATAAAGCTCTCGAACGACAGAATCTCGTTGGTAAAACAGTTTTTTTTTAAATTTTTAAGTTAAGTTTGAAGGACTATAATAAATAATGGAATGGATTACGGACAACGAAAAATCTATTATTTTAATAAAAATGTTCAATTCGTTTGACCTGTACGATCTCGTTAACATTACAATATTAATGCGTGTCACTAATTTCTACTTCACACACCATTAAATTTCATACGGCACAGGTGTTTGTAAATTGATACCTAAAGGTACCTAGAATTTCTATTCCTATCAATAATTTTACAAAATAAATACAGAATTAATCATATGTCATGGGACAATAATCGTGAAATATGCATCTTATGGGGAACACACGTACCAACTAACATATCAGATAAGTAATAATTTGCCATAATTTAGTTACTATTTGGCATGTGAATAGTTATGTAATAGGTTTCTTAATGCCAAGCTGGTGTGAAGAAATAATGAGCAAAACATGTCTCTAGGTAGGTGTTATATAGCTAATGCTTCCTTGTTTAAAAATGGGTATTACAGACCTTTACTTGTATTTCTAAAGCTAGTTGGTAATCCCATTCGTGTTCCTATTACACTCTTTGGACTAGAATTAAAAATAATGAAGAAATAAGGTGACTTGAAGATTCCCCTACTCAGAAACCTCTGAATGGAACATGTAACATGATATTTTCAAATATTTTGGGTTGTCGAAAAAGTATCGAGCCTTTTTCTCGTTAGATAGCTTTAGCATCACGTATCTCAGGAAATATCAGGTCAGTCAATAAGTTTTGAAAGCGATTCCTATGGAGCATCACTTGAACCAAATATTAAACACCATTTTCAAGCTTATCTGTCATACAAACACACCCTAAAATTCAAGTCGATCTGTCAAGTCATTCTTTACTAAGTTGGAAATGTGGAATCTTTGGCACAATGATAGTACTCAGTATATATCACCACTACACCAAACACTTTATTTTTGCACTCGACACGCGTTTCGCTTACCATGTTAGCTTCATCAGGAGCGATGATTGACTAAAGCTAAACTACAAATCTACCCTATTTATACTTAGCCTAACCCTTGAATTACTCAAGCGGAACTAATGACATAGGCAAGGCCGTCAGTTCCGGTCAAGTAACCAGTAGAGGGGACTATAAGGAATAGGCCCTCTGTCTTTATTTAAACTACTTTTACATTTTATGATTTCCATACTTTCGTATGCGTTCAACAATCTCCTATCAGATACATTTTTTATTAATCTTAGATTATCTAATGTTTCAGTATGATCAGCTTCAAGGGCATGTTCGGCAATGCTAGACTTTTCTGTTCTACTGTATTTTAAGTGTGCTAAATGTTCTTTAAATCGTGTTTTAATTGACCTTCTAGTTTGCCCAACACACTTTTTGTCACAATCATTACAACTAATTTCATAAATTCCACTCTTCTCACAATTAGGAATCTCATCTTTGGGATTTCCTAAGATATTCCTCAGATTGTCTGATGACTTATAGACTAAGGTGAGGCCTACCTTATTAAATACCTTATTGAGCCCCTTGCTATATTTCGGATTATATGGTATGGAGACATAGTTGATGTTATTTTCTTCGCGTGTAAAAAAGGTGGAATTCTGAATATTAAACCTAAACTTATGTCTATTTATTAGCTTATTTACTAAGTCATCGTCATAACCATTAACTCTAGTTATATTTCTAATACGATTCTTTTCTTTATTAAAGTTTACTCTATTCAGAGGGAAAGTGACATTGCAAGCAACATAAATTAGCCTCATTACATTTTTTAGTTCATCGTTTGGTCACTTTCCCTCTGAATACCATCGATACCATCTAGAATTAAACATATTCTTTCCACTCACAAACTTATTCCTCCATCATTCAAATATTCTTCATTCACCTCTTTTCCTCCCTGGCGCTCTCCAAAACCTGTAGTAGATCTTACCCTAAACAAATCTAACAAATCTCTCTCACTAAAGTCAATTCTATATGCTCAGTCACTTGAAAGAATAAACAAGTACAAATCAGATTACTCAATCATTTTCACTGACGGTTCTAAGTCCCCACAAGGGACGGGCGCTGCTTTTATCCACAATCACACTATTAAATTATTCAAATTTCCATCTCACTTCTCAATCTTCTCCGCGGAGCTATACGCAGTCAAAGAAAGTTTCGCAATAAATGCAAGGAAATTCAAAAGAATTTTTTTTAATTGTCTCTGACTCCATGAGTGCCTTAGAATCCATAAAGAATGGGAATACTAAATTTGCTTTCTTAAATCAAATCTCCGATCTCTTATATATAGCCAATCACCGCAATATCCATGTGATCTTTCTCTGGATTCCTTCTCATACTGGGATAGTGGGCAACGACAAAGCAGATCTATATGCAAAAAAGGCAGTTCTTCAAGGCCCTCCTATAAAAGAAGACAACCATCCTAACGATTACTTTAATCGCATCAAACTCATTTATAGGGATCTTTTTCAACTACAGTGGGATTTGGAGGAATCTTCCAATAAGCTCTGGGACCCAAAACCTATGGTCTTTCCCCCTTATCACTCACAATTACTCACAAGAAGACAAAACACAATCTGGAGACGACTAGCTATTGGCCATACATTCCTTACCCACTCCTACCTACTAAAAAAGGATGATGCTCCCATCTGCTCTATATGTCAGACCACGCTTACAGTAAAGCATATTTTTGAATCCTCGCACTTCTCACAATCTAGAGAAAAGCATCACTTGCTTCTGAACATGCAACAAATTTTAAGTCCAGAACAAATACTATCCAATATAAATAATATCGAGGAATATTTAAAAGAAAATGAATACCATCATTTAATATAAGGAAAATCAATTTGTAATCATCAATCTAACATCTTCTGGGTGCTAAATGACCTTAGATGTCGACGCACCCTATCCCCATAACATCCATCCATCCATCCATCCATCCATCCTTTGAATAGAGTAAACTTTAATAAAGAAAGGAATCGTATTAGAAATATAACTAGAGTTAATGGTTATGACGATGACTTAGTAAATAAGCTAATAAATAGACATAAGTTTGGGTTTAATATTCAAAATTCCACCTTTTTTACACGCGAAGAAAATAACACCAAGTATGTCTCCATACCATATAATCCGAAATATAGCAAGGGACTCAATAAGGTATTTAATAAGGTAGGTTTCACCTTAGTCTATAAGTCATCAGACAATCTGAGGAATATCTTAGGAAATCCCAAAGATGAGATTCCTAATTGTGAGAAAAGTGGAATTTATGAAATTAGTTGTAATGATTGTGACAAAAAGTATGTTGGGCAAACTAGAAGGTCAATTAAAACACGATTTAAAGAACATTTAGCACACTTAAAATACAGTAGAACAGAAAAGTCTCATACTGTAACATTAGATAATCTAAGATTAATAAAAAATGTATCTGATAGGAGATTGTTGAACGCATACGAAAGTATGGAAATCATAAAATGTAAAAGTAGTTTAAATAAAGACAGAGGGCCTATTCCTTATAGTCCCCTCTACTGGTTACTTGACCGGAACTGACGGCCTTGCCTATGTCATTAGTTCCGCTTGAGTAATTCAAGGGTTAGGCTAAGTATAAATAGGGTAGATTTGTAGTTTAGCTTTAGTCAATCATCGCTCCTGATGAAGCTATCATGGTTAGCGAAACACGTGTCGAGTGCAAAAATAAAGTGTTTGGTGTAGTGGTGATATATACTGAGTAAAGTCATTCTTTGTTTATCAGCTGGTTAGATTAAACGTGTTTCAGTATTTTTTAAAAATGGAGAAAAATTAAATATCGTGCAGTGAAAAAATTCTTTATTTTGGAAGGTTTATCGGCAACTGAAATCAATGCAAAGTTAATAAAAGGTTTAAAGGAGGCTGCTCCTACATTTCCAACTGTTCAAAGATGGACTCTAGAGTTTAAACGCAGTCGTAAAGCGCCAATAATGATCCACGTTTAGGACGTCCAAAAACTGCAATAACTGAAAAAACTGTTGTGCAAGTACAAGATATGTTAATGGGAGACCTTCGATTAACCATGGATGATTTAGCTGAGGCTATAAGCATCTCACATGAATCAATACATGATATCTTAACTAATGTTTCGGATATGGGAACTATTCTTATGATGGGTGCTGCATTTGCTAACATCGGAACAAAAACACACCTCAGAGAAACTTTCTAAAGAACATTTGGCTTGTTTGATAAAGAATAAAACTGATTTTGTGCGTCGATTTGTAACTATGGGTGACACTGCGACAACAAACCGCACAGTGAACTGAGTTCGCTTATTCAGCTCCAAAGCAGCCACAGTGGTCAAAGTCGTTTTTGCAACATACGAGGTTTAAACTGGAACATAAATTCAGTGCACCAACACCTGCAATCAATTAAACCTCATGTACTCGCTCTCTGTGAAACGAAGGTCGGTTCAACGACCTGCACAGTCAACTATCTTTATCCTGGGTACGACTTCTATTCCCGATTTAGGCGTAACTTTGGAATCCGTCTTTTTGTCAGAAGCGAACTCTCTTGCCGACGAAAAATGGCTCTAGAGCCCCCAAACTTTGATGTTATGTGGTTAAAAATAACGACTCAACAAGCCACAAGGTTCATCTGTATCCTCTATCGACCACCAAGTGATATAGTCGCTCTCTGCAAAACTAAGGTCAGTTCATCGATCAGTACAGTTAACTTTCTGTCGACTTCTATTACCGGTTGAAGTCTAACTTTGAAACCCCTTTTTTTATGAGAAGCGATTTATTTTGCTAACCAGAAGAGACTCTGGACCCCCGAAACTTTGACATTATGTGGTTAAAAATAACGACTCGACAAACCACAAGGTTCATCTGTATCCTCTATCGACCACCAAGTGATACCAACTTTCGAACACTTTTCGCTTCTCTTGCAGACACTATCGATCATTTACAAACTAAACATCCAAGTGACGAAATTGCCATCCTGGGCGACTTTAATGTCCACAATATCAACTGGCTTAAATATTCAAATACTACCGACGAACAGGGTCGTGAAGCTGAATCATTCTCGATCAGTTGTGACTGAACTCAGCTTATTGACGAACCAAAACTGATCCCTGATGGAGACGGGGAGTTCGCCAGTCTTCTTGATCTGTTTTTAACCACCAATCCGGAGATTTACACGGTCACCACAAATCCGCCGTTAGACCTAACACCATAAATCGTAACACCGTTGTTCATGCCCGGAACAGATGCAAAGGAATTATCGACGAAACCAAGGAGGCACACAATCAACGAATTAGAAACAAACTTCTCACTTGTCTCAACAATTCCAGGTCCTTTTGGGCAGTCGCTAAGGCAGTTAGTCAAAATTTCACCAAATCCACTGTACCAGCCCTCACATGGCCAGATAATTCTATTGCAACGACACTTGTTGAGAAAGCGAACTTGTTGGCTGAACTCTTTGCTTCACATTCTACTGTCGATTTCCAGGGAAAAACACCTATTCCCATATTGCAATCTAGGATGCCCGAGATTATCTTCAGACAACGTATCATAAAGCGTATTTTAATGAAATTAGACACCAAAAAAGCTTCGGGCGCTGACGGAATACCTGCCATAGTTCTCAAAAACTGTGCGAGGGAACTAACACCAGTTTTCTGTAGACTTTTCAAAACTATCCTACAGAAAGGGAATATTTCCTTCCTGTTGTAAATGTGCCACAGTTCAGCCGATACCTAAAAAAAGGAAGAAGACCTTGCCAAATAACTACCGACCAGTCGCAGTGCTTTCAATAATATCGAAAGTCATGAAAAAGGTTATCAATCAGCATCTTCTAAAATATCTTGAAGGATTCAACATTATTAGCGGTCACCAATATGGCTTTTGTAAACATAGTTCAACAGGAGATATTGTGACTTATGTAACACATGTTTGGAACAACGCAATTGAACACTTTGGAGAATCTCGAGCGGTTGCTCTTGACATATCTAAGGCATTCGACCGTGTTTGGCCCCATGGACTGCTGACAAAGATACACTATTATGGTATGTCTGAAAAGTTCTGTTTGTGGCTCTCATGTTTCCTCAGAGAGCGTTCTTTACGAGTGGCAGTCGACGGATTTCTTTCTAACACCTTTTCTATCAACGCCGGTGTGCCCCAAGGCTCCATAGTGTATTCTATTCTCTTTCTCATTTACATTAACGATCTGCTGAAAAAAACCGGAAATTTAATCTACAGCTTTGCAGGTGACAGTACGCTTATCTCTTTATTCACTTTGAACGCTCAGACATCGGCTACTCAGGCGAATATCCGCAGACAGCAGGAGGTCGTTCAACTTAACAAAGTGCTGGAGGAAGTTCTATTTTGAAGTGACAGTAACCAAGTGGAACTTAACGCTGCAAAAACCCAGGCGGCAGTTTTTTCTAAAAAGTTAACGTTGCTGAATCCGACATAGTCATGTAGGGGCACTCCATTCCCCTAACATCGTCACTCAATTGTTTGTCCGAGCGTTTAAAGTGAATGAAGAGATAAGCGTACTGTCATCTGCAAAATAGATTGGATTCCCGGTCTTTTCCAGCAGATCGTTAATGTAAATGAGAAAGAGAGTAGGAGACAGTATGGAGCCATGGGGCACACCGGCGTTGATAGTGAAGGTGTTAGAAAGAAATCGGTCGACCGCCACTCGTAAAGAACGCTCTCTGAGAAAAGATGAGAGCCACAAACAGAACTTTTCAAACACACCATAAGAGCGTAGCTTAGCCAACAGTCCATCGTACCAAACACGGTCGAATGCCTTGGATATGTCAAGAGCAACCGCTCGAGATTCTCCAAAGTGTTCAATTGCGTTGTTTCAAACACGTGTTACATAAGTTAGAAGATCTCCTGTTGATAAATAATGGTAAAAGTTCCCTACGGAATACTAAAAACAGTTATCTCATTTTTGGCTTTAAAAGGCTCGAGAACTTTATATTAATATTTCGCCAATCCAAAGATACGTATTTTCGGAAATTGCGATTATGTAAAACACATAGCGAATTAATCATGAAGCGTTACATGATCCTGCTGCTCTTTTTTATTGTTATAACTTTGTATAAAAATAATTCACTTCACGGAAATTAAGATTTTTGTAGCGATCGTTTTTGCAGTAATGTCCCCAATGTTGTTAATAAATAATAATAAATAAAAAATCGGTAACTACTTCCCGTCACCTTTACATACTATTCCTGTTAAGATCGGAAATAATGAAAAAACAGCATGATTTTCTAAATCCTAGACTTCAAGATTTATGAAAAAATAAATAAATAAATAAATAAACCTCTCCTTCCTCAAAACACATGTTAAATGCTGGACTTTTTGGAAAATGTTGATATTGCACTCTTACAGTTACGATTACCCCAGAATCTTCACGGCCATTTCAACTTCTCTTGTCGACTGTATGTAAACTCTGTAAAATTATTTAAATGTACTCCAACGTATGTTGTTTTTGCTATTTTTTTGGTCTTCGTCGACCCTAATCTTAACAGTACAAAGTATGTCGGGAATGTGAAATCTTTAACACGACATTACTTAGTATATATCACCACTACACCAAGCACTTTATTTTTGTGCTCGACACGCGTTTCGCTAACCATGTTAGCTTCATCAGGAGCGATGATTAACTCAATTGAGTCACAAGTATCACCAACCATTTATTATTTTATATTATTCTAGTATACCAGGTGTACAAGTATGAAATGCGGATTTCAGACAACAGATGGTGCACCAATGCAGTTTGTGGTATAAAGATTTGATGCTGCGCCATTTTGTGTGTCATCAACAAGTGTCAGACGCGCACGAGTGATAAATTGGAAAAGTGTGTGCATAGTGTTGTGTTATTGTGTTCAATATGTCGAAATTTATACCGAACAAAGAGCATTCGCATTAATTTTTTGTTTTCGTTTGAAGAAAACTGCTGTTGAATCATACCGATTACCTCGAGAAGCTTATGGTGAACATGCTTCATCGCAAGATACGTGTAAACGATGGTTTCGGCGTTTCAAAAGTGATGATTTCGATGTGGCACACAAGGAACGTGGAAAACCGCCAAAAAAATACGAAGATGTGGAATTGCAAGCATTGTTGGATGAAGATGATTCGCAAACACAAAAACAACTCGCCAAGCAATTGGGCGTTAGTCAACAAGCTGTTTCCAATCGGCTACGAGAGATGGAAAAGATTCAGAAGATCGATAGATGGGTACCACATGAGTTGAACGACAGGCAAATGGAAAAGCGCAAAAACACGTGTGACATTTTGCTCGCTCGGTACAAAAGGCAGTCGTTTTTGGATCGTATAGTTACAGGGGATGAAAAAAGGATTTATTTTGAGAATCCCAAGAGCAAAAAATCATGGGTAAACCCAGGCGCACCATCCACGTCGACCGCAAAACCGAATCGCTTTGGCAGAAAAACGATGCTCTGTGTTTGGTGGGACACACAGGGGCGTGGTTTATTAAGAGCTGGGGAAACGGTTAATACTAAACGTTACCAACAATAATTGACCGATTTGAACCGTTCGCTGCTTGAAAAAAAAAGCCAGAATACGATGTTCCATCACATACCGCAAAACCAGTTCGCGACACGTTGGAAGCACTCAGCTGGGAAGTTCTACCCCATGCGGCTTACTCACCAGACTTGGCTCCTTCCGATTACCACTTGTTTGCATCGATGGGTCACTCACTGGCTGAGCAGCGCTTTGGTTCGTACGAAGATGTGAAAAAATGGCTCGATAAATGGTTCACAGCAAAAGGGGAAGATTTTTACTGGCGTGGTATTTACAAATTGCCCAAAAGATGGGGAAAATGTGTAACAAGCGATGGAGCATACTTTGAATAAAGCACTTTTTATCATTCTTCCGAATTTAACATGTTTTTTTAGAAAAGAAATCCGCATTTCATACTTGTACACCTGGTATACTACATGAAATAAAAAGTCTTGAGACTTCCCGAGAGATGGCAGCACAAGCAAAAAAAAACATGATTGTCAGTTCAGCGTCAACTCTCGGAAGATTGGTGAAAAATTTTCATGACATTTTGTCTATGTTTTTGAAAACTTAAATTATTTTTAAACAAAAGAGTACAAGTTTTTCGAGGTCCAAAACTCAGGACAATACTCTTAATGATACCCCAGAGAGGATAAAATCATAATATTGCTGTATCTAGACAATGAAATTTTAATTGTTTTTTTTTACTGTACCATTACCTTTACATTTACCATTTTTTTACCGAAAAAATAACATTTATGTTACTGATTTTGATTAAGTACCTACCTATAAAATCATTATTCGAATGGTAAATATTTTCAAGTATTGTGGGCGGAACAATGCCTACAAATTAACTACAGACGAGTTGGTCAAGTTTTAAAACGCTTCAGTGACAGCTTGGTTTAAGAAAAATGGGTATTTAAATGTACAAGGTGTCCTATTAGAAAGTTCAATTGATAAACAAATCTTAATTGTATATTAAAAACATATTACAGAGAATACTGCAACGAGCTCTTGGGCACATTTAGTTGATCGCTTGTGTATTAGGAGGTTGGGGTTCTTGCGTACTAACACTCGAACTCACCTCACGTTTGCATCACTTCTTCGTATCGTTGATCACTTTGCTCGAGGTTTACTTAAAGTCGAACCAGTTTCTCCAAACTTCTTGCACTCATTTTTTTTAATCAGTAGAATACCGTATCCAGTTACATCGATGTATTTGTTAACACTGAAATTTAGCATCGAACTTACTGCGACGCACAATGTGCCAGGAAGCTGATTTTTTTGTTCAAAATTGTCTAGAGCCCTCAATTACATAGGTATACAAAAAAATTCTCCCTCTTTTTAAGTGAGACACGTGTTTTCTTAAGTATTTTTGTATCCAAAAAAATCATAAAAAAGACATCCACCGTGAGCTTCTTTCAGAAAACACACTTAAAATTGCCACGAAACTATTAAATTGAAGAAAATACATTTTCATAAATAACACAGGGGAACAGCTGTTTTGGTGTCGAGGTTTTTTGAGCTGATTCTATATCAATTTGATGTCCTGAGTTCAAATAACGTATTCATTTGTACCTAGGAGCTCAAATTTTTAAGATATACAATTTTAGAGAAATATAAGTTATATTATTGTAACTCAAATCCGTAAGTGTAGTAAACAAAAGTAGATACGAAATTTTTATTTTAGTTATACAAAATACAATATTATGTCGTACTTACAAACAAAAAAAAAACATTGAAGAAATGAAATAGTCACTCAACACTTGGAAAGCTTCTTTTCCGCGACATTCTTGAATGTTTTTTTAAACAGTCCCTTTTTAAACTCCAGCAGTAATCTGCCATCATGTGCATGTCCCATCTTCCTTGGTAGCGGTCCTCCATAACTTTAATATCTTGGTGAAATCTTTCACCTTGTTCCTCACTCATGTCTCCTAAATTTTCTGGAAAACGGTCTAAGTGGCTGTGTAAATAGTGTATTTTAATACTCATATTGCACCCTAAGGATTTGAAACTATTAAGCATCTTGTTAACCATTTCAACATAGTTTTGAGCTTTATGTTTGCCTAGAAAATTTTCTACAACTGCAACAAATGATGTCCAAGCTTCTCGTTCAACTTGATTCATTGAATTTATGAAGGCAGGATCCTTAATTAATTGTCTTATTTGTGGGCCGTCAAATATCCCTGCTTTGAGTTTTTCTGTGCTCAACTGATGCATTTTTACCCCTATATATGCAAAACAAGACCCATTCTTATCAAGAGCCTTTACAAATTGCTTCATTAAGCCCAACTTTATATGTAACGGAGGAAGTATGATTTTTTTCTCTTTCAACCAAAGCGTCGTTAATGACATTCTTTTCCCCAACGTCCATGTTTTCTCTCTGAGGCCAATCTTTTCTAACCCAGTGGTGTGTTTTGTCCCTACTATCCCAGAGGCACAAGAAACACGGATATTTCGTGTAATCACTTTGCTGCCCAAGAAGAAAGTTTACCATTTTTAAGTCTACACAAATCATCCATTGATGTTCGTAATACTTTATCTTCTGCAAGACCAAAGCTATGGTATTATATTCTTCTTTCAGTTTCGTTGAGTGAGCTAGTGGTATTGAACCATATTGATTCCCATTATGTAGAAGGACACATTTTAAACTTCGCTTTGAACTGTCAATAAATAGGCGCCAATCATCTGGAATATATTCAGAAAGTCCCATTTCTTTCATGAGTCCCCTAATTTCGTGACAAAATACAAGATTGTCTTCTTGAGAAAAGAATGGTAGCAGATCTTTTTCTCTTGTACGGTAAAAGGTAATTTTGGTTCCTTGTTCCAGTAAATTTTTGTCGTTCAACCTAGAAGCCAGTACTTCAGAAGCTTTTTTCGATAAATTGAGATCCCTGGTGAGATCATTTAATTCA
Organism: Pachyrhynchus sulphureomaculatus; assembly: GCA_019049505.1. NCBI lineage: Eukaryota > Metazoa > Arthropoda > Insecta > Coleoptera > Curculionidae > Pachyrhynchus > Pachyrhynchus sulphureomaculatus. Next base: position 26,980,914 of record CM032455.1, on the reverse strand, counting down.
TTTTGATTGAAGCGTTGAGGAACTGATGACGTCCCCTCATAATCACTGTTAGTTTCATTAGCATCAGATCTTTTATTAGCATCAGAAGAGCGATCAGAGGGAAAATATTCGTCATCAGAGATATGTGGTAGCTGATGAAATGTTGGAATCGGTATTTCATCTGAGTGCGGGACAGGGCGTATTGCCGAGTCTAAATTGGGATAAGTCCACTTACTGCGGTTATTTCGATTGATTCCATTAGTATTTACTAAACAGAAATAACAATCATTGAAATGGTTTTTTGGTTCTCTCCAAACCATTGGTACGCCGAATTTTAGACATTTTCTTTTCCCGGTAGTCCACTGCCGTAAATGCTCTGTACAAGTTTTACATACGAGATGCGGGGCCCACGTTTTGTCCTGATCACCAAGCTTAACTCCAAAGTATCCAAGATACGCTCGCTTTACAAAGTCAGTAATAGTTTGTCTGTTTTGTTGAAACATGTATTCTCCGCATATATAGCAAAACACATCAGGTTGATTTACACAACTTCTTCTTGAACTGGAACCTGAACTCATTTTAATTCTGTTCAATAACACAAAAACACTCTTTTCTTAACATAAAATAACACGCCGAATTCGATCTACTCTCATTAGTAAGAACGCACAAACTGACGAGACTTACCCGAGTTAGGTGATTAAAAGGGTCAGTTCAGGTACCTGATAGGCAATGGTTCCACTATTTATAGATTTACCTGGAATTTACTCAATTACAGACTGACAATAAAACCATTGTACCTACATTAATAAATATATAATAATTTTAGAACTCTCATAAATGAATATACTGAATAAAAACCACATTGGTAGATAAGTTGATGTATCTAAAAAGTAGAGCTGATAGAGAAAAACGGATTGCATGTATAGATTTAGCGTCCCAAATATAGTTAAAATCAGCTCTAAAATCCCAGGCCCCAAAACAAAAATATTTTTTTGTTGCCCTGTGTAATGCGAAGCTGTATAATCATTAAAATTATGGAATAAAACTATTATTTTGGACATCTTTCTGAATCAACATTTATCATAAAACCTTTAAAATATTAGGTTTTAGTGTTCATGTTTAACAAAAAACCTTTAACTAAGCTATGTATCAAAATGCTGTTTAAAATAAATACATATGTGCAACCGCTAAATTAAAAAACCGGTCAAGTGCAAGTTGAACTTGCACAATTAGTGTTCCGTACGTTGATTGTTTTTAAAATAAAAATTTTTGTTAGGGTGGTATAAAATGATCAGTGACTTCACAAAACACACCCCAAATGAGTTTTCAACAAAGTTTGTTTCCAATCTTTATTGAAAAATGGTGACCTCAAATTTTTTTTTTTTATATACCAAATAAATTATTAAAGGTGATAATTTTCGTTCAATCTATACCCCGTGGAGAATATTCCAGAATTTTTTCAAAATTTTTTGATCAGTACTTTTCGAGATAAGGTAGAGGACAGCGATATTTTAAAAGTAATACGAAGAAAAGTGTGCGCAAGTATTACATTATATATATATATTTTTTACTCGTGTTTTCACAAGCTTTCATTTGACACCACACTCGATGACCTAGTAAAAAAAATTTTTTTCACTTCCGATTTCACCCCTCAAAACGAACCCCTTAAGTCAAAATTTATGTTACGGTGGTATAAAATGATCAGTGACTTCACAAAACACACCCCAAATGAGTTTTCAACAAAGTTTGTTTCCAATCTTTACTGAAATCTGATGACCTTGAAATTTTTGTTTTTTTTATATACCGTATAAATTATTAAAGGTAATGCACTCGTGATAATTTTCGTTCAATTTACACCCGTGGAGAATATTCCAGAATTTTTTTCGAAATTTTTTGATGAGTACTTTTCGAGATAACGCCCGGGACAACGATTTTTTCGCGAATTTTTAAAAATAATACAAAGAAAAGTGCGCGCAAGTATAATATTATATATATATTTTTACTCATGTTTTCACAAGCTTTCATTTGATACCACACTCGATGACCTAGTAAAAAAAATTTTTTTTCACTTCCGACTTCACCCCCCAAAACTAACCCCTTAAGTCAAAATTTAATTCTCAAAACTACATGACTCTGATGAGGCCATCAATTCCTATATTATTACCAAATTTCACCTTTCTATGTCAAATAGTTTCGGAGAAAATCGGGTGTGACAGACAGACAGACAGACAGACACCGAAGTGATCTTATAAGTGTTCCGTACGGAACACTAAAAAGCATTTTACTAACCCCATAGCACCCTTGTAAGTGTTAAAAGCGAGTTTTTTGTTGAAACTGAACATAAAACTTTATTTTTTGAAGTCAAGACAGGATTAAGAACTTCGAAAAACACTGGAAATAATAGTTTTGTTCAGTATTAATAAAAATTAAAAACAAGTTTTTAGTTTTAGCGGTTGCACATATTTATTTTAAACAGCATTTTGCTATGTAGCTAGTTAAATAAAGGTGGTGTATGCGTGTTTTTTGTTAAACATAAACATTAAAACCTAATATCTTTAATAGTTATTGTAAAGCAACTGAAAATAGACAGAAGTCCATATTTCAGCAGTTTACTCACTGTTCTCTTGTTCGTCAAATCCATCCTGAGACGCGTTTCGCCGTATCACGGCTCGTCAGTCAAGCTAGGATTGACAAACAAGAGAACGGACTCTACTGGTACTTATCCCAGAAGTTACGGAGTACGATGGTAGGATAGAACGAATTGTATTAAGTAGGCATACCTATTACTCCATCGAAAGCTGACACAGCAGCTTCCGAGCCAACAGAGTGGTTTACACAGTCACCGCTTAAAAGCAGGTAGCGTTTTTCGAGGGATCCTCCTCAGGCTTATACAGTTATTGTAAAGCAACTGAAAATAGAAATCCATACTTCAGCAGTTTACTAACTGTTCTCTTTTTCGTCAAAAGCTGACACAGCAGCTTTCGATGGAGCTAGTAAACTGCTGAAATATGGACTTCCGTCTATTTTCTGTTGCTTTACAATAACTATATATGCCCGAGGAGGATCCCTCGAGAAGTGCTAACTGCTTTTAAGCGTTGACTGTGTCAACCACTCTGTGGGCTCGAAATCTGCTGTGTCAGCTTTCGATGGAGTAATAGGTATTAATACAATTCGTTGTATCCTACCATAATATTTTTAAATTTTTATGATAAATGTAGATTCAGAACAATTAAAGATGTCCCAAATAATAGTTTTATTCCAAAATTTTAATGATTATACAGTTTTACATTTTTTTAAAGTGTATTTTTTCAATTTAATAGTTTCCTGGCCACTTTAAGTGTCTTTTCTGAAAAACCTCACGGTGGATGACTTTTTTATGATTTTTTTTGGATTTAGCATAAAAAAATACTTAAAAAAAAAACGTCACAGGTATCAAAAAAAAAAGATTTTTTTTTTGATACCTGTGTTATTAACGAAATCAGATATATTTTTTTAAATAGTCGTAAGTGACTTCCGGACAAACGTAAGGAAGCCGATTTGCAAAACATAACCTCAAATTTTTTGAAAATTGCAGAAAGCAGCACGGAATTGGGAGGTGAAATGTCAAAGTTCACGTGATTTCAAGTTTACACGTTCAAAACTGGTTCCTCGGAGGTTTCTGCTATATTAAGGGCTTAAAAGGTACAAAAGCTGTTTAGAATACAATCCTGTGGTTCAAATTTGAAAGTTAAGTTTTACTATAGTAAATGTCCTTTGCAGTCTTCAATTTATTTTTTTTATATATATGTGAAGGGTTAAGAAGGCATCAAAGCTATTTAGAATCACAGTTCTAGGGAATATATTTGAAAGAAAAAGTTAATTATGAGAAGAAAGATACAAAAAATACAGGAAAATCGACAATTTAATATTGTAAAAGTTAAGTTTTGCCATAGTAAAAGTCACTTGCAGTATTAAAATTAATTTTTTTTTGTAGCTGTATGAAGGGCTAGAAAGGTACAAAAGCTATTTAGAATACAATTCTATGGCAATTTTGTATTTTTGTAAATTTTTTCTAACAATAACAAAAATTAAATTAAAGTAAATTAAAGTGATTGTTTAAATCAATTAAAAAAAAATAAAATTGAAAAAAATATAATTTTATAAAATTTTCAATAATTATATGAAAGTTTTTGGTTGAAATTGAAATAATTTAATAAAATCTAAAGAAATTTTATATTTATATATACATACTAGCCGTGCCCGCGGCTCCGCTCGCGTGCACTTGATTCGCTACTGTCGTCACTGCTTACTCCTTATGTTACCTATCGTAATAAAATATCTGCCATTATTTCCCCTTATCTCCCATTATTTTTCCTTATCTCCCATTATCTCTACATAATTTCCATTATCTAGGCTTATCTCTGTTCATCTCCCATTATTTCTCCGTATCTCCCATTATTTCTCCTTATCTCTCATTATCTCACCTTATCTCCCATTATCTAGGCTTATCTCGACTTATCTCGCAATATTTGTCCTTATCTCCCATTATCTCACCATAACTCCCATTATCTAGACTTATCTCTGCTTATCTCCCATTAATTCTCCTTATCTCCCATTAATTCTCCTTATCTCCCATTAATTCTCCTTATCTCACCTTTTCTCCCATTATCTAGGCTTATATCGAATTATATAAAACATATGTATAAATTTTATAAAAACACGTAAATCGGATAAGTGGTTCTCAAGTGATAAGCGCACTAACGGACAGACAGACAGAGAGACGTTACATAATATCATATATTATATTCTTTGCAACATGATATTGTTCCATATTTAATGGTTTAGGCAGTGTATTGCAAGAGAACGCGCTAACGGTAACCTTTTATCCGACTTGATTCACTATTATCGTCACTACTTATTCTTTATGTTACCTAACGCAATAAAATATATCCTTGGCCAGAGAACATATGTATGTTTTAAAAAAAAGCACGTAACGCACTTAAGGACAGACAGAGAGACGTTGCATTTTACATACATTATAGATAGATAACCTGGCCAGAGAACATATGTATGTTTTTAAAAAAAAAAAACGTAAATCGGATAAGTGGTTCTCCAGTGATAAACTCACTAACGGACAGACAGAGATACGTAGCATTTTATACATATTATACATGTAATAAAATATATATCTATAACCTGGTCAGAGAACATATGTATGAATTTAAAAATTCGCATAAATCGGATAAGTGGTTCTCGAGGTATAAGCGCACTAACGGACAGACAGACAGAGAGACGTTGCATTTTATATGTATTATAGATATCGATTATTATTATTACTATATAACCTGGCCGAAGAATATATGTATGGATTTAAAAAAGACACGTAAATCGGATAAGTGGTTTTCGCGTGATAAACCCACTAATGGACAGACAGACAGACAGAGAGACATTACATTTTATATATATATATATATATATATATATATATATATATATATATATATATATATATCTATATCTATATATATATATATATATATATATATATATATATATATATATATATATATATATATATATATTATAGATTATAGATATTCTCTGCTACATAATATTGTTCCATATTTAATGGTTTAGGCTGTGAATTGCAAGGGAACGCGCTAGCGGCAAACTTTTTCCCGACTTCATTCACTATTATCGTCACTGCTCATTCCTTATGCTACCTATCGTAATAAAATATAGCCTATAACCTGGCCAGAGAATATATGTATGTTTAAAAAAAAAAAGTACGTAAATCGGATAAGTGGTTCTCCATTGATAAGCGCACTAACGGACAGACAGACAGACAGAGAGACGTTGCATTTTATATATATATATATAGTGGCATGCAAAAGTTTCCGGTCAGTGACATTTCGTACTCTAATTTATTAAAAAAAAAGACTAATGATTTTTAATCATTATGAGATGTGAGTATGAGATATAGGAAACAAAATAATATAGTAAAAAAATATTATTTATGTTTGTGAATATATTTATTATTATTATTCTTATATTTATATGTGCAAAAGTTTCCGTCCACATAATATACATTGACGCAGTAGGACGTTCAAAGACGTATTTACGAATAATAGCGCGTTGAATGTTCACATTTAGTTCATAAAAGGTCGTGGGAGCATAAACATGGCTCGGCATATGCAAATCCAAATTCGTGAGAGAGTAATAAAATTTTCAAAAGAAGGAAAGTCTTCTCGTGAGAATGCTTCATTATTATCGATAGGTAAATCAACCGTGAACGATATTATTGTAAAATACCGTTGTGGATATGGTTTAAAAGATCGTCCGCGTAGTGGAAGACGAAAAAACGAAAAACGTCTAAAAAAAGTAGATCGTATCCTTCAACGCAAAACAACTGCGCATGTCAAGAAAACTGCGAGCTAAAGGATAAACACCTAGCTAATGTTAGTCGTAGTACTGTGACACGAAGACTACATGATGTGGGACTTTTTGGCCGTATAGGTATTAAAAAACCATTAATCAATAAAAAGAATAAGAACGCCCGATTACAATTTGCCAAAGATCACCTAAATTGGACAATCAAAGATTGGAAAAAAGTAGCTTTCTCAGACGAATCTAAATTTAATATTTTTGAAAGCGATGGTAGACAACATGTACGACTTCCTATTGGTACGAGAAATGATGTTCGGTACCAAATTCCTACTGTAAAACCCTGTGGAGGAAATGTGATGGTTTGGGGAATTTTCTCTGCACAAGGAGTCGGTCCATTGCTCGAGATCAACGGAAATATGAACGCTGATACTTACAAGGATATTTTAGAAAACAATTTGTTATCATATGCTAAAGAAACATTGCCGCAGAATTGGATATATCAGCAGAATAATGACCCTAAACATTCATCCAAGTTGTTAAAATAGTGGTTTTCTGCTTCAAATGTGAGAGTTTTAAGCTGGCCATCTCAATCTTCGGACTTGTACCCAATAGAACACTTATGGGAAACGCTAGATCGTCAAGTTCGAAAGCATACATATTTAAATAAAGCCGCATTATTCAAATCATTGAAGGAAAAATGGGATAAAATTTCACCTGCTTGTATTAATCGATTAATTGAGTCAATGCCACATCGTTGTGCGGCTGTTATCGCTGCAAAGGGTATGGCTACAAAATATTAACATAAAAATATAATTTAAGTCTATTATAGAGCATATGGACTAATAATTTTTTTCGTAGTACAAAGTGGCAGGAAACTTTTGCACATACGAGTATAAAGATAAGAATAATAATAATAAATATATTCACAAACATAAATAATATTCTTTTACTACATTATTTTGTTTCCTATATCTCATACTCACATCTCATAACGATTAAAAATCATTAGTCTTTTTTTTAATAAATTAGATTACGAAATGTCACTGGCCGGAAACTTTTGCACGCCACTGTATATATATATATATATATATATATATATATATATATATATAAATATATATATATAAATATATATATAAATATATATAAATATATAAATCGTTTTGATATATCTTGTTTTGGTTCATCAAATGAATATCTTTGAATTCTTGTGATTTTTTTTTATTATTTTGAAGTTTCGCCTCTGGTTTTGGGCATTTTCAAAAAACTGTTTTACCTTGCCATGTCTGGAATTAAAATTAAAAATACGTTACAGTCTTGCTTTAAATTATAACAATAACATTGGTTTACAAACATAACACATACACTTATATAAATACAAGAAAAAAAACAATTGTTTTAAAATTTTACATAACTTAGTTTAAAATTAACTTTTATTTACAAATTTATATTTTTTTTGGTACCTCGAAAATAAGTGGCCGTGATTGATGCATTTCAGTAGAAGGTTGTTAAGACTGTTGAAAAATATGTGTGTGTATGCTGGCGACGAACTATTTTTTTGTATGATACCATTTTTTTATTTATTTATTTGTTTATTTTTACTATTATTATTAAGTTTAAAAAGATTGGCACTAATTAGGTAAAATTTTATTGTAAATTAAAGTTAGGTCTTTGATGTCAGTTCTGTCGTTTACCGCGTTTTTTTCCCTCCTTATTTCTATCATTTCTTTAATTATCAGTTTATGATAATTGTGGTCTTTATTTAGGATCTTGGTTCTTTGTAATTAAAGCTGTGAATTGTTTCATTTTCGTGTTTGTTGTGTGCAGTTGTAGCAATTTTTGTGTATTTGTGGCCGTTTAATCTATTTTTTAGCAGTTGGCTAGTCATACTTATGTACTTTTTTGGAAAGTTTTCGCATGGGATAGTATATACCACTTTGGAGTCGTTTGTTATGGGTGTGCTATTTTTCAGCTTAGTAAATAGGGAATTTAACTTGTTGTAGGATTTGTGGCAGACAGATATGTCATATTTTTTAATTTTAATTCCAGACGTGGCAAGGTAAAACAGTTTTTTGAAAACGCCCAAAACCAAGGGCGAAACATCAAAATATTTAAAAAATTCAAAAGAATTCAAAGATATTCATTTGATGAACCAAACCCAAGATATATCAAAAAGATTTATTTACATAAAGGTTCAAGAAATCAAATTATATATATATATATATATATATATATATATATATATATATATATATATATATATATATATATAAATTTAACTTTTGAATCTTAATTTCTTTGTTATGGGGCTAAGCATGTCATGTTGAAGGATGACTTTATCGTGTCTTTGGGCGTACTTGGGTCGTTTTTCCTTCAATGCTCGGTTCAACTTTATCAGAACTGTGTTTCCCACCGAGTACCATTTACAGCGATTCAAGAGCAACGTGAATCGCTTTTTTCCGCACACGCGTCGCTCTTGTAGCGCTTTAGGGACTTCCCTGCAGCACATGTGCTAGACCCATAAAAAAATATATGTAATTTTATAATAATAGATATATAAATTAAATAAATAATTTATGTATATTACTTTTTTAATAAATTATATAAATTTTTTTATAAAACTAAATTCGGAAAAATTTTTCCCAGTATCGCGATGGAATTAATGTAAAATTCAGAAAACAAATCGGGAATTCATCTTTTATTTTTATATTCCTTATTTTATTCTTTAGTATCAACATTAATTTCTACCCACTCCAACTCTTATTTTCACCCCTCAAAAGGGTGCATATGATCAAAATGATCTCGAAAATAAATTCAGCTACCCCAGAAACCAGGAGGAACCAGTTTTGTTGAACGTGTAAACTTGAAATCACGTGAGCTTCGAAATTTCACCTTCCGATTGCGTGCTGCTTTTTGCAATTTTAAAAAATTTTGAGGTTATGTTTTACAAATCGGCTTCCTTACGTTTGTCCGGAATTCGCTTACGAGTATTTAAAAAAAATGTCTGCTTTCGTTAATAATTGAAGGCTCTAGACAATTCTAAACGAAAAATCAGATTGCTCACCCACATAGCGATTGTATAATGTAAAAGAGTGAAACACTTTTTCGCGATTGTTTTCTGCCGCTAGGAAAATAAGAAATTACTAAATAAGATCAGGATAACTTACAAAAGTTAGCAAAAACGAAAAGAACTATTCTGTTCCGCCACTGCCTATTCATTTAACACTACTCAATAATTCTTGTCAAGAAACAAGTCCACTAAAATTTAAATAAATTTTTGCGAGACGCCATGCCATGCCACGCCATGCAAGCACCATGTTTTATCACAACATCAGCAGGTGTTGAACTGACGTAATCAATTTTCTGAATAAAAATAATAAGAATAATGAATATTAAGTTACTCCTACGTCCGCAGTTTTGTTTAGTTTGCATATTAATTTTATAACGATATTGTTTTGACCAAATATATTTATACAAGAGATTTCACGTGACAATTTTTTTAGTTCCTATCCAGACAGGTTACCACTTGGTATGGCCTGTCATCCGTTTGATTAGTGATTATTACAATCATTTACCATAACAAGGCCGATGCGACAAATTTTTGCGGCCTTGACCCATACAGGCTACCATGCACTATGGCCAATTAGTGATGATCACGACTCACTTCTTGTCACTTAATGATCGGCGTCGATCACAATTTGACAAGGATCAATAAACTGATACATTTTAAAACAGTTGAGGTTTTTTTTTATTATAAAACACTGAAAAACAAATTATTGCCATAGCTGGAGTTCAAGTGTAAACCCATTTTTTTTTATTATTTCTCTCAGTTTTCAAAAAAACAAAAGGATATTTCTAATTATGATTAAAGCAAAAGAAATTTACCTCCACTAAACTAATTATACCAAAAGAATTGAAAGTTTTAGCTAGATAAAGAAATATTTTAAAAAAATGACGATTTGAATTTTTTATTTAGATGCTGTAAATAGGATTTAAATCAAATTCTAAACACTTTTTACTCTTTAAAATTTTTTGGATATCCTGTCAATTAATCCGACTTTTCATGATTCTATATCATATTTTTCAAAATGCCCCATAGCAACGGTATATCTTAAATTCGATATTGAAATATAAATTGAGGAATTATTTTAAAAGATGACATTTTTATATTTTTTTTTATTAAATTTGTTTAGGGTCCATTTTTTCCTTTATTCTGAGATTAGCTTTTTTTATTTAACTTTTTCAAATTTAATACCAAAATGGTAAACGATTTTCTTGTAAGAAAAGTAAGATTTTTTAGCCTTAAAGTTTTATCTACCTTAAATCGGTACCTTATTGTTGACGTATTATATCATTACTACTATCTCCTTGCATATTCTCTATTACAACACATGGTAAAGAATGTCCTTTTGTATAACCCTGTCAAAACTGCATATCGCTAACTGCTAAGGAATTTTGTTTTTTGGACTTTAAGCCTTCGCAATACACCCGAAAACAACGAAATTTTACAATAAATTAAAAATTGAAATATTTTTATTCAAAAATAAGCTTTCCTCGCATATTCTCTATTACAACACATGGTAAAGAATGTCCTTTTGTATAACCCTGTTTAGGCAATTTTATTCTTCAATTGTGCTGGGTGCAATGTACATCCATACGCAATAAATAAGTAAATAAATGTACCTTAAATGTGCAATAGTAGATCCCTATATAAAATATCCTAAATTGTCCATGACAAAAAAACTAAATAACTGTATCGAATGACACAATTGATCACACTAGCTGCTATATTCTACACTTTCTACAAATTTACACACCCATCTTTAAAAAAAATTAACACACACATCTTTAAAAAAATCTGCACTAACATTGATCTTTACCTCGCATTACCCACAACATTATTGGAAAATTTGTAAGCATTACCTGACAAGGAAGCAAATAAACTAAACCTAAATTTGAAGTTTCCCTAAAAAGCACTGTCACTTCCGGCATCAACCCTTTCATGTCCGCGTGGATTGCGGACAACAAAAGAGGGGCCAATCCTTTGTCAGTTTGAGAAGAATAAAATAATAAAAATATTTGAATATATTTTTGAATATATTTTTTTTAAATTTATTTCAGAAATCCGACTCAAATCTGAAGAAGCACCTTACATCTGACTAACGATTTTCGATATTGGCGGGTTCTAGGGTTGACCAGTGATGGCGTGAAAAAAATATTCATGACATTACTTCTTGAAGGTCGATTTTTTCCTTTATTATTGAGATCCGCTATTTAAGGTGAATTTTCTGCAATCGGTCTTGCTCCAAGGATCCACCAGTTCCAAAATATGTAGTGAATTGCCTAACACCGGTATTAAATATATATATATATATATATATATATATATATATATATATATATATATATATATATATATATATATGCTAACAACCCGCCCCGACTTAACACAAGAGTTTGTTGTTTTCACGTTACTGTTTAACTATTCGTTATAATTTAGTGTAGGTAAAAATAGCCTGTCTAAAATATCTTTTTTAAGGGAGTTTAAAATATTTCTTTATACACCACATTGAGTGTCTCTTTTCCGGGTGCCAGAACAAGCAGATTATGTTTGGATGTTTCACGTGACAGGACCACGTATAACTGGCCATGCGAAAAAATATTAAACGCTAACGTCTAAACCAGCGACGTTTAATGTTTGTCCCTGAGCTATATTGATCGTCATCGAGAAACACAGTTTTATAGGAAACTGGAACAGTTTAAATTGAAACGGTAAGTCGGTTGGTTAACTCCACAGCCTGTCAAAATTGTGCATTCAATCAAATAATTTTTAAGGGCCTTTATTTGTTATGTAGTGCAATTGCATAATTTTGGTGGATTTAAATTACGCAGCAATATTATAAGAGTCCCTACTTTTAGAATCAGTTGGTGGGCGGCGAGAGTTCAGAAACACTGTTATAAAAATCCAAATGTTACAATTTACAGACATATTTTCTTATTTATATATTATTTATTGTCTTGGTTAAATGCACAAAACACAGAACGCATTTAATTGGACACGGATTTATATTTTGCTACCTAAATTACTCTCTTTAGTTGAAGTATTTTAACGCGTCTATTTTTAACATCTTCACTTAGATAAACTGGGTTAACCTTTGTAGATAGACATATGCTGTCGCGGACTTCTTTTGTAGAACTATTTGAGGTGAACAATATTGCCATACATTTTTTCACGTATCTCTAACTATTTACGCAGCGCACGATTGATTTTTTTGCCCCTCATCACCATAATAAGAATCTTTTGATCAACCAATCCCTCATCACTATTTTCATTAACGCCAGTTTGACATATAACCAGCACCATCGCACACATACCTCGACGGCGATAAACATCTTCAGCCGAAAAAATAGTACTTCACATAGAATTGGCAACACTGTCTTATAACGCCATTTTGATATTGAACCTAACTCCGTTACACACTAATAATACTCTAGACAGCCAAAAAAGTACTTCTTCACGTAGAGTTGGCAATACTGTCTCACCCCTGCGCATGCGAACATACACCCCAGTAGGTCCAAAAATGGCACAAAAAATGCAGATTTGAGGGCCATAAGAAAATACATAGGATTTTGCGGCACAACACGGCGCGAGTTCAAAAACACCCTTGTAAAATCGAAACTTTTTATCCAAATGTTACGATTTAAAGACAATTTTTATTTTCGTTAAATGTACAAAACAAAGAACGCATTTAATTTGACAAGGAATTCTATTTTCCTACCTAAATTACTCTCTTTAGTTGAAGTATTTTAACCAATCTATTTTTAATATCTTTACTTCGATCATTTGGGTTAACCCTTGTAGATAGACATAAGCTGCGGAGTTTTTTGTAAAACTGTTCAAGGCGAACAATAATGCCTTACATTATTTTCACGTATCTCTAACTATTTATGCAGCTCTCCGACGATTGATTTTTTTTTTTGCCACTTCATAGACATTCATCGTCAGAGGTCGGCTAATTTAGACACAATATCCACAGTTATATGCCTAACCTTCCTCGTGAAACACTCTATTCGTTAGTGAAAACTAGAATAAAATCCGTTTAGTAGTTCCTGAGAAAATCGTACACAGGCAGTGACGGCGGGAAGAAAATATTCATGACATTACTTCTTGAGAATCAATTTTTTCCTTTATTTTGAGATCCGCTATTTAAGTTGAATTTTCTGCACTCGGTCTTGCTCCAAGGATCCACTGGTCCAATATATGCAGTGAATTGCCTAACACCGGGTATATATATATATATATATATATATATATATATATATATATATATATATATATATATATAATATATATATATATATAAGAAAGAGGAAGGACAGTAACAGGGCCCTGGCAACAAACAATCGTAAGTTTAACTACTGGGAAACGCCCTTATAAAGAGAAGAGATGAGCAATCAAAGATCTAAAGGCTCTAGTATCTGCTTTTTATTTTTGTTATCGAGCTTTCGTTGCCTAATGGTAGCTTCTTCTGGATTCTAAAATTGCAAACCAGGTACAGAAAAATAAACTTAAAACGTTCGTTTTTGAAATGTGATTCAATAAATTATAAGGCTGTATGAGAAACTTAGCAGTTAATTCATCTCTGGTGAAGACAATAAAATTTGCATTTTTGTTGGCCAGGTAGTAGGTATGATTATAAAAAACATGATAAAAGGACACTTAGAGAGTTACACAAGTATTAAAAATAAAACGTTGTCAATAAACAATCAAAAACACTTTTTTTAAGACAGAACCCAACTGTAAGAAAGACCATGATGTTGAAATGGTACTCCATTTTAAAAATTTTTTTGGTAGTCTATGTCGTCATCAGGTCGACAAAAAACCCAAAAGCATTAAAGTTAGGGATGTGGTAAATTTTTGGTGGATGCTACTATTAGACAAATTATTTATTATTAATGATATTTAGTTTTTAATTTTATAGCAAAGGGACTTAAATTAGATGAATGTTACTATTAGACGAGTTATTTATTATTAATTATATTAATTCTTTAATTTTATAACAAAGGGACTCATAGACTAATTTAAAGTATTGGAAGGAGAATATTAATATTGGATGTTATTTATTATTTATCATATTTAATTTTTAATTTTATAACAAGAAGACACAGAAAAAGTAATTAGCAATATCTAAAAAGCAGGAATAACAGAAAGAGAAAAGAAACGTCAACTTTACTGTAAACTAATTTTTTCATAAAAATCGTTCTTTTTCATTGGTTTGGTATGATTTTATGTTAGTAAATAGGTATACATAGAGCTCAATCCTTCTATGTCTTTTTTGTGATTGAAATTATTTCTACAAGTTTTTATGTAACACATTTCCAAGAAACTTCTTCTGAAGTAATTAGTCTCAACATCCAGAATGAAACTGTTATTATATTGTACTCTTTGATCTGTATTATTTACGTGTAAGCTCAAGCTAGTATATATATATATATATATATATATATATATATATATATATATATATATATATATATATATATATAGTGGCGAACAAAAGTATGGAAACATTTTCTTAATCAAAAATATAAAATACTATCCTTTAGAAATAAAAAAAACTAGTCTTGTTTTGTTGACAATTTCTTTATAGAATTTTATTATTGATTATTAAAACTTTGTTTACCTTTTGGTAGATAAGGTTTGTAAGAAACGCGTTTTGTCCTTATCCAAAGCATTGAAATAATTTTATCATTCTGCTTTAAGAGTACGTTATTGTTGATACGAAGTAATTTTAGTAGCATTGTTTAAGAGTGCGGTTTTTGCCAAAATGCAAATATTACAGTTCAGATCTGAAACATAAAATTATTTCTCTGTATCAAAGTGGAAAGAAGCAAATTGAAATAGCAGAATCTTTAAACATGCATAGGGGTACTGTCAGCAAGATCGTTAAGAAGTTCTCGAGAAGGAGCACTGTTGATCCGGCATTTAAAAGTGGTAGACCTCGAAAAACAAGTAAGAGAGTAGACAAAATTATAATTCGAAAAACGAAAAATGATCCCAAGTAAACCGCTGTTGATATTAATAAAGAACTAAGGCAGGAATATCAGGGTGTATTGGTGTCAGACATGACTATTAGACGTCGTCTGTTATCTGAAAATCTTCATGGTAGGCGTGCTGTTAAAAAGCCACTCCTTACAAAGCGTCACAGAAAAGAAAGATTGAAATTTGCTAAGGAACATAAAGACTGGACTCAAAATCAGTGGTCTCTAGTAATCTTTAATGACGAAAGTAGGTTCAATCTCTTTGGAAGTGATTCTACTGGTTATGTAAGATATGATCCAAAGTACCTTGAACTTAGTGTCAAACATGGTGGTGGAAATATCATGGTATGGGGTTGTTTTCGATGGTCTGGTACGAGGCCATTGGCAAAAATAAATGGCAGAATGGATGCTCAAATGTATCTTGAGATATTGGAAAATAATTTGATTCCTTACGAAGAAGATTTGCCACTGTCATGGATTTTTCAACAAGACAATGACCCAAAACACACATCTCGCTCGGCCAAGAATTGGTTTTCTGAACAAAGGATTCGGGTGATGCGCTGGCCTTTACAATGACCTGATTTGAACCCGATAGA
The DNA here is from genome assembly GCA_019049505.1 of Pachyrhynchus sulphureomaculatus. NCBI lineage: Eukaryota > Metazoa > Arthropoda > Insecta > Coleoptera > Curculionidae > Pachyrhynchus > Pachyrhynchus sulphureomaculatus. Next base: position 26,964,931 of record CM032455.1, on the reverse strand, counting down.
GAATATTTGGCACTATCTGTATAAACAAATTAAGAAAAGAAATATAAAAAACCGGGACGAACTTTGGATCGCATTAAAACAAGAATGGGAAAAAATACTATCCGATTTTTGTGCTAGGCTTATTGACTCTATGTGCAGAAGATGTCAAGCAGTGATTGACATAAAAGGATATCCCACTAAATATTAAATATTTTCGACATCTTAGTCCGTTTAAATGTTAAGATTAGAGATGGGAATTTGATTGCTTCTATACTTTTGTTCGCCACTGTATATATATATATATATATATATATATTATGATATATATATATATATATATATATATATATATATATATATATACTTCAAACTTTTCTTATTTATAAAAATATATTTAGGGCTCTCAAATATTTTTTACGGTGTTGTGAGGGACAGGTTTGTCTCTTCCGTATCGCAAATCTGCCAGTCCCGTCTTAAGGGGAAAATAAGTGCGATGTTTTAATTTTTGAGTATTTGTATATAGGTCAAATAAATTTAAACCTATTTATGGGACACCTTGGGCTCGTTTTGTAAATAGAGTATGTTAAATTTATAAACGAATTATATTCATAGTTCAATATAACTAAAAGACTTTTTATTCTTTTTCAGGTAAGAATTAATACTTTTCCAGAAGTAAGTAAGAAATACCCAACTACAGACGAGTTGTAAGTACTTTATATTTAGAGAGTAACATACAAATAGAAACATATATAATATTAATATCAAGTACTAGTTTTAGTAAGTGTTGTCTCTGCTTCCAACTAGATGTATGCTTTTTTTTATTTGTTTACAACCTAAAATGTGAAGAATAACATAAAACAAGCTTGTAAATATGTTTGTCACATTAGTAATACAATAAACGCGGTTGTTAACAATGCAGAATACAACAATTAATGCTCATAATAATCGTACATTCTATCGTACGATGAGGTATTTTATAGTTAGGTTTATTAACCTGATGGATTGTGTTATTGTTGAATGACGATGTCGTATGAATTTATAATGTAACGTACAGTAAGTATAGTAATTTTTTTAAATTTATAAGATGCTAATTAAAATTTTAAACTAGATTGTTTTCTTGGTGATTGGTTCATGCAAAAGTTATTTATTCTAATGACAAACTTTAAACTTTCTCGAACCTTAACACATTATAAGTTAGATTTTAAATTGAGAATTGAATTAAGCTTGACACAACGAATCGCACAAGCAACTTTCCAGGTACGACTTTTAACCTGTACACACCAATCATTGAATGATAAAGTGGATGTCTAGCTGATGTACACTAATTATACGTTTGCTTTTACTGCACCAGATTATCTTTTTTAGGTATTTTATGTTTCGGAAGGGAAAGGCTTACAGCTTACACTAAAGAGTTGTGTTATATACACTACTCACTGAAATGATGAATACAAAATAAAAATCTGTAGAATTCTACATACTATATATTAGGTCGTGACTTCGCCGGCTGCATTAATGTTTATATCTCAGCTGCTTAGTTGTCGAAAATTTACATTGAGTTATATAATCTTTTGGGCGCATGCTATTAATCATATCGAATTACTTTAATGTCTGAAGACCATTGCATACTTGGCTTTCATTTCCTCGATGTAGTCTAGTTCCACACTCCAACAATTCATTATCAAGAACAGTTTTCGATTTAATGTCATCTTAATGTTGTTTGTCATCATTATCTTCTTTAGCTCTGTTGTGAGCGTTAATCTCCTATAAATTTTTAATCTTTGAGTTGTTGTGGCTGTTACTTGATGGAAATTGATAACGAATTTAATGAAGGACTATTTTTGTCACCAATTTCTACTTGATTCACACTAGATACATGACCCGTTTGGTTACACCGTATCTTCGTCGGATGAGGTCGGTATCTAACTAAATACTGGGTTCTATTTAAGCGTTAACACAAGGTATTTTGCTAATTAGGGCCACAATCTTAAAGATATATATTATAGGAAATACCAGCCTGAACTTTATTGGTATCTAATACCATTTATACTAAACTGAGATAAGCTATGTAACTACTATTACATGAGCTGATCTTACATAAGTATAATTTTGGGTCTTACAGATATTCACATGTCAGTTGTAAGGAGATAAAAACTGAAGATATCTGAAACTTAACAGATTCCATGAATTATTACTACTCTGATGTATCTGATGATCTTGGAGAGCGAATACTGTCATTGATCGGAAGTCTGTAAGCATTTCCGACTGGAGGATTGGAGTGGTGGGTGGTTTTCTTCAGGAATCTGACCTGAGCGTTGCTCATGAATTCCTGGATTGTTGGCATCCGGAGGTCACAGTTAATCTGGTTATTGCGAACCAACCATGGAGGGTTGACAATGTTGCAGAGGGCTTTGTCATCGTTTGTGGAACTTCGTCTTTTTCGATTACGATCTTTTGCGCACCTCATTATTGTCGTACGTGATCCACTTTTCAGCGCCCATAATCAACCGCTTCAGAAATGGCTCGATTTCTTTACTTTTCTCTAGAGATTCGTAGATTCAAATTCCACCGAGTAATTTTTTTGGCGTCAAATCAGGTGGCACCCAAACATCGAGCCTTTTTTTTTGTAGCCAGTTTTCTCCAAATCGTTTAAAACTGTTTTGTGATGAATGTTTAGTTCCTTAGCGATGTCATGGCTACTTAAATGCCTATCCTCCTCCACTTTTGCCAAAATTCTGTCAACTTTTTCTGTCAGTGATCGACCATTGCAAAGAGCATATTTGATATCGAAATATCCAGAACGAAAGCGACTGAACCAACTGTTGGCTATTGATTTTGATAACGTTTCTTGACCATAAACGGCACACATGTCTTGATAAGTTTACACAACATTTATGCTTTTATCGAAATAAAATTGTAAAATGAGTGAACTTTTGCGTGTATATATATATATATATATATATATATATATATATATATATATATATATATATATATATACATACATACATACATACATACATACATACATACATATACACATACATACAGTGAAATCTCCCTTGGGTGGACCGACTGAAAGTGTCCGTTCAAGAGGGGTGTCCGCTTAAAAAAATACAAAAAAAAATCGTTTTTTTAATGAAAACTGTAATTAAAGAATTTGGGACATTTAAAACGTATACTTATGTATGTACATGTTTTTAAAATAAACAAAAATCTTAAAACTTAAGGAAAAAACAAAGATTTGTTACCTTTAGATACATATAAAATATAATAGGATAGAGTTACACATATGAAATGAAAGGTCACTTGAATGATCACATATATTGTTGTTTGTCTCCTCTTTTTCTTTAAAATGGCGTCCACAAATAGTATTTCTAATTTGGAAAGAAGCTCTAAAGACTGCATCTCCGTAATCTTCGGCAAAACTTTTAAGCTGCTTGGTTAGGGTAATAGCTTCACCATAATTTGGGATAGCATCTGTTGATACTGGAAACTCATCGACATCAGCATCTTCGGAAAGTCCTTGTATTTCAACGGGATTTTCAATTTCTTGTTTTGAATCTGGATTTTCAACATACAAATTTTCATCTATGTTCAAAAAATCATTAAGGTTTTCATTATCAGTTAACTCCAATAAATTCTTATTTTCGAGGATATCTGCAAGCACGTTAAGGGGTAAGTCATCTCCTGGATCAGATGTAACAGCCTCAGTTAACTGGTCTTCACTTTGCATATTTTCATGCTTAAATCCCGCTTTACGGAAGCAATTTTTAACTGTTTCCTTGGTTACTTGTTCCCAAGCGGTTTTTGCAAAGTAAATTGCATCCAATGACGTAATTTTCTTAATTAACTCAAAAGCTGTACCAGCAGTTTCAATGGTTACTATCAGGTGTTTTAGTATTAGACTTCGGTAATAAATTTTAAAATTTTTTATAATTCCCTGGTCAAGTGGTTGACAAGCTGATGTACAGTTAGGGGGCAGAAACAAGGTTTTTGTATTTTTTAAGCGGACGTCTTTTGGATGAGATCCTGCATTGTCTAAAAATAAACAAAATGTTTCTTTTTTCTTTTGTAATTTTCCAATCAAGATCTTACAACCACTCTGTCATAATTTCTCCTGTCATTTTTAGCTGCCTTACCAATGACTAAGAGTTTTTCTTTTTCTCCCGCCATATTTGCACAATGCAAAATTGTAAACCTTTCTTTGGGATATTTACCACCAATATATTTTTCTTTTTTAATGTTAGCGTTTTGTTGGATAGAGCCCTAAAATACAGGCCTGTCTCATCGGCACTATAGATGTCTCTCAATGAATATTCCTTAATTAAAGAAGGGCATTTTTCCCAGAATGATGAACATCTTCAGCAATAACCGAAGCTCCTTCTCCTGAAGTCGCTTTAAAACTTATGTTGTAGCGGATTCTAAATTTATTGAGCCAACCAGAAGAAGCTTTGAATGTAGAATGTCCCAGACACTCGGCTATTCCTTTTGCTTTGCATCGTATTAGCGGACCTGAAAAAAAACAATAAGTTTTTTGGCGAAACGTGCAAATTCATTGTCTGACGAATGGATTGAAACCCGAAATTTTAATGCACTATATTCCACCATCCGTGAAAACCTCTATTGTAATACGTATATATATATATATATATATATATATATATATATATAGGATGTTATCGAAATGATTGCATTTATTAAAACTGGTTACTCGTGGGGTCATGTAGAAGCAATACTTTTTTTTGAAATTCGAAAATTTTTGAAAATTCAAAAAAGGCAAAACTGGATTTTACCCTCAAACCAACTAGCACATGACAGGCTATCCTTGTACGAAATAGCTCAGACACAGGCGCGTTCTTTTTATCAATCGGCTATATTGTTTACCAATGACGCAGCGAAAATAGTGTCTTCATTTGATTCATTCCATCATTTCTGTAGGATCGATTTTTTTTCTTTATTATTGAGATCCGCTATTTAAAGTGAATTTTCTGCTATCGGTTTTGCTACAAAGAGGTGTCAGTTCCAATATATGCAATGATTATATAACACCCTGTATATATATTTTTTCTCAATGTAGAAAGTATTTAATTTTAAAAAAAAAGTTGCGTGTAAATGTAAGAATACGTTTAATGTTGATAATGTTTACTTCAGGAATTTATCAAAAGGAAGAGTTTTGTTTATGTAAGTTTGCGGTTTTAAATAACAATATTTTTCCCTTTTTTACGTAATTTCTTGCGGTTTAATAAACCAAACAAGTTTTATCGATATTGTAGATTAATCGCCGAAACTACATAATTAATAATACGCGTGGGAACTTGACGTGCCTTGTTTGGTTATTTTTAATAACATCTATCAAATTTATTAATAACTTGAGTCGAGTCGTAAATATTTTAAATATTGATATATTTACATATCGGTTTACAACGTTCTCCGACCTTCAGTGTCCATCTCTTCTGGTCATTTCATAGATCATCCAGGTTTCCTTTCTCAGTTTTGTCTATACCTCCTCTCCAACTTGTTCTCGGTCTACCCCGCTTTTTCCTGCCTTCTGGTTGCTATTTTAATATTTGTTTTGTGATTCGATCTTCGTCCATTCTTTGGATGTGTCCAAAGCATGTAAGTTGTTTGGTTAAAATGTCGTCGGTAATACCCATGATTTCATTAATACGTTCGTTAGTGGCTCTTTCTCTTCTGGATATTCCTGCTGTTCTTCTCCAGAAGTCTATTTCCGTTGCTCTCAGCATGGCTAATGATCTTTCCTTCAGAAGCCATACTTCACAGGTATATAATGTGATACTTTTCACTATGGTTTCATATATCCTCTTTTTGTTGATTTTATTTATAGATTTATCCCATAGAATTCTACTTAGCAGTTAATGGCCTTTCTTCCTACCGTATTTCTCTCTCTTATTTCCTTGTCCAGTTTTCCCTACTCCGAAATTTTTATACCCATCTACTTATAGGTGCCGCAGTGTTTTATCGTGGTTCAATCGCTCAGTATAAGATCTTTTTGTTGCCCTCCAATCCATAGATATTCTGTCTTCTGTATATTGACTTCTAAACCTCAATCTTTGTATTCGTCAAATAGTTTTCTCGTCATGTAGTTCAGGTCGTGTACAACATGGTGTTAATTAATGGTATCCCCATTGGTCCACATTTCTGCTTCCATCTCTTTAGTACACTTTCCAGATATATCTAAAAAAGGGTTGGTGATAAACAGCATCCTTGCTTCAGACCTTTTGACTTAATAAATCCTGGTGTTATTTGTGTTCCTGTTTTAATTTTCGTTATGGGTTGGTCGTATTGTATTTTGACAGCTTTAATTAATTCTGTGTTAAAATTAGTGCTTTCCAATGATTATCACAATTTCTGCAGAGAAACGCTGTCATATGCTTCTCTCAAGTCAACGAACAGTAAGTCGACTTCTTGATTATGTGCCATCTTTTTTTCTTATTGATTCAGTTAAGGAGAAAATATGGTCTATTGTGGAACGTCCCGTGCGAAAGCCTGCTTCTTCTTCTGCTTCGAAATCTCGATATTCCTTCTCCATTTTGTCTTTTAAAACTTTTCCATAGATTCTACTTAGGGATGCCGTAACTGCTGTTCCTCGGTAATTATCGCAATTGTTTTTATCTCCTTTCTTGTGTATAATGGTTAGGTATGACACTTTCCATTCCTTCGGGATGTCGTTTGTACAGGGTGAGTCAACGATAGAGTAAAGTTTTCATTTGTTTCGGGAATGACGAAAAAATGTTAAATACAATAGTTTTAGGGAATGTTGAGGTGTATAGTTTAAAATTATTTTTGAGTATACAGGGTACTTCAAAAAAGTGTGGCCGATATAACATATGTTTTTTTTAAATGAAACATCCTTTTTTTTAAATTATTTTGTAAATTCTGCGTAAAATTTTATAACTTTTTTATTAATAATGTTATATACCTAAACCTAGTTTTTCTAAAATTTCAATTTTTAAAATACTAGTTTTCAGTGCCATTAGCGCCATTGTTTCTGAAAGTGAAATACTCATAATTGGTACCAGCGTTCTAGAGAGATAAAAAAAAAGATGATGTAAAGAAATTTGAGTTAGATGTTACAGGGTGTTCAAAATAAATTTATACATTTCGTCTATTTTAAATTGAAAAATCTCAATTTTTTTAAATGGCACACCCTGTATATTATTTTTTTTTGATAGATTTTACAAAACCCTCCAACTTTTGTTAAGTTTGTCATATACCTGTTTCTAATAGTTTTCGATTTATTTTTAATTTTTCAATTTTTACCCTTGTTTTTAATACATTTACGCTATAACATCATAGTTGCCAAGACAAAACAAAAATGTAGGCATTGTCAAATTTTGACGTGCCTATTAAACAAGTAAAAATAGTTTAGTTTGTGATAGTAAGTGACGTATAAAGGTAATAGTTATGGATTTTCCTAAAAATGAATTAATTGATTTGGTTTATATACTGAGCGAGGCGGGAAAAAATTGTCTTTTGGCAGTAAGGCTTTACGGAGCGAAGTACCCTAATGGACGTATACCATCTAGAAAATCTTTTCAGTGCTTAATGGAACAGTTTGATGGTAGTGGTAGCGTTCAGTATACGGAACGGAAAGTAGTAAACCAGAATGTTACCAATGAGGAAAAAGAAATGGAGATTTTACTTCATGTTGAAGATAATCCCCAGGTCAGCAGCCGTCAATTAGCTGACTTATCTGACACATCCCAATCTACGGCTAATCGCACCACGAGAAAATAGAACTATCATCCCTTTCATATGGAACTACACCAAGAACTTCAAGACCGTGATTTTGAAAAACGAGTAAACTTTTGTACCACCATGAATGGAGCAACAGAGGCCGATCCAAATTTTGTATCCAAAATAATGTTTTCTGATGCAGCTACTTTTCACAATAATGGAGCAGTTAACAGCAATAACATGCATTATTATTTAACAGTTAATCCATTTTGGGGAAGTTCGCGAATTTTTAAACTATCGTTACCCACAAAAATGGATCGGTAGGGATGGATTCCTTCAGTGGCCCCCTCGATCATGTGACTTAATACCTTTAGACTTCTTTTTGTGGGGCTACATAAAAGATTGTGTTTATGTGAATCCCTCTACAACACCAGTAGTTACAGAAAATAGAATACAGGATGCGTGCAGCACAATAACGCTCTTTATGCTAAGGAAAGTGAAGGAAAATATAGTAAAATGACTAAACATGTGTATTCAAGTAGATGGGCATGTTTTCACAATAGCGTAAATGTATTAAAAACAAGAATAAAAATTGAAAATTTCAAAATAAATCGAGAACTATTAGAAATAGGTATATAACATACTTAATAAAAGTTGGAGGGTTTTGTAAAATCTATCAGAAAAAATAATAATATACAGGGTGTGCCATTTAAAAAATTTGAGACTTTAAAATAGTCGAAATGTATAAATTTATTTTGAAGACCTTGTAGCATCTAACTCAAAATTCTGTACATATATCTTTTTTTCATCTCTATAGAACGCTCATACCAATTATGAACATTCCACCTTCAGAAACAATGGCGCTACTGGCAATTTTTTACAAAACTGCACACCAGTATTTTTTTAAAAAAATTGAAATATTAGAAAAAGTACTAGGTTTAAGTATATAACATTATTATTAAGAAAGTTATCAAATTTTACGCAGAATTTAAAAATAAATTAAAAAATAGGATGTTCCATTTAAAAAGAAAAAACATATATTGTATCCACCACACTTTTTCGAAGTACCCGGTATACTCAAAAATAATTTTAAATTATGCACCTTAATATTCCCTCAAAATCGTATTTAACATTTTTTTGTCATTCCTGAAACAAATGAGATTATTCTATCGTTGACTCACCCTGTACTTATAACACGTAGGCTGAAAAGTTTTTGATCTGGCTACTTAAAACACTTTTTTTTTTTTTGCAAAATTCGAGTTTATTCATGAATATAGTCTCCTTGAAGAGCGATACAATCAGCCCAACGCTTTTCTAACATTTCTATGTTTTTCTTGTAGAAGGATTTGTTTTTGCCTTCAAAATGGGCTTCAATTTCGGCGATAACTTCTTCACTGGAGCCAAATCTCTTTCCCGCAAGGTTTGCGAATAGATAATAGTCGCTGGGGGCTAAATCTGGAGAACACGGTGGATGAGAAAGCAATTCGAACTTCAAGGCATGCGTGCATGCATTCTCGTCCCCGTAACACTTATCAAGCCATTGATTTGCTTGAACAGTATTTTTTTCCATTAAAAAATAGTGTTTAATCAACATACGAAATTTGATTTTTTCCATTGTTTTGAAAATATTAAAAGTAGCGTCACTAAAACCACTGTAACATGTAAACTAATCGTCGAAATATCATAAAATTTTGTCACGTATCGTTTGAAGGTTGGTACTTCCTAAAAATCATATGAATGTTTTGAAAAGGGCGACATCTATGTGATCAAAACTTTTCAGCCTACGTCTTATATATTTCTGAAATAGTTATGTAAGGTGTTCGTATAACTTGTCTGTTCCATATTTGAACAATTCTCCCGAGATGAAACTTTTCATAATAAATTAATTGTCAACTTCGAACATTTGTATGGCAAGAATAGGGTTAAGCCAAATATCTGAAAGTAGTCTCACATAATATACAATACATAATGCATAATGATTTTTGCCGTTATAAGTGGGCAATATAAAAATTCTGACCTTTTGTTTATGCTAGGTTGCAGAGATAGACTTAAGAATTTTATTCATTAATGCAAATAAATAAAATTATAAGTGTTTTTGGCGATGTTTATTTATAGATGCTTGTAAAAACATATGGATAAGAAGTACAAATATACGGTTTGAATGAATGGGGTTTACAAGAGGGGACATATTGTATAAATAAAAACATATTTTAACTTAAGCCTAATTCGGTAAATAATATAAAATCACTGATAATTACCTCATCAGCTGAGGTAATTATCAGTGGTTTTATATTATTTACATAAATATATGAATCTTCAAATTTAACAACGTGCTGAATGGAATTCTTCCAGCTTTCACAAGGTATATCATTTATAACTTTTTTTACCAATTCAACCACTGACACGCTTAAAGTAGGAGAAGCATTTTGTGCCCTTATTTGTGATTTAACTTGATGCCAAATATGTTCAATTGGATTAAACACACAATAATACGGAGGAAGCCGCAAAACAGTGTGTCTCATTTTCTCAGCCATACTATCACAAACATATTCCTTTTTCAATTTATAGTTTTTCACAATTTCCAAAAGATCACTTTTTTTATAACTAAAGTCAAAATAAATGTCATTTTCTAACATATATTCCTGTATTTCCGACTTGGTGTTGGCTGCATTAGGAACTTTATTTAGTAGGCGACTATGATAACTTGCATTGACCATAACTATAACACTCTGTTCGGGAACATTTGGCAAAAGGGAATTTCGAAACCAATTTTCAAAAAGTTCTGCGCTCGTGTCTTCGTAATAGTCCAAACTAGAATCTTTTATGTTTTTTGCAGATAATAGTAGACAATTTAAAACCCAGCCCTTTTCAGATCCAGCATGCAAAATGGTCATTCGTTTACCTTTATTTGAAGGTGCGTTAGTCTGACATTTTGTACTGCTGTCAATCCACCCTTTTTGCACAGTTTCATGGGTATCGAACCATGTTTCGTCAAGGTAAATTATTGGCCAATTCTCTGATCGATACTTTTAAATTTCTTGTAAATAAGTATGTCACAAGATTCGTAATCTTTGTGACTCCATCACTACTTGCCTTTTGTTGATTTTTCGGAACGTGAATCCCATTTTTATGAGAATTCTGTGAAGGGTTGATTGGACACAATGTATATTGGTCCTATCCTGCACCAGTCTTAATTTTATTTTGTCTAGTGTCGGCACCAACTGCTATTCATACATAGAATATATTTTTCTCCTGAGGATGTCTTTTTCACAATCGTTTTCGCGAGGCATTTGAAAATCTTTCCGTTTTTTCCTGTTCCTGAAGATGGTTTTCCTAAAATAACCTTAATCGTAGATATTGGGGTTTTTGTTAGTTCACTGTTTTCTTGCAAAGCACTTTGTTTATTCAAATTTCTTTTTACCAATCTGTCGTAAACATTTTTCACTATTTGTTTAGCGTTAAGTGATAAATGTTTTCTCTTGCGATAGCCACTATTGCAATTTTCCCACGGACGCCGCATAATTAAAATAGAACCCGTTACGTTGTAAGTTGTAAGTAAAACTAATAATAAAAAGTATCTTTCAAATCTTAGTGGGGACCTGTGGTCATTAGGCCTATATTATCAAATACTTAAAGGGCTCCAAACTGGGTTGCGAGGTAGTAAATATATAGGTTAAAAATAGATCCAATATGATGGCAGGTGCAAGTGAGGGCGGTGTACAAAGCAGGTAAAATAAAAAGACGTTAATCGTAATACTTGGCAACTATGCACAAAACCTTAATAGGGTCGTTTATTGCCCCATTGAAAAAGCAAAAAGGTAGGATCTTATATCTTGGGATTTACTTTACGCTTATTTTAAGGTATTTCTTACGAGATGACAGACAGAGCATTACTTTAGAGAAAGACGCGAAATAATTTGGTTGTCAAGGTATAATGAATGTGACAATGGGGCAACCATTGAAAAAGCAAAAAGGCAGCAACTTATATCTTGGAATTTACTTTTTTTACCACAATACCGCTTTTGTCAGACTAGTTCATTCAAATTGTAAATTAAGTTTCAACGCAAACGCCCACATACTATATGTATACATACAAATAGCAATCGTGTTATCATCATACGGAACAAATGATCTTATAATAATATATTGTTTTCTTGTTTCCGCATAATTATAGCTTTTTACTTCAGTTTTATATTTTTCTATTTGATTTGATCTGTTGCATTCATACTTTATAACTTGTAATTAAACCAGAAATAAGGTTGTTTTACTATAAGAATTATAATCTAGATAATGGTATACAAAGAACAAAACAACCTTAAGAAAATAGGTAGTCGTGTGCAGAAAACTCTATTTACTTTAAGAAGATTGATCTATTCACAACAATTATACAAGTATGTATTATACAGCGTATTTTTATATACAAGATACCTCCGAGTAAAATACACAAAAGAAATTTATAAGCAGTCTGTTTCACGAAGATTACCACTTAAGTTTTGCTCTTGCCTTGCGAGCCTACAAATCTACTGAACGGGAAGAACTCATATTTTCGAACTTTCCATGTTTGCTTTAGAACTGGGCTAAGGAAGTTTCCGATGTCATTTCAGCTGGTATGAAAGCTTACATTCCTTTTTCGAAGAAATACTCTTTCGACAGCAAGCCTTGGGTCGACCAAAAATACAAAGAAGCTGTTACTTCTTAACGTCTTACCTACCAACAGTGGCGTGAAAATCCTAACGTTATATATCGTAACATTTTGTTCGTAACCAGAACAGATGCAAAGAAATTATCGATCTGTTTGCAGCTGGAAATGTATATATATATATATATATATATATATATATATATATATATATATATATATATATATATATATATATATATATATATTAAAAGTACAATCTTAGTTGGGGAACTCGGCAAAATGGGGGCGTGATAAGAGATCACACACTTTTCATTATGCCAATATTTCGGTCCTGGATTGGGACCTTCTTCAGGGCAGAACTGAAAAGAAGAACAAAGCGTATTCACTGATCGTGTCTGGGACAAATTTAAATTAATGATGTTAGGTTGTTATAATAAATAAAATTAGTGTAGAACAAGAATAAGATATTAGTCATAAAAAATCGAAAAAACTCACATGAGAAGTGCAAAGATTTCGTTAGCCTGAATGGCCGTAGGTAGCTTATACATAAAAAAGTTGTTACATATAAAAGTTGGTAAATCCATAAAATATATAAAATATACACTAAAACACTGTAGACAAAATTATAAAAACCAAATTTAAAACATGGATGTAATTGGGAACCTTGGATGTTGAGAACATTGTTAATTATTTCACCTGTGATCACCACACATGGCCACCGCCATTTAGGAAAGATGACAAGGACGACAGGAGACAGCTGACCGACAGAGATAAGGGGTTTATCTCTGTCGGTCAGCTGTCTCCTGTCGTCCTTGTCATCGCGTGTGCGCGCGCCAACTCGTCTTTGTCGTCAGTACAGCCATAACCGAGCAAGAGGTACCTTCGTCTGTTGCGCAACGTATTATCATCAAGTTTTTAACCAATGAAGGCGTTAAACCGTCAGAAATTTTAACCCGTTTGAAGGCACAGTTTGGGGACAGTACACTCAGAATCGTGTGTATACGTGGGGCGAGAGAATTTAAGGGCGGACGAGAACGGGTTGAAAACGAAAGTCATGATCGACGCCCTAGGTCAAGGCTTACAGATGACAACATCCGTGACATTAGACACCTTATCGAAGGTGATCGCCGATTAACCGTTGAAGAAATTTCCTCAGGAGTGGGTATCAGCTATGGAAGTGTTCAATCCATAATTACTGATCGACTCGGAAAAATTACTGCTCGGTGGGTTCCAAGGTTGTTGACTGGAAACCAAAAACAGGTCAGGTCGGAGATCGCTGAAAGGCTTCTGAATCGATTTCAGCAAGAAGGGGATGCCTTTTTAAAGCGCATAGTGACATGTGATGAGACGTGGGTACATCACTACACTCCCGAGTCCAAAATGGCAAGTAAAGAGTGGCGAAGAAAGAATGAAGGTTCCCCAGTGAAGGCCAAAACTCGTCTCTCTGCTGGAAAAGTCCTTGCAACGATTTTTTTTGACTCTAGGGAAATTTTACTGATCGATTTCCTGCACGATCAACGTGAGGTGAATGCGGCTTACTACTGCCAGTTGTTACGAAGACGGGACATGCCCATCAGAGATGTCATTCTCCTCCAGGACAACGCCAGCACCCTCCTTATAGCTCTGACTTATCTCCCTGTGACTATTTTTTGTTTGCGCCTATGAAAAAATCACTGGGAGGACAGCGATTTGGAAGCAATGAAGAAGTCGAGGAACACGTGCGCAACTGGCTTACAACCCGCCCTCAAACCTTTTATGACGAGAGAATACGGAAACTTCCAAATCGGTGGCAGAAGTGTGTAGATCACGCAGAAGACTATATTGAAAAATGTTAAATCAATGATTTGTGTATAAGGTTATTCAATAAACGTATAAAAAAAATTACCGTTTATATTTGATTTACCCTTTGGACTATTTTCTTTGGGGCCACGTTATATCACAAGTTTACAGCAACAAACCAGCAACTCTTGATGTACTTGAAGCCCACATTCGTCGTGCCACAGTCGGCGTAAGGCCGGAAATGCTGGCCCTGCAACAAGAGCCGCGGCGGTCATTTCAGCGATATCTTGTTTAAATCCTAAATGGTACAAAATTTCCCGTTAAATAAAAGTTTTAGAATGAATTTTGCTTAAAAACTCTTTGTTTTATTCAATTTTAAAGATAGGACGCTCTGAATGGATAATCCCTTTACTTTAGATAAATAGAAAAAGATTAGCTATTGTAATACATGTGGTGAAAAATCTCGAGGCTTTTGAAGAAAAATAATGCTTTTGCCAAAAATTTATTTTATTCTTCAACATACTTTGTTTCACTTACTCCAGCGATCTTCCAACATTTGTACGATTGTCGAGCTATCTAAAATAAGTCTCAGTTCGACTTCTTCATTTGAACCAAATCTATTTCCCTGGAGCCACCTTTTTAAATATTAAAAGAGGTAATAATCGCTGAGGGCCAAATCTGGTGAATACGACGGATGAGGAAGCAATTCATACCTCAATTGGTTCACCATCTCATGGACTTGGTGCATTATCTTGGTAAAACAACAATTTTTTTTCTTCGGAAAATGCGGCCTTTTTTTCTTGATTTCACCAATTAAATGGTCCAACAAATTAACGTATTAGTGACTGCTCAGCTTTTTTCAAGATAGTTGATCAGCATTATTCCAAGTGCATCTCAAAAAATACCTGCGAAAACCTTTCCAGCGGACGTGTGTGTTTTAGACCCACGTTTCGTCCACAAAAACTCCTTTAGATTACGCCGAAACAGTCTCGCATAGCGTTCTCAATCTTCAACACGTTGCTGTTTTTGATCAATGCGCGACACCCACTGGACACATAGCTTTGTCATAAGCAAATATTCATCATGCGTTCCACTGATATCTTCACAATGTCAGCTATCTCTCTTATTTTCACATGGGGATCATTCAGAACAATACGGTGCATTTGTTTTGTGTTTTTTGGAGTGACTTCCTCCGGAACGTGATGCATCGCTGGTGCTTGCACGACGCATTTCAGTTCACTAAACCATCGAAAAATAGATGCTTTCGATGGAGCAAATGTGCCATAATACTTCTCAAGCCATTCTTGGATGTTTTCCCATCAAAAAACGTTTAATCAACGCACGAAATTCTTTTTGTTCCGTTGTTTTGCAAAAATCAAAAGTAGCATCACTCAAACAGTTGTAACTCGCAAACTAATAGACAAAATGTCATGAAACTTACACACTAATCTTCCGAGGGTTGACACTAACTAAGAATCATATGGGTTCTTGTCTTTGCTAATATCTCTCGGAAAGTCTAGGAACTTTTCACTCCATGTAGTATACTGAAGTACGGTATGTGGAAAATTATTTCAGAAAAATAATGACCTCTAACTGTGAGCCGTTACGTTCGAAGCAAGCAATGCTGCTTCTTGCCAAATGTCAGTTGAATATTTGGAGCTTTATTTAAGCTGTATAAATGATATTAAATGTGATATGTTTGCCGCGTGATAGTTGCATATCGAAGGAATGCTCCGCTCTGATCAAACGCTCCATACCAAACAAATTTTCAAAGAATGGGATCATGCCTTTCCAGCCCGTGGTGGGCCTGTAGTAAGTCAAGTAAATTTAACTTACTTCTGGGACAATTTGCACCAGTTGATCGCGTGTTTTAAAAAGTCACAAGTAGGTAAAATCAAAAAGCTCCTTAAGAATATTTTCACTAAAATTAGTTGTTTATCTCTGAACATAACAAACCTGCTTAGGATATTTTTAGGCCTTTAAATTTCACTTATTTTTTAAATTGTATTAAAATAAGTTTCACCATCTCACTTTCACACTTAAAATCAGGCGCGCACCTAAAAAACAGTTTATTAAATTATTCAATTTATTTGAATGAATTTATTCTATAATTTTACTTTTACCTAACCGTTAATCACATTCCTAAATGGGAATGACATTAATTAATAAGTGAACGTGTTCAAACGGTTCTATCAATATTTTTTTAAGAAAATATTCATATCAATTAAATATTCTTAAATAAATTAGTATATTATTGAAATTATATAAAATTATAAAATTTCTGTCATTAAAAAACCATAAAACTCCATTCAAATTACTACCATGATTCTTTCTCTCTCTCTCACTATATATATATATATATATATATATATATATATATATATATATATATATATATATATATATATATATATATACTGGTGCAAATTGTCCCAGAAGTAAGTTAAATTTACTTGACTTACTACAGGCCCACCACGGGCTGGAAAGGCATGATCCCATTCTTTGAAAATTTATTTGGTATGGAGCGTTTGATCAGAGCGGAGCATTCCTTCGATATGCAACTATCACGCGGCAAACATATCACATTTAATATCATTTTTATACAGCTTAAATAAAGCTCCAAATATTCAACTGACATTTGGCAAGAAGCAGCATTGCTTGCTTCGAACGTAACTGCTCACAGTTAGAGGTCATTATTTTTCTGAAATAATTTTCCACATACCGTACTTCAGTATACTACATGGAGTGAAAAGTCCCTAGACTTTCCGAGAGATATTAGCAAAGACAAGAACCCATATGATTCTTAGTTAGTGTCAACCCTCGGAAGATTCGTGTGTAAGTTTCATGACATTTTGTCTATTAGTTTGCGAGTTACAACTGTTTGCGTGATGCTACTTTTGATTTTTGCAAAACAACGGAACAAAAAGAATTTCGTGCGTTGATTAAACGTTTTTTGATGGGAAAAACATCCAAGAATGGCTTGAGAAGTATTATGGCACATTTGCTCCATCGAAAGCATCTATTTTTCGATGGTTTAGTGAACTGAAATGCGTCGTGCAATCACCAGCGATGCATCACGTTCCGGAGGCAGTCACTCCAAAAAACACAAAACAAATGCACCGTATTGTTCTGAATGATCCCCATGTGAAAATAAGAGAGATAGCTGACATTGTGAAGATATCAGTGGAACGCATGATGAATATTTGCTTATGACAAAGCTATGTGTCCAGTGGGTGCCGCGCATTGATCAAAAACAGCAACGTGTTGAAGATTGAGAACGCTATGCGAGACTGTTTCGGCGTAATCTAAAGGAGTTTTTGTGGACGAAACGTGGGTCTAAAACACACACGTCCGCTGGAAAGGTTTTCGCAGGTATTTTTTGAGATGCACTTGGAATAATGCTGATCAACTATCTTGAAAAAAGCTGAGCAGTCACTAATACGTTAATTTGTTGGACCATTTAATTGGTGAAATCAAGAAAAAAAGGCCGCATTTTCCGAAGAAAAAATTGTTGTTTTACCAAGATAATGCACCAAGTCCATGAGATGGTGAACCAATTGAGGTATGAATTGCTTCCTCATCCGTCGTATTCACCAGATTTGGCCCTCAGCGATTATTACCTCTTTTAATATTTAAAAAGGTGGCTCCAGGGAAATAGATTTGGTTCAAATGAAGAAGTCGAACTGAGACTTATTTTAGATAGCTCGACAATCGTACAAATGTTGGAAGATCGCTGGAGTAAGTGAAACAAAGTATGTTGAAGAATAAAATAAATTTTTGGCAAAAGCATTATTTTTCTTCAAAAGCCTCGAGATTTTTCACCACATGTATTACAATAGCTAATCTTTTTCTATTTATCTAAAGTAAAGGGATTATCCATTCAGAGCGTCCTATCTTTAAAATTGAATAAAACAAAGAGTTTTTAAGCAAAATTCATTCTAAAACTTTTATTTAACGGGAAATTTTGTACCATTTAGGATTTAAACAAGATATCGCTGAAATGACCGCCGCGGCTCTTGTTGCAGGGCCAGCATTTCCGGCCTTACGCCGACTGTGGCACGACGAATGTGGGCTTCAAGTACATCAAGAGTTGCTGGTTTGTTGCTGTAAACTTGTGATATAACGTGGCCCCAAAGAAAATAGTCCAAAGGTGTTAAATCGCACGATCTCGGCGGCCAAGCGGTAGGGCCATATCATGAAATTAATGACTCACTGAACTTGGCGCACAATAAAGCCATGTTTGGGCCGGAAATATGGGGCCGTACGCCATCCTGTTGGAAATAAAAGTCGTCCACTTCCATTTTGTCAAGTTCTGGGAAGAAATGCCGTGTTTTGATCGAATTGCTCTTTGCGTAGCGCGAACTGAACGCGAATTTGCCTAGTAATTTTAGATTATTTCCAAGCGTTCTTTTAACGTAAAACGATTCATGATTGAATGGTAAACCTTACTAAACACAACTGACATCAGATGTCAAACATCTGCTAACCAACATGGCCGGTATTAGCTGTCAAAAGTCAGACACATCCCTAATGGAAAACCCTTTATTTGTTTTTTGCTATAAATATTTTAAAATTATACCTTCTTCCCATTTTTCGATCAAAAAATTACTTCGAAAGTGAAAATTTATTAACGAAAGTAAAAAATAGTGACTAGTTTAGAAGCAACTCTCAGGACAACTACATAGGCGGATTCTTGGATATTTACAAGTCCTGCTACAACACTACAACTTACCTCACTTGACAATTTTATGCTTTGTACAGTATGCACAGTAACATGACTAGCAAGGCAATACCTGTCAGAAATGGAGTTAAGCAAGGATGCGTACTATCCCCGCTTTTATTTAATATCGTTCTAGACGAAGTCATGACTAAAACTAACAACACTCAAAGAGGCATAAGATGGGGCCTGACGTCACGTCTGGAAGACCTAGACTATGCGAACGATATCTGCCTTCTATCTCACTCATTAAAGGACGCAAAAGCTGACTCGATTAGCAGAAGAAGCAGAAAAAGTGGGGCTGCGGATTAACAACTCCAAAACAAAAGAGATGAGAATAATGAACAATGAAAATACAACCTTAACTCTAAATAATCGCCCAATCGAAAGGGTACAAAGCTTCACGTACCTTGGCAGTGTGATAGATACGAACGGAGGGACAGAGGCTGTCGTCAAACAAAGAATACTCAAAGCACAGCAAACCTTCGGGATTCTCAACAACATCTGGAGGTCCCGCATACTGTCGCCAAACATAAAAATACGCCTCTTCAACACAAATATCAAATCGGTGCTTCTGTACGGCTGTGAAAACTGGAAAGTGACTAAAAGTATTTCCAATCAACTACAAGTGTTTACAAACAAGTGCTTACGCAAAATCTTACTTTGTTAAACATGATACTCTAAAATTGCTTTTTAATAGTTTCGTGAGATCACGGCTTGAATACTCAGTTGGTGTTTGGTGCCCCTTTTATCAGGCGCACATTCAAAATATTGAAAAAATTCAAAAGCGTTTTTTAAAGTACGTTAGTTTTAAACTCGATAGAGTATATTCCGAAATTCTTATAAAAATCTCTTGGATAGATTTTCGATGGAAAGTTTAGAGGCACGCCGAAACAAAGCCCAAATTATATTTTTACATAAAATAATATCATACAAAATTGATGCAAACAAAATCTTGCAGTGTCTGCCTTTTCATGTACCTAGACCCGCGGCACGTAGTCTGCAAACTTTTAATTTACCAACCCCAAGAACAAATGTCCTAAAATGTTCTCCCCTTTTTCAAATTTGCGAAAAATATAATCAAATGTAGAACCAGCTTGATATTTTCAACTGCAGCCTGACAAAAATAAAAAAAATGTAATTTTAAAATATGTCGTTAATAAGCTATTTAATTTTAATTAGGTTTAGTACATTTCATTATGTTATTTTCCCATTCTGTAATTGGAATACTGTAGAATGTGGTAAATAAATAAATACTTAGGATCTTTTGTGTTGCCTAAAAATTTTTGAAACAATATTTTTAAAAGAATTCCAGGCATTTTATTCTGAGTTTGTCATGTCCTCTGCGCCGATACCAATAAAAATTTTGTATCAGGATCTAACAAATTGTTTTCCTTTAGACGAGAACCGAGAAGTTCCGCTGCATATTTAGGTAATTCAACATCCCTTCCCAAGTCATTCAATTCTTTCTGTTTGAAAGGTCGGGGCTCAATCATGGGGTTGAAAGTTTCACCACTACTTGATGATCGGTTTTGTGATAAATGCATATCGGTGCTCTCATTCTAATTCAGGTCCAGCTTTGTTATAAATGGAACATCGGGATATACGATTTTGACGCGGTTTTTAGAATTATATCCTGTCACATTGCTCAAACAAAAGTAATAATCATCAGTATGATTTGTTTGTTCCCGCCACAACGTATAAATACTAAATGATAATGATGTTGATTTGCCATAAGTCCACTATCTTAATACTTCAACACAAAACCAACATACTTTATGTGGAACCCACTGTTTATCTTGGTGACCTAACCTAATTCCGAAGTAAGCAAAATATGCATTTTGCACACAGTCAAAAAATATTTTGCCTTTGTTTGACTGTTGTATATTGTCTACAAATGTAACAAAATACATCTGGACTATTTTTGCAAGACCAAGAGGCCATAATTATCAATAAGAAAAAAAAACATACACACTCACACATGTACGCCTGTCACTCTTAATGGCGCGCGCAGACTGCTTCAAAAGTTCTAAAGTGACTGTTTTGGCTTGGAGAGAGATGGATGTACTATGCGTATGTGTAGTGAGGATATCATGGATCATAGAATAAACTATACTATCAAAGTAAACATGAATTTACTGGTTTACAACTGATAAAAAAATATTTATTTAAGTTTAATAGCCTTATTTTAAAAACAATATGTATATGTATGTATACATGAATAAAAAAAATCATGACATGATAAGTTAAAACTGAGCTTATATTTGGAATGAGCCGGTCAAGATCTACCTGTTTTATGTGAGAGTATTCGAAAAATTTATCATCGCACCTGTGTAATCATTTATTCATTGCATTATATATATATATATATATATATATATATATATATATATATATAATATATATATATATATATATATATATATATATATATATATTATATATATATATATATATATATATATATATATATATGCACTTTTCACTGGAGAACCACTTGTCCGATTTACGTATTTTTTTTTTTTTTTAAACATACCTATGTTCTCTGGCCAGGTTATAGGCTATATTTTATTACGATAAGTAGCATAAGGAATGAGCAGTGACGATAATAGTGAATGAAGTCGGAAAAAAGTTTGCCGCTAGCACGTTCCCTTGCAATACACAGCCTAAACCATTAATATATATAAAATGCAATGTCTCTCTGTCTGTCTGTCTATCCATTAGTGCGTTTATCACGCGAGAACCACTTATCCGATTTACTTATCTTTTTTTAAATTCATACATATATTCTTTGGCCAGGTTATATAATAATAATAATAATAATCTATATCTATAATATATATAAAATGCAACGTCTCTCTGTCTGTCTATCTGTCCGTTAGTGCGCTTATCCCTCGAGAACCACTTATCCGATTTACGTGATTTTTTAAATTCATACATATGTTCTCTGACCAGGTTATAGATATATATTTTATTACATCTATAAATATATATAAAATGCATCGTAACTCTATCTGTCTGTCTGTCGGTTAGTGCGCTTATCACTGGAAAACCACTTATCCGATTTACGTATTTTTTTTTTTAAAAAACATACATATTCTGGCCAGGTTATAGGCTATATTTTATTACGATAGGTAGCATAAGGAATGTGCAGTGACGATAATAGTGAATGAAGTCGGAAAAAAGTTTGCCGCTAGCGCGTTCTCTTGCAATACACAGCCTAAACCATTAAATATGGAACAATATTATGTAGCAGAGAATATCTGTAATCTATAATATATACAAAAGGCAATGTCTTTCTGTCTGTCTGTTCATTAGTGCGTTTATCACGCCAGAACCACTTATCCGATTTACGTGTCTTTTTTTGATTCATACATATATTCTTTGGCCAAGTTATATAATAATAATAATAATATATATAAAATGCAACGTCTCTCCGTCTAGCTGTCTGTCTGTCTGTTACTGGAGAACCACTTATCCGATTTACGTGCTTTTTTTAAAACATACATATGTTCTCTGGCCAGGTTATAGGCTATATTTTATTACGTTAGGTAACATGAGGAATAAGCAGTGACGATAATAGTGAATCAAATCGGAAAAAAGTTTCTCGCTAGCGTGTTCTCTTGCAATACACTGCCTAAACCACTAAATATGGAACAATATCATGTAGCAAAGGATATCTATAATATATATAAAATGCAACATCTCTCTGTCTGTTTGTCCGTTTGTGCGCTTATCACTGGTAAACCACTTATCTGATTTACGTGCTTTTTTTTCCAAATATGCTAAACCATTAAAAATGGAACAATATCATGTTGCAAAGAATATAATATATATATATATAAAATGCAACGTCTCTCTGTCTGTCTGTCTGTTCGTTAGTGCGCTTATCACTTGAGAACCATATATCCGATTTACGTATTTTTATACATTTATACATATGTTCTATATAATTCGATATAAGCCTAGATAATGGGAGATAAGGAGAAATAATGGGAGATAAGCAGAGATAAGTCTAGAATGGGAGTTATCGTGAGATAATGGGAGATAAGAAGAAATAATGGGAGATAAGAAGAAATATTGCGAGATAAGTCGAGATAAGCCTAGATAATGGGAGATAAGGTGAGATAATGGGAGACAAGGAGAAATAATGGGAGATAAGGAGAAATAATGGGAGATGAGCAGAGATAAGCCTAGATAATGGAAATTATGTAGAGATAATGGGAGATAAGGAGAAATAATGGGAGATAAGGGGAAATAATGGCAGATATTTTATTACGTTAGGTAACATAAGGAATAAGCAGTGACGATAGTGAGATTATCAGGACGATCACAGTCGAAAGAATTATATTCTATAAGGCTTTGAAACTCCATGTGAATCTTGGGTAGTCAAATACTAAGAGACAAGTAGAAGGTAATAGCTTCGCAACAATAGAGACGGCGGGGGACGAGGAGGTACCACGTGTCTCGGTAGTATGTAGAATTCATCAGAAGACGTGTTAACAAGATAGTAGTCGTGTTTGAAGTTGCTTTTATTTTTAGGCTTACCGCATTTTCCGTCCATGGGCTTTGTTCCTAGAGTAAAAGTTTTAGCGGTTTCCAACAGATTACGCTCAGATCTGTTGGATATCAATATATTTTAAGATAAGATATGGTTCTTAAATCTCTGCAGTGTTGCGACTATGGTTGGGCAATATTGGTTTTTATCTATCGATTGTCGGTGACAACTACTAATCGATAATTTTACCATATGTGTAGGTCGATAGTTATCAATGTATAAACAGTAATGAAATTATTTGAAAAAACTAAATTATCCTGTGGACATAACCAAGTTTCTACAAAGAGGGATATGTGAGAAGCCTGGAAAATTGGATCAATATCGATATCAGTAAAATGTTTACGCAAAGACTTAAAAGACTTGAATGTGGGCTGGCACTTCTTAAAAACTTAAATTTGTGAAGAAGAGGACTCTGATAAACCTAATAATTCTTTATCGATTGGATTATCTGCTGTTGATGATAAGGGTGCACGAAATTGACCATCATTTGATATAATATAGAGCCCACTGGCTGTTTTTGCTCTAGAACAAGCAACGCGGAGCATGGCCCGCTATATATATATATATATATATATATATATATATATATATATATATATATATATATATATATATTTAAAATTTTATTACAAAGCGTGAATTTCCCTACAGTCTGCACAAGAAATAAGTTACACCTTATTTGAAAACGTAATATGTATTCCCAACGGAAGTGTAGCTAACTAATTTGACTTGGCAGCGTATCGTTACTTTCCCATAACTCATATTAATTTACCTAACTTCTTTTATAGTATATTCCCTAATTTACATATTTTAGCTTCGTTTTTATTACGAACCTCACCTAACTAGAGCCATTACTCCAAAGTTTAACAACCCATAACACTAATTTAGTAATTTTATGTCGGCTGCAGGTCTTAACTAATAATAAATCGCCGAAAATATCACACCCAAAGTGTAAAGATAACAGAAAACTAACTTTTATTCATATTTCACAAGGAGATGGATGGTTTGGGATGAGGTTGAAATAACTAAACTTAGCGGATGTTTTTTTTTACTCTAAATAACTTCTAACATGTAGGTTAACTTTAATGACAAATTAAATGACTTTTGTAACTTGTAGACGTCTAATTATAGCCTCCATCTTTTACTTTCATTAGCCCTGACGTCATCGCAAGTGAGAGGGAAAACTTAATTGTTACTGTAAATAATTCTTCTTCACGTGCCTTGTCCGTTGCGAATGCTGGCTATTAATATAGCTATTCTGATTTTATTTCCTGTAGATCTGGACAGATGACGGCCCGAACCAATGGTGTAAGTTCTGGAGCCAAGAGTGTCTTGTTCTCCCGAGTCCTCTCCTGCTGTCTATCTTTCCTTGAATTATTAACTGAAGTATCCGATATTTACTGTGCCTCATAAAATGTCCGAGGTATTCCAGCTTTCTTCTCTTAATAGTTATTCCCACCTCTCTTTCCTTACCGATCTAACGCGCAGTACCTTCTCGTTAGTGGTGTGGTCCGTCCAAGATATTCGCAGGATACGTCTGTACGCCCACATTTCAAAGGCCTCAATCTTTTTCATGAGTGTTTCGATCATTGTCCATACTTCTACTCCGTACAACAGTACCGGAAATATATAACATTGGAGCAGTCTGATTTTAAGAGGTAGAGTTATACCATACTGTTGGAGATAAATGTACTCTTCATATTATTAAACGATGTCACTGTCACTCCAAGTTCTGCCAGGTCTTTGTTAAGTTAAATGGCTTCTTGCTGTCTGTGGATATTTGCATGAGTAGCCGATATTCTAACGTTTAAAGCGAATGAAAAAATAAGCTGACTGTCATCTGCAATTCAAAAGTACCAGGTGTACAAGTATGAAATACGGATTTCAGACAACAGATGGTGCACCAATGCAGTTTGTGCTATAAAGATTTGACACTGCGCTGTTTTGTGTGTCATTAACAAGTGTCAGACTCGCACGAGTCATAAATTGGAAAAGTGTGTGCATAGTGTTGTGTTCAATATGTCGAAATTTATACCGATCAAAGAGCATTCGCGGACAGCATTAATTTTTTGTTTTCATTTGAAGAAAACTGCTGTTGAATCATACCGATTACTTCGAGAAGCTTATGGTGAACATGCTCCATCGCAAGATACGTGTGAACGATGGTTTCGGCGTTTCAAAAGTGGTGACTTCGATGTTGCAGACAAGGAACATGGAAAATCGCCAAAAAAATTGCGAAGATGTGGAATTACAAGCATTGTTGGACGAAGATGATTCGCAAACACAAAAACAACCCGCCGAGCAATTGGGCGTTAGTCAACAAGCTGTTTCCAATCGGCTACGAGAGATGGGAAAGATTCAGAAGCCGGTAGATGGGTACCACATGAGTTGCACGACAGGCAAATGGAAAAATGCAAAAACACGTGTGACATTTTGCTCGCTCGGTACAAAAGGAAGTCGTTTTTGCATCGTATAGTTACAGAGGATGAAAAGTGGATTTATTTGGAGAATCTCAAGCTCAAAAAATCATGTATAGACCCAGGCGCACCATCCACATCGACCGTAAGACCGAATCGCTTTGGCAGAAAGACGATGCTCTGTGTTTGGTGGGACCAGAGGGCGTGTTCTATTATGAGCTATTAAAACCTGGGGAAACGGTTAATACTAAACGTTACCAACAATAATTGACCGATTTAAACCTTTCGCTGCTTGAAAAAAGGCCAGAATACCGAATGAGGCAACACAACGTCATTTTCCTTCATGACATTGTTCCATCACATACGGCAAAACCAGTTCGCGACACGTTGGAAGCACTCAGCTGGGAAGTTCTACCCCATGCGGCTTACTCACCAGACTTGGCTCCTTCCGATTACCACTTGTTTGCATCGATGGGTCACGCACTTACTGAGCAGCGCTTTGGTTCGTACGAAGATGTGAAAAAATGGCTCGATAAATGGTTCGCAGCTAAAGGGGAAGATTTTTACTGGCATGGTATTCACAAATTGCCCGAAAAATGGGAAAAATGTATAACAAGCGATGGAGTATACTTTGAATAAAGCACTTTTTATCATATTTCCGAATTTAACATGTTTTTTAGAAAAAAAAATCCGCATTTCATACTTGTACACCTGGTATATGTAAGAGTTCTGAATTAATATCCTGTCTTTTTTATTTTAATTCCTATTAGAAACGTATGGTAAGCAATAGATTATAATCATGCATTAAATTGTTGATATCTGCACAGAAATTCGTATCTCTTCAACTTGTGATGATATATTAGAACGAAGTTCAAAAATTATGGGTTGTTTTTCCACGTTGAGCACTATGTGTTTACAAAATTTGAAATTGATTGCACATTTTGTTGACAGCAGACTGACACAAGTTCGAAATTCTATTTTTGTGATTTATTGACCCTGAAAAGTGAGTAAACCCGGGAGCGGGGGGTGGTTTTTTTCGTTTCATCATTAAATTAACTTTTACTAATTCTTTAATTATATCATATGTAGTTCTGTACTTGATCGGAATTTTTTTTAAATTATCATAGCGGCATGATTGTAGCAGTATTTCAGCGTATTCATCTAAAAGTGTCGGAAAAATAAGTTTTATTCATCTTTCACAAGAAGGTGTACGTTACCTTGAGATTAGACTAATCTAAGCGGAAGTTTCGAGTCTTGCTCAGAGTTAATTTTAACTTTAAATAACTTCTAAGATGTGTGATAATTAAGCAAGTTATCTTTAATAATAGGTCATTAGAAGTTGAAGGAGTAACTACCGTATAATAATGGATATTTTATTTCTTGAAGATTAAAGTCACGAGGTAGGTGTAAATATATGAGCATATTAAAAATGGTACTTATTTTTCCACCAGATAGACGTTTTAGTTTTTTGGCGATAAGACTGTTACTTTTATACGAAAGCTTTCCATACCGACTTAGTTCAGTAAAAAACGCATTTGAAATTGCACAGTCTAGATACAGCGATATTATGATTTTATCCTCTCTGGGGTATCACCAGGAGTATTGTCCTGAGTTTTGGACTTCGAAAAACTTGTACTCTTTTGTTTATAAACAATTTAAGTTAAATCGATATTCCGAAATAAAATTTCGCAATAGGGTTTGTCACTTGATTGGTCACTACAACAGAAAGTCGAGAAATTTGCAAATACAAGATGACCAACAAAGATCCCATGAATGCTGACTATAGTTTCTGAGCCTATACTCTTTATCAGGTAGGCTTTAGGCAACGGTATCGATCGTGAAGATCCGAGTACCGTGGAGTGTCAAGTTGGAATGACTCTCGCTGACTTATAGCAATCATGGTACCTTAAATAAACGCGATACTACTCGTTGGGCAAGATACAGACGCTTGCGCCATCTGTTGAGATTTTCAAACCTCGAAAAACTGCTCAACTATATAAACCTAACATTGTCCACGGTACTCGGATCTTCACGATCTATACCGTTACCTAAAGCCTACCTGATGAAGAGTATAGGCTCAGAAACTATAGTCGGCATTCATGGGATCTTTGTTAGTCATTTTGCATTTGCAAATTTCTCGACTAACAATTTAAGTTTTCAAAAATGCGTTTTTTGAGCTTAAAATGTGAATAACTCCAGTTATATAAGGTGGATCGAGACAAAAAAAAAACCAAACTCTTCGTAATGAAATTTCCAACAAATCTTCGTTAGTTTTAAGTCGCTCAAGTGCGTACATAACCTACAAAATTGAAAAAATAGGCAAAAAAAAAACGTTTTTTTTTTTTTTTCATTTTATTGTACAGATCGACTAAGTGTACCGATCGGCTTGAATTTTTTCAGAAAATATGCCCTTGATTATAGCAAGAATATCCTGAAATTTTGGTTCAAAAATTTGAACCCAGTGGGCACAATTAAATATGTTATTTAAAATTTGAATTGTCCGCCATTTTATACCATTTGGTCCAAAATGAATCCTTTTTTTAAAAAAAATGTAGATCTTGACGCCAAGCTTAATTGACTTTAATAAACAGGATTTGATGAGGGTTTTTGCAATTGTATGACGTTTTTTATTTTTTGCAATTTCCAGAGCAATTTCATATGATGCCTGAACTACAGCGGGACTTTGTTGTTAAAACGTCCCGGTAAAATCTAACTTTTGTTTTTTCAAGGTAGCCTCATGTCGTTTAAAAAAGTCCAAGTCTTTTGTAATATGTTCGAAATGCTTTGTTTCTAAGTGACGTTTGAGCTTTGAGGGTTTCATAGATTCAGCACTAAGAACAGCATTGCATAAAACACACTGTTGCTTCCCTATGCCATTATTAATAACAGTTGAAAATCCAAATTTTAAATAGTTCTCCACATATTTTCTTTTTTCTCCATGACATTGATATTTGGAAAATAAAATACTTCAAAATAATTTAAGAAAATGTTTAAAAATTTTGAATTAACATTATTTAATGTTTTTTGCATAACAAAATGGTAAATAATAGAAGAATTTATCGAACACGAATTGTGACGGGCTATTCTATTGTACCGTTTTTCTATTCTTATACAAACGACAAAAAAAAACACTATAACGAGTTAAAACTAGGTAACAAGTTTACTGGGCGTCACAATTTATCTGTACACTTATATATACACCGGAAAATTTAAACTCGCTGCTGAAGTGCGTGCGCCAGCCGTCCACTGATTACGTCGCATATTTTGTGCATAAGCATAAATACATTATTAACATTTTAACATCTACCTTTAAATTTAAAAACTTAATTTTTGTTTTTAAAATTGATAACCAGCGCCCCCCCTAAAAAAAAAGCTAAGGCGACCCTTGTGGGTCGCGACCCATCGGTTGGAAACCAACGATCTAAAGTATTTTTTCAGCGTTCAAATTGTAGGTAAAGACGAAGAGTCTCCCAAAACCTTTTTCCGAAAGACATCCCGTTCCACAGTGCGCTGAACCAATCGGTTCGTAGAAATTGGCCAGGGTCGTGGGGTGATAATATAACCGCAAAATGAAGCTTCATCGGAAAAAATTACATTGTTCCAATTCCGATCTATGTTTTCCTCTGCCCACGCGAGTCGTTTTTCTCTGTGTTTTGCGCTCAAAAATGGTTTCTTGTTTGTACTCCGCCACTTCAAATCGTTAGCTCGGAAATGAGTGCCAATCGGTTCATACGTATATCCAAACCTTTCTGCTTTCTGCACTCCTTGGCGCAAAGTTAATTGAGGACTTCAGGAAAACATGTTAATCTTCATTTTTTCGTCCTTGTCCGACACATCAACATTTTTTAACTGAGAGTATCATGTCACCCACTTGCTAACGAATTCCCTCAACTTGTCTATAAACTTAGCTGCCGCTATAGGCGTCACTTTCGGACGTTTTGAATGATTACATAGGAGCGCATGCAGCACATGTTTGATAATATTTAACCATAAATTAGCATTCTTTGCAGGAGTGCCAACAATAACTTTAATAAAAGGAAGCTCTTTTAGCGACTACAAGTTTATAAGCGATATGTTCTTACTTGACTTGTAAGAAAGTCAGCATAGCAGCTCATGAATATTAAAATAAGCCTACTGTAGCCATTTTAGTAATAATTTTATTAGGTTTTTATTTTTTCACTCTTTGATATTTGATAACATAAAGAAGGAAATGTTGGGTATTATGCCAGTAAAATTTGCATTCCGGGAACTATATAATTAAAATGCATATAAAATATGCAGCTGTTAATTAAATTTTTATAGTTTTTCAAGAAGTCTAGCGCGTAATTAAAATTTTAGTAAAAGTATGGCGGTTATTGTGTAGGTGCTTTAAATAAAGTTTTTTTAAGCTATTACAAAATTTCTTGTAAAGAAAGTTACCCTGTACTTATTTGTACTAATTCGATGTACAGGGTGGGTCAACTATAGAGTAAAGTTCATTACCCCATTTGTTTCGGGAATGACGAAAAAATGTTGAATACAATAATTTTAGGGAATGTTAAGGTGCAAAGTTTAAAATTATTTTTGTGTATACAGGGTACCTCAAAAAAGTGTGGCCGATATACAATCAGTTTTTTTTTAAATGGAACATCCTATTTTCTAATCTATTTTTAAATTCTGCGTAAAATTTTATAACTTTTTTATTAATAATGTTATATACCTAAACCTAGTAGTTTTTCTAATATTTCAATTTTTTAAAAAATAATACTAGTTTTCAGTTTTGTAAAAAATTGCCAGTAGCGCCATTGTTTCTGATGATTCATTTCATAATTGGTACGAGCGTTCTGTAGAGATGAAAAAGATATATGTATGTACTTCGCTTCTTAAAGCCTTACTGCCAAAAGACAATTTTTTCCCGCCTCGTCCAGTATATAAACCAGGGGTGCTCAAACGGTCGATCGCGATCGACAAGTCGATCGCGAGTGCTTTTTGAGTCGATCTTGAGAAAAAAATTCCGATATAGAACTATTCACAGATTTTGTTTTAGGTAACTAAAACAAAATGTAATGAATAAACTACTAAAATTTATTCGATCCACAATTAGGCCAGAATAACCCCCTCATCACTTTCTTTTATGGTAATAACCCCCTGCTAGCGGCAAAAGGCGGCTTTATCAAAGGAACACGCGGTACTTGTCAAAGAAAAGCCGCGTTTTTGATTGCCGCTGATTTTTCTAGAAACTTCGGGAGGCGTGTTTGACGGGAACATTCGAGACTTCGTTTTTTAATAACGATTGGGAGGAAGAATTTTTCTTTTGTATGGTAAAGGATAAGTGCATTTATCTCATTTGCCGTGCGTCAGTTGCAATACTTAAGCGTGGGAACTTAGAGAGGCATCATAAAACGGTTCATAAAAACTATGAAAAGGATTTTCCGTCACAGAGTGAATTAAGAAAACGAAAAGTACGTGATTTGATAACTTGTTTGAAAAAAGAACAAACCATGTTCACAAGACCAGCCAAACAATCAAAAGCTGCAACGATCGCGTCATTTAAAATATCTCATATATTGGCGAAACACAAGAAACCATTTGATGATGGATTGGTTGTGAAGGAAGCATTTATTGAAGCGGGTGAGACTTTATTTGGAGATTTTAAAAATAAAACAGAGATTATGTCTGCTATTAGAGAACTTCAGTTATCTCGTCGACTGTCACAAGGCGTGTTGAAGTCATGAGTCAGGACATGGCAGATAAACTAAAACATGATATCATGGAATGTATATACTTTTCTTTACAGTTCGACGAATCCACCGATATGACAGACACTGTCCAGCTGTGTATTTTTATTCGAATGGTATTCAATGACATGTCGGCTAAGGAAGAGTTTTTGACAATGTTTCCTCTGAAAGGAAAGACCCATGGCGAAGATATATATGACGCTTTCTTCAATTTTGTAACAAACTACAAGCTACCAATATATAAACTGGTGTACATTACAACCGATGGAACACCAGCAATGACTGGAAACAAAAACGGTTTTGTGGCATTGTGTCGAGCTAATGATGATTTCCCTTCATTTTTCTCCTTCCATTGCATTATACATCAACAAGTTTTGGGTTCAAAAGTTCTAAACCTGGAGGAGATTATGGGCATTGCAATAAAAATTGTGAATTCTATCCGTGCACGTAGCTTGCAACGACGGCTCTTGAAATTGCAGTTGGAAGATAGTGAGTCAGCTGAACACACTGATTTAGTTCTTCACACGGACGTCAGGTGGTTGAGTCGCGGAAAATTCCTAGAAAGGTTTCAAGAATTATTGCCCGAAATAACAGCTTTTCTGGACGAAAGAGGTGATGACACTCAGATGCTGAAAAACGGAAAATGGCTGACTGATTTGACATTTTTGACAGACATCACAATGCATTTAAACACCATTAATTTGGAGCTTCAAGGTAAAGGAAAAACTATTATTGAGATGATTAGCGCAATAAACGCATTCAAAAGTAAATTGCAACTTATGATAGATCAACTGAAAAGAAAGGATCTGAAAAATTTTCCGTCTTTGAAAGCAAGGATTCCTCAGTTGAATTATGATATTTATGAGGCAGAATTATCAAATATTTTGGGCCAATTCGAAATACGTTTTTATGATTTCAGTAAATTGGCAAATGCTGCCAATCGCATCATTTATGAGTTATCCCTTTTCGTGTAAAAACATTGCGGAATTAGCTACTGAAATAGCAAGTCAGTTTAACATGGACTCATGTTCTGTTGAAAATGAGTTAGTGCAGGTTATATCAGATACACATGTCAAAGCCACATCATCTGATACAAAATTCTGGTGTTTTATATCTGAAGATAAATATCCGAATCTAAGGCAAATCGCCCTTCAACTGACGGTAATGTTTGGGTCAACTTAGTTGTGCGAGTCTGCGTTTTCTGAAATGAAGATAATTAAGGCAAAATATCGCAATCGACTAACTGACGAACATATGTCATCATGCTTGCGATTAGCACTCGGTAATTACGTACCATCTTATGAAAAGTATGCTGAGGACATGCAGTGCCACGCTTCAACATCCAAAGTCACTCTTTAGTTAAGTTTAGACACTAGAACTCGTTTGTTTTGTAAGAACCAATAAACTCGCAATTTTGAATAATTATGAGTCTTTTCATTGACATTTAAAGAGCAGACCTACACTTACTTTGACTAAAAAAATGCATATTGTGCGGAAAACTAATATCTATGCCACGATACACCCTACCTAGACGACAATCCTGCATCACACTTACTAGCAACCTCTCAGAGTCGATCGATCGTAGTCTAACAATATTGAGGTAGATCGCCAGCAGTTCAAGTTTGAGCACCCCTGATATAAACCATATCAAATAATTCATTTTTAGAAAAATCCATAACTATTACCTTTATACATCGCTTACTACAACAAATTGAATTGTTTTTACTTGCTTAAGAGACATGTCAAAATTTGACAATGCCTACATTTTTATTTTATCTTGGCATGTTGTAGCGTAAGTGTATTAAAAACAAGAATAAAAATTGAAAAATTCAAAATAAATCAAAAACTATTAGAAATAGGTATATGTATATACAGTAGAATCCCGATTATCCGAATCGCGATTATCTGAAATCCCGCTTATCTGAAACAAACTGTTAAAAAGTAGATTGTATTCCTATTAAACGAAAAAAATCCCCATTATTCGAAACAAACGATGAGTGGTTTCCTTAACGCGTCGGGGACTCCCCGACGTCTAGAATTTCACCGCTGTCTATGTTTTTGTTAGTGGACGAGTGTTGTTATAACTTACTCATTACGTCTATTATTATCGCAGAGGTAATAGTTTCGTATTTTACAAAATGGAGCGTCGTAATAATAAGCGTAAACGTGTTATTACCTTAAAAGAGAAACTCGAAGCTATTCAACGTTTAGATAATGGTGAACTTCTTAAAAATATATCGAAGGATTTAGGTGTAGCCGTGAGTACTGTTTCAGAGTGGAGAAAAATCGCGAAAAACTTGAAAAATGGTGTAATGTTTTGTCATCGCCCACACAGGCACGAAAACGTATGAAAAGCGGTGAATACCAAAAAGTGGATGATTCTTTATTTTTATGGTTTACACAGAATCGAGAACGTGGAATACCAATTTCAGGAACAATTTTAAAACATAAGGCTGTGAGTTTAAGCGTAGAGTTGTCGGTTATTGAAGCGCCTGACAGGTGGAAAAAAAACATGGTATACGTCAACTGAAAGTTTGTGGAGAAAGATTGTCGGCTGATGTATCTGCTGCAAAAAAATTTGCAAAGAATTTTGAGCAGCTTATGAAAGAACATGGTTTACAACCAGACCAAATCTATAATTGTAACGAAACAGGCTTAAACTACAAAATGTTGCCGTCAAATACCTTAGCTTCAAAAACGGAAGCTGGAGCACCTGGTTACAAACTTAGCAAAGAACGTATTACTGTTCTAGCAGGCAGTAATGCTTCTGGAAGACACAAACTCCCCTTATTATGTTTTGGTAAGTCATTAAATCCACGAACCTTTAAAAATATTCGTCGCAATGCTTTTCCTGTATTGTATATAAATCAAAACAATGCCTGGATAAACGCGACTCTATTTGAAGACTGGTTTTTTGGAGATTTTGTTCCCAAAATGGAACTTTTTTAATAGAACATGGATATCCTAGAAAATGTATTCTGTTACTAGATAACGCCCCCACTCACCCAAATGCGAAGCAACTTGAAAGTAGGGAAATAAAAGCAATGTTTTTGTCTCCTGCTGTAACTTCTCTCATTCAGCCCATGGATCAGGGTGTACTGGAAAATTTAAAACGCAATTACAAGCGTTTGTTATTGGAGAAATATTTTAGAAGTAATAGATGAAGGTAGCAATCTTACTGATTGTCTAAAAAAGATAAATTTGAAAAGTGTTATATATTGGATAGCTTCAGCCTGGAATCAAGTAAAGAGTAGTACTCTGGAAAAATCTTGGTCAAAATTGATTCCACAAGAGGAGACATATTACTCAGAGGTAGAAACAGAAGATAATGAAAGTTTACATTAAATTATTACAAGAATATCAGGATGTGAAAGTATTACGAAAACCGATGTTTGTGATAGTGTGGAAGATGAAATGACTGACCAAGAATTAATTAAAAGTGTATGCAAAAATGCTAATAAAATAGACAGTGATGACGATCATGATAACGAAGTAGAAGCCACTGACAATATTCCAGTAAAAATGTCACATTCAGAAGGACTAGAGGCCCTAAAAAAAGCGTTAACGGATGTAGAACAACAAGAAAATGCAGTCACCGCGGATGTTTTGCTTATCAAACGTTAGAGAGACGTTGCAGCCAAAAACAGAACTACCGCAAAACGAGTGCAGTTAAAAATTACCTCATTTTTAGGACATTAAAGTTAAGAATGAAACTGTTTTATTTTAGATTTTCCGTACATATACATAAAATAAGTAAACTAATTATTCTATTCTTTGTTTTAATAAATACCTATGTACGTAATAGCATATCGTATAAATACTTTAAAGTCAGTCTGCAATGTTGTATTCATTTTAAACTTCTATTTTATAAAAAAATTCGGATTAACCGAAATTTCGATTATCTGAAATCACTTTGGTCCATATTATTTCAGATAATCGAGATTCTAATATATATATATATATATATATATATATATATATATATATATATATATATATATATATATATATATATATATATATATATATATATGTTTTATATATATATATATATATATATATATATATATATATATATATATGAAAAATAATAATATACAGGGTGTGCCATTTAAAAAAAATTAATTTATTTTGAACACCCTGTAGCATCTAACTCAAATTTCTTTACGTATATCTTTTTTTATTCTCTATAGAACGCTCGTACCAATTATGAGTATTCTACCTTCAGAAACAATGGCGCTACTGGCAATTTTTTACAAAACTGAAAACTAGTATTTTTTTAAAAAAAAAAAAATGAAATATGAGAGAAACTACTAGGTTTAGGTGTGTAACATTATTAATAAAAAAATTTTACGCAGAATTTAAAAATAAATTAGAAAATAGGATGTTCCCTTTAAAAAAACATGTGTTATATCGGCCACACTTTCTTGAAGTACTCTGTATACTCAAAAATAATTTTAAACTGTGTACCTTAACATTCCCTAAAACTATTGTATTTAACATTTTTTCGTCATTCCCGAAACAAATGAGATAATGAACTTTCGTTGACTCACCCTGTATAGTTTTTGGAAAGCACCACGCACACTTCAAATGAAAATTGGGTTTCGGTGAAATGACTCCAAGTTTTGGACAGAGGTAGATGTAGTGCTCCTGAACAAAAGTCTCAATGGGCCCAACTCGCGAAAATGCTTCCTACTCCCGCTATTCTCCGAATCAACCCCAATCGAGACCAAGCGAATCCAATCGATCATTTACTGACAATCAAAAATGTTTCGATGCTCGAAATAGGATAATAATCTCACTAATAAGTAAAATTGGATACTCTTTCAGATTACGCTAACAGTTTTTTGCGACAACCCCTACAAACCACGAAAAACGAGATTGTTAGGGGATGAAATAATAAAATTATTCAAAAAATCCATATGATTTTTAGGAAATACCAACCTTCAAACGATACGTGTCAAAATATCATGATATTTCGACGATTAGTTTACAAGTTACAGTGGTTTTAGTGACTCTACTTTTGATATTTTCAAAACAACGGAAAAAATCGAATTTCGTGTGTTTATTAAACACTGTGTTTTGATGAGAAAAAATACCATTTAAGCAAAGCAATGGCTTACAGAGACCCTGACCCTGAAAAATCACTAATCGTTTACTGATATGCTGAATTTAAACGCGATCGTACAGATACAGATGACGCTGGACGTCCAAATGAAGTGGTTTACGGAAAACATAAAAAAAATCCATACAATTGTTTTAGATGAACATAAAGTGAAATTCCGTAAGATAGCTGACACCCTAAAGATATCAAAAGAACATCACATTTTGCATGAACATTTGGGCATAAGAAAGCTCTGTTCGAAATGGGTACCGCGTTTTCTCACAGTGGACCAAAAACAACAACCTGTTGATGATTCTGAGGGTTGTTTCGACCTGTTTAAGCACGATAAAAAGGATTTTTTCATGTGATATGTTACCTGGATTCACCACTACGCACCGAAATCAAATCAGCAGTCAGCTGAGTGGACAGCAGCCAGTGAAAGCCGCCTGAAGCGACCAGAGACACTACAGTCGGCTGGGAAGGTTTTGGCCTCTGTATTTTGGGATGCGCGTGGAATAATTTTCATATTATATAAAGTTATTGGTGCGTTTGAAGGTAAAAATCGCAAAGAAACGGCCCCAAATGAATAAGAAAAAAGTGCTCTTTCATCAAGACAATGCACCGTGTCACAAATCCATGGTTACGATGGCAAAATTGCATGAATTGAAGCTCGAATTGCTTCCTTATCCACCGTATTCTCTAGATTTGGTCCCCAACGACTATTATCTATTCTCAGACCTCAATAAAATGCTCGCGGGAAAGAGATTTGGCTCCAGTGAAGAAGTTATCGCCGAATCTGAGGCGTTGTATCATTCTTGAAGGAGACTATATTTATGAATAAAATCGAATTTTGCAAAAAAAAAAGTGTTTTAGGTAGCTAGACCAAAAACTTTTCAGCCTACGTGTTATATTAAAGGTACCCAAATGTTGGAAGATCGCTCGAGTAAATGTATCACTCTTGACAAAAATGGTGTTATTCTTCAAAAGTCTTATGATTTTTTACCTCATGTAGTATATACCGCGATCGACAAGTGCGCTAATAAAGTATGACTTTACAGTCTGTATTAGCATAAACAACGGATCTGTTCACTCTTAAAAATTGAAATCAAACCACGTCAAAGCGATCGTGTTTGACATGTATGTAAATATTTACGAGAGTAGTTCAAACATTTACAAGCAAATCTCAAACAGATTGTATCGGAAATACTAACCTACCTCTGTCTACACTGATTTTTCCTTTTTTTTTCTTAAATATGCTATATTCTCCTTAATCTTTTAATAGTCCTATTTTTTTAAAGTTTTAGACATAATGGCTAATTGTTACCAATATTTAGGAAGGGTCGAAGGAAGGATCCAAAAAATCTAAAAAACTTTTTCCATAACGCCGCACATTTCACCGAATAACCTCCATTAAAGTTTCAAAAAAGCGAGTACAAGATTCGAAAGGATCGTGACAAACCGAAATCGGAGATTTCTTGCAAAAAGGGAAAAAAGCCTTTTTTTCTTTTAAATTTAAGTTTAAGCTATTAAGCGATAACTCAAAAAATATTAAAGTCCAGTGGTGTTACCTAAAAACAACCATTTTAAATAATGTTGAAGTCTGTTCTACTATTTAGACAGAGTTTTAAGAAGCACTGTTTAGTCAGTTGTCGTTTTTCGTTTCCTGCGTACTTTAATATTTTCAGAAACTTTTATTTGGTATTTACAATTGATACACCCAAGCAACAACACTGGACAGTGTGTCAAGTAAGAACGTGGCCCCTATAACTTATAGCCGGTAAAAGAAGTTTATTTTTTTGACATCGACTACTCAGACGAATATCCGCAGACAGCAGGAAGTCATTCAACTTAACAAAGACCTGGAAGAAATTCTATCTTGGGGTGACAGTAACCAAGTGGAATTTAACGCTACGAAAACCCAGGCGGCAGTTTTTTCTGAAAAAGTTAACGTTGCTGAACCCGACATAGTTATGTCGGGGCACTCCATTCCTCTAACATCGTCACTCAATTTGTTGGGCGTTAATTTGGGAGCAAATATCTCCTGGCATGAACATGTTGCAGGCATAGCAAGGAGAGCTTCTCAAAAGTTGGGAATATTATTTCGAACCAGAAAGCTTTACACTCGACAACAACTGTTAATTCTTCACAAAGCTCAAATTCGACTAACCATGGAATACTGCTCTCATGTTTGGGGCTCCGCTCCCAAACATACACTGCATTTGTTGGATTCTGTTCAGAGAAGAGCTGTTCGTCTGATTGGAGACCCGGAACTGGCCGGCGGCGTTGATTCGCTGGAACATCGAAGAACGGTTGGCGACTTGAGTCTGTTCTACAAGTATTTTCATGGAAAGTGTTCGAAGGATGTAGCCCGCTTAATTCCTCCCAAAGCGGTGCATGTGAGAAATACACGTCGCGCTGGTGCTTCACATCCATATGAAGTTCAGCTTGTTACTCCGCGTACAACGCTTCTCAAGCAGTCTTTTATATAGAGAACATCATCCTTTTTGCCCAGGGCTGTGTTTCCCACCGAGTACAATTTATAGCGATTCAAAAACAACGTGAATCGCTTTTTCCGCATACATGCCGCTCCTGGAGCGCTTTAGGGACTTCCCTGCAGCATGTGTGCTAGACCCATAAAAAAAATATATGTATATATATATAAATATATATATATATATAAATATATATATATATATATATATATATATATATATATATATATATATATATATATATATATATATATACAGTAATACCCCGCTTAGCGCGACCCCGTTACGCGCGGTTTCACTATAACGCGAATTTCAAATTTCGCGCTCATGTAGTCATTAACTTCTCTATGGTCGCGGGGGGATCCCCGCTTTCTCTGAATATTCTCTTTGAAGAATTGGGAATTCCCTGTCCTTCGACTTTGTTCTATGGGGATTTCCTCGTTCGTTTCGTGTGTTCATTTGTTCCGTAATGTTAGTTCGGTCGGCTGGCAGTTTTGTTTTAATATTTATTGGAGATACATACATACATAATTTAACCCTACGTTAAAAATGCCGCCTGTAAAGAAAAAAGAGCGTAAAAGCGTCACTTTGGAATTGAAGATGAAAGTGTTAAGAAGAATGGAAAATGGAGGCAAAGCAACAATTGTTGGGAGAGATTTTGGACTCTCAGAATCGACTGTGAGAACGATTTATAAAAATCGGGAAAAAAAAATTAAAATCTCCAGCGAAGGTTCAACACCTATAAGTGCAACAAAACTTTCTCGTTCGAGATCATCTATCTTAGAAAGAATGGAGAAATTACTGTCAGTCTGGATCGAAGATTTGAATAAGAAGAACACACCACTAAGTCAAGATCTCATATGCACAAAAGCAAAATCTTTGTATGAGACGCTGAAAACAAAAGAAGGAGAAGGGATTGCTACTCCGACTTTTGCTGCCAGCAGAGGCTGGTTCCATCGGTTCAAGCAGCGTTCTAATCTTCACAATATCCACATAACAGGCGAGGCGGCCAGCGCGGACATTCAAGCTGCAGCTGAGTTTCCAGACAAGTTTCAAGACTTCGTTAGACGAGAGAAAATTCCTGCTTGTCTCATCTTCAATGTTGATGAGACCGCACTTTACTGGAAAAAAATGCCATCTCGAACATTCATTTCTAAGGAAGAACGTCAAGCCAGTGGTTTCAAAGCTGCGAAAGATCGACTAACACTTCTGCTGGGTGGTAATGCCACTGGTGATTTCAAACTGAAACCTTTACTAGTGTACCATTCAGAAACACCCCGTGCAATGCGAGGCACAGACAAGACAAGTCTACCAGTTGTGTGGCGATCAAACAGAAAGGCGTGGGTTACACGGGAAATTTTTCAAGAATGGTATTCTAATAGTTTTTGCCCATCAGTCAAATCATACTGTGACAGAAATGGGCTTGAACCTAAAGTTATATTACTCTTAGACAATGCCCCAGGACATCCAACCTCACTTGATACGCCCAGAGACTTAAAAGTGTACGTAAAGTTCCTTCCACCAAACACTACGTCAATATTACAACCTATGGACCAGGGAGCAATAGCAAACTTCAAAGCTTATTACCATCGCCGCACTTTTAGCCAA
The DNA here is from genome assembly GCA_019049505.1 of Pachyrhynchus sulphureomaculatus. NCBI lineage: Eukaryota > Metazoa > Arthropoda > Insecta > Coleoptera > Curculionidae > Pachyrhynchus > Pachyrhynchus sulphureomaculatus. The sequence continues at coordinate 26,924,220 of CM032455.1, read as the reverse complement.
CTAATTCATGAAACTGACGGGGAAGGAAGACAGTCTATGCGAGAGTGGTGGAAGTCATACAACATTATGAAGTCTATTCACAACATAGAAGAGGCTTGGAAGGAAGTTAAAATGAGTTGTATGAATGGGGTGTGGCGTAATCTTTGGCCAGATGTAGTGGAAGCACCTAGAAGAATTGTCCAGATGCAGAGACAAGTGCTTGAAGACATTGCTGCAATGATTGAGGGGTCTGAACTTGAAGATGTCACGGTAGAAGATCTCGTAGAACTTGTAGCAACGCACGACGATCCTATTAGCAATGAAGATCTGATCGAGTTACAGAATAATCCTATCTACGATGAGGAAGAACAAGTAGAAGAGAAAGTTTTATCTTCAGGGGAAATACAAAATGCACTTTCAAAAATTTATTCAGGTTTGGACATATTGCAGAGTATAGACAATAATGATGACCGTGTCTTGACCGTGTGTCAAACAATTAAAAACAGTGTTGGGTGTTATGAACGTATTTTACAAGAACGTAAACAAAACGTTACCCAAAAGACAATAGATGTATTTTTCCGTAAAAAATAAGAGTATGTATTGCATAAAGTGTTCTTAGAATTAAAGTGATTGATTAAAATGATTTGTATTTTTTTGTATTAAATTTTGACTATGTTTAATCATAAACCTCGATATACGCGAATTTCAGTTAACGCGATTTTTTTCGGAACGTATCCCTCGCGTAAAGCGGGGTATTACTGTATTATATATATATATATATATATATGCATATATATATATATATATATATATATATATATATATATATATATATATATTTGCCATAAATGACACAAAAACAATACTATAGATGCACAGAAAATATTTTATTAATAATGCTATTGATAGCAATTGGCAACTGAATAAATAGTAAATATTAAATAATATTAAATATTAGTTTTTGAGATACAGGTACCGTATCTCAAAAACTAGTAAACAGATGTCATGCAACAGGAAAAAGTTCGATTTTGTTCTCCAGTGTAAACTGATTTTCTTGCAACGTGTTGTTCTATAATAACTACTGAATTTGATTTTCTCAAGTAAAAAAAGTCAAGTTCCATAATATGAATAAAATCATACAACATATAGACGCCCACCGGAACACTGAAACATACAGAAAATCAAAAATTACGGGAGTATTTCTTTCTCTTTAGCAAGAGACGAAAAAACAATAATTTACCAAAAACATTAAAACTTAACAACAAACTAAGAACATTAAAATGAGAAGTATATTATGATATATGCGCAACTACCTTTCTAACCCCTTGTACCGTATATGTTATATCTTTTACTAAAAATATCCTAATTAAAACCAGGCAAAATTCTTTTAATAATATTGAAAACTATACAATATAATTTAATGATTCCACCCCTTTCCCCCCTTCCCCTATTGATATTACAAATAGCAAAAAAAGTAATGTTTCGTTCCCTTCCCTCCAAGAACTTCAATTAACCCTCGCATTGTCCCAAACAAAAACTGAAGAAATAAACGACGTTACCAGGAAAAACACATTGTTTTGAAAATATCCTGTAAAACTTAACTATTTTTCATCATATATCACATTTATTGTACCGTACACTTTGAACGGAAATGCCTTAGAATATTCTAAAAAATAATAATCGGTTAACCTTGTCGTTTCACGACTTGTTATTTGTAGCGACAACAAAATCTATATTTTCATATTAATATAGGTCAAAGGCCGTTTTATTACTTTCTACTTTTTTGCTGAAGGAAAGTATTTTTCCATATTATAATCCCCTTTATTGAAATTTTCTAAAATAGGCACGTGTAATGTGGGACTTTGACGGGTAAAAATGTATAATAAAAAATCCTATCTATCAAAATTTGTACGGGGTTAGGCAAAGAGGAATCTCTAACGTAAATACATTTCCGAGAATATATCTAAACCGAGTCAACGTTTAAACAAAAGAGGAGCACAATTAGGAAAAAAACTACGAATATAAAGAATTGAAAATTCTGTTGCATTTTCAAGACATCTTACAGTTAAATAAATAAAAAACCAGCCAAGTGCAAGTCGGACTTGTGCAACTAGTGTTACGTACAGTGATTGTTAGTGTTCCGTACGGAACACTTATAAGATCACTTCGGTGTCTGTCCGTCTGTCTGTCCGTCTGTCCGTCTGTCACACCCGATTTTCTCCGAAACTATTTGTCATACAAAGTTGAAATTTGGTAGTAATATAGGAATTGATGGCCTCATCAGAGCCATGTAGTTTTGGAAGTTCAATTTTGACTTAAGGGGTTAGTTTTGGGGGGTGAAATCGGAAGTGAAAAAAAAATTTTTTTACTAGGTAATCGAGTGTGGTGTCAAATGAAAGCTTGTGAAAACACGAGTAAAAAATATATATATAATGTAATACTTGCGCTCACTTTTCTTTGTATTATTTTTAAAAAATCGCGAAAAATCGCTGTCCACACCGCCTTATCTCGGAAAGTACTTATCAAAAAATTTTGAAAAAAATTCTGGAATATTCTCCACGGGGTGTAGATTGAACGAAAATTATCACGAGTGCATTACCTGTAATAATTTATCTGGTATATAAAAAAACAGAAATTTCAAGGTCATCAATTTTCAGTAACGATTGGAAATAAACTTTGTTGAAACTTATTTGGGGTGTATTTTGTGAAGTCACTGATCATTTTATATCACCGTAAGATAAATTTTGACTTAAGGGATTCGTTTTGAGGGGTGAAATCGGAAGTGAAAAAAAATTTTTTTACTAGATCATCGAGTGTGGTATCAAATGAAAGCTTGTGAAAACACGAGTAAAAAATATATATATAATGTAATACTTGCGCACACTTTTCTTCGTATTACTTTTAAAAAATCGTGAAAAATCGCTGTCGCCTACCTTATCTCGAAAAGTACTGATCAAAAAATTTTGAAAAAACCCTGGAATATTCTCCGCGGGGTATAGATTGAACAAAAATTATCATTACCTTTAATAATTTATCTGGTATAGAAAAAAAAACCAAAATTTCAAGGTCACCAGTTTTCAGTAAAGATTGGAAATAAACTTTGTTGAAAACTTATTTGGGGTGTGTTTTGTGAAGTCACTGATCATTTTACATTACCGTATCATAAATTTTGACTTAAGAGATTCGTTTTGAGGGGTGAAATCGGAAGTGAAAAAAATTTTTTTTTACTAGGTCAACGAGTGTGGTGTCAAATGAAAGCTTGTGAAAACACGAATAAAAAATATATATATAATGTAATACTTGCGCACACTTTTCTTCGTATTACTTTTAAAAAATCGTGAAAAATCGCTGTCGCCTACCTTATCTCGAAAAGTACTGATCAAAAAATTTTGAAAAAACCCTGGAATATTCTCCGCGGGGTACAGATTGAACAAAAATTATCATTACCTTTAATAATTTATCTGGTATAGAAAAAAAACAAAATTTCAAGGTCACCAGTTTTCAGTAAAGATTGGAAATAAACTTTGTTGAAAACTTATTTGGGGTGTGTTTTGTGAAGTCACTGATCATTTTATATTACCGTATCATAAATTTTGACTAAGAGATTCGTTTTGAGGGGTGAAATCGGAAGTGAAAAAAATTTTTTTTTACTAGGTCAACGAGTGTGGTGTCAAATGAAAGCTTGTGAAAACACGAATAAAAAATATATATATAATGTAATACTTGCGCACACTTTTCTTCGTATTACTTTTAAAAAATCGTGAAAAATCGCTGTCCCCTATCTTATCTCGAAAAATACTGTCCAAAAAATTTTGAAAAAATCCTGGAATACTCTCCACGGGGTATAGATTGAACGGAAATTATCATTACCTTTAATAATTTATCTTTTATAGAAAAAAAAACAAAATTTCAAGGTCACCAGTTTTCAGTAAAGATTGGAAACAAACTTTGTTGAAAACTCATTTGGGGTGTGTTTTGTGAAGTCACTGATTATTTTATACCACCCTAATAAAAATTTTTATTTTAAAAACAATCAACGTACGGAACACTAATTGTGCAAGTTCAACTTGCACTTGACCGGTTATTTAAAATAAAATCCTTACCTGGGCTAAGTTAATTAGATCCCTGACCTGTATATATTATAAGATCCAATCTGTTTTTTTTTCCTTTTTTTCTTAGTCAGTAATGCATAGTAGTATCTTAGGTACCTAATAGCCAATAAATCAATCCGGCCCAATCTAGAGTCTAGTAATAAAGGTGTAAAATCAATATTTGCTATCTAAATATTTATTTAATTATAAATAATTAAGGAAAAATTATTTTGTATTCTTAAAGTATATTTAACGAACCTCCAGCATCTTGTCAAGTCAACAAGTTTTTTATACCAGATAAATTATCAAACCTAATGCAGTCGTGAAAATTTTCGTTCAATCTACACTTTATGGAGAATATTTTCAAAAATTTTTTATCAGTACTTTTCGGAATAGGGGAGGGAACAGCGATTTTTGGCCATTTTTTTAAAAATAATATAAAGGAAAAGTGCGCAAGCATTACATTATATATATATATATATATATATATATATATATATATATATATATATATATATATATATATATATATATATATATATATATATATATATATATATATATATATATATATATATATATATATATATATATATTTTACTCGTGTTTTCACAAGCTTTCATTTGACACTCCACTCAGTAACCTAGTAATTTTTTTTTACTTCCTTTTTCACTAAAAACTAAGTTCTTCAGGGAACATTACACTTTTTCTGACATGTATTTTAAGATTTTCGTAAGGGTTTTTTTCAGCCTCATGGAAGCTGTTTTGAAAATTTTGATCTGCTGGCGTGCACGATTGTGGCTCACTGGAACGTCTGAAAAAAAAACATATATCCTTAGAAAAAGTATGACTATGGCCCCAATATAGATTACCATTATTTTGTTTGAGCAAAAATTCACAAAATGGTAGACCTTCAAAGTTATTGGTCTCAAAAATAGCACTTTTTTTCGTAAAAAAAAACATTAAAAATTGGTACTACTCAGTATATATCACCACTACACCACACTTTATTTTTACAATCGACGCGCGTTTTACTATTCATGTTAGCTTCATCGGAACACTAATAAGTTGCATTGAGCCATACTTAGCGTCAATTGAAAACTAAATTTGACGGTAGTAGATGCGCAAAAATTAAAGATAAAGAAGAAAAGTGATATTTATGTAAAAGTTCGCTACATTTTACGAGAAAGGCACGAATACTCCGCAGGATTATGCACAAACTTATACTGTTTATGGCCAAAATACGTTACCAAAAACAATAGCCAAAAGATGCGTATGAGGAGTCGGAAGGAATTTTGTATGCAGCAGGTACAGCTGATTGAACGTAAGTAGATTTTATATGTGAAAATTCGTTTGTCAAAACCCTAAACGCGTTTTTTTCTCAAGACAACGTGCACGATAACTTAAAAACCATTTACCCGATCGGTCTGAAATTTTAATATGTTCTTCTACACAACAATAGCCCCAGTATAAACTAGAATTAAAAAGATTGGTTAATTTTTTCCCCAATTTTTAATTAAGTTGGGAATGTGGAATCTTTGGACACAATGATACTTCTCAGTATATATCACCACTACACTAAACACTTTATTTTTGCACAAGACGCGCGTTTCGCTAACCATGTTAGCTTCATCAGGAGCGATGATTGACTAAAGCTACACTACAAATCTACCCTATTTATACTTAGCCTAACCCTTGAATTACTCAAGCGGAACTAATAACATAGGCAAGGCCGTCAGTTCCGGTTAAGTAACCAGTAGAGGGGACTATAAGGAATAGGCCCTCTGTCTTTATTTAAACTATACGCATACTTTCGTATGCGTTCAACAATCTCCTATCAGATACATTTTTTATTAATCTTGGATTATCTAATGTTACAGTATGATCAGCTTCAAGGGCATGTTCGGCAATGCTAGACTTTTCTGTTCTACTGTATTTTAAGTGTTCTAAATGTTCTTTAAATCGTGTTTTAATTGACCTTTTAGTTTGCCCAACATACTTTTTGTGTTTTGTGTTTTAATTCAATCATTACAACTAATTTCATAAATTCCACTTTTCTCACAATTAGGAATCTTATCTTTGGAATTTCCTAAGATATTCCTCAGATTGTCTGATGACTTATAGACTAAGGTGAGGCCTACCTTATTAAATACCTTATTGAGTCCCTTGCTATATTTCGGATTATATGGTATGGAGACATACTTGGTGTTATTTTCTTCGCGTGTAAAAAAGGTGGAATTCTGAATATTAAAGCTAAACTTATGTCTATTTATTAGCTTATTTACTAAGTCACCGTCATACCAATTAACTCTAGTTATATTTCTAATACGATTCCTTTCGTTATTAAAGTTTACTCTGTTCAGAGGAAAAGTGACCAAACGATGAACTAAAAAATGTAATGAGGCTAATTTATGTTGTTTGCAATGAAATGAATTATTAGGAATATATCTATCTGTTACTGTGTCCTTCCTATAGATATCAAATTCTAATCTATTATTATTTTTAATAATTAAAATATCTAGAAAAGGCAATTGTCCTTTATTCTCAACTTCGTAAATGAATTTAATGGAATCATACCGGCTATTTAATTTAGAAACAAAATCATCAATATTTGCTTTCTTTGTATCAAAAATCGCGAAAATATCATCCACATACCTATACCATACCCTTGGGAAATATTCGAATTCTTGACTGGCTTCGATTTCAAACTTACTCATGAATAAATTGGCTATGAAAGGTGATAAGCAATTACCCATAGCTGTTCCTTCTTTCTGAACATAAAATTGATTGTTATATTGGAAATAAATTTTGTTCCATGCAAAGTTTAGATAATGTTAAATATTCACGAATAATTTCGTCTTCAAAGTCATTCATTCTAAGTAATTCTTCGAGATATTGTAAAGTTTGTGTAATTGGCACACTTGAGAACTAAGAACTAACATCAAAAGAAATTAAGAAGAAAGTTCCATTAGTACACTTCCAGAAAATAGTAAATCATTTGTTAGGGAAGCATGTCGCAATCAAATATCGAAAAACATAGTTAACAATACAAATTTTAATTCACGAAAAAACATAAAAGTAGTTAAAGGATTGAAAAAGAAAGATGTCTTCTACTTAAAAGCGGATAAAGGAAATAAGGTTGTTATATTGGATAAGAAAGATTACTTTGAACGCGTAGATAATCTTATCGAATCTGTCCCTTATGAAAAGGCAGTAAGAAATCCATTACCGAGAATGATATCAGAGGTTAAAAATTCTTTAAATAAATGTAAAAACCTTGTCTCCGATTCGCTAAAATTTAAATTAAATGTGAGTAATCCGACCATACCAAAATTGTATTGCTTACCCAAAATTCATAAACCTGGAAAAGCAATGCGACCCATCGTTTCATCGGTCGGATCACCCACATATTTAATATCCAAATGGTTATCAAAAGAACTTGAGAATTTACCATTAAATACTTTCGCAGTGAAGAAATCGTTAGAATTCATTAATAAAACAAGAAATCTAGTTCTCAATGAAGGAGAAGTATTAATTTCTTTTGATGTTAGTTCTTTGTTCCCAAGTGTGCCAATTCCACAAACTTTACAATATCTCGAAGAATTAGTTAGAATGAATGACTTTGAAGACGAAATTATTCGTGAATATTTAACATTATCTAAACTTTGGATGGAACAAAATTATTTCCAATATAACAATCAATTTTATGTTCAGAAAGAAGGAACAGCTATGAGTAATTACTTATCACCTTTCATAGCCAATTTATTCATGAGTAAGTTTGAAATCGAAGCCAGTCAAGGGTATGGTATAGGTTTGTGGATGATATTTTCGCGATTTTTGATACAAAGAAAGCAAATATTGATGATTTTGTTTCTAAATTAAATAGCCGATATGATTCCATTAAATTCACTTACGAAGTTGAGAACAAAGGACAATTGCCTTTTCTAGATATTTTAATTATTAAAAATAATAATAGATTAGAATTTGATATCTATAGGAAGGACACAGTAACAGATATATATATTCCTAATGATTCATTACATTGCAAACAACATAAATTAGCCTCATTACATTTTTTAGTTCATCGTTTGGTCACTTTCCCTCTGAATAGAGTAAACTTTAATAGGAAGGAATCGAATTAGAAATATAACTAGAGTTAATTGTTATGACGGTGACTTAGTAAATAAGCTAATAAATAGACATAACTTCAGGTTTAATATTCAGAATTCCACCTTTTTTACACGCGAAGAAAATAACATCAAGTATGTCTCCATACCATATAATCCGAAATATAGCAAGGGACTCAATAAGGTATTTAATAAGGTAGGCCTCACCTTAGTCTATAAGTCATCAGACAATCCTAATCATTCCTAATTGTGAGAAAAGTGGAATTTATGAAATTAGTTGTAATGATTGTGACAAAAAGTATGTTGGGCAAACTAAAAGGTCAATTACAACACGATTTAAAGAACATTTAGCACACTTAAAATACAGTAGAACAGAAAAGTCTAGCTGATCATACTGTAACATTAGATAATCTAAGATTAATAAAAAATGTATCTGATAGGAGATTGTTGAACGCATACGAAAGTATGGAAATCATAAAATGTAAAAGTAGTTTAAATAAAGACAGAGGGCCTATTCCTTATAGTCCCCTCTAGTGATTACTTGACCGGATCTGATGGCCTTGCCTATGTCATTAGTTCCGCTTGAGTAATTCAAGGGTTAGGCTAAGTATAAATAGGGTAGATTTGTAGTGTAGCTTTAGTCAATCATCGTTCCTGATGAAGCTAACATGGTTAGCGAAACGCGCGTCAAGTGCAAAAATAAAGTATTTGGTGTAGTGGTGATATATACTGAGTAGTATCATTGTGCCAAAGATTCCACATTCCCAACTTAATTAAAAATTGGGGAAAAAATTAACCAATCTTTTTAATTCTAGTTTATACTGGGGCTATTGTTGTGTAGAAGAACATATTAAAATTTCAGACCGATCGGGTAAATGGTTTTTTAAGTTATCGTGCACGTTGTCTTGAGAAAAACGCGTTTCGGGTTTTGACAAACGAATTTTCACATATAAAATCTACTTACGTTCAATCAGCTGTACCTGCTGCATACAAAATTCCCTCCTACTCTTCATACGCATCTTTTGGCTGTTGTTTTTGGTAACGTATGTTGGCCATAAACAGTATAAATTTGTGCATAGACCTGTGGAGTATTCGTGCCTTTATCGTAAAATGTAGCGAACTTTTACAAAAATTTCTTTATCTTTAACTTTTGCGTGTCTACTACTGTCAAATTTAGTTTTCAATTGACGCTAAGTATGGCCCAATGCGACTTATTAGTGTTCCGTACGGAATAGATATAAGATCACTTCAGTGTCTGTCTGTCTGTTTGTCTGTCACACTATTTGTCAAAGTTGAAATTTGGCACTAATATAGAAAATGATGGCCCCACCAGAGCCCTGTAATTTTGAAAGTTAAATTTTGATTTAAAGGGTTAGTTTTGAGAGGGGGGGGGTGAAATCGGAAACGAAAAAAAAATTACCAGGTCATCGAGTGGGGTGTCAAATGAAAGCTTGTGAAAACACAAGTTCAAAAATATATATAATGTGTTATTTGCGCACACTTTTCTTTGTGTTATTTTCAAAAAGTTGCCAAAAATCGCTGTCTCGAAAAGCATTGATAAAAAATTTTTGAAAAAATTCTGGATTATTTTTCACTGGGTGTAGATTGAACGAAAATTGTCACGAGTGCATTACCTTTAATAATTTATTTGGTATACAAAAAAATAAAAATTTGTAGGTCATCAGTTTTCAACAAAGATTGGAAACAAGCTTTGTTGAAAACTCATTTGGGGTGTGTTTTGTGAAGTTATTGATCATTTTATACTTCCGTAACAAAAATTTTTATTTTAAAAGCAATCAACGTACAGAACACTAATTGCGTAAGTCCGACTTGCACTTGGACGGTTATATTACCTGAGACGCTAAAGCTATCTAATGAGAACAAGGCTCAATACTTTTACCACAACTCAATTTTAATTAAACTGAACATAATTTCCTTCATATGGTTTGCTGCTCTGTTATGTTGTTTAAAGGCCCCATCTCGAAAATGTAAATAGAAATTTATCGACTTCCACTCCCATATAGAGTATAATATACATTACTCTGTAATTAGCGTGTGTTCTCATGACAATGAACAACACACGTACTCCGTATGTTGCCCTTTTCAAGAAGTATGGCTCGGTTTTCATTAGCTTAAATCAATTTAAAAATTATAAAATAAATTTGTTTTCGGCGTTACAGGGTCCATGAAAAGTAGTAGCATTACTTGTTTTCGGTTTCAAAAAACATATTTACCACTTAAGGCAAGAGAAATTGTAAGAACTCTTGCATAACAACCTCGTAAAAGGGGCTTTGACGTTGATATAACATGATGAGAAGGTATACTTATTCTGACTTAACCTAAGTATTTACAGTAATGTTCCTAGTATGAACTTAACCTAGGAAATGTGTGTGATCGTGATCTAACCTAACTTAACCTAGGGCCTACGTTAACTTAACCTGGTTATGATGTATTCCAAGAAATTCCTCTGATTTCCATCCTTCACCCCCTTAACTTGTATTTGTATCGGTAAATGAATATGCTTTGAATTTGTTCATTGTCTCAACTAAGCTCTTAAGGTAACCAGTAGGATTCAAATTTTGCCGGTAAATTACCAAAAACGAGGTAAAAACGTTTAAGTTACCGATGTATTGCCGTTTTTTTTTTCCATTTTTCTTGCATTTCACTTGATCTCTTAAGCATAATCTGAAAATTTATAACCATGTGTCATTATAAGATTAGAGTACCTGCATGCTTCCATTGTATCCGCTTCATGTACGCAAATTTTCCTAACCGATAATATTTGAAAACGTAGGAAGTAGATTTTAGGAATACAATTAAGTAAGAAATTACTTATTTTTAAGCTCAGGGTAATTTTACTGGTAATTTTGACAACACATGTACCGGTAACAAGAACTGCCTACCTGGCTTTGATGGGCTCTTTACAATTTGAAACTTTGCCATCGCTTGGTTTTTAAGTATAATTGTTTTATTTCATTAAAACTCTTTGAGTTATACAATATGGAAAAAAAATTAAATGTCCAGATATATCAGTCCATTAAAACTATGGTCATTTTAAAGTTAACAGTATAACCAAAAAAGAATTTAGAATAATCTTTAAAAAAAAAATAGCAACTTGGAAAAAAAAAATTTCAACTACAGTAATACCCCGCTTTACGCGAGGGATACGTTCCGAAAAAAATCGCGTTAACTGAAATTCGCGTATATCGAGGTTTATGATTAAACATAGTCAAAATTTAATACAAAAAAATACAAATCATTTTAATCAATCACTTTAATTCTAAGAACACTTTATGCAATACATACTCTTATTTTTTTACGGAAAAATACATCTATTGTCTTTTGGGTAACGTTTTGTTTACGTTCTTGTAAAAAAATACGTTCATAACACCCAACACTGTTTTTAATTGTTTGACACACGGTCAAGACACGGTCATCATTATTGTCTATACTCTGCAATATGTCCAAACCTGAATAAATTTTTGAAAGTGCATTTTGTATTTCCCCTGAAGATAAAACTTTCTCTTCTACTTGTTCTTCCTCATCGTAGATAGGATTATTCTGTAACTCGATCAGATCTTCATTGCTAATAGGATCGTCGTGCGTTGCTACAAGTTCTACGAGATCTTCTACCGTGACATCTTCAAGTTCAGACCCCTCAATCATTGCAGCAATGTCTTCAAGCACTTGTCTCTGCATCTGGACAATTCTTCTAGGTGCTTCCACTACATCTGGCCAAAGATTACGCCACACCCCATTCATACAACTCATTTTAACTTCCTTCCAAGCCTCTTCTATGTTGTGAATAGACTTCATAATGTTGTATGACTTCCACCACTCTCGCATAGACTGTCTTCCTTCCCCGTCAGTTTCATGAATTAGTTGGCTAAAAGTGCGGCGATGGTAATAAGCTTTGAAGTTTGCTATTGCTCCCTGGTCCATAGGTTGTAATATTGACGTAGTGTTTGGTGGAAGGAACTTTACGTACACTTTTAAGTCTCTGGGCGTATCAAGTGAGGTTGGATGTCCTGGGGCATTGTCTAAGAGTAATATAACTTTAGGTTCAAGCCCATTTCTGTCACAGTATGATTTGACTGATGGGCAAAAACTATTAGAATACCATTCTTGAAAAATTTCCCGTGTAACCCACGCCTTTCTGTTTGATCGCCACACAACTGGTAGACTTGTCTTGTCTGTGCCTCGCATTGCACGGGGTGTTTCTGAATGGTACACTAGTAAAGGTTTCAGTTTGAAATCACCAGTGGCATTACCACCCAGCAGAAGTGTTAGTCGATCTTTCGCAGCTTTGAAACCACTGGCTTGACGTTCTTCCTTAGAAATGAATGTTCGAGATGGCATTTTTTTTTCCAGTAAAGTGCGGTCTCATCAACATTGAAGATGAGACAAGCAGGAATTTTCTCTCGTCTAACGAAGTCTTGAAACTTGTCTGGAAACTCAGCTGCAGCTTGAATGTCCGCGCTGGCCGCCTCGCCTGTTATGTGGATATTGTGAAGATTAGAACGCTGCTTGAACCGATGGAACCAGCCTCTGCTGGCAGCAAAAGTCGGAGTGGCACTCCCTTCTCCTTCTTTTGTTTTCAGCATCTCATACAAAGATTTTGCTTTTGTACATATGAGATCTTGACTTAGTGGTGTGTTCTTCTTATTCAAATCTTCGATCCAGACTGACAGTAATTTCTCCATTCTTTCTAAGATAGATGATCTCGAACGAGAAAGTTTTGTTGCACTTATAGGTGTTGAACCTTCGCTGGAGATTTTAATTTTTTCCCGATTTTTATAAATCGTTCTCACAGTCGATTCTGAGAGTCCAAAATCTCTCCCAACAATTGTTGCTTTGCCTCCATTTTCCATTCTTCTTAACACTTTCATCTTCAATTCCAAAGTGACGCTTTTACGCTCTTTTTTCTTTACAGGCGGCATTTTAACGTAGTTAAATTATGTATGTATGTATCTCCAATAAATATTAAAACAAAACTGCCAGCCGACCGAACTAACATTACGGAACAAATGAACACACGAAACGAACGAGGAAATCCCCATAGAACAAAGTCGAAGGACAGGGAATTCCCAATTCTTCAAAGAGAATATTCAGAGAAAGCGGGGATCCCCCCGCGACCATAGAGAAGTTAATGACTACATGAGCGCGAAATTTGAAATTCGCGTTATAGTGAAACCGCGCGTAACGGGGTCGCGCTAAGCGGGGTATTACTGTATTTCGTTTTAAGGAGTTACGCCACCTTGAAATTTTCAAAAAATCGGTTTTTTTGGTTATATTTATTATTTATATTTTTAAGAATATTTAAAGCTTTACAAAATGGAATCGCAGATTGAAGGTACAATAGCTTTAGGGAATGTTAAGATGCACAGTTTAAAATTATTTTTGAGTATACAGGGCACTTCAAAAAAAACATATGTTTTTTTTTTAAATGGAACATTCTATTTTCTAATTTATTTTTAAATTCTGCGTAAAATTTTATAACTTTTTATATACATATATACCTAAACCTTGTAGTTTTTTTTAATATTTCAATTTTTTTTTAAAAATACTGGTTTTCAGTTTTGTAAAAAATTGCTAGTAGCGCCATTGTTTCTGAAAGTGGAATACTCATAATTAGTACGAGCATTCTATAGAGATGAAAAAATATATATGTTAAGAAATTTGAGCTAGATGCTACAGGGTGTACAAAAATAAATTTATACATTTTAAATTGAAAAATCTCAAATTTTTAAGTTTCACACCCTGTATACTATTATTTTTTTCTGATAGATTTTACAAAACCCTCCAACTTTTATTAAGTATGTCATATACCTGTCTCTAATAGTTTTTGATTTATTTTAAATTTTGAATTTTTACCCTTGTTTTTACCTAATACACTTACGCTATAACATCATAGTTGCCAAGACGAAACAAAAATGTACGGATTGTCAAATTTTGACATGTGTATTATGCAAGTAAAAATGGTTTAATTTGTTGTAATAAGTGACGTATAAAGGTAATAGTTATGCATTTTCCTAAAAATGAATTGATTGATATGGTTTATATACTGGGCGAAACGGGAAAAAACTGTCTTTTGGCAATAAGGCTTTACGGAACGAAGTACCCTAATAGACGTATACCATCTAGAAAATCTTTTCAGTGCTTAATGGAGCAGTTTGATGGTAGTGGTGGCGTTGAGTATACGAAACGGAAAGTAGTAAACCAGAATGTTACCAATGAGGAAAAAGAAATGGAGATTTTACTTCATGTTGAAAATAATCACCAGGTCAGCAGCCGTCAACTACTGACTTATCTGACACATCCCAATTTACAGCGAATCACACCACGAGAAAATACCCCTTTCATATGGAACTACACCAAGAACCTCAACACCGTGATTTTGAACGATGAGTAAAATTTAACACATTTAGACTTCTTTCTGTAGGGCTAGATTAAAGATCGTGTATATGTGAATCCCCCTACAACACCAGTAGATATGGAAAATAGAATACGGTATGCGTGTAGGACAATAACGCCCTTTATGCTGAGGAAACTGAATGAAAATATAATAAAACGACTAAACATGTGTATTCAAGTAGACGGGCATATTTTTGAAAATTTATTACGTCATAATAATTAATCATTAGATAAGTTAAACTATATTAAAATTATTATTAACTATTTGTTTATGTTTTCACAATAGCTTAAGTGTATTAAAAACAAGGGTAAAAATTGAAAAATTCAAAATAAATCGAAAACTATTAGAAATAGATATATGATGTACTTAATAAAAGTTGGAGAGTTTTGTAAAATCTATCAGAAAAAATAATAATATACAATAAAAAAATTTGAATTTTTCAATTTAAAATAGTCGAAATGTATAAATTTATTTTGAACACCCTGTAGCATCTAACTCAAATTTCTTTACATATATATTTTTTTCATCTCTATAGAACGCTCGTACCAATTATGACTATTCCATCTTCAGAAACAATGGCGCTTATGGCAGTTTTTTACAAAACTCTAAACTAGTATTTTTTTTTAAAAATTGAAATATTAGAAAAACTACTAGGTTTAGATGTATAACATTATTAATAAAAAAGTAATAAAATTTTACGCAGAATTTAAAAATAAATTAGAAAATAAGATGTTTCATCGTCAAATTTTTTTTTATTTTCTGCCTGTTTTTCCGGGTGTTACATACACCTGGGCACTGCAAAAAGTATGTATATTTTAAAAAAAATATTTTGAATGTTATTAAGTAAATAATACAAAAGGATGGCGATTATATATTTTTATTATACTTTAAATTATAAGAATTTTTTTTTTAAATATGTTTTAAATGTTTTCATTATTTTGAAAACTATGCCGCCTACTTGTCTGCAGGATAACTTCACAAAAAATAATCCAATCTGCAAAAATAGAAATTAATCTTGTAAAATAACATAGTTAGTTAAAAATTGTTGAAGGATTTTTTTTCAAAAATAAAAAATTTACTTTGTTTCAAACTTTAGTATGCATTTTTCATCCAAAGAATTTGTTTAATTATTTATGAAAAATTATCTATTAGAATAATTAAAAAGACCTCTCGACATTTTGTAGGAAAAGTAATTATTAAGATTTAAAAAAGTTAAAAAAAAATATTAAAAATTGACCGAGTAATATTACAGACAGTGTCTGAAAACAGATAGCGGTCCCAATCCGATGCCTGGTCACATTTAATGCTATAACTTTGTAATGGAATGGAATTTTTGAAAATTCGATGTGTATGTAACCCCATATTGTTAGTATCCACAGTACCCTAATTAAACAGTCTTCCATACAGAAATAAAATTTAATACAGTAATATCATCATCATCATCATTAGCTTATTCCATCCATAGTCGGATGTAAGCCTCCCCAAGATGTCTTCAATGAGCTTTGTTGTCTGTGGTCTACCTCTGCAACTTATGTGTTCTCTAGGCCTCCATTCGACTATACGGCGTGTCCATCTGTTATTCATCTTTGCGACATGCCCCACCCAATTCTACCTTAATAAACATATTCGTTGAATTACATCTGTCACCTATATTATAATCTCTATAAAGAATATAGTAGGAATCACTACCATATTTTTTAAATCTAAATTGTTAACTTAAGAGAGTTCTTACTGAATATTTACAGGTAGTTCTCCGGTAAATGAGAATTCAATCCATATTGATTGCAGAAAGTGAAGTGGTAACACATGAGTTGAAGTAATTTTTAATGCAGAACTTTTTTATATATATAAAATCACACTATAGGTTACAACTTTAATTACTTAAATGGTTATAAATTCAAAAGTAAGTACTTTCTTAAGTTAACAATTTTTAATTAACAATTCAGATTTAAAAATTAAAAGAATATGGTAGTGATTGCTACTATACTGGTCTTTGATGTGCTGGATCATAAACTACTTTGTACTAAACTACACTATCTGGGCTTCGTTGGTCACTCCGTACAATTTTCCTATAGCTATTTGTCGGATAAACGACAGAGGGTACGGATGAATGATGTTTGTTCAACTGCTGATAAAATTACCTGGAGAGTGCCTCAGGGTTCAATATTGGTGCTTCTTCTGTTTCTTATATATTATACTTTTGATATAATCCAAACTGCTGCATATTCATCGGTTCAGTCGTATGCTGATGACATAGTTGCTTCATTTCTTTGATCCATCAGATCCTGAGTCTACAGCTGAAAATTTAAATCAGGATCTCATGGCTTTGTCAGTTTACTCGGATGAACATAATTTGAGGCTAAATCCAGATAAGACACAAGTTTTATTGTTTTGCAAGGAAAATAGGCGACCAACCTTGAGTATAGCTTTGAAACTGAGGCTAGCTGATCAAAATTTGCTGTTTTCTGACTGTGTCCAGAATTTATGTGTTTGCATTGATACACATCTCAGATTCAGGGAACATGTTAGGGTACTCCTACAAAAAAGTTATGCAATTTATTCTTAATTTCAAGATGAGAAAAAAATTGTGTGAGTCTTTGGTCTTGCCTTCATTTTATTATTGTAGTATTGTGTACTAGGCTTGCTTGGACGCGCTCTCAAGGAGACGATTACAGTATGTACAGAATGTTTGCTGTAGGTTTATGTTCCATTTGAGGAAATATGATCATGTATCTTTAAAAAGAAATGAGTTAAAATGGTTAAATTTTGCAAATACTGTGCAACCGCACTTCGTTATATTTTTAATGAAGCTCTTAGGAACTTCAGTCCGGATTTTTTTAAGGGAGAAGCTAGTGTCCCGAAATTTTCTTCATGATAGGTATATTAGACGGCCAGATCGCTTGACTATGCCTCAGCATCGCACTGCCTTGTTTCAATGCAATTTTACATATAATGCAGTAAATGTATACAATTCCATGAATCCAGATCTGAAAACGTGTACTATTGGCCAGCTTCCTCGATTATATAGGGAAGAGCTGTTGAATGAACAGAATTCGCAGATGTAGCTTATTTGCATTTTAATGTATCTTCTCGATTACTGATTAAATTTTACTATGTTAGTCTACAGTTGTTGTTTGATTTTTTCTTGTAATTGCGTTGTGTGTTAAGGAGGTTAGATATGAGTAACCAGTGGTTAAATCTCGCTTCTTCTACCACACGATGTGTGTGGGTAATATGTACTCACATCAAATGTGCAAAAATCGCTAAAGGTAATTTTTTCACGAACACATCACTTTTCTTTGCCAACGAAGGGAAGTAATTAAAAGTAAGAACTTTTTTTCGAATTTTTCGAGTGTGAAAATAAAGGTTACGCACCGACGACAAGTTCACGGTCGTAGTTCTCCATTGAACAACATGCATCACTTACGATAGACTAAAACAAACCGACGCTGAAAACGAAATCAAAAGCGTTTAAAAAGACGTTCCCACGAAATCAGTAGACCATCTAATTAAAAGAATTAGAGGAAAAATTATTAAGATAATATACATACATGTGTATAAAGGTTTTAATTAAGAAGAGGTCATGGACAGGGCATGATTAAACAATAGAAGTCGCTACAGGTGTATAACAAATGTTTCACGCAAATAAACACATTTTTAAACGTCACTAAAGCTTCATAATTTCTTACGTGTTAAGTTTGAAAATTAATATTTTGTAGTGTGAATAAGCACGCAAACATGTGGGGTGTTGCTACCATACTACGAAGGATGGGCGATTATGGATGTTACCTATCCATAATTAATGACAACCTACCTATCAATCAGCACATTTTGACTTTAAAAAATATTTAGATATCTTCGTTAGAAAACTAGAATAGCTTTTATTTGGTTACCTCAGATTTTTGTGCTAGTAGTATATTCAGTTTGACAAAAACGCGAATACTTACGATACCAGTTTAAAAAAAAAAACACAGTCAGAGTAGCAATCTTACCCTCGAGTTTCCTGCGTTGAAATCCTATCTCTGAGGGACAATTATACCAGGTTAATTTACATGACATACAAAGTATTGGTTAACGTATTTCATGGTTTGTTGCTGTCTGGTGATATCATGCGGTATGTGGTTCAAATCACAATCAAAGACTCATATGCGACTAAAACTAGCCATCCTTAAAAAACCAGCAACAAACAAGAGAATTGCAGTATCAGACTGTACTCTTTTTCAAACGATAATCAACAGTAACATTCCGGAAGTCACAGAAGATACATACAAAACGTGAACAGATATTAAGAAGCGGATAACAAATGTTGCTATACATTGCTCGGCAAAAATACAAAAAACACCCTCGATAGCACCTTTTTTTATGGATCTAGCACACGTGCTGTAGGTCCCTAAAGCGCTACAGGAGCGACACGTGTGCGGAAAAAGCGATTCACGTTGTTTTTGAATCGCTGTAAATTGTACTCGGTGGGGGAAAAAAAAAACAGTCCTGGGCAAATTATTCCAAAGGGATGATGTTCTCCATATAAAAGACTGCTTGAAAAGCGTTGTACAAGGAGTAATAAGCTGAACTCATACGGATGTGAAGTATCAGCGCGACGTGTATTTCTAACATGCACCGCTCTGGGAGGAATTAAACGGGCCAGATCCTCCAAACACTTTCCATGAAAATACTTGTAGAATAGTCACCAACCGTTCTTCGATGTTCCAGCGAATCAGGCCGCCGGTCAATTCCGGGTCTCCAATCAGACGAACAGCTCTTCTCTGAATAGAATCCAACAAATGCAGTGTATGTTTGGGAGCGGAGCCCCAAACATGGGAGCAGTATTCCATAGTTGGTCGAATTTGAGCTTTGTAAAGAATTAACAGTCGTTGTGGAGTGTAAAGCTTTCTAGTTCGAAATAATATTCCCAACTTTTGAGAAGCTCTTATCGCTATGCCTGCAACATGCTCATGCCAGGACATATTTGCTTCCAAATTAACGACCAACAAATTGAGTGACGATGTTAGAGGAATGGAGTGCCCTGCCAGAACTATGTCGGGTTCAGCAACGTTAACTTTTTTAGAAAAAACTGGCACCTAGGTTTTTGTAGCGTTAAATTCCACTTGGTTACTGTCACCCCAAGATAGAATTTCTTCCAGGTCTTTGTTAAGTTGAACAACTTCCCGCTGTCTGAGAGATAAGCCTACTATCATCTGCAAAGCTGTAGATTGGATTTCTGATCTTTTTCGGATGATATCCTAAAGCTTATAGAAACAAGAAGAAATATGATTTTAACAAATAACATATTGGATCGTCAGGAAATAATCAGATCAATCAATAAAGAAATCAAGGGTGGCTTGTAAAAAAGACAAAAAAGCGTACTTGAATAATATATGTGACGAGCTAGAACAACAGGCTACAAACAATTGATCACAAGAATTTTATGGAAAAGTAAAATAACATATCTATCGAAAGAGTTCAAAACTAAAACACAAATCAAAGATAAGGAAATTAGAACAGTCACCGATATACCTGTAAAGAAACTTTTGTGCCTCAACTCGTGGGTGACTGCATTGCGGACAAAGAAGCCGCAGAAGAACAAGAACCATGTATTCTTAGGTCTGAATTGAGAAAAGCTATTCAAAGTTTAAAGAACAGAAAAGCAGCAGGTACTGACGGGCTTACTGCGGAAATAATAAACCTAATGAGAGAAACCGCCCTGACTATGCTACATCAACCGTGTAATGTGGTATGGGAGACTGGAAGATTGGTGTGAAGTTGCATTTATACCTTTGCATAAGAAATGATCCCCTTTGGATTGCAGCAACTACAGAACAATCGCTCTGGTATCACACGCTGCTAAGGTGCTTCTCTGGATTCTAAACGAAAGACTTGAAACTTTTCTGCTGCCGCAAATATCTACCGAACAAACCAGCTGCATTCCAGGAAGAAGGACAAGAGAACAAATTCCCAACATACGCCAGATAATAGAAAAAGTCAGGGAATTCCAAATAACAACCTATATATGTTTTACAGACTCTAAAGCTTTTGACTGCATATAATGGAACAAACTCTGGTCGATTTTAATCAGCATGCATGAGGGCGCCAAATGACCTAAGATGTCGACGCGCCCGATCCCCCAAACATCATCATCATCTAATCAGCATGGGTACACCTATACATCTTGTAAACCTTATCCTATCCCTGTATGAAAACACAAATGGCAGAATTAAATTGAATAATTACTTTTTAGATCCCTTTAATGTAGAAACCGGCGTCAGACAGGGCTGTATTCTGTCAACTTTACTTTTTAACATATATAGTGCACATATAATGAGGTCTGTTTTGGATGGCTGGAGTGGGGGTGTGACAATAGGTGGAAAAAAAACTAAGTAACCTTAGATATGCGGATCATACTGTTATACCTGCAACGTCAAAACAAAACCTGGAATCAATTATGGAGCGCCTTAAAATCACTTCCAAAGAATTGACAATTAATAGAGCGAGAACCAAAGTAATAATTGTTAGTAGTAATGAAGATCTTGTTGTTGTTTTATTTGGTCTGAGCGCATGAACTGCTAAGGTCATTTAGCGCCCCACATTAGATGTATTTACTAATTATATAGATATCTTTAGTTCTTTTAGATATTTGTGAATATTTTATTTGATTGATGTGAATTGTTCAATGTTCTGTTTAATTGAATGAGGAATGTTACATTTAATTCTCAGATGAAAGGAGTGGTTTGCTTCAAAGATATGCTTGACCGTCAGAGTGGAATTACATACATCACATTTCGTCAATGGTTCTTTTTTTAGGAGATATGAATGTGTGTGGTAAGTATGACCTATGGCCAATCTTCTCAGCAATACATTGTCTGATCTTTTATTAATTGAATTATGAAGAGGAGGGAATACGTGAGGCTTTATCGACCATAGTTTGTTTTCATTATTGTCACCATTTTGAGATGGCAATATATGACTCATTGTTCAAGCAAATTAAGGGACGTTTGACACAGGCTCAACATGGTTTCTTTGGCAGCCGCAGCAGGGTCAGCAATTTGGCTTCCTTTGCGCAATTCACGGGAAAAGCCCTTGAAAATCGTCAGCAGGTCGACGCTATCTACACAGACTTCACGAGGGCATTTGATCGTATTCATCATTCCATTCTAGCACGTAAACTAGTATGGGGTTCCACAATGATTTGATATCATTCCTTCGGTCATATCTTCATAATCGTATTCAATATGTTGATATCCGAGGCCATCATTCATTTCAATTCGTAGCTACTAGCGGCGCTCCACAAGGCAGTAACCTCTCACCATTGTTGTTCTCAATTTTTATAAATGATATTGTGGAGTCCATTGCTAGTAGCACACTCTTATTTGCTCATGATCTTACGCTGTTCCGGGTAATTCATCACATTAATAATTGATATGTACTATCGAAAATTGGTGTGCGATCAATAAGTTGACCTTGAATCTCGGAAAATGTTTTGTTATGTCGTTCTCCAACCAACTGAACCCCACTCATTATGAGTATGTCTTGGATAAAGCGATTATAAATCGTTGCTATACTTTCGGGACCTGGGAGTGATGTTTGATACCCGATTGTCATTTGCCGATCACATTGATCGTGTTTGTGGAGAAGCGTTGAAGATGCTTGGATTTATTTGTCGCAATTCAAGGGGGTTGGTAGATATAGGGTCCCTCAAAATGCTCTACTTTTGCTATGTGCGTTCTAAGTTGGAATACGGCGCAGTGATTTGGCACCCGATCTATCACAAATACATTGATAGAATAGAGAACATACAGTGAAAGTTCCTTAAGTTCCTGTGCTTCAAAGATGGCGGTACTTACCCTCCTAGAGGTATAGAAAGCAATATCTTATTAGCGCGTTTCAACATGCCGTCGTTGATGAATCGCAGGATTTACTTGCTGGTTCAATTTTTGTTCAAGATATGTAAATCCTTTATTCATTGCCCTGACCTGCTTTCCCAAATTAACTTTCATGTGCCGTCTCGACTTACCATATTTTCTCATGTTTTTTGTTTGAGTACACCAAGAACTAATATTTTAATGAAGACTTCTTTGTATCAATCCATGAATATTTTCATGGTGGTTTGTAGCGATTTCGATATGCATAACTTAACTCATGCTCAGTTTACTAAATTGATGAGGACGAAGGTTCTTGATGCTCGGTGGACGTGTCCACACTTTTGAGCGGTATATACGGATTATATATTGTTGTTATACTTGTTTTAAGCAATTATTGTAATTTTCTTTTTTTCTCTTTTTCTTTGTAATTTACACATTTGTCTTGTAAATGGATATTCTATCTGTTAGACAATAAAGATTATTATTATTATTATTCTCTAAGTCCCACTACAGTTGGAATAAATCTCTTTTTATGGAGCATAGCATCTTTGTAAAATCATTACTGTTGTTTTCTCCCGAGAAAAGAGTTCCGCTTCTTACTGCCCTTTTAGCCTCTCTGTCGGCTTTGTCGTTACCTCCAATGTTCATGTGCCCCAGGGATCCACAAAAATTAGATTTCAATATCTCTCAATTTAGCCACATATAGGAGGTCACTGATTTGTCCTAAGTACGTACTATTGGCTTTATTGGAGATAGTGAGTTTTAGCGCTCTCAAGGAATCAGTAGCTATAAGAAATTTGTTGATCCCTTGGGTTGAGGCAGTGGTAGACTTAAGTGCTTCCTTGATGGCGAGCAGTTCTGCTGTGAAAATGGAGTTGTAGGAGTGAAGTTTAAAACGTTTGATGACTCTGTCATGTACGTAAGCGGCTCCCACTCCATGATCCGATTTAGAACCGTCGGTATATAAAAGGGAGTGGTCACGATTTTGAGAATGTATTCTTTCGAGAAATTCCTATTTAATTTCTAATGGGTTTTTGTCTTTTACATTATTGGAATGAAGATGAAAATCTACCTTAGGGGTTGGGGATTTCCAAGGTGGGAAGTTATTCCAGAAAGGGTAGTCGAATTTTGACGGAGAGAGATTATGTAGTAACATGAACTTGTTTATTCTGTTGTGAATTGAGTCTTTAAGGGCGATGAGAATTTGTTAAGTTAATTGTCCTTTTTGTATGGGATTTCTGGAGTGAGGATGCGTAGAATTTCATCAAGGAGTATTGCCTATCTAGGTAGAGTGGAGGAGTTGATGATATACACTGAAGACTTGCAATTGGCGATGTTCTGAATGTTCCTGTAGCCGGTCTAAAGGCTTGATTTTGAATTGGGTTTAGTGATCTCTTTATTCCTTGGGATGCTGAGTCATATAAAAAATCTCCATATCTCAGTTTGAGTAATATCAACGATGTATATAGTTTCATACGCGTAGGAAAAACAGCGCCCCATTTAGTGCTACACAAAGATTTCAATAAGTTTAGGTCCTGAGTGGTTCGGAACTTTTAGATTCTTAATGTGGGGAGTCCAGTTCAATTTACTGTTAAATGTTAGTCCAAGAAGTTTAACTGAATTCATTGTGGGAATAGCAAGGTTGTTTAGTGTGAGTGCGTTTATTTTTGGACAACTTCGTACTTTGCAGAAATGTATGCTAACAGATTTAGGAGGGGAAAAAGAAAGATCGTTATTTCTAGCCCATACATTAACTTTTGATATTGCAGATTGCAAGTCGCAGGTTAGATTCTTTGAGTAAGAATCAGACTTATAAATGATGAATTCATCGGCAAATAGTTTGTAATTTATTGCGGGAGAAATCTCTTTTGTGAAGGATAGAATAGCTATGTTAAATAGGAATGGACTTAATACTGATCCTTAAAGGACTCCTCTATTTAAATGGTACGGATTGGAAAGAAGGCCTTTAGATCTTATTTGAAAGATTCTTGGAGATAAGAAGTTTTGAATGAACTTAGGAAGGTGACCTTTAAATACGAGATCTTTAATTTGCGTTAGAATTAGGTTGTTGTTAATCGAGTCAAATGCGTGTTGTAAGTCCATTGGGATTAGACATTTACATACGAATTAGAAACAAACTTCTCGCTTGTCCCAACAATTCCAGGTCCTTTGGGTGAGTCTCTAAGGCAGTCAGTCAAAATTTCACCAAATCCACCATACCACCAGTCACACGGCCAGATAATTCTATTGAGAAAGCGAACTTTTTGGCTGAACTCTTTGCTTCACATTCTACTGTCGATTTCCAAGGAAAAACACCACCTACTATTCCCATAGTGCAGTCAAAGATGCCCGATATTGTCTTCAGACAGCAGAAACGTATTTTAATGAAGCTAGACACCAAAAAAGCTTCTAGCGCTGACAGAATACCTGCCACAGTTCTCAAAAACTGTGCTAGGGAACTAACACCAGTTTTCTGTAGGCTTTTCAACCTAATATAGGGAATATTTCCTTCCTGCTGGAAATGTGCCACAGTTCAGCCGATACCTAAAAAAGGCAAGAAGACCTTGCCAAATAACTACCGACCAATCGCACTACTTTCAATAATATCGAAAGTCATGGAAAAGGCTATCAATCAGCATCTTCTAAAATATCTTGAAGGATTCAACATTATTAGCGATTACCAATATGGCTTTCGTAAAAAATAAATCAACAGAAGATCTTCTGACTTATGTAACACACGTTTAGAACAACGCAATTGAACATTTTGGAGAATCTCGAGCGGTTGCTCTTGACATATCCAAGGCATTCGACCGTGTTTGGCACGATGGGCTGTTGGCTAAGCTACGCTCTTATGGTATGTCTGAGAAGTTCTGTTTGTGGCTCTCATGTTTCCTCAGAGAGCGTTCCTTACGAGTGGTAGTCGACGGATTTCTTTCTAACACCTTCACTATCAACGCCGGTGTACCTCAAGGCTCCATACTGTCTCCTACTCTCTTTCTCATTTACATTAACGATCTGCTGGAAAAGACCGAGAATCCAATCTACAGCTTTGCAGATAACAGTACGCTTATCTCTTCATTCAGTTTTGAACGCTCGGACATCGGCTACTCAGACGAATATCCGCAGACAGCAGGAAGTCATTCAACTTAACAAAGACCTGGACGAAATTCTATCTTAGGGTGACAGTAACCAAGTGGAATTTAACGCTACAAAAACCCAGGCGGCAGTTTTTTCTAAAAAAGTTAACGTTGCTGAACCCGACATAGTTATGTCGGGGCACTCCATTCCTCTAACATCGTCACTCAATTTGTTGGGCGTTAATTTGGGAGCATGACATGAACATGTTGGAGGCATAGCAAGGAGAGCTTCTCAAAAGTTGGAAATATTTTTTCGAACCAGAAAGCTTTACACTCCACAACAACTGTTGTGGAGTGTAAAGCTCCGCTTCCAAACATACATTGCATTTGTTGGATTCTATTCAGAGAAGAGCTGTTCGTCTGATTCGAGACCCAGAACTGACCGGCGGCCTTGATTCGCTGGAACATCGAAGAACGGTTGGCGACTTGAGCTTATTCTACAAGTATTTTCATGGAAAGTGTTCGAAGGAAGTGGCCCACTTAATTCCTCCCAGAGCGGTGCATGTTAGAAGTACACGTCGCGCTAATAGTTCACATCCGTATGAGGTTCAGCTTGTTACTCCTCGTACAACGCTTTTCAAGCAGTCTTTTATATGGAGAACATCATCCCTTTGGAATAATCTACCCAGGACTGTGTTTCCCATCGAGTACAATTTACAGCAATTCAAGAACAACGTGAATCGCTTTCTCCGCACACGTGTCGCTCCTGTAGCGCTTTAGGGACTTCCCTGCAGCACGTGTGCTAGAGCCATAAAAAAAAAATAAAAAACACGTTTTCTGTGAATTGTCCGTCTAGTCACAAATAAATGCAATTGCTGATTTCACTGTTATAGACCATATCAGCTATTTGGGATACCTCATAACTAACAATGGTGGTTGTGAAGCGGAAGTAAGAAGACGTTTGACTATGGCTAGAAACTCGACGATCAAACTCATTAAGGTCTGGAAAAATCCAGCTGTCACAAAAAACACAAAGTTAAGATTGCTTTCCAGCCTTATATTCCCCGTAGCAACTTACGCATCGGAAACATGGACCATCAAACAAGCTGACAAAAGACGAATCGGAGCGTTTGAGATGTGGGGATATCGAAGAATCCTCGTATCAAACACCGAACACCGTACTAATGTATCTATTCTTGAAGAGCTTAGAATAAATGACCGACTTTCAAATAGAGTTATAGACAGTACCTGAAATATATTAGTCATATTATGAGGAAAAGGGATGCCGTGAAAAAGTATGTAGCAACGGGGAAGGTAGAAGATCGATCAAGTAAAATCTCTTCTTGTTATGGGTATGTACGAGTAAAGTCAGTACGCAGAGGATCGAGATGCCTGGAGAATGACTGTTGAGGCAGCAACTGCATAGCGCCACCGATACTCCTAATGGGGTGAAAGGATCTAGAGAAAGGTGACATCATAATGAAAATTGCACACTTTCCGAATCAAAATTGTTCGGACATTTTTTGTAATAATACACAAAAAAGGTCTTTGTTTTTAAAGTTTTTTTTTAGTTTAACTTTTGCTATTATTTAAAGAGATCGGCAAAATTTTTTAGTCATATTCAATATATCAAAGCATAATTAAATTATATTCTCGTCTACTGATGATTTCAGTTGAGTTGAGACTAAAATTAATTTAAGATTGACCTTATCTTTAAATCTTAAAACCCTGGAAATGACCTACAAAAAGTTCATATTGTCGAAGCTAACCTTTTTCACGAGGACAAACCGATTATTTCGATTGAATGTACAAGTAAAGCGATTAATCATACTAAAGTGTCTCAAGTAAAAAACTCATTTCCAAGTTATTAATCATTTCATATATATATATATATATATATATATATATATATATATATATATATATATATATATATATATATAATTTTCAAATGTCTAATATAGTATATGGCGTCAAGTGTACATGTGGATCTGTGTTTGTGGGACAGACCTCTCAAAAAGAGTAGCACTACATAAAAGTGACTGTGCAATAAAAAACCAAATGCTACAAGCCTCAGTATGCACGTCAACAACCTCGATAACAAGGTGAACTACAACGAGAGTTTTATCCTAGCTACTGAAAATAACTTATTCAAACGCAGCTTTCTAGAAATGTGTTACATACATTGCTGTGATAACAGTCTCAACCACAAAAAGAATATTCGAGGATTAAGTTCTATATATACATATCTACTTACACAGAATTTAACTAAAGATATCAAAACTAATGAGGCCTTCAAAAAACGTAATTTATATTTTTCTCTCTAACAAATTTAATATTCTGACTATAGAAGTTGGGTCTATGAACGATTGTTATTTAATTTATATGTAACTTTTCCCGTATAATTTTATGATTTTTGTTTTCTGTGTCTAATTAATTATGTAAATCTAATGTATTCACTAAATGCTGTAAGGATAATTTAAAAAAAAAAGATATGAAATTTGGGTAGACTGATGAAGGTGTGACACCAAGTATCCACAATTTTAGTACTTCTATCTGTCATTTAGTAAAATTGATTTGTACATTTCTGATATGTTGTGAACTGTCCATAACCTTAAAAACTTAAAATAAAAAAATTGTCTTCTGTCAAATTAGATATCTATGATGGCACGCTTAAAAATTTGTCTCTATAAAAATTAAATCTTGGATCATCTTGCTAAATTTAAAGAATCTTGATATGTTAAATAGTGCCTTTCATTGGCTTAATGTACTACCATGTTGGAGCTTTATGTTTTTTACCGATGTTCTTGGATAGCAATCACTGATACATTTTGTAAGTATAGAAAGACTTTTGTAACAGTAACGAAGTTCATAGACTGATATAATCTACATAATTTAATCCTCATGATCGGTGGTTTCTCTCTTACAGATCTCCTGAAGAAGTTTGTAAACACAAACGAAAGCTTTAGAATTTAAAATAAAATTCAGTCGATGAAATAATACAACACCAACTTTTATTTGCACTCTCAACCTAAAAAAGAGCAATCCCAGTGTTATTGTTAAGTTTGTTTGTTACCAGTAGCTCTTTTACTGTCCTTCAGTGTATATATATATATATATATATATATATATATATATATATATATATATATATATATATATATATACGAGGTATATCCGTTTGGTTATACGAGGCATGTTTTTTAAGTAAGTACCGTTTTGCGATTCCGCCGCCGCAGCGATACGGTCGGCGTTCCGCGCATGCGCGCTGGTAACCTACATCTCATGTCTACGCACTGACGCCATTACAGTCTGATTCTTCATTGTATACGTTGTTTACTGAGTGTTTAAGATGCCTCCGACAATCGTGAGTCCCGCCGATTGTGAAGTACGGGCTGTTATACGATTTCTTAGTGCTAAAGGCGTAAAACCGATCGATATTCATCGTGAGATCTGTGAAGTTTACGGACAAAACATTATGAGTGATGGAATGGTAAGGAAATGGGTGAGAGCATTTAAAGATGGCCGTACAAATGTGCATGATGAAAAACGGAGTGGGCGTCCTTCGGTCGTTAATGAAGATTTGTTGCAGAAAGTGGACGAAAAGGTGAGAGAAAACAGACGCTTTATAATTTCATCATTGTGCGACTGCTTTCCTCAATATTCTCGTAGTGTTTTGTATCGCATTGTGACCGAGAACTTGAATTACCGGAAATTGTGTTCACGTTGGGTTCCAAAAATGTTGACGGATTTGCACAAAACCCAACGTTTAGGCAGTGCATTTACTTTCCTTGAGCGGTACCACAATGAAGGTGAACATTTTTTAGACCAAATTGTTATTGGTGACGAAACATGGGTGGCCTACGTCACACCAGAATCGAAACAACAATCCATGGAATGGCGACATTCATCATCACCCAAAAAAGTGAAGTTTAAGCAAACAATTTCTGCCCGCAAAATCATGTGCACAGTTTTTTGGGACAGAAAAGGAGTATTGCTAGTGGAGTTTCTGCCTCGTAATGAGACAATCAATGCAGCGTCTTATTGTGAGACATTGAACAATCTGCGTCGTGCAATCCAGAACAAAAGACGTGGCAAGTTGAGTAAGGGTATCGTTTTGCTGCATGACAATGCCCGTCCACATGTGGCTAATCGGACCAAAGATCTCATCAAATCTTTTAAATGGGAAACTCTAGATCATCCTCCATACAGCCCTGATCTGGCGCCCAGCGACTACCATTTGTTCCTGCACTTGAAGAAGCACCTGGGTGGTCAGCGTCTTCAAGACGATAACGAAGTCAAAACATTTGTGATACAGTGGTTAACAAGTCAGGCGGCAGAATTTTATGAGGAGGGTATTCAAAAACTGGTGCCACGTTATGACAAGTGCCTCAATATTCACGGAAATTATGTAGAAAAGTAGATTAAGGTACAGGCTTTCATGTAAAAATAAAATTATAGCGATATCTTTGCACGTCTTTTTTTAATTCCAAAACGGTACTTACTTAAAAAACATGCCTCGTATAAAAAAAACGTGTACAGATACAGAAAAAATATTTATTGTACAAAAGTCTACAACTGTTAAACTAATTTTCTACATAGCTTCCGAAATTTTGTAGGCACTTGTCATAGCGTGGCACAAGTTTTTGTATGCCTTCTTCATAGAAGGTTGCCGCCTGTGTTTTCAACCATGTGGTAACATGTTCTTTCAGTTTTTCTTTAACAATTTCATGAATTAGTGATCGTGAGATTTGCGGAAATTCCATAGCAAGAGCACTAATTGTAAACTTACGGTTTTGCTTAAGCTTCTCTTCAATTGCGTGAACCAGTTCATCAATAACCAAAGACGGGCGTCCACATCGTTCTTCATCGTGCACTTGATCACGTCCTTCATTGAACTGTCTGACCCATCTTCTAACCATTGAATCACTCATAGCAGTTTGTCCGTAAACCTCGCAGATTTGCCGATAAATTTCATTTGGTTTAACTTTCTTTGCATTTAGAAAACGAATCACAGATCTGATTTCACAAGCGGCGGCATTTTCAATTAAGGCTGACATCATAAAGAAGCACTACAAAGAACACGTCGGCAGCAGCGATCTGAAAATGGCGTACATTTCTTCTGCTTGAGTCAGAGTAACTGCCACGCATGCTCGGAACTGCGATCGCAGCGCTGCCGCGGATAGAAATAGAAACGGAACTTACTTTGTTGATATACCTCGTATATATATATATATATATATATATATATATATATATATATATATATATATATATATATATATATATATATATATATATATATACGTTATCAACAATAACGTACTCTTAAGGCTTGATTCATACTGAGGCCGTTCTCGATACGCTCTCGTTTCGGTTCGATAAAATTTTCTCATATCCACATTGCTGTTCCGATATAGATCTCGCTACAGTGGCGATCAAAAGTATGGAAAAATATGGAATTCCCATCTCTAGTCTTAACATTTAAACGGTTTACAATTACAATATTTATCTATTAATCGTGTACCTGGTAACAAACATTTTAAAGACTAAAACAGTTATTGTTTATTAGAAATGTGCTTAGTTTTTAACGTAACAAAATTATGCACAAACAAAAGTATGGAAACATTTTAGTTATAAAATAAAAATTCCACTAACGACAGATGTCGAAAATATTTAATATTTAGTGGGATATCCTTTTGCGTCAATCACTGCTTGACATCTTCTGCCCATAGAGTTAATAAGTCTAGCACAAAAATCCGGTGGTATTTTTTCCCATTCTTGTTTTAATGCGATCCAAAGTTCGTCACGGTTTTTTATATTTCTTTTCCCAATTTGTTTAGCCAGATAGTGCCAAAAATTCTCTCTTTGGCACTTCAAATCAGGTGATTGTGAAGGCCAATGCATCACCCTAATCCTTTGTTCAGAAAACTAATTCTTGGCCAAGCTAGATGTGTGTTTTGGGTCATTGTCTTGTTGAAAAATCCGTGACAGTGGCAAATCTTCTTCATAAGGAATCAAATTATTTTCCAATATCTCAAGATACATTTGAGCATCCATTCTGCCATTTATCTTTGCCAATGGCCCCGTACCAGACCGTCGAAAACAACCCCATACCATGATATTTCCACCGCCATGTTTAACAGTAGGTACTTTGGGTCATATCTTAGACCAACTAATCTTCTTACATGACCAGTAGAATCACTTCCAAAGAGTTTGAACCTACATTTGTCACTAAAGATTACTAGAGGTCACTGATTTTAATTCCAGTCTTTATGTTCCTTAGAAAATTTCAATCTCTCTTTTCTGTGACGCTTTGTAAGGAGTGACTTTTTAACAGCACGTCTACCATGAAGGTTTTCAGATAACAGATGACGCCTAATAGTCAGGTCTGACACCAATACACCCTGATATTCCTGCCTTAGCTCTTTATTAATATCAACAGCAGTTTTCTTGGGATCATTTTTCGCTTTTCGAATTATAATTTTGTCTACTCTCTTACTGTTTTTCAACGTCTACCACTTTTAAATGCCGGATCAACAATGCCCCTTCTCGAAAACTTAACAATTTTGCTGACAGTGTCCCTATGCATGTTTAAAGATTTTGCTGTTTAAATTTGCTTCTTTCCACTCTGATACAAAAAAATAATTTTAAATTTCAGATCTGAACTGTAATATTTGCACTTCGGCATTTTGGCAAAAACCGCACTCTTAAACAATGCTACTAAATTACTTCGTATCAACAATAACGTACTCTTAAAGCAGAATGATAAAATTATTTCAATGCTTTCGATAAGGACAAAACGGGTTTCTTAAAAACCTTATCTACCAGAAAAGGTAAACAAAGTTTTTATAGTCAATAATAAAATTTTATAAAGAAATTATCAACAAACCATGACTAGTTTTTTCATTCCTAAAGGATAGTATTTTATATTTTTGATTAAGAAAATGTTCCCATACTTTTTTTCGCCACTGTATATACATTTCTAAGGATTGATAAGTTTGGTAAAATTTTGCCGGGAAATTTTGTTAAGCGGCATGGCTGTTGGTGAGCGTGATTTTTGTAACGGGTATCTTCAAAGTTTTAAACAGATGCAACGCGCAGTTGCTTGTTGGCAGCTATCTTAAGTAATCGGTGTTAAACGTGTTTAGACTTGTTTAAATGTATTTCCAGTAAATTTCTTCGACGTTTCATAATATTAGATGAAATATGGATTCATCATTATACGTCAGAGAGAGAATGTTCTTTGGGGTTATCATGATGTTGTACTAATATAGTACGTGGAGAAAGGTTGAACCATCACCGGGGAGTATAATACTTCACTACTAGCCCAATTGAAGAGTGCTATTCAGGCGAAACGTCCACATCTCGCAAAAAAGAAAGCGTTTTTCATCACAATAATGCGCCTTAACAAACTTCTCGGATTGCTGCAAAACTACAAGACCTTCGCTTCGAAGTACTTCCACATCCCCCCTATTCGCCAGATTTGGTTTCCAGGAATTACTGCTTATTTCCGAACATGACAAAATGGCTGGCTCGACAGAGATTCACTTCGAATGATGAAGTTAAAGGCGAGACGAACGCCTATTTTGCAGAGTTTGATAAATCTTATTAATGAAAATCCGTTGGACTATTGATTTGCAAGGTAACTGTTGGAAAAAAAATCTCTTTAATCTCGCATTTTCTTTGTTATGCCGCGAACTTTTGAACGAACTGCGTACAAGATTTTCTAGGTTTTGTAAAATATTTACTCATTTAAACTGTGCCTTAGAAAATTAGG
Organism: Pachyrhynchus sulphureomaculatus; assembly: GCA_019049505.1. Taxonomy (NCBI): domain Eukaryota; kingdom Metazoa; phylum Arthropoda; class Insecta; order Coleoptera; family Curculionidae; genus Pachyrhynchus; species Pachyrhynchus sulphureomaculatus. The sequence goes on along the minus strand of CM032455.1, from coordinate 26,890,895 downwards.
GCGAATAAATTACTGGGGTGTAAGCTCAAGTTTAAAGCAGTTTGTGCAAATACGAGTGATAATGTGTTACAAGACTATAATGCTTGCCATTGAACGGGCAAAAAACATTATCCACACCGTGTGACAACGGGATCCTTTTGAGAAATACTCGTAAATGTGGCGAATTTACGCTATTGTGAGGAAAACACAACCAAAAACCCGCATTAGGGTGTATTACAACATCAAATTACAGGGCCGTTCTGTCAAAATAATGGCTGTAGTTCGTGTACATTCTCGTATTTTAGTCTTAATTGAATACTTTTTGGAGCTCTTATTATTTTTAACCTTTATTAAAAAAAACCAGCTAAGTGCAAGCTAGACTTGCGCAATTAGTGTTCCGTACCGTGATTGTCTTGAAAATATTTTTTTTTAGACTTCACAAAATACACCAAAAATGTTTAGGTCAAAATTTAACATTCGAAACTACACGGTCCGATGGGTCGATCAATTCCTATATTAGTGCCAAATTTAGACTTTCTATGTCAAATAGTTTCGAAGAAAATCGAGTGTGACAGACGGACAGACAGACACCAAAGTAATCTTATAAGTGTTTCGTACGGAACACTAAAAAAAATGCACGTACGTTAAATTTCTAAGTCGTTAATAAATAGTGCTAGATTTGAATGAGTCAGGGGAGAAGCACCCTTTGCAAATTTCTTTAATTCGAGGTTGCGACTTATAACAATTTAAAATTAGAAAAATATCTGCAGCACTCTAAGTTGTTTCTTGTACATTTGTTTTTAACTAAAATGTATTTCAAATTGCAGTTCTTTGGTCACGCCTATATTACATCTAATGTAAGTTCCCTGAAGAAAATCTAATATTTTTTTTTTAGAAACAAGAACATTAGCATGTTGATACATTATATTTAACTAACATTTTCAACACGATATCAAAATACCCATTAAAACGCATTAATTCCTTTAATTATTATACGAAGTGGTCATAAAAACCCGGAAATATTTTAAATCTTTTCATCTCGAAGTATTAATTTCTATTTTTATGAGGCGCAACACAGCAGCATTAACAGTAGTTATTTACCGTGGATTACTATATTACAACTTGGGGGTAAGTAGGGCAATTAGGCACAGAACTTTGTATTGAATGTTTCGATTTTATATATGTAAGGTAGTTGAAAAGCAGTTACTATCATCAGTAATTCTACTTTAGATCATTTCCTTGAAATTTGCAATATTGACCATATATATATATATATATATATATATATATATATATATATATATATATATATATATATATATATATATGATGGAGTGAAAAAAATGTCCCAAGGACGGGTAGTGCTCAAAAGTTTCCATTTGGCCTCAGGAATAGAGGCTAAAGTTTTCAGGGTGGAATTTTAGCCGCAAAATTATGCATTTTCAGTAGCTTTAACAGATACATACAAAACTTCGAGTTTAAAATTCCACCCTGAAAACTTTTAGCCTCGTTTTCCTGAGGCCAAATGGAAACTTTTGAACACTTGGGTCATTTTTTTTCACTCCATCCTAATATACATATATATATATATATATATATATATATATATATATATATATATATATATATATATATAGTTAGCTTCGAGCAGCAGCAAGATCACAGTATCGAGGAGCAGCAGCAGCGGGAGCAATTACCAATTGAGATTTTGGCGAAATGTGCAAATTCATTGTTAGACCACCAGATTGAATCCCGGAATTTTAATGTATTATATGTGTATATATATATATATATATATATATATATATATATATATATATATATATATATATATATATATGTATATATATATATATAGGGTGTTATGGAGAAATCCCTGTATATATTGGAACTGGCACTTCTTTGTACTAACCGATTGCAGAAAATTCACCTTAAATAGCGGATCTCAATAAAAAAGTAAAAAATCGACCCTCAAGAAATGATGAAATGAAGATATTGTTTTTGCTTCGCCACTAGTCCACATTACAACTAAACAATACGGTCGTTAACAATAAGAACATGCTTGAGCTCTTTCGTACAACGGCGGACTGTCATGTCAGGTTGATTTGGCGTTAAAATTCAGTTTTGACCTTTTTTTAAATTTTTTCGGTTGAATGAAAAAAATATATTGAATGTGCTTCTACATGTCCCCACGAGTCACCCATTTTAATATATGCAGTGATTTCCATAACACTCTGTATATGTTTCAATTTTATTTCAGTATTAAGCTATGAAAAAGAACAAAAATCGCGTGTTTCGAATGTTTTTTCGACATTTTTAAGCCGGGCACAATATTAAATTAAAAAAAACAAATTATTTTTATATATATATATATATATATATATATATATATATATATATATATATATATATATAAATACATACAAGATGTTATAAAAATAGTTTAATATATTGAAATTGGAGTCACACCCAATACTTATTTTTAATAAATTTGAAAATAATTGAAAATTTACAAAATCACTGGACTACGTAAATTAAAAAATTATCACGCCGCCCTTGTCATCTTGATCATAGTTGAGAGAGAGCGTGAGTTTTTAATGCTGGTTGAAGGCAAATGACAACATTCAAACTTCTTCGGTGATGATGTGTTTTGTTTACTTATTGAAAGTATTATATGTGTTTTTCATGAAATATTGCACTTTAGCGACTATTAGTTTTTATGACAGTTTGCTTAATTAATCCTAATTATGAATGTTTTCTATAGTGCGTGTTCATAATCAGTAGTTGATGTATTCAATGCATTTCTTACTAGAAAATATGTGATTGCTGGCGGGAAATATGTTGTTTTACTTCTTTTGAACTATACATATAACGAGAAGTCAATCAATTGCACTGCTCAAATAGATATGGGTACGTAATTAAGACATTATTTCTATATGTACTTCTCCGGGCAGTGGGACGTTAATTTTAAATCAAGAGTTTGAGACTTCTTTTAACTAGTTTTATGTGTTATTGTGGAGGAGCGTTATTTATTAGAATTTTTTCACAACCGCTTTTACTGTTTTACTAGTTTACAAGTGATGTTCATAACATAATATATATTTATATTTATATATATATATATATATATATATATATATATATATATGTATGTATATATATATATATATATATATATATATATATATATATATATATATATATATATATATATATTTATATATATATATTTATTTATATATATATATATATATATATATATATATATATATATATATATATACAGGAGAAGTAGTCGTGACCGACTCGTGAAAAAGAGAATTCACAATATTGTGAGGGTAGCGGTCAAAAGATTTTGGCCAAATAAAACTCTTAGTTAATAGTCTAGCTTTCGGAATATATTTCTTCCTTCATCAGGACACTCTACAAGTAAAATAGACAGTAAATTTGTGCTGCTTAATGAAGCAGATGGTAAAATACTAATTGGTTTCACTGAACAGAGAAATTATAATATTAAACTTACTTAACATGAGTTATCTTCCAGGATAAGCATTGTTCAATCAAAAACAACTTTTAAAAAACAATTTTATACTAAAAACTAACGGACTACATATTAAAACTTGTTAAAAAAATTTTTACATTTTCTTAATCATTACTAGTGATGTGGTTTCAGGAACCGAACAAGTGGGAGAGGTTAGAAAAATCCCGGCATTTTTTGACATTTGGCAGACAGTTCGCGTCTGCGTATTGTACCACAAGGGGCTCAACTATGAACTTTACGAGGGAGTAATCATAATTATAAAAATCTTTTATTTTATTTGGTTTTTATTTTATTAAAAAAAATTTTTTCAAAAGGAACCTGTTTAATAATTGTTTATTTGGAAGGACTAGTGGTCAACAGGGGGAGAATCTGGAGAGGTAGATAGCTGCCTCTGAGAGGCTGAAATACTTTACTCAGAGACCAACTACTACAGAAGGAGGTTTTTGGAGATGGTGGCCATTCATAACACATCTAATAATATGAACATCAAAACTGATGTGGACGACCTTAGCGTCGTGTACTCTTACTTACTACAGCTATCTACCTCTCCAGATTCCCCCCCTGTTGACCACTAGTCCTTCCAAATAAACAATTATTAAACAGGTTCCTTTTGAAAAAAATTTTTTTAATTAAATAAAAACCAAATAAAATAAAAGATTTTTATAATTATGATTACTTCCTCGTAAAGTTCATAGTTGAGCCCCTTGTGGTACAATACGCAGACGCGAACTGTCTGCCAAATGTCAAAAAATGCCGGGATTTTTCTAACCTCTCTCACTTTTTCGGTTCCTGAAACCACATGTTTCACTAGTAATGATTAAGAAAATGTAAAAAAAATTTTAACAAGTTTTAATATGTAGTCCGTTAGTTTTTAGTATAAAATTGTCTTTTACAAGTTGTTTTTGATTGAACAATGCTTATCCTGGAAGATAACTCATGTTAAGTAAGTTTAATATTATGATTTCTCTGTTCAGTGATACCAATTAGTATTTTACCATCTGCTTCCTTAAGCAGCACAAATTTACTGTCTATTTTACTTGTAGAGTGTCCTGATGAAGGAAGAAATATATTCCGAAAGCTAGACTATTAACTAAGAGTTTTATTTGGCCAAAATCTTTTGACCGCTACCCTCACAATATTGTGAATTCTATATATATATATATATATATATATATATATATATATATATATATATATATATATATATATATATATATAAATATATAAATATATTTATATACTACTTACATGTGATCAAAAAATAGTAAGACTTTTAAATTTAAATCGCCCGGGCATTTCCAAATCGGATTAATTTTTTTCGTTAGGTTGGTAGGACCTTAACTGCCATCTGTGTCAAATTTTCAGACCCTTGCGTCAGTAGTTAATAAGATTCGCGTGCATTCGTTCAACAACAAAAGTGCGTTTTTCGATTTTTAACATGAGTGAAAAAATTCAGCAAAGAAGTTGCATTAAATTTTGTTTTAAAAATGGTTTTTCGGCTTTCCAAACGTTCGAATTGGTCTCAAGAGGCCGAAATTATTGGCTGATAACTCTTGGTTTTTTCATCACGATAATGCGCCTTCTCACACAGCATTGGTTTTTCGAGACTTTTTCATCAAAAATTCAACTCATATCATTCCGCAATCGCCCTATTCGCCTGATTTAGCTCCGTCGGACTTCTGGCTATTCTCTAAACTCAAAAAACCGCTTCGAGTACGTCGTTTTGAGTCGATTGAGGAGATTAAAACCGAATCGAAGAAGTCTTTAAAGGCCATTCCAGATATCGAATTCAACAACTGTTTCGAAGACTGGAAAAAACGTTGGCATAAATGCATTGTATCCAAGGGGGATTACTTTGAAGGGGACGAAATAAATTTGGAAAAATAAATAACCCGTTTGCGTTTTATTTCGAAAGTCTTACTATTTTTTGATCACGGTAGTATATATATATATATATATATATATATATATATATATATATATATATATATATATACATACATTTTTTTAGGAGTTCACAATAATATTCTTGATTTATTTTTTCGCCTTGAAACAAAAGAATTCCGTGACGTTCCCAAAACACTGGTGCCGTAACTTTAAAACTGGAGTTGCATGTCTTAAACTTTATTAAACTAGGAGAATCTCTATGTTTCCACTGCAAAAATTGTTTTGTTGTTTACTTTCAGAACAGTAAAAATAAATCGATATTTCTTCTCCGGTAACGATTTTATTCCAAAAGCTCGTATTCAAATTTATTATATAGCTTCAGAAACTACTGCGCGCGAGCCTTGCAATTTTCTTTGTTAAAATCGGTCAACTTTCTGGGAACCTAACTCCCACAATTTTTTTTTTGTATGATAAACTTCCCGATACTATCTCAAATCATACACTCTTAGAAACTTCAGGAAAATAAATTTGAATCTGTTGCATCGTTATTCGCCGATCTAATCGAATAAATTCGTCGATTATTGCGATCAGTTCAGCAGCCTTTACGTTTAGCCTGACCATTCCTCTTCATGATATGTCCTACCCTCATGAAATAGCTTGTATTACTCTGTGACATTCCTCTGATTCAAAACATCATCGTAAGTTTCGCATATTCTGCGAAAAATGTCCACAGGATGCTCGCCATTCACTTAAAAATAACGAATGACTACGCGCAAGACGTAAACTAAAGACTCGAGCATTACATAATTCTATATTACTGTTAGAAAAAGTGGGAGTTGCCATGGAAATGGCTCGCTTACAAAAGTATACACCATTAGTCTTTACTTTCCGAATGACCCTCATATTTAATGGCATGTCCCCATTAGGCACATAAAAAATTAATAAATAAGGCAGTAATAATTTTATATTTATTAATGTAATGGAGTGTAATATTTTGTTTGTAGTGTGTTACACACTATTAACAGGAGGGTTTGGTACCCGATTGAGGCACAAGAGAACAGCTAATCAATGTGACACAAACGATAGAAAATTTTTACGAATATAATGCTCCTACCGTGTTCTGTTTCCTTGATTGTACAAGGCCTTCGACACAGTACAGTGGGATCACTTATGAAGAATTCTTCAAGAAATGGGAACACCAGACCACCTAGTCTTCTTAATCCACAAATTATACAGCAATATCATCGCTTATGTATGAGTTAAAAAAAATCTGTCTAAACCATTCCAAGTCGGAAAGGGGGTGAGGCAAGGTTATATCCTGTCTCCACTACTCTTCAATATCTGTGGTGAATGGATTATTCGCAAAGCAACGGAAGAGTAGAATCGAAGAGTCTCAGTAGAAGGCAAAAAGTTCTCGAACTTAATATACGGTGATGATACTACATTAATGGCTAGCTCTGAAGAAGAAATGGTTGCACTGCAGCATCGCATCGAAAAGGTTAGAGCAAATGTTATAGTAGAAAATTTTGCCTCCTCTTAACAAAATCAACGATATGCCACGGAAGACAGATATTATATACTTAGGCGCCAGAATTTCTACCAAGGGGGTGCGAATACAGGTGAAAAAGTTGATAGGAAAGTATTTGATGGAATTCTTCATATTCAACTTCAGTTTTTAATAACCTTATCCAAAAATTCAAAAGTCTATCAAAGTTAAACGTCACTGTTTGAAGTTAAAGTTTTATTTACAACATTTTTCAAGTAAATATGTGATTAAAGATGTTTTTTAAGGACTAAATTTTATCATTCAAAATCGTAGATATAGAAATAGTTGAAAATTTTTGATTTACTATTTAATACAGCATAAGTAATATAAAAGGTAATGCGGCATGAGTAATATAAAAAAAAACAAAAAGGATGGTGCACTTTGTTAGAAAAGAAATGAATACAGGTGAAAAACTTGATAGGAAAGTACTTGATGGAATTCTTCATATTCAACTTCAGTTTTTAATTACCTTATCCAAAAATTCAAAAGTCTATCAAAGTTAAACGTCACTGTTTGAGGTTAAAGTTTTATTTACAAGATTTTTCAAGTAAATTTGTGATTGAAGATCTTTTTTAAGGACTAAATTAATTTGATTTCAACATACGTAATACCTAATGCCATTTTTCTTGTACCGTGAAATAAAGACATATTGTCATTACTAAGATGTCAACATCTTCTAAAATAAGAGCATTTTTTCTAAGCAGTGTTGTGTTATTTGGTATGATAGATCTCTCGTTAATTAAAAAACAGTGTGTCTACTTTTTGGGAACTTATTTTTTCTTAAACTACAAAACTATATTGTGTAACTTCGAGAAAGATTAATATAATATTATTAATGAATTATGAACGTATATGTATAGACCTCTATTTTCTATATGAATGATTCTTAGAGGTTCTATACCTTTTTGTGTTCTATTATCCGTATTGCTTTTTGATAACGTAATTAACGCTTGCTTTTATTTACAATGAATTAATATTTAGATCAAAGAGTCAATACAGTAATTTCCTAATTATATTTACATACAATACTTAGTTATGACCAAGCTGACTTGTCAATTACAACTCTGTTGGGAATGTGGAATCTTTGGCACAATGACACTACTCAATATATATCACCACTACACCAAATACTTTATTTTTGCACTCGACGCGCGTTTTGCTAACGATATTAGCTTCATTAGGAGAAATGATTGACTCATATATACTGAGTATTGTCAATTACAGTTTAAAGGGAAAATAACTATATTTAATTTATGGTATAGGTATACAACAATAGAAATAAGTTCTTTATAAGAGGAATATTAATAATAGGTAACTAAATCTTGAAAATTTTAATAGTAACCATAATTACCATCAAAATGGACTTCGATTAAGTGTACTGTCCATTTAACGAACTTATTTTGAGAATATTTTACCCTCTGGCACACATCGTCTGACAAAATCATATTACAAAAATTTCTTTGGAATCACATTAAAATTTTTCTTATTTTAATAGCATATTTGATTCAATAAAATGGATTTATATCAGTTATTTCAATAATCCCATTCCCCAGTGGTTTTGTGATCTCAAAACGACACTTAATATTTAAACTTTGAAACTCAGCTTATAAAAAAATAAAATATACTGTCTAAAATATGAAAATAATAAATATGTTGTTATAGGTTCTGTATTCCTTACAATATATTCACAGAAACTTTTGAAAGATTGGCATGAAAAAGGAGTATGTAATGTAATTTACAGAGAAAAATAGGAAAAAAAAAGTCACTTTTAGAGTATTAATTGTACTTGCAATTAAACAGTGTTAAATTTATCAGGTTTATTATTAGAAAAGGTGTGTCAAACAATTAATACAGATGAAGTTATTGAAAACTAGAAGCCTCTTGAAAATACACCTTTTAGAAAAAAATATGTTTTATTTATAATTTACACAAATATAAGTAGTTTTAAATAACTGAATACTATTTTACACAAAAATAAATCTTTCTAAAAACCAGAATTTGGAGTATTATTTATTAATCATAAAAAAATTACACACACAAAAAAAGTTTTTCACTACCGAACAGACCGCTATACCTATATGTATTTTTGGGCCCTGAAACTGAATCCGAGGTCAGAATTGAGCAATCACATCAGGATTTTTAAATAACCAGCCGAACTAAGTTTAGAAATAAATTTCAAGCTTTAATAACCAAATCACTCTACCAATACGAACGTTTTATTAAATCAATCAAGGTTCCCTGGAAGGCCGTCTCTTGAGCAAATACGCCTAAAAAAAATGTACATTAGTAATGATAATATTGTTTCATGCATTTAAGATAGTGAAAAGTTGTCTTGTGAAAGCAAGCAATAGAGGTTTATTAAAATAATCAACAACTCCAACAACTTTAATCGCATACCATGATTTCTATGAAATCATTGTTTCAACTAAAAACAGAGGAACTGCAAAAAAAAAATCATTAATGCAGCAACTTAAGCTTTGATGAATAATACTATTGATGATTACATGTGATGCAAATAAAGCATAATTAAATTTAGTTATAATTTAGAATAATAGTCTTAGCGCGCCCTGATTGAGTTAGAAATTTCTTATTTGCAAATTTTAGAGCATAAAAAGTGTGACTCGAACAAATAATTTGCGAAAATAATTATATGGAAAACGAGGACATGGATGTACATACTCTATATTGCCTAAATCCTACAGTAAGTTAGCAATCACCGCAGGCTTAATAATTAACCCCTCAATTTTTTCAAAAAAAACGGTGCTCAATTTTTCGACATATGTAATGAAATCGTCCTGAGGCATGTATAAGCTTCCAAATGCATTGTCATTTGTGGACTCGTATGCTTTAAAGTAACAATAATACTGGGATTGCTTGACATTTCCAGGCTTATTAGCATTGGCATACTGAAGGCAAATCTCGCATTCGTGATCTTGCAAACATTTTTTGATGTAATAGCCGCAAGTGTAAACTAAAGAATTTTTTTCTAAAAGATCCAGTTGTTGATAATCCCTAACGTTAATCCTATTTATAGGTAATGACGGGTTTCCTTCTTCAAAAACGCCGTTTCTTTCCCCGATATCGCAAAAACTAGATATAAGGTTGTCCATATCTGGCGCTGTTAATTTGATCATTAAAATTAAGACTGAAAGACTTCCTAAATGAATAGTAAATTTTTATTGACGTTGGATTTCTAGCATTTCCACTCAGTTTCCTGATTTCGCTAAAATAATTTTCAAGTGAATTTCAGGATAATTTTCTCTTACATAAGCCCATAACTGTTCTAAACTATTGATATTATGAATCCAAGCTTTAAATACAGAGACATTATTCGTTATATCTTTATTTGTAAATTTATTTTTTATTGTTATTTTAGATAAATAGCCTTTCGCTGCCAATAAAAATGCCCTCTGATTATGACTATTACAAAATGGTTGATTGAATTGTTTTATGCCAGTTAGTGAATTGAAAATATCAAACAAGTTGTCCATGAATTCTATGAATGTTGCAGTAACTTCATATTCTTGATATTGTTCAGGAATATTTTTTACAGCAACATGTGTCCTTAGCCCTGATGCCATCGTATGGCTTAAAAACTGCACTGCCAAGTAAACATTCATTTTCTGAAAGTTAGTTGGGTATATGTGGGCATGAGTGAGTCTCGGGACTAATCTGTAAGGCCTTCTTTGATCATAATTGAAAACCTCTTCAATGCATTTAAATGAAATCATATATATGCATTGAAAAACACGTGACTTTCAATAACTCTATTCCGACATGCCTTCACCAGATGAAGAAAGTCAAAGAAATAAAAAATTTGGTTCCCATTCACCAAAAAATATGGACATTCAGAAGTGACTCGAAGTCGCGATGCCATCTGCCGATAATCGGTACCCATGTCCGTAATCATTGCAAGAACAGTTAAACCAATGGTTTGTAAGTTCAAAATAGAGTCCAATAAAATATTTTTTGCTCTTTCACTATCAAAAGATTTATTCAACAGAAAATAAGCTATTGGTTGTTTCCAATGCTCAAGTGCTCCTCTAATCATTATTACTGCTACATTACAAGCAGGAGAGCACGCCACAGTGTCTCGACTAGTACAAGCTAGCGGGACAATATTATTTCTTCACTTATTTCAATTGTTTATGTATATTCCAGGTATCTTAAGCTATTTTAAGAAAAAAAAGTTGAAAAATGTGTACTGTATGTGTATTAATCGAAATATGTAGCTGCAAGACGGAAGTGGTTTACTAATGTGTCTCATTTGTTCACTATTGTCGCTAATTGTTCTTTAATTAGCTACATACGTCTACCTACTCATTATGTGTGAAAAGCACAATCATGTTTGTTTACAAAGAAATTGCTAGGCAAAAAATAAAAATCATAAAGATAGTACCCACATTTATTAATTTACAAAATATTATTTCTTTTAAAATAAATTAGTACAATAACAGTGTCTATATATCAATTATTTACAATAACAAGGTGTATAAGTAAAAAAAATATAATATTAAATAACTTATATACTAAGGCATGAATTATAAGCAACTACAACACACAATAAAATAAGAATAATAATTACAATAAAAAAATACTTAAACCTACTAATCACCATCAGATGAGTCGTCATCACCGCTCTCCCATTCGGTAGAAAATTCAGAGAGTATATAATCCTCCTCATTTAATTCGTGATGATGACTTACTGATGGTGTTTCGGATGGCAATGAAGGTGGGATAATCAACTGCAGAACTTCCGATGGCAAAGAAGTAAATTTTCTTCGCGGTAATTCTCTATACGAGTTGATAACAGGATCAGACGTAAATAAAAGCAATCTCAAAAGATCTGTATTTGTGGCAATACGTAACCGCTTCCTGGTGTGCCATTCACAGAATCTACGACAGTCTTTATTTCTTGCCTCCTGGGCTTCTTCGGAGAGTTGTCCAATGGGAAGAAGAAAAGACTATAACTTCCGCGCTGTGTATAAGAATTTTATGCACAGTAACGGGCATGGAATACCACGAATACAGATCAAGGTATAATTTTCTAGTATCAACACAAAACTTTTCGAATTCTATATAATTTATGTCATATCCCGATGACAAAGTTCTTAAAATTACATGAAATCTACGAATAAGGTTTACGTCTAATCCTGTAATTTCGCTGCTCAATTCAGCTTTGGAAAAAAATCTACGTGCTGTGTTTCCATCGTTTGTGTTACCATACCTAGGTTTTGGTTTATCTACAATGAGACCCATACGATCTTTAAACACTTTTTGTATCTCTTGTGAGCGTTGCTTTACAATAGCTTTGCCGTTATCTCCCCTGACTTGCCACTTTTTTATTTCTAAACGATAGCTGATGTGAAGCAAACATTCAAACGTGCGGATCCATGCATGTAAAGTAGATAAACCAAATGCAAGGCGTTGTTCGTTGCTGGGATATTTCTTTGACTCCTCGTTCATAGTAGACGGGGGGTGGCACCGCAAATATAACACTTTTGTGTTGAACTTGTGTCTGTTAAGGCATTGCACACTTTGCCATCAGTCATTGTCAACAACAAATCGTGTTTAACAGAGATTTGAGATCCAGCAACGTTACATAATGTTGGAAGAAGCTGACTTACTTCATCTAAAATTTTAGAAGTTTCTTCTTTCGTAAACTCTTTTGTCTCCTTGGCAAAAATAAACTTAATAGGACGGCAATATAAAGTAGAGGAAGGTCTTGGATTTTGCCAGATCACAGTTTCGCCATCAAGCAGTCTCAAAGGGACAAATGAGTATACGAACAAAAATTCGTCTGTAGCGTTAGTGTTCTCAAATTTCTGCTTATACGTGCTATGCCCCGAACTCCCATCACAGCCCCATTTGCTTACCAACGTATAATATGAACGAGGTAACACACTTCTAATGACTTCCGTCTGAGCTTTAACTAATCGTTCAGCCGTTTTATCCAAAATCGCGTGAAGTTTAATTTCAGCTCGAGATTCAGTCACAGAAATATATATTCGTCAGAAGGACAACAAGAAGCTTTGGACTTACCTAAACTATAAAACGATGGATACACTTGATGTCCCGCTTTTATTGACCATTTTCTTGTTTGTTTATATGAGTAAGAAGTCGATTTCGAGTCCACATAATAAGCTAAAGCTTCGTCTGGTGTTAACTGCCGACTTTGTTCAGAACACTTATTCGTTTCTCTAGTTTCACTGACCGCGACGTTATGGATCTGTTTAGCAACACTTCGATGCCCTTCTTTTCGAGTAGCTAACTCAGCTGCTGTAATAAGCTCACTTGCACTTCGCGATTCCAAAAGATCTTCTACTCTCCGTCTCTTCGTTTTCGTTGATGAGTCTTCAAATGATTTTCTGGGTCGCCCTACGGAAAGAGCCGCTGATGATGTTGAAGTGCACGGCTGGTTAACACACATCTTTATTTCGATTCCGGATCCCTCTAACCAATCTTTATGTTTGATTAGAAACATTTCTTTGTTACACTTTAAAGAAGTCCACTTTTGATTGAATTTTGCTGAAAGGCTTGATATTTTCATTTTGAGTCGTTTTAGAAAATCGTCAGAAACATCAGACATATTGAATTTTTCACTTATATAATAAAAAATGCCACTGTTTCGTTCAGTTTTGTCATGTTTTAGCCATTCTTCAAAAAACTCCATTTTCGTCATAGTCACGACTCGTTCTGAAAAAAATAAAATAATTTTACTTTCGGGCCTTTTCGGGGTCTATAATATATATGAATCTGTGCCTGAATGTTGTAGGTATTACATATAGAAAAATCTAGGTGGATATATGTGGATAAAAAAAGTTGCTACTTTTAAAGTTTACAATTAATGTAAAAATTTGCTGGATTTATCTATACATTTACAAATTGATATTACACCAAAAGTATACATATTTTTTTATAAAAAATATAAGTCATAATAGAGTTCAACAGAATATTCCATCACAAGAAACTCGTTTCACTTTGCTACCAATTTTAAAATATGTTATCACAAGTGTGCATAAAATGCAACTGATTTGCAAATGAAAATGACCTCTCTTATAAGGGTTACTTTGACCCCCTGATAAGATACCTTTAGGAGGTGATAAACAAATTAATTCTTGGAATTCATTAAATGGGGGGGGGGGGTTGTTTACAAGTCGTTATCAGTGGTTCCTGGAAATTACGTCATGAATATTATCCCGCTAGCATGTTCTTGCCGAATCACTGTGGCACGCTTTAAAGCCAATACTTCAAAACCTATTACTTCATCCCTATTTATCATATAAAATAAATTGCTCTTTATAGAAGCAGAATCTATGCATATATTATAATATTTTGCCAAACTAGAGAAAGACTGAATTTTAATTTTCAAATACTCAAAAATAAAATTATGCAAGCCAGGTGTGATCTGTAAATTTTTGACAGACTGTTGCAAACAGCGTGGAGTTGGTAGAACAAAAGTTTGCCTCAACATATTGTAAGCTTTAGGGCCACTGAAGAATATACCCAAGCAAAATTTCTTGAAATCGTGTAAGTATCTCATACCTTGTTTCTTATGGGAATATAATCGAACTTGATGTTTAATAAAATTTGCTATTTTGTCAAGCAGCATCTTATCAGTGAAAGAATAATATTCCTCTAGATTGTTGATTACTTTTCCTCTTGAAGCCTTTCTTAGTTTTTCTTGTAAAATTCTGTTTTTCCTTTCTAAAATATTAACCCTTTTCTTTTGTAAAATATTAGCTTTTTTCAAAGCACTTATCTTAGCTCGGTATTGCCTTTTGTTGGAGACCCTTTAGTCAAAGCTTTTCCGGTCTGACACATTTTGTCTTTTAAGTTTTTGGGATGCTTATCTGAATCTATAACACATAAAAATGATTGTTTAAAATTAGTTTTTGGCCTTCATTGAATAATGCTTTCCAACTTACCAACTTGTCTTTGCAAAGAAGCACTGCATAAATCTCTGCTAGATATGCCTGAAGTTGTTGGAGACGAGACGGTTCGATTATTGCGCCATGGAATTCAAGTGGCGCTTTAATACAAATTACTTCAAATCGATCTACAATAATAACGAAAAAATTGAAATGTATCCATAATGATTCTAGAGTCTTTTTAGTGTTCCGTATGGAATACTTATAAGATGACTTCGGTGTCTGTTCGTCTGTCACACCCGATTTTCGCCGAAACTATTTGTCATAGAAAGTTGATATTTGGTAATATAGGAATTGATGGCCTCATCAGAGGCATATAGTTTTGAGAGTTAAATTTTGACTTAAGGGGTTAGTTTTAAGGGGTGAAATTGGAAGTGAAAAAAAATTTTTTTTACTAGGTCATCGAGTGTGGTGTCAAATGAAAGTTTGTGAAAACACGAGTAAAAAATATATATAATGTAATACTTGCGCGCACTTTTCTTTATATTATTTTTAAAAAATCGCGAAAAATCGCTGTCCACCCGCCTTATCTCGAAAAGTACTTATCAAAAAATTTGGAATATTCCCCACGGGGTATAGATTGAACGAAAATTATCACTAGTGGATTACCTTTAATCACTGGTTTACAGCCAAAAAATACCAAGAACGCCACATGCCTAGATAAGTTAATTGGGACCTCCTGAACACGAAAAACGCTATAATTTTTTTTTTTTTAAGTACCGTTTTTTAGATAACGGTACTTTTGTGTTTTTCGGTGTATGGTCCCACTCAAAACCCTTATGGAGCCCAACCGAAAAGTCCGATCGAGATAAATGTCATACCGTTGGAAAGGCAACTAAATGCCTTTTCCGGCGGTATACTATAAATTTCTATGTGACAAGAAGTGGCTGAGTTATAACACCTCAAAGTTCAAAATTTGCCTATTTTTTACGTTTTTTTCAAAATTTTTCATTTTTTATTTGGTTTTTTTTCTACGTTATTGTAAAGATCTGGAATGTTTCATTTTTTTACCAAGTAGTTTATTTAATAACCAACATTTTAAACGTAATTTGAAAAAAAAAGGATGAAAAATAAAGTTTTTATTAAGGATTTTGTGGAACGACAATATTTTCATTTTCATTGCTCACACGCTATATTCGGCGTAAATTAAAAAAATTTAAATTAAAATGACGAGTGACTTGAATTTTTCCGTTTTTTTTCGGATGTATCTTCGCGAATGGGGAACCACCAATAGTCTGCCATCATTTGTTCATCCCACCAGCCCTTGTAACGTCTCTCGATTTCTTGCATTTCCTGGTGAAATCTTTCACCCTGCTCATCACTTTCGGATCCCAAGTTCATGGGGAAAATATCCAAATGACTGAATAAAAAGTGTAGTTTAGGTGTCATATTTGAACCTAAAAGTTAAAAAGAATAAATTTCAAATAATTTTCAAATGATAACGGCCTTTTTGATATACATGCTTTCACTCAACGCTTACCAATGGCATTGAATTTTTGCAGTAATGTATCGATCTTCTCAGCGTAATCAGGACTTCTGTAGTTTCCCAAAAAGTTGTAAACGATGTCCTGGAATGCTTCCCATGCCTCCAAATGAGCTGGACCTAAACACTCATTAAATGCTTGGTCACCGTACAGAGCCCGAATTTGAGGTCCAGCTTCAATTTTGCTCGCTGTGGCTCTCGGAAATTTTTGTTTAAGGTAATTTATGGCAAGACTGTCTTTTGGCAACGTTTTCACAATATTTTTAAATAACCCAAGCTTAATATGTAGTGGAGGAAGTATTATCTTCTCCTGAGGAATGAGTGGGTCATTTTTAATATTGTACTCTCCGTGCGTACGCCCACTTCGTTCGGGCCAAACTTTTCGGATGTAGTGATTCTGACGGTCACGGCTGTCCCATAGACATAGAAAACAGAGAAACTTCGTATTGCCCCCTTGCAATCCAGATAGTATGGCAACTAATTTAAAATCAGAGCAAACTTTCCATTGATGTTGGTCATATTGTATGAGAGCGAGAAGTTCTTTCATTGCTTCATATGTTTCCTTTATGTATTTTCCATATCCGATTGGAATTGATGGTTTCGTATTCCCTTTATGAAGCAAGACTGCCTTCAAACTATCCTTGCCTCCATCCAGAAAAAGACGCCATTCCACTGGGTCATAACTTTGTTGGAGAGCATTGAAAAGACCACGTATGTTGGCACAAAAACAAAAGTTTCCCGTTTTTGCGAAAAAAAAAAAACTGCAAGTTGTTTGCTACGATCACGGTAATATGTAACACGTGTCTCAGGAGCACAATATCCCCACTGTTGCAATCGCGATGCAAGTAATTCAGATTTCGATTTCGGCAAATACAAATCTCGGCACAAATCATTAAGCTCGGCCTGAGTAAGTAAATGGGGTTTCTTATTTGATTGCATTTCTGATTCACTGCACTCATCTGATGAATCACTTATTGTTGTTCTTTTTCGTATTTTTGTGGGCTCTGCTACAATCAGCTGCGGTTTGGGGCACGATACTGAGTGCGGCACTGGCAGCGTCACCGAGCTAACAACTGGATAAACTGGTTCAATTCTACGTCCGACAGCCTTTTCCGTTTTTTTTTAAACAGAAATAACAATCTGTTGTATGACTGATCGGGTTTCTCCATTGCATTGGCTTTCCAAATGTGAAGAAACACTCTTGACCCTTACCAATTTTATTTAATATTGTTCGGCAGTTGTTACATGCATTATTCGGTGTCCACGGTTTGTCCAGAGACGCAGGTCGAAAGCCGAAATACTTCTTATACGCTTCAGATAAATTTTTCGTATTCATTTTTCGCATCAAATGCTGTGATTTCTTTTTCACAAGAACTCCACAAACATAACAAAATTCGTTGGGATCGATTGAACACATTTTATTTTTTGCACGTACAAAGCCAAACTGTTTACTGTGATCAGATTCAAATTCTGATGGACGCCGAATATAGCGTGTGTCAGGGCTACCAACGTATACAGTGATTCAAATTCTGATGGACGCCGAATATAGCGTGTGTCAGGGCTACCAACGTATACAGTGATTCAAATTCTGATGGACGCCGAATATAGCGTGTGAGCAATGAAAATGAAAATATTGTCGTTCCACAAAATCCTTAATAAAAACTTTATTTTTCATCCTTTTTTTTTTCAAATTACGTTTTAAAATGTTGGTTATTAAATAAACTACTTGGTAAAAAAATAAAACATTCCAGATCTTTACAATAACGTAGAAAAAAAACCAAATAAAAATGAAAAATTTTGAAAAAAAAACGTAAAAAATAGGCAAATTTTGAACTTTGAGGTGTTATAACTCAGCCACTTCTTGTCACATAGAAATTTATAGTATACCGCCGGAAAAGGCATTTAGTTGCCTTTCCAACGGTATGACATTTATCTCGATCGGACTTTTCGGTTGGGCTCCATAAGGGTTTGAGTGGGACCATACACCGAAAAACACAAAAGTACCGTTATCTAAAAAACGGTACTTAAAAAAAAAAATTATAGCGTTTTTCGTGTTCAGGAGGCCCCAATTAACTTATCTAGGCATGTGGCGTTCTTGGTATTTTTCCAAATTAAAAATTTGTAAACCTGTGAAAATTTATCTGGTATATAAAAAAAACAAAAATTTCAATTTCATTTGGGGGTGTGTTTTGTGAAGTCACTGATTATTTTATACCTCCGTAACAAAATTTTTTATTTTAAAAGCAGTCAACGTAACGGAACATTAATTTGCGCAAGTTTTGCACTTGACTGTTTTTTTTTCTTTCAAAGATTACGGTAAAAAAGCGTCCAGTTGTAATAATTGATGTGCAATACCTGAATTATTTTGCATTCCATTCATCGCTCCACGGCCTGTTTCAATAGGTAACTCATTTGCAGGAACTCTAATATCAATGTCAGTTAATAATTGATCTACATGGTTTTCTAAAATATCCAACTCTGATCCTATATTAACATTTGGATACGCATGGTCGAATAAACGATTTTTCAAATCATTTTTAAACATTTTCTGAGAAAAATGTGTGAGGCGCATATTTTATATTTTTTGCAAAAATTTTCAATTGGACAATTAATGACGCGTTTAGTTGCTGCAAGCCAAATCTTTGCCCTATAACCAAAATAAACCAATTTATCCGCGTACAATTTCTTACGCAATTGATATTCTTTAATTAAATCACTTACCTTTCAACATCTTTGGAGAAGAAGAAGAAACTAACGCCCCGCGTACAGTTTGAATTATTTTTGCAATTCTCAACGGCACAACAATAACCTTTTCCCATGATTATATAAATTGTTTCTCAACCTTTTCGATTCTCTTCACTTACAAACGTTTTTAATTCTCTTTTTCTACAAACTCTCTCTTCCTTCTGTCTTTATATTCATATAAAACTGCAGTCACATCAAGAAACGATTGACAATATATTTCCAAAGACACATTCCGAGATCGGATGTAAACACTGAGCGGCCATTTTGAAAAAGGACCGGTCGACATACGCGCCGTCAAAATCTCGTCACAAAATTGGAGCTCAGTTTCGCTACTGTAGTATGTTTACTGTGATCTAGGCCTGTTAAGCGGTTCGCGAAAAAAATATGGACCAATAATTCGAAAATTTAATATTCCACATCATACATTAAACGCCCAAAAGTTTTGGTTTTGAACTTTCCGGGCCCAAAATGGATTAACTGTTGAATAATAATGCATGTTATGGCTGTTAACTGCGCCATTACTGCGAAAAGTAGCTTCATCAGAAAACATTATTTTGGATAAAAAATTTGAATCGACGTCTATTGCTCCATTCATGGTGGTACAAAATTTTACTGGTCGTTCAAAATCACGGTCTTGAAGTTCTTGGTGTAGTTCCATATGAAAGGGATGATACTCGTATTTTCTCGTGATGCGATTAGCCGTAGATTGGGATGTGTCAGATAAGTCAGCTAGTTGACGGCTGCTGACATGGGATTATCTTCAACATGAAGTAAAATCTCCATTTCTTTTTCCTCATTGGTAGCATTCTGGTTTACTTCTTTCCGTTTCGTATACTCAACGCTACCACTACCATCAAACAGTTCCATTAAGCACTGAAAAGATTTTCTAGATGGTACACATCTGTTAGGGTACGTCGCTCCGTAAAGCCTTATCTCCAAAAGATAATTTTTTTCCGCCTCGCCCAGTATATAAACCATATCAGTTAATTCATTTTTAGGGAAATCCATAACTATTATCTTTATACGTCACTTACTACGACAAAGTTGGAGGGTTTTGTAAAATCTATCAGAAAAAAAATAATAAGATACAGGGTGTGCTGTTTAAAAAATTTGAGATTTTTTAATTTAAAATAATCGAAATGCATAAATTTATTTTGAACATCCTGTAGCATCTGACTCAAATTTCTTTACATATATCTTTTTTTCATCTCTATAAAACGCTCGTACCAATTATGAGTATTCCACCTTCAGAAACAATGGCGCTACTGGTAATTTTTTACAAAACTGAAAACTAGTATTTTTTAAAAAAAAATGAAATATTAGAAAAACTACTCGGTTTAGGGTGTATAACATTATTAATAAAAAGGTTATTATATTTTAAGCAGAATTTAAAAATAAATTAGGAAATAAAATGTTCCATTTAAAAAAACATGTTATATCGGCCACACTTTTTTGAAGTACCGTGTATATTTGTCATTTCCGAAACAAATGAGATAATGAACTTTACTCTATCACTGGCTCACCCTGTATTATTATACATATAAATATTTTATCGTATGTATAAATGTAAAACACAGTCTGAAAGACTGCTAATGTGATTTTAAGAAATAACACGATAAATAAAAAAAGGTATAATTATCCGACCGAATGCACAAAATAAATATTTTTAAGCGTTTTTAAGTTTTGTGTTTTTATAATATTAGATTCATATTTGTTGATACTGAACTAACCTGAAATATACATACAATTTCGGTCATGAAACTTTCCATGTTAGCCTCCGTCAGTATTTTCACCGCTCTCCGTTGCTATAATACAAAACACAACTTATAGTAGTATTAGACGATTTACAGCCAGATGAATGTTATTTTTAGATGAATGAATAATACAGGGAAGTGTATAAACACACTTGACGATATTAGTTCACAAAAAAATAACCTGTCACGGAGATATGTTTTACGTTTTAGACGAGACAAAATGGGAAACTTCTAAGTTCAACGTTTTAAAAATACCTTTTTAAAAATTACCTATTGTAATTCAAAAAAAAAAAAATTCTCCAGTCGCTCTTTTACAGCAGTTGATTATAGTCTTGAAAACACTATGGAACAGTGAAACAGCAAAAGAGAAATTAATTAATTTTTTTCTCGTTTAATGACTTTGGTACTCCTTGGAAAATAATTTTGAGAGCATCCATATATACGAGGCTGGTTTGAAAAGTCCGTGCAAAAATAAAAACTACTTATGTGTTTGGGGTAAACCTTTTTTATTTTTGAAAAGGTCTCCTTTTAGGCTTATACACTTCGTCCAACGATGTTCTAGTTTGTTGATCCCGATTCCGAATAATAGGATTTGTCCAAGTCTGCAAAATATCCATTAGTGTCTGCAATCACCTCCTCGTTTGAATAAAATCTTTGTCCCGCCAGCCATTTCTTCAAATTGGGGAACAAATAGTAGTCCGAGGGAGCCAAGTCTGGAGAATAGGGGGGATGTGAAACGAGTTGGAATCCTATTTCCATTAATTTTGCGACCACAACTGCTGAGGTGTGTGCTGGTGCGTTGTCGTGATGGAAAAGGACTTTCTTGTGGGCCAATCGCGAGCGTTTTTCTTGCAGCTCGGTTTTCAAACGGTCCAATAACGATGAATAATATTCACCTGTAATAGTTTTACCCTTTTCCAGATAGTCGATGAGGATTATCCCTTGCGAATCCCAAAAGACAGTCGCCATAACCTTTCCAGCCGAAGGAACGGTCTTCGCCTTTTTTGGTGCAGATTCCCCCTTGGTAACCCATTGTTTAGAGTGTTGTTTGGTCTCAGGAGTATAGTAGTGTATCCATGTTTCATCCACAGTGACGAAACGACGCTTAAAGTCCTCCGGATTCTTCTGGAACAGCTGCAAACCATCCTTGCAACACTTCACACGATTCCGTTTTTGGCCAAGCGTAAGCAATCGCGGCACCCATCTTGCGGATAGCTTTCTCATGTCCAAATGTTTATGCAAAATATTATGTACCCGTTTAGTCAAGATGCCCACAGCACTAGCAATCCCACGCACCTTAACTCTTCTGTCATCCATCACCATATCATGGATTTGATCAATGATTTCTGGAGTCGTAACCTCCACAGGCCGTCCAGAACGTTCAGCGTCACTTGTGCCCATATGGCCAGTCCGAAAATTTTGAAACCACTTGTAAACTGTTCTAATCGAAGGTGCAGAGTCACCATAATGTTTATCAAGCTTCTCTTTAGTCTCCTGAGGCGTTTTGCCTTTCATAAAGTAATGTTTAATCACCACACGAAATTCTTTTTCGTCCATTTCTTGAAAATCACCCGACTTCCTTGATTCACACGAATGCCAAACACAAAGAAATAGACCAATATGGCTGAAACTTGGTGTGCGTTCATTCAAGAGATGCTACTAACTAAACATGACCTCGATACGCGCCGGTGGTGCCATCTCTCGGACTTTGCACGGACTTTTCAAACCAGCCTCGTATATATATATATATATATATATATATATATATATATATATATATATATATATAGAAAAAAATTAATTAATTTCTCTTTTGCTGTTTCACCGTTTCATCGCGTTTTCGAGACTATAATCAACTGTTGTAAAAAAGCGACGGGAGAGTTTTTTTTGAATTACAATACGTAATTTAAAAAAAAAGTATTTTTAAAACGTTGAACTTGAAGTTTCCCACCTTGTCTCGCCTAAAACGTAAAACATTTATTTTTGTGAACTAATATCGTCAAGTGTATTTATACACGTCCCTGTATTATTCATTCATCTAAAAATAACATTCATCTGGCTGTAAATCGTCTAATACTACTACACTGGACAAAATAAAATTAAGACTGGTGCAGGACGGGACCAATATACGTTGTGGCCGATCAACCCTTCACAGAATTCTCTTCAAAATGGGATTCACGTTCGGAAAAATCAGCAAAAGGCAGGTAGTGATGGAGTCACAAAGATTACGAATCTTGCGACATACTTATTTACAGGAAATTAAAAAGTATCGATCAGAGAATTGACCAATAATTTACCTTGACGAAACATGGTTCGATACCCACGACACTGTACAAAAAGGGTGGGCTGACAGCAGTACAAAATGTCAGACTAATGCACTTTCAAATAAAGGTAAACGAATAGCCATTTTGCATGCTGGATCTGAAAAAGGCTGGGTTTCAAATTGTCTACTATTATCTGCAAAAAACAAAAGATTCTAGTTTGAACTATCACGAAGACACGACCGCAGAACCTTTGGAAAATTCGTTTCAAAATTCCCTTTTGCCAAATGTTCCCACACAGAGTGTTATAGTTATGGACAATGCAAGTTACCATAGTCGCCTACTAAATAAGGTTCCTAATGCAGCCAACACCAAATCAGAAATACAGAAATATATGTTAGAAAATGACATTTATTTTGACTTTAGTGATCTATGGTGTGTTTAATCCAATTGAACATATTTGGCATCGAGTTAAATCAAAAATAAGGGCACAAAATGTTTCTCCTACTTTAAGCGTGCCAGTGGTTGAATTAGTAAAAAAAGTTATTTTTCCAGCTTGTGAAAGCTGGAAGAATTCCATTCAGCAGGTTGTTAAAGTTGAAGATTCATGTATTTATGTAAGTAATATAAAACCACTGATGACAGTGATAGTGAAACCGAATTAGGCTGAAGTTAAAATATATTTTTATTTATACAATATGTCCTCTCTTGTAAACTCCATTCATTCAAACTGTATATTTGTACTTCTTATCCATTTGTTTTTACATGCATCTGTAAATAAACATCTCCAAAAACACTTATAATTTTTTGAATGGTTGTAGCTTCTACTTGATGGAAATTCATTATAAATATATAGTAAAAGACTGTTTTTAGTCAATTTCCACTGGTTGATTTAAAATGCTATGACGCGTTTCGCTGTCGATGCAGCTTCTTCAGATCTACATTTTACACTGTCAAGTTGGGTTTAATATTCACAGTTTTATATAATTTCTTAATTATAATATTACACCTAATTAAATTACATTGATAGTTTTGGAAAATCCACACAGATTTGGAGTTAGGAGAATAAATTCAATAATGGTGAATTGCTTAAATCTACCTGGTCGTTGAGTAAAGTACCTGTAGTCCTTAATAAATTTATTTGCATTGTCTCTAAAAGGTTTAGTTTTAAACCTTTTTGTTGGGTGTGTAAAATTTTGAAATTCTTGTTAAATGTGTGATTTTCTGTTAAAAGATGCTTAGCATATGTTGAATTAGATTTTCTATGGATGAAACTTTTTTCGTGTTCTGTAATTCTTTGTCTAAATGTACGTCCAGTTTGTCCGATGTATGTTTTAGGACATGACCCACATGTTAATTGATAAAGCCCTGATTTATCGTCTTTATTAATTTGTGGTTTGTAGTTTTTAAGATATTTCCCTATAGTATTGTTAGTCTTATAAGCTAGGTTAATATTTTTTTGATTTAAAAATTTCCCCAGTTTTTCCTTTAGTTTGCCGAAATAGGTTAAGCATTTAAAAGTGGTATTTCTGTCCTTAAAACGTGGGTATATTTCTGAGATTGCCTTGTTTCTAAGTTTTTTCCTAACGATACTATTGATTAAAGTAACCGAATATCCGTTGTTAACGGCTACTTGTTTTATGTAGTTTAATTCTTTAGTAAAATTTTCTTCTTATAAGGGGATATTAGTTAGTCTATGTATAAAACTATGATAAGCTGCAAGTTTATGATGGTTAGGATGGTGAGAACTATTGTGGATTGTAGTATCTGTATGACAAGGTTTGTGATATATTGCAAATTCATGTTTTTTCATGGCTTTACTGATTGTTAAGTCTAGGAAATTGATTTTCCCTTCGACTTCTTCTTCCATTGTAAAACTGATATTTCTATGTAAAGAGTTAATATACTGTAAAAAGTGAGTTAATTGTCTGTCCGTACCTGTAAAGCATACAATTATATCGTCTACGTATCGATACCAGTATAGACAATTATTACTATTGTTATTATGGTTGTTAAATATGATTGTTTCAATACTGTCCATGAAAATTTCGGCAAGTAATGGACTTAATGGACTCCCCATAATTAACCCTTCCTTACTATTGTAGAATGTATTGTTAAATGAAAAATAATTTTATCTTAGGCAAGTTCTTAATAAATTAATTATGTCCATTTTTATAACTTCATTTACTTTGTTTTTTGTTAATAATTATTGTTTCGTCTGGGGAAACACTTGGAAATAAGTTTTTGACATCGAAAGAGACTAATTTAGAATTATCTGGTATTGTTATATTCTTAACTTTATTCACGAGTTCGTATGAGTTTTTGATACTATATTTAGGTTCAAATTTTGTATGATATTTGATTAAATCAATTAAAAAGGATGACGTCTTATATGCTGGAGCAGACATGTAGGAAACAACTGGTCTGATTGGGTGGTCAAGTTTGTGTAGTTTTATGAGTGAATAAAGTTGTGGGATTTGAGGATTCATATTTATCAATTTACTCAACGACCAGGTCGATTTAAGCAATTCACTATTATTGAATTTATTCTCCAAATCTGTGTGGATTTTCCAATACTATCAATGTAATTTAATTAGTTGTAATATTATAATTAGGAAATTATATAAAACTGTGAATATTAAACCTAACTTGACAGTGTAAAATGTAGATCTGAAGAAGCTGCATCGACAGCCCAACGCGTCATCGCAATTTAAATAAACCAGTGGAAATTGACTAAAAACAGTCTTTTATTATATACTTATAATTTTATTTATTTGCATTAATGAATAAAATTCTTAAGTCCATCTCTACAACCTATCATAAAAAAAGGTTAGAATTTTTATATTGCCCACTTAAAACGACAAAAATTAGGATTTTATATTTTGGGACAGGCTATACTCAAGTTAAATTTTTAGCTCTTTATATAAAAAAATAAAAACGTTATGAATTTTTTAGTAAAATTAACCATTTTTTTCACTTTTTTTGTTCTTGTAATATTTTTTCAAACTTAATTTTAAGCTAAATAACGTAAAAGTAACCTCCAAAGATGATCTAAAAAAAAAAAATTTCAAAAAATTTTCAAGTGAAAAGATTCAATAGTTCATTTGTAATAACAATTTTTGTCGTTGAGGTGCCAAATACCCCAGTGTATCAAATACGTGATTCTACAGAAGTGTGTCAAATAAGAGTTAAAAAATCGACAAAATAGTATTGCAGACAGTGTCTGAAAACAGGTAGTTGGCCCAGTCGGACGCCAGGTCACATTTAGAGCTATGACTTTATAATGGAATGGAATTTTTCTATTATTATTTTTTTTAATAATTCTTAGAGGTATAGAAAATAAAAATCCGTAAAAAAAATCGAGTTTTTAAAAATTCGAGGTATATATAACCCCTTTAGTTATCCTGAGACCATCATTCTCTAAGCACTAATTCGCAATCACTCAAGAAGGGTTGGTCTCAAGATCACTTCAGTTAATAGTTCATTCGGAAAGCAGTTAAAATATTTGTTTACCATCAGCTTTATTACTGTTTAGTTTTTATTAAAATAAATAATAAACCGGACTGTTTATAATTGAATTATTTGGAGCATGACTTTTTATCAACACTTAATTAAAGACAACCTACCTCAATAATTTATTACTTATATTAGTAAAGTTTTTAATTAACCGGATAAAGCGTGTTACAATAATCCAACTTATAGTCCAAGAGATATTAAGTTTATTCAGCATGATTTTTTACCACTCAAGAGCTTTATTACCTTATAATTTATTCTCTAAACATACATCCCTAAGAATATGTACGCTTAGAGATAAAATTTGATTCTTGATGATCAGTTTGTAAGTCGTATGGTCTTCTAATGCTGAATTTTTTGTTAAACATTGAAATAAATTTATAGAGTTCCTCACATTTTTTTCAGGGGATCCTAGCCTAGACATTTTTTTTTGAGCATTTTTTTCTCGCTTAAAATACTGCCTTAGAAAGCATTAAGCTGTAACGGTTTCAGGGCTTCCCCTACTATTTCTTCGAGCAGCTGTTAAGTAAATATTCACTAGAATGTTTGTGTAAGTCATTCAATATATGAGTTTAACCATTATTTCGGTAGGAACATTATGCTAAGCATCAGTTTTTTCACAATTTTTTTGTATTGAAAACTTTAAACGCGTTTTTTTTTTTTTTTTTTCAAACCATGTTTTCGGAATTGGCGTGCACGATTACTCAAAAACTAATAAACGGATCGACTTTGAAAATATATAATTATCTTCGATATGAAAATTCAGTTATTTAGAAAAAGATTGTTTAAACAATTTTCATACGTTATTTTTATCCATTTTTTTTTGTAAAAAATGCTTTTTTTCAATTCTAAATTTCTTATTTTTTAATTTTTGCGTCTATTCATATAGAAACTCTGAGCATATAGATTACAAATTAACTTGATCTTCTCAAAATGAACGATTTTTGCAATCCTGAGTTTGTACGTACCGGAGGTGCTTAACGAGATGTGCTGTATTCTTTGTTTAAATAAACATTTTTTCATATATTTTTTTTTATTCTTTTAGAGTTGTTCGAAAATGCTAAAAAAGTTTTACGTTTATTGCGTTTTATGTATTGCAAATAAAAAAATATAAAAAAACATGTTTTTTTTTGCGTTGGACCAGGATCCCCCCTTAAATGAGATAGATAAAGAAACAATTCCTTTATCGTCGGTCATAATATTTTCTCCTGATTTTGCTTTGGGATACCATCCACCATCTCCTAACTTTGTACTTTTATTTTGATTATAAGGTATGTGTTAAGTGTAGAAGTTGTTCCGAAATCTCGAACAAAATCGTTAGTAACACAATTTAAACATAACGTCTTTAAATAAGAATGTTGATACATTGTTGATTAATACGATATTTTTTAATAGAGTCTCTAGTCACTTGTAATTCTATATAAATGTCACTTTTGCAAGGTAGAGGATATTTTCCTGTTTGTTGCAAAGCAATTCTTAGTTCAATATTGGGTCCTAGTTTTGTACAATTCACGATTATATATTAACTCTATATATAATTTCAACAAAACGCATCGATAAACTTATAATACCGTACTTTATATATTGATTTTTACGGCAATTTGGCGACTTTGTCGATATTTTCCATAAAAATTTACATATTGAGCTATAAAAAAAACATTCTTAAAAAAGTAGTGTTGAGCCGTAAATAACGGTTTCTGAAGGTCAAAATTATCAATCAGCATCTTCTAAAATATCTTGAAGGATTCAAAATTATTAGCGATCACCAATATGGGTTCCGTAAACAGTAGCTTAGCCAACGACTGTTGGCTAAGCTACTCTCTTATGGTATATCTGAAAAATTCTGTTTGTGGCTCTCATGTTTCCTCAGAAAGCGTTCTTTACGACTGGTGGTCGACGGATTTCTTTCTAACACTATCAACGCCGGTGTGCCCCAAGGCTCCATACTGTCTCCTACTCTCTTTCTCATTTACATTAACGATCTGCTCGAAAAGACCGGGAATCCAATCTACAGCTTTGCAGATGACAGTCCGCTTATCTTTTCATTCACTTTGAACACTCGGACATCGGGTACTCACGCGAATATCCACAGACAGCAGGAGGTCAGGTCGTTCAACTTAACAAAGACCTGGAAGAAATTCTATCTTGGGGTGGCAGTAACCAAGTGGAATTTAACCCTACAAAAACCCAGGCGGCAGTTTTTTCTAAAAAAAGTTAACGTTGCTGAACCCAACATAGTTATGTCAGGGCACTCGATTCCCCTAGCATCGTCACTCAATTTGTTGGGCGTTAATTTGCGAGCAAATATGTCCTGGCATGAACATGTTGCAGGCATAGCAAGGAGCGCTTCTCAAAAGTTGGGAATTTTATGTTGAACATTCCACAACAACTGTTAATTCTTTACAGAGCTCAAATTCGACCAACTATGAAATACTGCTCCCGAACACACATTGCATTTGTTGGATTCTGTTCAGAGAAGAGCTGTTCGTCTGATTGGAGACCCGGAACTGACCGGCGGCCTTGATTCGCTGGAACATCGAAGAACGGTTGGCGACTTGAGTCTGTTCTACAAGTATTTTCGTAAAAAGTGTTCAAAGGATGTAGCCCACTTAATTCCTCCTAGAGCGGTGCATGTTAGAAATACACGTCGCGCTAATACTTCACATCCGTATGAGGTTCAGCTTGTTACTCCGCGTACAACCCTTTTCAAACAGTCTTTTATATGGAGAACATCATCCCTTTGGAATAATTTGCCCAGAGCCGTTTCCCACCTAGTACAATTTATGGCGATTCAAGAACAATGTGAATCGCTGTTTCCGCACACACGCCGCTCCTGGAGCGCTATAGGGCCTT
Source organism: Pachyrhynchus sulphureomaculatus (assembly GCA_019049505.1). NCBI lineage: Eukaryota > Metazoa > Arthropoda > Insecta > Coleoptera > Curculionidae > Pachyrhynchus > Pachyrhynchus sulphureomaculatus. The sequence continues at coordinate 26,861,402 of CM032455.1, read as the reverse complement.
CCCTGTAGCACGTGTGCTAGACACATAAAAAAAAATCTCTTTCAAAAAAAAATCTCTCTTTTTTGAACCGCTAACATACCAACAATTTACGGAAATGTGTGTAATAGACCAGACCCGTTGCTTTCGTCGAGGTCTCCACCTCCATCCATAGATTTGGATCGCACCCAATTCTACATGGTTTTTCGAAATAATACTACGTTGTCATGCAGCCAGTTTACATATCCAAAAGTTTGTCGTCAATTAGATCCATAACTCTTGTGTGCCCAAATTGTAAAAATTGTTATTTTTAATTCCCATTTGTTTTCATACGAGGGTTATATGATAAGTACCTGGCCCCAGTCAGAGATGACGCTACTACTATTTAAAAAATTATATTTTTCGTAAATAGAACCTTTCACCAAAATCCTGGCGAATTTTTAAGTCGCTTCGTGATTTGGTTTATGAGTGGCAGCGATTTAAATAGAACAACTTTGGTGATTTTACAACAGTGGAAAAAATTGAATATCAAGCAGTGATAAAATATTGGCGAACCGGCGCCAAAGAAGGCAGAGGGGACTTTATCGGCAAACAAAGTCCTGGCCACAGTGTTTTGGGATTTGATTACCTTGAAAAGGGCACAACAATATTATTTCGAACCAGAAAGCTTTACAGTCCACAACAACTATTAATTCTTTAGAAAGCTCAAATTCGACCAACTATGGAATACTGCTACCATGTTTGGGGCTCCGCTCCCAAACATACATTGCATTTGTCGGATTCTATTCAGAGAAGAGCTGTTCATCTGATTGGAGACCCGGAACTGACTGGCGGCCTTGACTCGCTGGAACACCGTAGAACGGTTGGCGACTTGAGCCTGTTCTACAGTATTTTCATGGAAAGTGTTCGGAAGATGTGGTTCGTTTAATTCCTCCCAGAGCGGTGCATGTTAGAAATACACGTCGCGCTGATACTTCACATCCGTATGAGGTTGAGCTTATTACTCCTCGTACAACGCTTTACAAGCAGTCTTTTATATGGAGAACATTATCCCTTTGGCGCTCCTGTAGCGCTTTAGGGATCTCCTTGCAGCACGTGTGCATAAAAAAAAAAGAAAAACAATGATTAATAGAGAGTATTATGTCTACTTATTGGATCGTTTCAACCATGTGAAAGAAAAACGTACGCGTTTGAGGAGAAAAAAAATTCTCTTTCATCAAGAACATGCTTGCATACAACCTTATGTCATCACCATGGCAAAATTTCATAAGTTAGGATAAGAATTGCTTTCGCATCCGCCATATTCGCCAGATTTAGCGCCTATTAATTATTTCCTATTTCCGAATATAAAAAAAATTGGCTTGGCGGAAAAAAATTTGGCACAAACGATGAGGGGATTGCTGAAACAAACGCCTATTTTGAAGAATTAGAGGAATCGTATTGTTTAGGTGGGATACAAAAAATAGAAAAATGTACTAAGTGTATGAAGCTAAAAGGAGACTATGTTTGAAAAATAAAATAAATTTTACACTCAAATATGTTTTTTTCTTGTCAAGACCAGGTACTTGTCATTCAACTCTCGTAACATACGGACCTAGTATTTTTCGTAATCTAACATTCTAACACTACAAAAATGTAAAAAACAAACTGGGAGAAAGATGATTTTACTAGTACAATACTTTCCTTACTGATGATAGAAGAAGTTAAAAGCTTTGTAGATTACAATACGAGACTGGTTTGAAAAGTCCGTGCAAAGTCCGAGAGATGGCACCACCGGCGCGTATCGAGGTCATATTTAGTTAGTAGCATCTCTTGAATGAACGCACACCAAGTTTCAGCCATATTGGTCTATTTCTTTGTGTTTGGCATTCGTGTAAATCAAGGAAGTCGAGTGATTTTCAAGAAATGGACGAAAAAGAATTTCGTGTGGTGATTAAACATTACTTTATGAAAGGCAAAACGCCTCAGGAGACTAAAGAGAAGCTTGATAAACATTATGGTTACTCTGCACCTTCGATTAGAACAGTTTATAAGTGGTTTCAAAATTTTCGGACTGGCCATATGGGCACAAGTGACGCTGAACGTTCTGGACGGCCTGTGGAGGTTACGACTCCAGAAATCATTGATCAAATCCATGATATGGTGATGGATGACAGAAGAGTTAAGGTGCGTGAGATTGCTAGTGCTCTGGGCATCTCGACTGAACGGATACATAATATTTTGTATAAACATTTGGACATGAGAAAGCTATCCGCAAGATGGGTGCCGCGATTGTTCACGCTTGACCAAAAACGGAATCGTGTGAAGTGTTGCAAGGATGGTTTGCAGCTGTTCTAGAAGAATCCGGAGGACTTTAAGGTCGTTTCGTCACTGTGGATGAAACATGGATACATTACTATACTCCTGAGACCAAACAACAATCTAAACAATAGGTTACCAAGGGGGAATCTACACCAAAAAAGGCGAAGATCGTTCCTTCGGCCGGAAAGGTTATGGCGACTGTCTTTTGGGATTCGCAAGAGATAATCCTCATCGACTATCTGGAAAAGGGTAAAACTATTACAGGTGAATATTATTCATCGTTATTGGACCGTTTTGAAAACCGAGCTGCAAGAAAAACGCCCGCGATTGGCCCACAAGAAAGTCCTTTTCCATCACGACAACGCACCAGCCCACACCTCAGCAGTTGTGGTCGCAAAATTAATGGAAATAGGATTTCAACTCGTTTCACATCCCCCCTATTCTCCAGACTTGGCTCCCTCGGACTACTATTTGTTCCCCAATTTGAAGAAATGGCTGGCGGGACAAAGATTTTATTCAAACGAGGAGGTGATTGCAGACACTAATGGATATTTTGCAGACTTGGACAAATCCTATTATTCGGAAGGGATCAACAAACTAGAACATCGTTGGACGAAGTGTATAAGCCTAAAAGGAGACTATGTCGAAAAATCAAAAAGGTTTACCCCAAACACATAAGTAGTTTTTTATTTTTGCACGGACTTTTCAAACCAGCCTCGTATACAGAGCGCGTCACCAAAATCAGTACCAATTTCAATTGAAATCTCCCGCAATATTATGCTTCCGCCAGAGGTCGCCGTCGGCGTCCGAGTAGCAAACTGTCTGAAGTAAATAGTGTTAGTTTGAAAATTGTCACCATATCGAAAACAAGTGTGGCTTATAATCAAAGCTACGTTCGTCTACGGCTTTCGCGCCGGCTGGTCAGCACTAGAAATAACTCGGTTTTTGGGATACTCGAAATCAATAATTTATGACGATGTAGCAAGGAAGAAGGCTCAAGAACAGTCGTTACAGTGGGCCAGGAATCTGATTTTTCGTTGAAAATTGTCTAGAGCCCTCAATTATTAACGAAATCAGACATTTTTTTAAAAAATACTCGAAGCCGATTTGCAAATATAACCTCAAAATTTTTTAAAATTGCAAAAAGCAACACGGAACCGGGAGGTGAAGTTTCCAAGTTCACGTGATTTCAGGTTTACGCGTTCAAAACTGGTTCATCAATGTATTTTCCGGGTCATTTGGCGAAGCAAAAAATTCTCTTTCATCGAGAGAATGAACGTATGCTCACTTGTGTCATCACCATAGCAAAAAAGCCAGATTTAACCCCAGCGATTATTTCCTATTTCCGAATATGAAAACATAAATCGGCTGAAAGAAACGCCTGTTTTGAAGGGTTGGAGAAATTGTATTTTTAGATGGGATATAAAAGATAGAAAAACGTTGAACTAAGTGTATCACCTAAATATATTTTTTTCTTGTCAAGGCCAGGTACTTCAATACGACATCATACAACCCTCGTATCTAAAGTAGTTTATGAATTTAATATTAAATTTTGTGGTACATTTCCAACTCTGTTTGTGACTGATTCGCCTCAAACAAACGATAATGTTGCGATTTTTAACACTTGTTTTGCTTTGGCATTTTTCGATTACGTTTTAGGAGGAATTTATATTCCAGTTACGCCACTCAACCATTTGACAGGATAACTTCCTGATATAAAGTAAGTTTTAAAACGATAAAATACGGGCATGTTATGATGTATACTCGTTGATGTAAAAAAGCATTGGGAGTTTTAAATTTTACGGCGGATTTTATTCAAACTCGAGCCCATTGAAACAAGTCAGAAAAAATGTAAACGCAAATTTAATGCAAAATGTAGGCGTATGTATGTAAATCTGTAATGGGCCCCAGTGAGCGTACTTTTATATGATTACATCTTGACTCAAATGTAAATGTCTGTTCTCTATCTTATCTATAAAACACAGGCCAATTATAACTGTTTAAATTATTTATTTGAATATATATATATATATATATATATATATATATATATATATATATATATATATATATATATATACAATAGAACCCCGATTAACCGAGTCGCGATTATCTGAGCTCCGGATTAATCGAGCCAATCTAAGAACCTGATTATCCGAGGTACGCGCGTCTATGCTGCGTATTAACCGAGCTTCTAAAATATGTATGTACATATTTCTATTTAAACTCGTCGGGGCCTTCATGGAATCCCCTTGGCCCGTGTGAGGGGTTCCCCTATGTTTTTGGACTCTTTCAGCATGTAAATTTGCGTGAATGCAGTGTGTTATAGCGTTTACGACGGAGAAGTACGAGTATACTCACATAATTTATTTGGTTGGAGTTCTGGTAGTTAAGTGTAATTAATACGAACTGCTTTGTTTGAATTTTTGTTTGTCGTATTATAATGGAGCAAAACAAGCGTAAAAGAATCGTTGTTCCTATTGAAGAAAAATTAAAAGCTATCAGAAGAATTGAAGCAGGAGAGAGAAAGTTGTTGCTCGAGATTATGGAGTAGGTGAGAAACCGCACAAAAATAGAAGAGTAGTGTATAAATCAAGCCTCCTCGTCCTCAAGAAGAAAATCAATGAAAACATTATTCATGTGGTTTATCCGACAGAGATCAAAAGATGTGCCTCTGTCAGGTCCAATTTTACAACAGAAAGCAATAATGATTAGTAGGCAATTCCCAGAGATAGATCACTTTACCGCCAGTTCTGGATGGCTTGACCGCTGGAAAAAACGGTACGATGTACGACAACTGACTATACGTGGTGAAAAACTTTCTGCTGATGTGTCATCAATTGAGAAGTTTAAGCAGAACTTTAAAAAGCAGATCGAAGATTGTGGATACACATATAATCAAATTTACAACTGTGACGAAGCTGGTCTGAATTATAAAAATGCTTCCATCAAAAACATTGGCATCTCGACAAGAAAAATCAGCTCCTGGGCACAAACGAAGTAAGGAAAGATTAACTATAATGGTATGTTCCAATGCATCTGGCAAGCACAAAATCCCACTGATAGTGATTGGCAAGTCTGCACGTCCAAGAGCTTTAAAAGACATCTCACCCAAAGCTCTACCAGTCCATTACAGAAGTCAGAAGAGCGCATGGATGTATGCGACCTTATTTACTAACTGGTTTGAAGAAGAGTTCGTGCCATATGTGACTAAATTTTTGAACCGAAACCGTCTTCCTATTAAAGCAATTTTGTTAATGGATAATGCCCCCTCTCACCCTGGAGAAGGACTTCATGTGGGCGAAATTGTTGTAAAATTTTTTCCTCCAAATGGTAACCAGCATAATGCAACCAATGGATCAAGGCATCCTCGAAAACATTAAAAAAAATTATAGGCGTTTATATCTTGAACATCTGTTAGAATACACAGAAAAGGAGGATATTATCAATGAGATGAGAAAGGTTACTCTGAAAAATGTTATTTACTGGGTAAGCCAAGCTTGGGATTCTGTGCGTACTACCACTATTCAAAATCTTGGTCAAAAGTTATTGATTTTGAGGACTATAATGACAGTGAAGATGATACTCCATTAAATGAATTAGCTTTGAAATTAAGAAGCCATGGAGAACTGGCCTGTTCAAATTTTGACAGCGAGATAGAAGAAAAAGAAAAGAGTTTATTTGAATTAATGCAAAAATTAAAAGGTTGCGAAAATGTGACAAGAGAAGATGTTGTTGAGTGGATTACAGCAGATGATTTAGAAGAAGAAATGAGTATTGAAGAAATAACGAATGCCTTTCAGGAAACCGAAAAATCAGATGACGATGACGAAGCGGCGGTGGATGAATAGTCTCCCACTAAGATCTCTCATCAAGAAGGTTTTGATTCTTTGGAAAAAGCTTTGAGGTATATCGAACAACAACCAGAGGCAACCCCAGCGGATTTACTTCTTCTTAATAGATGGAGAAACATTGCAGCGAGAAAAAGAAGATGCAATATGAAACAGAAGCGCGTAGATACCTATTTCACTGTTTTATAATGTATGTACCTATTTATATGGTAAAAACGTTAATACATCAGTTTAAAGTGTTGGTGTTTATTTTTTGAATGAATAAAAAAACAAATCCGGATTATCCGAGTTTTCAGTTATCCGAGGAGGGTGCCTTCCCACGTTACCTCCGATAACCGGGGTTCTACTGTATATATATATATATATATATATATATATATATATATATATATATATATATATATATATATATATATATATATTTATATATATATATATATATATATATATATATATATATATATATATATATTATATATATGTATATATATATATATATATATATATATATCTCCTATTTTTTTAACCCCCTCCCGCTTTCTCACTTTATTAGGGATAGGCGTTAATCGCCTTTACCCATTAATAATCGTAGGCAACCCTCCTAATGATAATTTTCACTTATCGATGTGTCTATATTTATCGACATTAACTGTTGATATATAGATAGTTATTCTTCACAAACCGATTACCGGAGTGTGAAGGAGACTTCCAAAAGTATCTTCTCTTCTAAAAAAACCCGGTCAAGTACAAATTGAACTTGGGCAATTAGTATTCCGTACGTTGATTGCTTTTAAAATAAAAAATTTTGTTACGGAGGTATAAAATGATCAATGATTTCACAAATCACACCCCAAACAAAGTTTGTTTCCGATCTTTATTGAAAACTGATGACCTTGAAATGTTTGTTTTTTTATATGCCATATAAATTATTAAAGGTAATGCACTCGTGATAATTTTCGTTCAATCTACACCCTGTGGCGAATGTTCCAGAATTTTCTCAAAATTTTTTGATCAGTACTTTTCGAGATAAGGGGGGATAACGATTTTTCGCGATTTTTTAAAAATAATACAAAGACAAGTGTGCGCAAATATTACATTATATTTAGCTTTGAACTCGTGTTTTTACAAGCTTTCATTTGACACCCCACTCAATGACCTAGTAAAAAAAAAAATATTTTCAAAACTACACGACTCTGATGATGCCGTTAGTTCCTATATTCCATATATATATTGTACCAAATTTCAACTTTCTATATCAAATAGTTTCGGAGAAAATCGGGTGTGATAGACAGATAGACGGACGGACGGAGAGACAGACGATAGACACAGAAGTAATCGTATATAATACTAATAAATTATACCTAAAATTTATAACCGGGAAGTAGAGATAAGTGATGACCGTCGATATATCATTACCTTGCTACATATGAGTAAGTATCAATATATCGATAGTTATCGACAACAATTGGTATATCCACTATTCCCATATTGGATAGTCAGAGATGTCCGATATTGTCTTTAGATAGCGGTAATGGAATACCAGGCATAGTACTCAAAAAATGCGCGGGCGAACAAATACCAGTCAGCTTGTTACTCCGCGTACAACCATTTTCAAGCAGTCCTTTATATGGAGAACCTCATTCCTTTGGAATAATTTGCCCAGGACTGTGTTCAAGACTGACATGTATCGCTTTTTCCCACGCGCGTCGCCCCTGTAGAGCTTTAGAGATTTTCCTGCAAGATGTGTGCTAGCTCATAAAAAATATATCTACAATTATTATGGTTTACAGTTTACTGGTGCGTTCAGTAGAAGGTAGCATAAAGGGGATTGTATGTGCTCTGGCGATGGTTGCTCCCATTTGATCCTTCAGCACTTGCTTCTCGTCATATTAATCAGGGATATTAGGCTTTGGCTGAGTTCAATCTTATGGCGGTCAACAGGGGGCGTTTCCGTAAATGGTGTATATTGCCTTTAAGGGGACTCTAACCGTTTCCGCTTAGCACCCCATCTGGAAATGCCCGACTTTTTTTCCATCTCGATTGTCTAAAAACTGTTTCATAGGTTCTAACAATTTTTTTTTATTTGAATCATTATACGTGGGTAAATCAAATATAAACGGTATTTTTTTTTTATACGTTTATTAAATAACCTTATACACAAATCATTGATTTAACATTTTTCAGTATAGTCTCCTGCGTGATCTGCACACTTTTGCCACCGATTTGGAAGTTTCCGTATTCCCTGGTCATAAAAGGTTTGAGGGCGGGTTGTAAGCCAATTGCGCACGTGTTCCTCGACTTCTTCATTGCTTCCAAATCGCTGTCCTCCCAGTGATTCTTTCATAGGCGCAAACAAAAAATAGTCACAGGGGGATAAGTCAGGGCTATAAGGAGGGTGCTCGAGGGTTTTCCAGCCCATTTTTTCCAGTGTATCCCTTGTCAAAGCCGCAGTGTGAGGCCTGGCGTTGTCCTGGAGGAGAATGACATCTCTGATGGGCATGTCCCGTCTTTTCTTTCGATAGGCGGCTTTTGTCAACCGTAACAACTGGCAGTAGTAAACCGCATTCACCGTACGTTGATCGTGCAGGAAATCGATCAGTAAAATTCCCCTAGAGTCAAAAAAAATCGTTGCAAGGACTTTTCCAGCAGAGAGACGAGTTTTGGCCTTCACTGGGCCTTCATTCTTTCTTCGCCACTCCTTACTTGCCATTTTGGAGTGTAGTGATGTACCCACGTCTCATCACATGTCACTATGCGCTTTAAAAAGGCCTCCCCTTCTTGCTGAAATCGATTCAGAAGCCTTTCAGCGATCTCCGACCTGACCTGTTTTTGGTTTCCAGTCAACAACCTTGGAACCCATCGAGCAGTAATTTTTCTGAAACCGAATCGATCAGTAATTATGGATTGAACACTTCCATAGCTGACACCCACTTATGAGGAAATTTCTTCAACGGTTAATCGGCGATCACCTTCGATAAGGTGTCTAATGTCACGGATGTTGCCATCTGTAAGGCTTGACCTAGGGCGTCGATCATGACTTTCGTTCTCAACCCGTTCTCGTCCGCCCTTAAATTCTCTCGCCCACGTATACACACGATTCTGAGACAGTGTACTGTCCCCAAACTGTGCCTTCAAACGGGTTAAAATTTCTGACGGTTTAACGCCTTCATTGGTTAAAAACTTGATGATAATACGTTGCGCAACAGACGAAGGTACCTCTTGCTCGGTCATGGCTGTACTGACGACAAAGACGAGTTGGCGCGCGCACCCATCCGGTTTCCCCCACTCTTCACAAACCAAACATCTACTCCACACAACATCATCTAGCTAAAAACTGCATTCTAAGAAGAATAGCAAAATTACCGTTTATATTTGATTTACCCACGTATTTTAAGCGTTGTTTTAACTCCGATCCCATTAAAAAATTGCAATTTTCAAGCTCGGGGTAATCTGGGAAACAACTGTAAAAAGGGTGTGAAAATATGTTTTTTGCTCATTATGTTCCTTGTGTACAATTCTACAGCTCCGATTTTCAACTTCTTTTTTTAGCTATTTCGCAATTATTATAAAACAATCTGAGCGTGGTGGATTTTTAAGCTTTTGCTTTGAATTACAACTAAAGTCCCAAAAACGTCTCAATTTTTGTTTTTGTTGTTTTTTTTAAGTTTTTTTCAAAAACTCCCGGTTTTGTGCTCATTTTTTAGTTCTCTGTTCTCGTATAGAGTTCAGAACAGTAAAAAAAGAATCTATTATGTTTTTACAATGACTATACCCAACTACTCCAAGGGATAAGTTTTTATATGACTTGTGTGTACTTGCTACCTGTCCACCTGATGCTATCTAAGCCTGACCTCGTTTATTTGCTACTCTTCTGTTTTCTTTTGTGTGATGCCCAGTTCCAGTGTAGGTTTTTAAAAACCGAAGAGATTCTGTCGTATAAATGAAGACTCCGCACCAAACCCCGAGACAGTCAGTTCAGCATCACCCGGCTTTTTCCGTAATGAGATTCACGATATCGTGAATTATTCACTAATAAACATCTTCAAGTCCAGTCCTGTAACCTAGTAAGAAAAACGACCACGGCCAGCCAACTTCCAAAAATTATTTTACCCACTTCTAGTCGTCAGATCAATTTAAAATTTACACCATTTGATGCAAAATCACATGGAGTTACAAAAAAATTACCCATAAACGGTTAGACTCTCCTTACAGAACAAGATGTATTGGTTTTTGCGTGGTTTAATCTACATCTTCCATAGTCTGCGGGCTTGACTTCAAGTTTTGTATATGTATCAAATTAGAAGTTAGACTGACAGTCAAACAGATCAAAGAAATCGTAGGGAAATGCAAAAAATCGCATAGGATGATTTTTTCACGATTCCTGTAGCGAGGGAAGTAATTTACAATATCCGATATCACAATGGGTAGTGATTTAACAAGATACTATTTCAAAAATTATATTTTAAAAATATGGTTGACAAAATTAAGGGAGGGGCAAATATACGCTCCACTGACCCTCTTAAATAACGCCACTCTATTTAAGTTTACCGAATTTTAGATCCTAGGAGACAAACAACATGGAAATTTGGTCTAAAATAAACTTATAATTTATAACTAGCAGAAAGCGTCACATATTAACCTAATTTCAAGAGAGAGAGAGAGAGAGAACAATTTTATGAAGTTTGGAAGCAGTAAATTATAACAGTAAGTTAAGTGTATTAGAATTTAAGTCGAGCAATAATAGTCTGCTTCAGTTCAAAAGCTTGTGACACTGATGAAAAATTAAAATTCGCAAAATTCCTGCACTGTTGTACTGGTATTTGATTCATAGGACACTGCACCTTTTATTTATTTTTCTTTTAAGGGTCCAAACACATTTCTAATAGCAAAGGGCGGGATCAAAGCTGCTTAGGGGATGTTGTCTCCTCCATTTATACTGCATCTAAAAGGGTGTGGATGTCTCACACGTACTATCTTGTGTGGATTAAAGAGCGTCCTAGGTACCTACGGTGCACACAATTTGCGATACTTCAAAACAGTGGTATGAGCGGATCGAATGCCGATACCCAATTATCTCGCAAGCTTTTTTTTACAAATCATGGCGTCACCGCGCCCCACATTGTCATCAATAACGGCCATACTTGGACGATCAGCGAGTTGCTTTAAAATGAATGACCAAAAAATTTATGTTTAATTATTTATAAAAAATTGTCTGTTAGAAAAATTTAAAAAACCTCTGGACATTTTGTAGAAAGAGTAATTATTAAGATTTAAAAAAAAAAGTTAAAAAATATTAAAAATTGACCGAGTAATATTGCGGACAGTGTCTGAAAACAGGTAGCAGTCCCAATCCGACGCCAGGTCACATTTAATGCTATAACTTTGTAATAGAATGGAATTGTCTTAAAATTTTTTGAATAATCCATTGATATTTTAATCGAGTGTGATACCAAGCAACAAAACTATCATATTAAAGAAATAAGCCTTTTTAAGTACAACAAAAACAGATTCAAAAAAATGAATTAAGTGCAATATTAAGATGTGATGAAATTAATGATTTAAATGAATATGTTCACAACTTTGATGATTGTATCGAAAACGTAATAAAAAAAATTACTTTTAAGAAAAAAAATGTCTAAAAAAAGTTATAACAAATGGTTTAATAATGAGCTCAGAGCATTAAAACGAGAAAAGTTCTTAAATACCAAAGAGCGATCTTAGAAAATACAAATGAGGCATGGAATAGTTATAAAACAATAAGAAATACGTATAAAGTCAAAACTGAAAAAGAAAAAAGTAATTATACTAATAATAAAATAAACAATGCAAATAACCAAAAAAAAAATGTGGAATAAAATTAAAGAACTAGTCTTAAGAAAACCCAAAAGTGTGATAAAAACTGTGATATATAATCAAATAGAATATAAAGACAATTTCCAAATAGCTGAAAATTTTAATACATATTTTGTAAATAGTATAAATGAAATCAGATGCTCCATCGAAGATATACAATACGAAAATGAAATACCTGAGATTGACACTAAATTCAAATTTCGTGCAGTAAATCTACAAGAACTAAAAACTATTTTTAAGAATATTAAGAAAAAACCAGACTATACAAAACTATCAAGTAACATAATTCTAGATAATTGGGGCATAACAGGAAATATTATACTGAATATTATAAATAAGTCACTAGAGACAGGGTTGTTTCCAAATAACTGGAAGGAATCAATGATATTTCCTATCCAAAAAGTAAAACATACATTAAAATGTGAAGAATACAGACCAATTAACACTTTAAAAATATGTGAAAAAGTTATTGAAAAAATAGTAAAAAATCAGTTGGAAGAATACATGAAACAACACAGACTACTATCAAAGTTTCAATCAGGATTTAGAAAGAAATATTCATGTGAAACAGCAATCAATTATGTTATAAACAGATGGAAATGTAAAAAGATAAAAAAATAAAATATTAGCAATTTTCCTTGACTTCAAAAGAGCATTTGAAACTATAGATAGGGATATTCTATTGCAAAAACTTACTAGATACGGTATTCAAGACACAGAGCTAAAATGGTTTCAGTCCTATCTGACAAATCGTAAACAATTTACAAATATCAATAACGAAATATCAAATGCAACAGAAAACGATTTTCGAGTACCACAGGGCTCAATTTTGGGAGCTCTTCTCTTTGTAATATATATAAATGACATGGAAAATGTATTAAAAAAATGTGAAATTGTATTATATGCAGATGATACATTAATTTTCACAGAAGCAGCAACAGAGGAGATATGTCATGAAAATTTAAAAAATGATATGGATAACATTAACAAATGGTTTAAAAATGAATAAGTTAAAATTAAATGAAAGCAAGACAAAATTAATGGAAATTGATATGAACACTGACAGAGCATTCAAAATAAATAATGTAATAATAGAAAAAGTAAGTAATATAAAATACCTGGGTTTCCTCATAGACAGGGATTTGAACTTTAAAGAACATGTCGAATATATATGTAAAAAAATAGGGAAAAAAATCGGGTTTTTCAAACGTTTAAGAAGTAAAGTAACAATATTAACTGCAATAAATATATACAACACCATGATAAAACCTCATTTTGAATATGGATCAACTGTGTTATTCACATGCTGTTCAGACCAACAACAGGCAAGGCTACAAAAACTCCAGAACAAGGCTATGCGCTCTATTTTGAAATGCAATCGTTTCACATCAATAAGATATATGCTAGATGCGCTGAAATGGCTAAATGTAAAGCAAAGACTGCAGCTAAATACAATATGTTTTATCCAGAAAATGAAAATGGGGGAATGCACCGGAATACTTGATTGAATAAATAAGATATGTTGGGGATGTTCAACCGTACAGCCTGAGGAACGCATTAGATTTTAGACCGCAACGTGCAGATACCAGTGCAATGCAAAAATCTCTATTTTCAAAAGGCCTGACCTTATACAATATGATGCCGAACAACATAAAGAGTGAAACAAATATAAATATGTTTAGAAAAGGAACAATAAATTTTGTAAGTATGAAATTGTTTGTTAAATTTATTTTAAATGTAAATTGAAAAGTATTGTGAATACTACTACTAAATAAATAAAAAAAAAATAAATAAATAATTTTTAGAAGTATAAAGGATAAAAATCCGTAAAAACCGTATATAAAACCTTAATATTAATTAAGGCTAACTTAAGCTAATCCGTCGGTAGGGGGCCTTGGGAGGCGACGTCGAGCATGGCGTGGAGGAGGGCGGTAAGCGGGCCTGACTGTGGGGTTCGAGTGGTCATGTAATATCATTTATTTTCTTCTGCATGAGGTAAAACTATGCACGTTTAACAGTATTAATAATATTGTGGTAGCTAAGGAATCTTTTTAAATTAGGAAGTCTGACAGCACTATAAATTTTACCAATTACTAACCGAAGCAATCAACTAGTTTTGATTGCTTCGGTTATTAATGCAAAATGATTGATCGCGTTCTAATGTAAATATGCGAAAGCATATTTACATTAAAATCCTTTCAACATTTACGAGCAAATTTCGCTCTATTCGTCCCGTTTCTCCCATACACCATTACCATACACGTACAAGAAAGTCAAGTCCATAGGCCCTGCATAAATGCAATAAACCTTTGAAAATTTAAATATTTTACACCTTACCTTGCAAACTATTCAGTATACCAGGGGCCCCTCCTTTAATGTTGAGCTCACATTCATTTGAATTTATAAAATAGTTTTCCTGCTCGGGTTCCTTTTGAAGGTGCTTACTTTTGTATGTATGTCGTGTATTAAGGGAAAAAGGATTTTTAGTGATTTAGTTTAAATTTAAAAGTTTCAGCACTTTAACCCGTATTGTATGCAAGATGTGAGAAAAGTAACTAAAAATATAAAGTGTCTCATAAAAAAGTTAATAATAAATATGGTTAAAGATTTACCCAGTATTTCTCTTGTACACAATCAGTTATAAAATAAACACTAATAACACTGGTCAACACAAATCTTGTTTCCTTTATTTTTTTTTCTGTTATTGCTAACAGCTTTACCTTTTAAAATATACAGTTTTATTATTTTGACAAAAAAATGCAAAAAAAATAATACATTATGTTAACAAAATTTCTATTGAACACTAGCAAATGATCTTTTATAAGATTTCCTTGAATGAACGACTTTAGGTAGATCTCATTGCAAACTCCAGCAGTAGTCTGCCATCATATGTGAGTCCCACCGCCCCTGATAACGCTCTTCCATTTTCCGAAGATCCTGATGAAATCTTTCACCCTGCTCCTCACTAAAATTACCCAGATTTCGTGGAAATCGGTCTAAATGCGAGTGCAGGAAGTGGATTTTTATGCTCATGTTGCACCCTAGCTCTTGCAAGTTCGATAACATGCACTCAACAAGTTCGACATGGTCGTCAGATTTCTTTTTACCTAGGAAGCTACTCATAACCAAAAACAAATGAATTCCAAACTTTGGATTCGACTTCAGTCATTGATTTGACAAAATTAGGATCTTTCACGAGTTGCCTAATCTGTGGCCGATCAAAAATACCAACTTTCAATTTTTCTGAACTTAATCCTGGAAACTTGCGTGAAAGAAAATTAAAACATTCGCCACTTTTGTCAAGCGCCTTCACAAACTGTTTCATTATGCCGAGTTTAATATGAAGTGGTGGAAGTATGATGCGGTCTCGGCTAACTAAAGGTACGTTTATAACATTTTTTGTACCAACTTTTAGCTCTTCCCGCACTGGCCAAACTTTTTGTGACCAATGGTGTTGTTTGTCACGACTATCCCAGAGACACATGAAACAAGGGAACTTTGTGTACCCCCCTTGTTGACCTAAAAGAAAGTTAACCATTTTCAGATCAACACAAATGACCCATTTGTGGTCTTGATACTTAATTTTTTCCATATCCTTAGTAACATTTACGTATTCTTCTTTTAAAGTCGTCGAATGTGCAATAGGTATAGGTTCGTACTTGTTACGTTATGAAGCAAAACACACTTAAAACTTCTTTTGCTGCTGTGTATGAAAAGACGCCAATCACTAGGTTGGTACTGTTTTAATCTCATCTGCTGCAAAATACCACCAACATCGTTACAAAAAACTAAATCCTTCTCTTGAGAAAAATACGGTAACAGATTTTTTTCTCGGGTACGATAAAATGTAATGTTGATTTCCGGAGTAAGCAAATTTTGTTCTTTTAAACGAAATGCTAAAATTTCAGAAGCTTCTTTTGGTAAGTTCAGATGTCTTACTAAGTCATTTAGTTCTTTCTGATTAAATGGTTGAGGTTCTGAAAGCCTACATTTGTAGTCTGAATCAGAGTCTTCACTTGATGTATTTCGTTCAGGTTCACAGAGATTTGGATCATCAGAAGATTTAGATGTGCTGGGTTGTACCTCTTGTCATTTTAATTGAGGTCGTTGAGCAGAAGATAAGTTAGGATACAACCACTTAATTCGATTTCCAGGGTTAATTCCGTTTATTTTCACAACGCAGAAGTAGCAATCGTCATGATGGTGGTGTTACGAACATTATTGCATCTCTTTTTCTACTGGACCATAACCGTAGACATACCACACATTTCTGGCATACAATATGAGGAACCCATGGCTTGTTCTGATTACACAATTTTATTTTAAAGTATTGATGATACGCAGTTTTCACAAAGTCCGATATAGGTTTTCGATATTTTGCAAATATATATTCACCAAAAATATAGCAAAAACAATCGGGATTAAGCACACAACATCTTCTTGATGAAGCCATATCTAAAATAACAACAAAATATATTTTAGTGTCCAATAAAAAACGAAAATCTAAGTAAAAATAGTAAATGAGGGTAGTTAGCTATAACTCAAAAACAAAAGCTGTTAGAGAAAAATTGTTGCCATATTTAAAAAATACGCGTCAATTTGAGATAGAAACAAAAAAAAAATCACAAGAAACACGCAATTTTCTTTTTTTGTTGACCAGTGTAATCGCTGTAAATTGTACTTGGTGAGAAACACAGTCCTAGGCAAACCGTTCTGAAGGGACGTGCTTCTTTATATAAAAGACTGCTTGAAGGTGTTACATACACCTCGAATTTTCAAAACACATTTTTTACGAATTTTTAATCTCTATAGTGTAAATGCACCAGTAGTTGACCAAACATCAGTAGTTAATCGATGTATGTATAAATTCGATTAATCATTCTATTTGAAAAGTATTACTGTTTTAACGTAATTTTAAATTATAAAAGTACATATATATCGTGATTTTCCGGCCGTAAAGCCTGGTTAGTCTTCTCCAATTTTTCCTTTTATATTTTCATCCATGATATTTTTAATAATTTTTCCATACAAACGTCCCATACTCGATATTATGCTTAGGCCTCTATAGTTTATGCATTTTCTGCGGTCTCCCTTTTTAAATATAGATACTATATAAGTTTTTGACCATTCCTCTGGTATTTTTTCTCCATTTATCGCTCTGTGGAACATGTTTCTCAGCATTCGATGTAATTTATTAGACTATATAGACCACATATACACTATAAAACAAACAAAGGAAAAAAAACTGGCAAAGAATAGAAAAGTTCATCTAGCCTTCATAGACATAAGAAAGGCCTTTGACTCAGTACCAAGACCAAGATTATGGAACGCGATGAAAGAAATAGGCATTGACAAAGAACTAATATACGCAGTAAAAGCTCTCTACGAAAACAACACAGTGAACATAAAAATAGTACATAAAATAGGGAAGAGACTCCAAACATCAAAAGGCCTATTACAAGGATGCTCTACGTCCCCAACCCTATTCAAAATATACCTCGAAGAAACATTAAAAAAATGGAAGCAAAAATGTAGTGGAATGGGAGTCCCAATACGAGAAGATTACTTATATACTCTAAGTTTCGCAGACGACCAAGTAATCATAGCGCAAGATGAGGAAGATCTCAGTTATATGGTAAGAAAACTGAAAGAAGAATACACTAAAGCAGGATTAGCAATAAACTTTCATAAAACGGAATATCTAACAACAAAGGAGGGAGACCTGGAGAATCTAGAAATCGATAACGAAACAATAATCAAAGGAACCGATAGATTTAAATATTTAGGAACCATCATTTCAAAAAACGCAACATCAGAAGAAGAGATTAAAGCTAGATTAGGACAAACGCGAACATGCATAAGACAATTAAATTCGATCCTGTGGGACAAGCACATTACAAAGAGAAACAAAACACGCATATACAAAATAATACAAAGCATAATGACATACGGGTCAGAAACATGGACGATCAACAAAAGAAATAAATTTAAAATTAACGCGGTAGAGATGGAGTATTGGAGAAGATGTTGTAGAGTGACACGTATGGAAAAGAATAACAAATGAAGAAATAAGAAGCAGAATGAACATCAAAGAGAACGCAATAAACACCATTGAAGAAACACGATTAAAATGGTATGGACACATAAGACGGAGCGAAGACAATAGGTGGATAAAGAAAATAGCGGAGTGGAGCCCTATAGGGAGAAGAAAAAGAGGAAGACCCAGACGATCGTGGAGAGACGGTGTGGACGAGGCTATGGAGGACAGGGGTCTAACAGATGGAGACTGGGAAGATAGAAACGGATAGAATCAAAGGCTGAGAGAAGGAAGACAGCGGTCAGCTGTAGAAAATCCTTGATATATATATATATATATATATATATATATATATATATATATATATATATATATATATATATATGTATATATATATGTATATATATGTATATATATATGATGTATATATATATATATATATATATATATATATATATATATATATATATATATATATATATATATATTACAATCCTAAGTTTAACCACTGGAAAACGCCCTTATAAGGAGAAGAGATGAGCAATCAGAGATCTAAAGGCTCTGGTATCTGCTTTTTATTTTTATTATCGAGCTTTCGCTACCATTAGGTAGCTCGATAATAAAAATAAAAAGCAGATACCAGAGCCTTTAGATCTTTGATTGCTCATCTCTTCTCCTTATAAGGGCGTTTCCCAGTGGTTAAACTGAGGATTGTTTGTTGCCAGTGCCCTGTTACTGTCCTTCCTCTTTCTATATATATATATATATATATATATATATATATATATATATATATATATATATATATATATATATATACATATATATATATATATATATATATATATATATATATATATATATATTCATATATATATATATCAAAGCAATATGTACATGCGCATAATATTGCGCAATGATTATAACCTTAAAAATAATATTCAATATCATAGACATAGAGGATGGAGCATTAACCTCACAAAATTGACCACTCTCTAGAAAGAGACAAAGCGACTGTGCGGCCAATACCTGTCTCTTATCTGTAGGCCTGTAATAAACAAGACGCATTACCCCGAGATGGAATTCAAGGCGAAAAAAGCCCCCCACCCGATTTTAGTTCAAATAGAACACTTACAAATATTATTTTCAAGAGCGCCTTAGCTAAGCGGCATTCTAGAAAGAGACAGCTACTGGCCGCTCATTCGCTTTGTCTCTCTCACACTTTTGCGTCCATATTTAGTTCACAGCGGCATACGGAACACAACCTCTATGTGTATGTTCAATATTTACCCACACCGTGATTGAGTATAAATCGGTCAACCACAATAGTAGTACACTTGTAAGGTGAGTACATTTAATTATAAATAAAATGTCAATAGTTGCTTTAATTTAACAATTTTCATTATAATATTTTTTTTTCCTTTATGAGTCTAGCACACGTGCTGCAGGGAAGTCCCTAAAGCATTCCAAGAGCGGCACGTGTGCGGAAAAAGCGATTCACGTTGTTCTTGAATCGCTGTAAAACTTTAAAATTTAATTAAATGTAGTATTTCAATCTTTTCAAATAAAAATAGTAAATGTATGAGTATAAGGAATTATTTTAAGCGCCAGTCAGATACTGGAGCCATCCAAAGAAAATTTATTCATAAAAAATTTGATTTAGTCATCTAATGGAACCCTTGATTTTATCAGATTTCAATAAATGACATGTTTGTAATTAGCAGTTTTAACCTCAAAAATACAATAAGTTTTGTTAAATGTGAATATAAGTAACATCAATTAACTGTAAGTAATCAAAGTAGATATAAGTAATAATAAAGAAAAATATTATTATTTTTAAAAAAAATTAAATAATCTAGTTTTCTAGTTAAACTCAGTTCAATTATTTATGCATATTTTAAACTATTCATTGGATGTTATTTTTTAAATTAAATTTTCTTTCTTGCTAAGCAAATGAAGAAGCACGAGCTTCAAGCTCCTAATGAAAAAAAATTGAGTCAAAGTCGAGAAACGAAGAGTCAGAAAGCTAAGACTGAATTAGGGGAGTCAGAAGAATGTGATTAGAGTAGATTTGGGATATCATTACTAAAAGTACATATTTTAGTTTTTACAATACGCTGCCCTGTTGAAAAGGTCTTGTAAATTCTAATAGAATATGGACTAATACATATATAGAATCTTATAAGTCTATCAGATTTTATATATGAGTTTGTTCATGTTTTATCAGAATTCGTGAAACCTTCTTCACAGGGTGGAGCATTATAAAAACAATAAAATATTAATGATAAGTATTTTGTTATTAAAAAATTAAACTACTCGTTAAATAAATTAAACTTTCTCGTTGACTTGTTTTAATAATTATTATCTTTTGTAACTTGCTTCTAAACGCTCGCCGTCTACCTTAATAAATGTCATCTGTTTCCAGTAGAGATTGCTAATAATCAGCAGATCCTTTCCATCTAGCCTAAGGTCCTTCAGAGTTCCAACTATTTTGTGATGTTGGACTCTATCAAAGGCCTTTTGGTAGTCGATTAGACATAGATACGCGTTACAATTGACGTCTCTACATCACTGAATCAAAACCTGTATAGAAAATAAGGCCTTTCTCGTTCCCATAGCATCACGAAAGCCGAATTTTGTAGCTGACATGTTTTCTTCATACATTCTTCTGTGAATGATTTTCATAAATGTTTTTAAAAGATGGTTTATGATGCTAATTATTCGATATTCTTCGCATTTTTTAGCGCCTGTATTTTTTGGAATCGTTATAAACTCAGACTTTACCAGCTTTCTGATATTCTGCTTAAATTTTAGATTTTATTGTAGATCATCGTAAGCCACTTAATCCCATTCTCATCTAAGAGCTTAAGAAACTGCCCATGGAATTCATCGAGACCCGGTGGCTTTTCCATTTTTTAGTTGATTTATTGCAATGCTTCATCGGTGGTAATAGGGGGCACCAAACAAGTCTATTGAGCATTGGGGTTGATCTGATCTTGCGTCAGAAAATAACTCTGTGATATAGTCTTGTCCTATCTTCAGTTTCTCTTTCTTATCGCTAACAACGTTTCCTTGATGATCTGTTAAACGTCCATTTGTTGTTCTCCGTTCACCAGTTAAGTCTTTGATTTCTCGATAGATATTAAAGCTATCATATTTTCCTAGCAACTCTTCTATCTCTTTACATCTTTCACAATTACACCTATCTTTCTGTATTTTGGTGTATAGTCTGCTATATTCTCTTTTGTTACCTCTGTTTTTGTGTCATCATCTTTCCTCCATTAGTCTTAGAATATCATCTGTCATCTATTCCTTCCTTTTATGTGTTTGTTCCATAGTAATTAGATATTTATTCTTTAGCTCCCTTGTTATTTCATTTAACTCTTCTTTATTATGATCTAACTTTATTTATGGTTAAATACTATATTATCGAACATGAGTGCTGCATACGCTTTACGCTTCGAGGGAGTGTTCCTATGTAATCATTCAAAAGGTTCGAGAATGACGCCTACAGCGGCTGCAGTTAAAAAATGTTGATAATTTACCAGAACGTGGTTCGAGAGGAAAAGTGTCGGACAATGACGAAAAAATAATTATTAAGATGTACCGCGGACAGCATTAATTTTTTGTTTTCATTTGAAGAAAACTGCTGTTGAATCATACCGATTACTTCGAGAAGCTTATGGTGAACATGCTCCATCGCAAGATACGTGTGAACGATGGTTTCAGCGTTTCAAAAGTGGTGACTTCGATGTTGCAGCAGACAAGGAACGTGGAAAACCGCCCAAAAAATACGAAGATGTGGAATTGCAAGCATTGTTGGACGAAGATGATTCGCAAACACAAAAACAACTCGCCGAGCAATTGGGCGTTAGTCAACAAGCTGTTTCCAATCGGCTGCGAGAGATGGGAAAGATTCAGAAGACCGGTAGATGGGTACCACATGAGTTGAACGACAGGCAAATGGAAAAGCGCAAAAACACGTGTGACATTTTGCTCGCTCGGTACAAAAGGAAGTCGTTTTTGCATCGTATAGCTACAGGGGATGAAAAGTGGATTTATTTTGAGAATCCCAAGCGCAAAAAATCATGGGTAGACCCAGGCGTACCATCCATATCGACCGCAAGACCGAATCGCTTTGGCAGAAAAACGATGCTCTTTGTTTGGTAGGACCAGACGAGCTGTTAAAACCTGGGAAAACGGTTGATACTAAACGTTACCAACAACAATTGACCGATTTGAATCGTTCGCTGCTTGAAAAAAGGCCAGAATACCGAAAGAGGCAACACAAAATCATTTTTCTTCATGACAATGCTCCATCACATATGGCAAAACCAGTTCGCGGCACGTTGGAAGCACTCAGCTGGGAAGTTCTACCCCATGCGGCTTACTCACCAGACTCGACTCCTTCCGATTACCACTTGTTTGCATCGATAGGTCACGCACTTGCTGAGCAGCGCTTTGGTTCGTACGAAGATGTGAAAAAATGGCTCGATGAATGGTTGGCATCAAAAGGGGAAGATTTTTACTGGCGTGGTATTCACAAATTGCCCGAAAGATGGGAAAAATGTATAACAAGCGATGGAGCATACTTTGAATAAAGCACTTTTTATCATTCATCCGAATTTAACATGTTTTTTTAAAAAAAAAAAATCCGTATTTCATACTTGTACACCGGGTAAAATGATTATTAACGTGTTTTCCCGAAATTATCAATTAACTTTGCACCAAGGGGCGCAAGAACTAGAGCAGAAAGGTTTGGATATATTGTATGAAACTATTCGCATTTATCTTCGAGCTATCGATTTGAAGTCGCGGAGTGCAATCAAGAAACCATTGCTCTGCGAAAAATCTAAATAGAAACGACTCGCGTGAGCAGAGGAAATCATAGACTTGAGCTATGTAATATTTTCCTATGAAGCATCATTTTGATGGTATGTTATCAACCCACGAGCTTGGTCAATTTCCACTAACCGTTGGGTTGAGCGTACCATGATGGGGATGTCTTTTTACAATTTGAACGCTAAAAAAATGCTCCAGATTTACAAGAAGGCATTAGTACCAACTGCCAAACAGTTGTTTGCCGATAAAAATGAGGAGTGGATTCTTCAAGCGAATCACGACCCCAAACGTGGGAGTAAAACCTGTAGCCAGTGGAAAGGGGAATAAGGGATCGCCACTCTAGATTGGCCATCCCAGTCGCCTGATGTAAATCCAGTGGGGAACGTATGGTCATATATCAATCAGAAGCTTCGTAGTAAAAAGGTGCATACAGTGAAGCAACTGTCAGGGTAAATTCGGGCAATTTGGAAATCTTTGCCCTAAAAATACGCGGAAAATCTCGTCGAAAGTATTCCCCAAAGAAGCCAGACCAGGATCGTCGACGCTGATGTAGACTGGACGAACTACTAAATCATTAGCATTTCATTCTATTAATTCAAATTACGAAATTTAATTCATCAATAAATTTCACACGTAGATCGAAAGCTTTCACGGCTTCCATCAAACATAAAATCACAGTTATACCGACGTTTCGCCTAAAATTATGCGATACATCTTACTTACTTACTTACTTACTTACTTAATCCTTAGCCATGATACCTCTCGGTGTAGGCTGGTGTGAGTGAGTTGGATTAGGTTGAAGTCTTCCATATTTCTCTCCATCTTTCTCTATTTCGGGCTAGCCTTGTTGCCTCCTCCCACCTCACTGCCCTCTTCTCCATTGATCCCCTTACTTCCTCTCTCCATTTTCTTCGTGGTCTTCCTCGACTTCGTTTTCTATTCTCTCTTGCTTCATACACTCTTCTTACCAGTCTTTCCTGTCCCGTTCTTTGTATATGTCCGAACCACCTCAACTGACTTTCTTCTATTTTCTCCTGTATCGGCTTCATTTCCAGTGTTTCTCGTATATCAACGTTTCTTATCCTATCCAATCTAGTCCTTCCTTCAATCTTTCTGAAGAATCTCATTTTGATGCTTTGTATCTTACTGCTGTGACTTTGTGTTGTTGTCCACACTTCAGATCCGTACGTAATTATTGGTGTCGCCACCCTTTTGAAGATTTGTATTTGGTATTTCTTTTTTGCCTAGGAATGTGTTCTTGATACTATTAAAGAGTCTCCCCGCTGCCTCTGTCCTCGCCCTAATCTCCCCATCCAGCCCTCCATCCCTCATCACCATTGCACCCAAATATTTGAAACTCTCCACCTGCTGTATCTTTTCTTCTCTTAGATATATTTCATGCGTTTTGTTCTTCTTGCTTATGATCATTGTCTTCGTTTTTTCCACATTTATGCTAATATTCATGCGTTCCAAGCTTTCGTTGTACACTTTCAGGCTTTCGTTCAAGTTTTTCTCGTTTTTTGCGATCAGTATCATATCGTCAGCGTATGTTATCTCCGTTATTCCAACTCTCTCCATGTTCCGGAAACCTACCCAGTATTTCTCTGTTTGCCTTTTTGCAGTTTTTATAGCCTCGTTCATCACTACCGAGAACAGCAGTGGACTCAGTATACACCCCTGTCTGACGCCTTTAGATGTTTCCAAACTCTCTGACTTTTCATGTCTTGCTCTAACGTAATTTGTTGTTCGTCTGTATAGACATTTTATTCCATTTATTGTTTTTTTGTCAATTCCTCTATCCTTCAAGGTCCTCCAGGTGTCTTCTCTGTCTATTCTATCAAAAGCCTTTTCCAGGTCTATGAAACATAGGTGCACTTCTGCTTCTCTTAGAACTTTTTCGCTCACTTGCCTGACTATGAAGTTGGCATCTGTCACCCCTATGTTTGGTCTGAAACCAAATTGTGTGTCTTCTAGTGTTTCCTCCAGTCTTTCTCTCAGCCTTTTCTCCATCACCCGTGCGTATAGTTTTCCTACTGCGCTGAGTAATGTGATTCCTCGGAAGTTATTACAGTCTCTTGTGTCTCCCTTTTTGTGTATGGGTACTATGATTCCCACTTGCCATTCTTTTGGCGCAGTTCCTTCCGTGTATATTTTGTTCATCAATATTTGCAATATTCTTACCATTTCTTGGATTCCGGCTTTTATTATTTTCACCGTTATGTTGTCCTGTCCTGGCGCTTTGCCTGCCTTCATTTTTCTTATTGCCGCTTTGATTCCTTCTTTGGTTATCTCTTCTTCATGTTCATCTCTCTCCCTCCTTGTCTGCTTCAAGTTGTTTGCTCTGTTTATTTGTTGTGCGTACTGCCTCCATCTTTCCATGATTTCTTGTTCCTCTGTTAATATTGTCCCTTGTTCATCCTTAATATTTCTTCGTATGGTTTCTCATCACTCCATAGAACAGTTTTTTGATTTTCGTTGTACGCCTTCCTCATTTTTTCTCCAAACTCTATCCACATTGCTCTCTTTCCATCTTTTACCAGGTCCTTAACCACCTTCTTTTCTCTTTTATTAGTGTTCCGTACTGTCTGTCTGTCTGTCTGTCACACCCGATTTTCTCGGAAACTATTTGACATAGAAAGTTGAAATTTGGTAATAATATAGGAATTGATGGCCTCATCAGAGCCATGTAGTTTTGAGAGTTAAATTTTGACTTGGGGGGTGAAATCGGAAGTGAAAAAAAAAAATTTACTAGGTCATCGAGTGTGGTGTCAAATGAAGGCTTGTGAAAACACGCGTAAAATATATATATATATATATATATATATATATATATATATATATATATATATATATATATATATATATAATGTAATACTTGCGCGCACTTTTCTTTGTATTATTTTTAAAAAATCGCGAAAAATCGCTGTCCCCCCGCCTTATCTCGAAAAGCACTTATCAAAAAATTTTGAAAAAATTCTGGAATATTCTCCACGGGGTGTAGATTGAACGAAAATTATCACGAGTGCATTACCTTCAATAATTTATCTGGTATTTAAAAAAAACAAAATTTTCAAGGTCATCAGATTTCAGTACAGATTGGAAACAAATTTTGTTGAAAACTCATTTAGGGTATGTTTTGTGAAGTCACTGATCATTTTATACCTCTGTAACAAAATTTTTTATTTGAAAAGCAATCAACGTACGGAACACTAATTGCGCAAGTTCAACTTGGACTTGACCGGTTATTTTATTCTTCATAATCCTGTTGCGTCTTCTTGCTTAGGTAGTTCTTCCATATTCTCCTTTTTACCTTAATTGCGTTCTTTATTTTTTCGTTCCACCACTGTGTTTTTTTACATTCTTTGTTTACAATCCTTACGGTCCCACACACCCCTTCGGCTGCTTTTAGTATTGCCTCCTTTATCTTCGTCCACATATCTTCTATTGTTTCCCGCCCCGCGATACATCTTAAGAGATCAATATTCTTGAGGGATTCAAACGAAATGAATACAGTGAACTCTGATTTCTGAAAACCAGGAAGCGTCGTAATGATTTGTAAGCCGTTCTACATGAGCGAATCTTCAGATTGATTCAAATTAGTGACGAAAAATTACGCTCAAACTTGATACTGATTTATTGGAATGAAAACCGTAAAGAATCATTATAAGTTATTACCAGCATCGTTGAAGATAGAAAATAATACGGTCAGTATTAATTACTCTTGATTACTACACATACATTAATGCTAATGAACTTTTAAATAAATTTATTTAATTAACACGTATAATTAAACAACTAATTTACATTTTTAATTGGTTTTGGCTATTTCGAGTTTGAATAGCCACTTAGATATTTACGCAGTTAGGTTAGGTTATTTTATTTAAACATGCCGTGAAACTTATCATGAAGACGTACCTTTGTTTATTTAACAACATAACAGCAGATATGGGAAACTTACGGAACAATACTTTTCCTGTAATTTTAGCGTATGTTTGTTTTAGTAGTAAGAAGATTGTAAGGTAATGATTCACTGGTCAACATGATTTTTTTCGTAAGGAAACTGAATAGAAACCCTACTTCAGTTTTTTATGCTGAATTCAAATATGTTATCAGTTAGAGACCGGATTATATGCATTTGCATATTTTCATATGCATTTGCATATTTATAGCATTCTCATCGATTATTGCATATTTTACCTAAAATCTAGTAATGATGCATATTTTCCCTATCTTTACAATATTTCTCGGTATTACTAGGCAATTAAATTGCTCAGGGTATTGTTAATGTCGCCGTCTGGAACCGATCTTATCGCTGGGACATTACCTGCAATAGTCTAAACATCGATTAGGTTATAGTGCCAAGGGAATACCCAAAAATACTTCCTACGATCTTATCAAAAACATGGGAAATATGTTCAAACTTTACCACAAGACATTGGAACACATTAAAAAAAAAAAAAAAAATTATCCGTTAAAGTAATCTAACTATGGAGAAAGATTTAACATATATTTCAATTCAGCGGGAATTTTACGTCCGAGTAAACACAGATATTTTATTCCTTTGTTTGGCGTTGACCGAATCAATTCAGTTAATGAATAAAATCCGTCAAATAAACTCCACATTGCCAGATGTATTCCCTCGTAGAGTTAAAGAAAAGTTTGAAAACATTTTGTGCAATAACACAGGCTTTGAACCTTTGTGTCAAATTGATAGTTTTTATTAATGGGACGGGTGAACTTTTGCCAGAAACAATAAGTGCTAACATAGCACCCAAATTCAAATACTGCCCAGTTACCACAGTGGATGTGGAACGGTCTTTTTCCACTTATAAAAACATTTGGAACAATACCTTATTTTTTACGTGTACAAGAATACAAATGTTAAATAATTTTAAAAAATGTTAAATAATTGTTAATTAAATTTAAACATCGTCGATAACTTGTTAATTTTATGCTGATTTTGAAATAAAAAACTAAAAATTACTACTTTTATTATTATTTAATATTGCATATTTTGACCCTTTTCATGCATATTTTAAGCATTTTTCATGCATATTTGCATGCATAGTTCAAGATTTTTATGTTGCATATAATCCGGTCTCTAGTTATCAGATTTCTTCTATCAGGCATACTTTTCTTGTGACAGTCATTTTTGTGTAATATACTTCTCTATACTAGAATTTCATTGTTATAATTATTGTAAATATAGAAGTGGGAATTTGTATTCAGAATAATTTGGCACCAGGCAGACTTATTCATGTTGAAACATGTTTTTAACTCTGTCCAGACTTAATGATGTTCAAACCTGTCCTATCTTGTACAAATATTGCACTTTTTTAGCAAGCAGAGGGCCAGTAGCCAGTATTGTAATTGTAGTGAGTCTGGTAACACGTGTCCCCACTTATTTTTGTGTTGTTTATTGTTTTTATTTGTAAGTTTTTTGTATGAACGTTTCAAAATGCCAACCAAACAATTTCTGCTACGTGTGTGGTGAACTGACCTTCAAGTCTCAGAGGCGAACTTTTACACCGCTTGTGAAAAAATGTTTTGAGCTTTATTTTGGGTGTAAAGCTGGTGATTTTGATAAAGACTGGGCCCCAAATTTTTATGCTGTGTATCATGCGTTAGGCTTCTCACTGGTTGGAGAAATGATACTCATGATATGCCGTTTTCAGTACCTATGATTTGAAGGGAATAGAAGGACCATTTAACTGATTGTTATTTCTGCTTAATTAACATTAAAGGAATTACGTCCAAAACAAAATATACAGTTACAGTCCCTGGCCAAATTATTAGACGCACTGTATTTTTTTTAGTAATTTTATGTTTCTTAAGAGTTTTTATGCAATAATGGTATATTTAAACTACAATATTATTGATTTTTATTTAAAAGAATTGTTGTAGACTACATATTTGTATTTATTTTTAACATATGGCAACACTGTGTTGACAAAGTGATACATGAACGTAAATAAGTACAAACCTGTATCAGTCGCGATCGGAATCGAGTCAGGTACGGACGTGTTTCTGTGGCTTTATGGACTGTGATTGTTTGTTTAACAGTTTTATACTACTCAGTTATTAGTTTATTTTGTATGCAGTGTTTTAAAAAAGTAATTGGACTATTTTCATTATGGGTAGAAAAGGCGATCTTTCACCACGTAAAAAAGCTGAAGTGAAGGCCCTTGTGATTGCGAAAACATTTACAAACCGAGAAATATCACGAAGATGGAGGTTTCTGAAGCTAGTGTACGACGCATAAAAAAGAAAATTGAGTCAGGGAAGGAATTAAGCCCGAAAAGAAAGAAAAGATGCGGTAGAAAACCAATTTTCACTCCACGGTCAGAGAGATGTTTGAAGAAAATTTGTGTAGAAAACAGATTTGCTACCACAAAGGTAATAAAATCACAACTCCAGGATGCTAGCGTAAATGCTTCTGAGCGCACTGTTCGAAGAAAATTGAAAGAATTAGATTTTAAGGCCTGTCGCCCCGCCAGGAAGCCCAAGTTAACAGCTGCAATGAAAGCAAAGCGCCTGAAGTGGGCCAAACAATGGCAAGACAAAGATGTGGACTTCTGGAGATCGGTAAGATACAGCAATTTAATCAATAATTGATACATTATTATCATTTTCAGTTAAATAAAGCAAATAAACATGGAAGTTTATATATTTTTCCTATTTTTGACAGGTCTGCTTCAGTGACGAAAGCACATTCGAAATTTTGCAGAATAAAGCTCAGTATGTGCGTCGTCGTCATGGAGAAAAGTTTCATCCTGATTGTGTCGTCCCGATGGTTAAACATCCCACCAAAGTGATGATTTGGTCAGTCATCAGCGGCAAGGGCACTGGACGTCTGTACGTCGTCAAAGGAATAATGAGGCAAGATCAGTACAAAGAAGTATTACAAAATCGGTTGATTCCGCAGCTCAGAGAATGGTTTCCAAATGGGGAACCATTCACTTTCATGCAAGATGGAGCTCCCTGCCACACTGCTCGGTCTGTTAAAGCTTTTTTTGGCAGAAAAAAAATATCCCTCTGTTGGATTGGCCCTGATATGAACCCCATTGAAAATGTGTGGGAGCTGATGAAAAGAGAAGTGGCTAAAGATGTGATTACCAACAAAACCCAGCTCCTAGAAAAGATTATTCATGTGTGGAATCATCATTCTCAAATGCAGAAGACAGTACAATCTTGCATTGATAGCATGCCGCGCAGAATTAAAGCTTTGATAGCGGCTAAAGGTGGCTCAACTAAATATTGACTTTTACTAACATTAATTTCACTTTTCTTTAAAACTTAATAAACTTATGCTTTTCTAAATTAATGCTGTTTTATTTATGTCAAATAAATAGGTAATTGATTGGATAATATAAAAATAAAAAACAAATCAATTTAAAATAATAAAACGGTACAATATCACTCGGTAATTAATATTTTACATGAAATCTTGCAGTGCGTCTAATAATTTGGCCAGGGACTGTAAGTACCCCAATTTGGTATCTGCAATTATACCTGTGCCACATAGTGAAGAGTATCCTGTACCAAAGTTTCCAGATTTCATGACCTTAAGTGATAACGCCGACTGTGATCCAGTTCATACTGAAGAAGGAAAAAGCGAGAGAAGTGACCCTACATTTGAAGCAAGTAGTTCATCAGAACCTCACTTTTTATCTCAAGAAGATCTTAATGATCTTATACGGGATTTAAATTTATCTAAACGGTCAGCTATGCTTTTAAGTTCCAGGCTCAAAGGTTGGAATCTACTCCAAAAAGATACAAGGATATGTGTTTTTTGTAATGTTGTTTGTGCAGTAATGGAGGCTCTTGGACATCAACACCAGCCAGATGAGTGGCGATTGTTCATAGACTCATCGAAAGTCAGTTTGAAGGCTGTACTACTCCATAATGGGAATGAATTACCAACAAATGAAAATATGAAATTGTTGTGAGAAAAAATTCAGTATATTAAATATAACTGGAATATCTGTGGTGATTTGAAGGTTATAGCTTTATTGTTAGGTTTGCAACTTGGATACACGAAATTCTGCTGTTTCTTGTGTGAATGGGATAGCAGGGATAAGGACATACTACATAAGGAAACAATGGCCTAAACGTGAATCTCTTATTCCTGGTATAAAAATGTATCAAATACCCCATTAGTGGATTCCAAAAAGGGGTGTTTACCTCGCCTGCACATAAAACTGAGGCTTAGAAAAAATTTTGTAAAAAAAATGCTGCATTTATGTATTTGAAATCTAAATTTCCTAAAATAAGTGATGCAAAATTGAAGGAAGAAATTTTTATAGGGCCTCAAATAATTAATATCGGATGATGAACATTTTGAGGAACTGTTACATCCACCGGAAAAAGCAGCGTGGAAATCATTCAAAAATATCTGTTGTGGATTTCTTGGCAATGATAAAGAAGAAAAGTATAGTGAAATAGTGAGTGATCTTCTGACTTCATACAAAGAGATGGGCTGCAACATGTCCTTAAGAATTCACTTCTTGGACTTCCACCTAGACTTCTTTCCTGAAAATCTTGGGGCTGTCTCTAAGGAGCATTTTTCATCAGCAGATTTCTACTATGGAAAAGAGGTACCAAGGCAAATAGAGTCCCAGTATGCCAGCCGACTACTGCTAGACCATGAAAAGAGACATCCCGAAGGCAAAATATGACCGAAAATCATCATATAAAACTTTTTAGTTAGACAAAATTAGCCGTGTATTTATTATTCAGTGTTTTGTAAGTACTAATTATTTTAAAACTTTAAACTCGTGCCACAAAAAAACCCTGCCTGATGGATAAAATCTGAGAACATATTTGAACTCAGCATGGAAAAGATAAAGATATTCCGTTAATTTAGCCCTTGTGAAAGAAAAAAAAGATTTTTTTGTAGACCGTTATTTGACTCATTGAAAATGAACCAACTACAAATTTCTAGCAGATTTTCTTCTTAAATGGACCACTGATGAAAACTATGGCGCGTTCTTGTCTGCAGGATAACTTCACAAAAAATAATCCAATATGCAAAAATAAAAATTAATCTTGTAAAATAATGTAGTAATTAAAAATTGTGGAAGGGTTTTTTTTTCAAAAATAAAAAAATTACTATGTTTCAAACTTTGGTATGCAATTTTCGACCAAAAAATTTATGTTTAATTATTTACAAAAAATTGTCTATTAGGAAAATTAAAAAAAAAACCTCTTCACATTTTGTAGAAAAAAGTAATTATTAAGATTTTATGAGAAAAAAGATTTAAAAATATTAAAAATTGACTGAGTAATATTGCAGACAGGGTCTGAAAACAGGTAGCGGTCCCAAACCGACGCAAGGTCACATTTAATGAAATAACTTAAAATAAAATAAATAATTAATATCGTCTTTTTTAAGATGTGAGTAGTACATATGATGTGAGTACATATTACCCACACACATCGTATGGTAGAAGAGGCGAGATTTAACTGTTGGTTACTCTTACATCTCTCAAAAATCAAACAATTATGTACTAACATAGTAAAACTTAATCAAAAATCGAGAAGAGACATTAAAATACAAATAAACTACATCTGAGAATTCCCCCTATTCAACAGATCTTCCCTATATAATGGACGAAGTTGACCAATAGTACACGTTTTTAGATCTGGATTCATTGTATATATTTACTGCATTATATGTAAAACTGCGTTGATACAAGGCAGTGCGATGCTGAGGCGTAGTCAGGCGATTAGGCCGTCTAATATATCTGTCATGCAAAAAATTTCGGGACACTAGCTTCTCTTTTTAAATAAATCGGGACTAAAGTTCCTAAGAGCCTCATTAAAAATATTACGAAGTGCAGTTGCACAATGTTTGCAAAAATTTAACCATCTTAACGCATTTATTTTCAAAGATACATGATCATATTTCCTCAAAAGGGAATATAAACCTACAGGAAACATTCTGTACATACTGCAATCGTCTCCTTGAAAGCGCATCCAAGCAAGGATAGTACACAATACTACAATAATGAAATGAAGACAAGACCAAAGACTCACACAATTTTTTTCTCATCTCAAAATTAAAGATAAAACGATTTGCAAATAAAACCTTCATTTTTACATAACTTTTTTAGTAGGAATACCCTAACATGTTCCCTGAATCTGAGATCTGTATCAATGCAAAGACACAAATTTTTGGCACAGTCAGGAAACAACAAATTTTGATCAGCTAGCCTCAGTTTCAAAGCCGTGCTCGAGGTTAGTCGCCTATTTTCCTTGCGAAACAATAAAACTTGTCTTGTATGGGTTTAGCCTGAAATTATATTATGTTCATCCGAGTAAGCTGACAAAACCATGAGATCCTGATTTAAATTTTCAGCTGCAGACTCAGGATCTGATGGTTCAAAAAAATTAAGCAACTGTGTGTCGTTAGCATGCGACTGAACCGATGAATATACAGCAGTTCGGAATATATCAAAAGTATATATGAGAAACAAAAAAGGCCCCAGTATTGAACCCTGGGGCACTTCCGAGATAATTTTACCAGCAGTTGAACAAACATCTTTCATTAGCACTCTCTACCCTCTACCCAACAAATAGCTACAGAAAAATTGTACGGAGTGATCAGTGAAGGCCAGATAGTGCATTTTAGCACAAAGTAGGTTATAATCCAGCACATCAAAGGCCTTCAAGTAATCTAGCGAGACTGATATAACAGCCATATTTTTGTCAATAGCTCTGATTATGTTATCAGTTAAATTCAGTAAAGCCGTTGATGTGCTATGACCCCTCCGAAATCCAGATTGATGCAAGGAGAGCAACTCATTAGTCAAGTCTGTGTATGTCCTGCCCTTTCCAAGACTTTTTGCATAACTGGTAACAAGCTAATAGGACGCAAATCTCGGGTGGTTAAAGGATTTTTAACTTTAGCAACAGGACACACAATAGACTCTTTCCAGCTCTCCGGATAACACCCACTCTTCAGGCAACAATTAATTATATGGGTTAGATGATATAAGATAATAGGTAAACTAAGTTTAAGTATAAAAATTGTCAAACCGTCATTTCCAGCAGTATTAGACTTTATACTATTAACACTCCTGCCAATTGACTTAGGGGTTTCCATTATGAAATTAAAGTTCAGATATACATTCCTCTTATTGTTACTGTAATAATGTATGTTATCAGCACAGTTGTCGGACTTTCGGAAAACGCTCAAAAAGTATTCATATATATCATTCACACTAGCCAAATGTGCAGGCAGGTGAGAAGTATCTTTTGAACCTGTGGTGTGAACATTGCACTGCTGAAGTCCCCTCCATAATGATTTTACATTTTTTGTCTCTCTATATATGTAAGATATTCCAACTTTTCACGACGCACACAGTAAAGTGTGAGATATCTCATTTCTTTATAATATTGATGATTTTCCTGAGTTTTGTTTCTCTTAATCTGAGCTAGTGCTCGGTTTCTTTCTTTTATTAGCGCTTTCAAAACAGGTATTAGCCAGGGAGCTTGTTTACTCTTACAGTTATGAGAAGATAATGGTCACTAAACACGCCTGATAAATAAAAATTAAGAAATCTTACCTTATCCTCAATATCTTCAATATACGAGGCTGGTTTGAAAAGTCCGTGCAAAGTCCGAGAGATGGCACCACCGGCGCGTATCGAGGTCATGTTTAGTTAGTAGCATCTCTTGAATGAACGCACACCAAGTTTCAGCCATATTGGTCTATTTCTTTGTGTTTGGCATTCGTATGAATCAAGGAAGTCGAGTAAATTTCAAGAAATGGACGAAAAAGAATTTCGTGTGGTGATTAAACATTACTTTATGAAAGGCAAAACGCCTCAGGAGACTAAAGAGAAGCTTGATAAACATTATGGTGACTCTGCACCTTCGATTAGAACAATTTATAAGTGGTTTCAAAATTTCCGGACTGGCCATATGGGCACAAGTGACGCTGAACGTTCTGGACGGCCTGTGGAGGTTACGACTCCAGAAATCATTGATCAAATCCATGATATGGTGATGGATGACAGAAGAGTTAAGGTGCGTGAGATTGCTAGTGCTGTGGGCATCTCGACTGAACGGGTACATAATATTTTGCATAAACATTTGGACATGAGAAAGCTATCCGCAGGATGGGTGCCGCGATTGCTCACGCTTGACCAAAAACGGAATCGTGTGAAGTGTTGCAAGGATGGTTTGCAGCTGTTCCAGAAGAATCCGGAGGACTTTAAGCGTCGTTTCGTCTCTGTGGATGAAACATGGATACATTACTATACTCCTGAGACCAAACAACAATCTAAACAATGGGTTACCAGGGGGAATCTGCACCAAAAAAGGCGAAGACCGTTCCTTCGACCGGAAAGGTTATGGCGACTGTCTTTTGGGATTCGCAAGGGATAATCCTCATCGACTATCTGGAAAAGGGTAAAACTATTACAGGTGAATATTATTCATCGTTATTGGACCGTTTGAAAAACCGAGCTGCAAGAAAAACGCCCGCGATTGGCCCACAAGAAAGTCCTTTTCCATCACGACAACGCACCAGCATACACCTCAGCAGTTGTGGTCGCAAAATTAATGGAAATAGGATTCCAACTCGTTTCACATCCCCCCTATTCTCCAGACTTGGCTCCCTCGGACTACTATTTGTTCCCCAATTTGAAGAAATGGCTGGCGGGACAAAGATTTTATTCAAACGAGGAGGTGATTGCAGACACTAATGGATATTTTGCAGACTTGGACAAATCCTATTATTCGGAAGGGATCAACAAACTAAAACATCGTTGGACGAAGTGTATAAGCCTAAAAGCAGACTATGTCGAAAAATAAAAAAGGTTTACCCCAAACACATAAGTAGTTTTTATTTTTGCACGGACTTTTCAAACCAGCCTCGTAATACATGTCATCCCACGATATGCGCTGTAGGTCAGTATAAAAATTATCCTCATTAAAGTGCTTAAAATCTCTGTAAGTTATAAATATTTGTGGGCTTAATTTCGATAAAATATTTAATTTACAATATGTTAGTTTATGATCACTTATATTTTCCGCGCCTAAACTTAAAAATATAGAGAATAAATATCCGTAAAAAAAAATCGAATTTTTGAAAATTCCAGATGTATGTAGCCTCTTAAGATTAAAGCCAAGAGCTCCTCAACTATATGTTTTTTAACCAATGATAATCATTACCCAGTAAGTTTTTAAAATTCCTAAAAAAATGTAAAGTAAATTTTTCTGGCACACATGTTTATAAATTGTTTCCCTTTTTATGAACTACTCGTCACCGGAAGGCGTCTCTAATTTGTTTTGACAGATGAGGCGCGGGTCGAGATAAATTAAAATCCAACGTCTCCAAAGAGTTCTGTGGAAACGACAGGCAAGGATTAATTTTAGTGTTGAATGGGACTTGAAAACGAACGCACGTGGCATATATAACAGCAGGGTGAAAATAAATAAGAAAATTTACTTTTTCCCCTACTTGTATGCCTAGTCGTTCCTTGAGGAGCTTCTAGACCTTCAATTTATCTTGAGTGTTTTTCGATTCATGCGAAAAAAATCACGCTTAGGGTTCAGCATAAGAGTTAGAAAGCTCGGAAGCTGCCTTAAAAATCGGTTCACATCTTTTAAACGGCCTCGTTGGGTTATATTTATAATTTTCTTCAAATAATTTATGTTAAAATTAACACGTAGGCTGAAAAGTTTTTGCTCTGACACATAGATGTCGCCCTTTTAAAAAAATCCATATGATTTTTAGGAAGTATCAACCTTCAAACGATACGTGTCAAAGTTTCATGACATTTCGAGAATTAGTTTACAAGTTTCAGTGGTTTTAGTGACGCTACTTTTGATATTCTTAAAACAATGGAAACATGGACCAAAAACAACAACGTGTTGATGATGCTGAAATCTGTTTGGACCTGTTTAAGTGCAATAAAAAGGATTTTTTCATACGATATGTGACAATGGATGAAACATAGATCCACCACTACACACCCGAATCAGATCAGCAGTCAGCTGAGTGGACAGCAGCCGGTGAAAGCCGCCCAAAGCTATCAAAGACGCAACGGTCAGCTGGGAAGGTTTTGGCCTCTGTATTTTGGGATGCGCATGGAATAATTTCCATAGACTATGCTGAGAAGGGAAAAACCATCAATAGCGATTATTATATAAAGTTATTGGTGCGTTTGAAGGCAGAAATCGCAAAGAAACTGCTCCAAATGAACAAGAAAAAAGTGCTCTTTCTTCAAGAGAATGCACCGTGTCACAAGGCAATGGTTACGATGGCAAAATTGCATGAATTGAAGTACGAATTGCTTTCTCATCCACCGTATTCTCTAGATTTGGCCCCCAGCGACTATTCGTGGACCTCAAAAAAAAATGCTCGCGGGAAAGAGATTTGGCTCCAATGAAGAAGTTATCGCCGAAACTGAGGCCTATTTTGAAGGCAAAGACAAATCCTTCTACAAGAAAGGTATATACCAGGTGTACAGGTATGAAATGCGGATTTTTTTTTCTAAAAAAAACATGTTAAATTCGGAAGAATGATAAAAAGTGCTTTATTCAAAGTATGCTCCATCGCTTGTTATACATTTTTCCCCTCTTTCGGGCAATTTGTGAATACCACGCCAGTAAAAATCTTCCCTTTTTGCTGCGAACCATTCATCGAGCCATTTTTTCACATCTTCGTAAGAACCAAATCGCTGCTCAGCAAGTGCGTGACCCATCGATGCAAACAAGTGGTAATCGGAAGGAGCCAAGTCTAGTGAGTAAGCCGCATGGGGTAGAACTTCCCAGCTGAGTGCTTTCAACGTGTCGCGAACTGGTTTTGCCGTATGTGATGGAGCATTGTCATGAAGAAAAATGACCGTGTGTTGCCTCTTTCGGTATTCTGGCCTTTTTTCAAGCAGCGAACGGTTCAAATCGCAATTGTTTTTTTTAACGTTTAGTATTAACCGTTTCCCCAGGTTTTAACAGCTCATAATAGACCACGCCCCTCTAGCCCCACCAAACACAGAGCATCGTCTTTTTGCCAAAGCGATTCGGTCTTGCGGTCGATGTGGATGGTACGCCTGGGTCCACCCATGATTTTTTGCGCTTGGGATCCTCAAAATAAATCCACTTTCATCCCCTGTAACTATACGATGCAAAAAAACGACTTCATTTTGTCCGAGCGAGCAAAATGTCACACGTGTTTTTTGCGCTTTTTCATTTGCCGCATTTCATACTTGTACACATGGTAAATATTAGAAAAGCGTTCGACTGATTGTATCGCTCTTGAAGGAGACTATATTGATGAATAAAGTCAAATTTTTCAAAAGAAATGTGTTTTAAGTCGCTAGATCAAAAACTTTTTAGCGTACGTGTTAGCATTTTTCGAAGTAAATTAATGATCTATGATACAATGGTTTGTTTGTCGGGTTATGTTCTATTCTGGTTTGTGTCAGGTCTTGCGTCAGAGTCGATACCTGTGTTTTATGTCTGTAAAATTTCTCTGCTGTATTGTCTTACTGTTTGCATGTTTGTCATGTGATATAAGTCTCCGATTCTTATGTACCTGTCGCTCGATGTCACGCGTCTTAGTATTTTATTCTGCATTCACTGCAGTCTGTGTGTCCGATATACCACACCAAACTGGTGCAGCATACATTAGTACTGGTCTAATGATTTGGTTATAGATCGGATCATTAATTTATTTCTTAGCTCCATATGTGAATTTGGAGCTACTAATGCATAAAGATTCTGCGTCGCGACGAATGCCTTTTGAAGCACGTGCGATATGTGTAAGTGGAATTTGAGGCGTGCGTCTATAATGACACCCAGATACTTCAGTTTATTTCTGATCGGTACCTGAATGTCATTTATTTTGATTGGTAAATTGATTCTGTTGTTGGTAAACTTCTTAGTGAGGATAATTCCTTCACATTTAGAAGCGTTTATGTTATCTTCCTTTAGCTTCCATAGCTTTAGCTATGGGAGTATGTTATTTACATGGCTGCAGATGCGCGCTCTTGCAGCATTGGCGTAATACGAACACCCTAAAAATAAAAATTAGGGTTTCTAAAGTTAAGAGGAAATTGGAAAATAACACTGGTCAACACTAGTCATGCCACACGAACTTTGATAGCTAATACTGGTTTAGCTAACTACCCTCATTATTAAACTGTTGTTGTTTTGTTTCAATTACCATCAGTTTTCTTGTGATACAGTAATACTTATAACTAGTACTACGGCAATAAAAGCAAACGAACGTTCGCGAAGAAATAGTCATAAAACTATTTGTCAGTGATTTCATCAAAATATTGTGATTTATTAATTGCGTTAACATGTCGAGAAAGTGTAGTAACGATCCTAACTCTTTTTGTTATGTTTGTGGTGAACTGACTTTCAAAAAAAAAAGACGAAATTTCACAAAACTAGTCTTGAAGAGTTATCACCGGTATTTTGGTTTCGCTGTGGCCCATCAAGACAAATTCTGGGCCCTTCATATTTGTTGCATAACGTGTGTGAAGAATTTAACCGATTGGAAGAAAGGGTCCCGTCATATGCCCTTTGCTGTACCCATGATTTGGACCGAACCAAGAGATCACATTTCGGACTGCTATTTTTGTCTTACTGACGTAAATGGTATAAATTTCAAGAAAAAACACACAATTATTTACCCTAATTTACCTTCAGCCATGAGACCAGTCCCTCACAGTGAAAATTTGCCTATACCAGTTGCATCTGCGTCCGTTGAGATTGACGATACACAATCCTCCACTTCAAGCCAATGTGTTGATAAGGACGATGACTTTGAGTTTGAAGAAATTCTAACTAAGCCATACTTGATAACTCAAGGAGACCTAAACGATTTGGTTCGCTAAGTTGGGAATGTGGAATCTTTGGCACAATGATACTACTCAGTATATATCACCACTACACCAAACACTTTATTTTTGCACTCGACGCGCGTTTCGCTAACCATGTTAGCTTCATCAGGAGCGATGATTGACTAAAGCTAAACTACAAATCTACCCTATTTATGCTTAGCCTAACCCTTGAATTACTCAAGCGGAACTAATGACATAGGCAAGGCCATCAGTTCCGGTCAAGTAACCAGTAGAGAGGTCTATAAGGAATAGGCCCTCTGTCTTTATTTAAACTACTTTTACATTTTATGATTTCCATACTTTCGTATGCGTTTCAACAATCTCCTATCAGATACATTTTTTATTAATCTTAGGTTATCTAATGTTACAGTATGATCAGCTTCAAGGGCATGTTCGGCAATGCTAGACTTTTCTGTTCTATTGTATTTTAAGTGTGCTAAGTGTTTCTTTAAATCTTGTTTTAATTGACCTTTTAGTTTGCCCAACATACTTTTTGTCACAATCATTACAACTAATTTCATAAATTCCACTTTTCTCACAATTAGGAATTTTATCTCTTTGAGATTTCCTAAGATATTCCTCAGACTGTCTGATGACCTATAGACTAAGGTGAGGCCTACCTTATTAAATACCTTATTGAGTCCCTTGCTATATTTCGGATTATATGGTATGGAGACATACTTGGTGTTATTTTCTTCGCGTGTAAAAAAGGTGAAATTCTGAATATTAAACCTAAACTTATGTCTATTTATTAGCTTATTTACCAAGTCATCGTCATAACCATTAACTCTAGTTATATTTCTAATACGATTCCTTTTTTTATTAAAGTTTACTTTATTCAGAGGGAAAGTGACCAAACGATGAACTAAAAAATTTAATGAAGCTAATTTATGTTGTTTGCAATGAAATGAATCATTAGGAATATATCTATCTGTTACTGTGTCCTTCCTATAGATATCAAATTCTAATCTATTATTATTTTTAATAATTAAAATATCTAGAAAAGGCAATTGTCCTTTGTTCTCAACTTCGTAAGTGATTTGGTTCGCGATTTAAATTTGTCAAATGTAGTCAGAACTATTAGGATCTCGATTAAAAGGATGGAATTTGCTACATCATGAAACTATGATCAGTTATTTTCCAAATCGTGATCAACACTTCATATCATACTTTTCTCAACACGGGTACATGGTGTATTGTAATGATATAAATGGGGTTATGAAGATTTTGGAAATCGATTTTGATCCCTCTCAGTGGCGTTTATTGATTGACTCTTCTAAAACAAGTCTAAAAGCAGTGTTACTCCATAACGGGAATATACTTCCTTCTGTACCTCTGGCCCATGCTGCTAATATGAAAGAAACTTATGAAAACATGAAGTTATTACTGGAAGAAATCAAGTACAGTACATATTTTTCCAAAATTTGTGGCGATTTAAAAGTTGTTGCCCTATTACTCGGACTTCAGCTGGGTTATACTAAATTCTGCTGCTTTTTATGTGAATGGGACAGTCGAGACAGAACAAACCACTATCATAAAAAAATATGGCCTACGCGTGCATCCTTAATTCCTGGACAAAAAAATGTGAAGTATTTACCCCTTGTAGAGCCATCTGAAGTACTTCTTCCACCATTGCATATTAAATTAGGCCTGCTCAAAAATTTTCTAAAGGCAATGGTTCGCAATGGGAGTGGATATTAGTATCTAAAAAAAAATTCCCCAAAATAAGTGATGAGGGTATTTTCGTAGGACCTCAAATCAGGGAGTTAATAAAAGATCCGGTATTCGAAGAACAATTGAGCGATTTAGAAAAACCATAAGAGTGAGAGCTACAGAGAGTTGTTTAGCGAGCTATTGTTAGCTTATTAAGCATTGGGTTGCAACATGTCACTCAAAATTCATTTTTTAGACTCACACCTGGAATTTTTTCCTCAGAATTTGGGGGCTGTGAGCGATGAGCACGGAGTTCCAGTTGGCGTGTTGGCAGATTACTGCTGGACAATCAAAAGGGACCAACCAGGATCTAAATTTGCTAGAAAATCTTAGATCGTAACTTCATAATAAAACTTTTTTACATTTTTAGTTTAAGAGGTCATTGTTTTTAATGTTCCGTACGGAACACTTATAAGATGACTTCCGTGTCTGTCTGTTCGTCTGTCTGTCACAGCCGATTTTCTCCAAACCTATTTGTCATAGAAAGTTGAAGTTTGGTAATAATATAGGAATTGATGGCCTCATCAGAGCCATGTAGTTTTGAAAGTTGAATTTTGACTTAAGGGGTTAGTTTTGGGGATGAAATCGGAAGTGAAAAAAAATTTTTTTTACTAGGTAATCGAGTGTGGTGTCATATGAAAGCTTGTGAAAACACGAGTAAAATATACGAGGCATGTTTTTTAAGTAAGTACCGTTTTGCGATTCCGCCGCCGCAGCGATACGGTCGGCGTTCCGCGCATGCGCGCTGGTAACCTACATCTCATGTCTACGCACTGACGCCATTACAGTCTAATTCTTCATTGTATACGTTGTTTACTGAGTGTTTAAGATGCCTCCGACAATCGTGAGTCCCGCCGATTGTGAAGTACGGGCTGTTATACGATTTCTTAGTGCTAAAGGGCGTAAAACCGATCGATATTCATCGTGAGATCTGTGAAGTTTACGGACAAAACATTATGAGTGATGGAATGGTAAGGAAATGGGTCAGAGCATTTAAAGATGGCCGCACAA
This sequence comes from Pachyrhynchus sulphureomaculatus, assembly GCA_019049505.1. NCBI lineage: Eukaryota > Metazoa > Arthropoda > Insecta > Coleoptera > Curculionidae > Pachyrhynchus > Pachyrhynchus sulphureomaculatus. The sequence goes on along the minus strand of CM032455.1, from coordinate 26,818,956 downwards.
ATGTGCATGATGAAGAACGGAGTGGGCGTCCTTCGGTCGTTAATGAAGATTTGTTGCAGAAAGTGGACGAAAAGGTGAGAGAAAACAGACGCTTTACAATTTCATCATTGTGCGACTGCTTTCCTCAATATTCTCGTAGTGTTTTGTATCGCATTGTGACCGAGAACTTGAATTACCGGAAATTGTGTTCACGTTGGGTTCCAAAAATGTTGACGGATTTGCACAAAACCCAACGTTTAGGCAGTGCATTGACTTTCCTTGAGCGGTACCACAATGAAGGTGAACATTTTTTAGACCAAATTGTTACTGGTGACGAAACATGGGTGGCCTACGTCACACCAGAATCGAAACAACAATCCATGGAATGGCGACATTCATCATCATCCAAAAAAGTGAAGTTTAAGCAAACAATTTCTGCCCGCAAAATCATGTGCACAGTTTTTTTGGGACAGAAAAGGAGTATTGCTAGTGGAGTTTCTGCCTCGTAATGAGACAATCAATGCAGCGTCTTATTGTGAGACATTGAACAATCTGCGTCGTGCAATCCAGAACAAAAGACGTGGCAAGTTCAGTAAGGGTATCGTTTTGCTGCATGACAATGCCCGTCCACATGTGGCTAATCGGACCAAAGATCTCATCAAATCTTTTTAAATGGGAAACTCTAGATCATCCTCCATACAGCCCTGATCTGGCGCCCAGCGACTACCATTTGTTCCTGCACTTGAAGAAGCACCTGGGTGGTCAGCGTCTTCAAGACGATAACGAAGTCAAAACATTTGTGATACAGTGGTTAACAAGTCAGGCGGCAGAATTTTATGAGAAGGGTATTCAAAAACTGGTGCCACGTTATGACAAGTGCCTCAATATTCACGGAAATTATGTAGAAAAGTAGATTAAGGTACAGGCTTTCATGTAAAAATAAAATTATAGCGATATCTTTGCACGTCTTTTTTTAATTCCAAAACGGTACTTACTTAAAAAAAACATGCCTCGTGTATATATATATATATATATATATATATATATATATATATATATATATATATATATATATATATAATGTAATACTTGCGCGCACTTTTCTTTGTATTATTTTTAAAAAATCGCGAAAATTCGCTGTGCCTTATCTCGAAAAGTACTTATCAAAAAATTTTAAAAAAATTCTGGAATATCTCCACGGGGTGTAGATTGAACGAGTGCATTACCTTTAATAATTTATCTGGTATATAAAAAAATTTCAGTAAAGATTGGAAACAAACTTTGTTGAAAACTCATTTGGGGTGTGTTTTGTGAAGTCACTGATCATTTTATACCTTCGTTACAAAATTTTTTATTTTAAAAGCAATCAACGTACGGAACACTAATTGCGCAAGTTCAACTTGCACTTGACCGGTTTTTTGAAATATTTTAAATTACTTAAGAGAATACAATTTTTGGCTAACAGATTTTTTTTTTCATGTTCGTTTTTACTGCTAACCACCTATTAAAGTAAAAAATATCATACAAGTCCTTGTGGCACGACAAAGTTACAATTTTGTGTACCAGTGTAATATACAAGATTTTCCATAAAAAAATACAAAAATTGTATCATATGTCAAAAACGTGAAGCACGATTGTGTCTGTTTCCTTTCTTTAATTCTTTAAAAGGACAATAACTTCTTTATTTAACATTATTTCCTACTCTTTAAATAAACGAGCTAGAGTGGTGATCCAATAATAATCGATAACCCGGTATATACCTTCGCATGCGAAGTAGTAGGTTCAGGCAATACTACAAATAATTACAACATTCGTCACCATTATTTTCCACTATACTATGCTGTAATACTATGCATAAACACGACATTCCTCAACATTATCTTCGACAAATTATTTACAATTATTGTAGTTTTATTAGGGTCATTTAAATTGTTATTCGTTGAAAATTGACCAACATCTGATTGCATTGTTTACAATTATCGACTTAAAGTTAGTACGACGTATAGCCTGTCCCAAAATATAAGATCCTGATTTTTGCCGTTTTAAGTGGGCAATGTAAGAATTCTGATCTTTTATTTATTTTAGGTTTTAGAGATGGACTTAAGAATTTTATTCATTAATGCAAATAAATAAAATTATAAGTGTTTTTTGGAGATGTTTATTTATAGATGCATGTAAAAACAAATGGATAAGAAGTACAAATATACAGTTTGAATGAATGGAGTTTACAAGAGGGGACATATTGTATAAATAAAAATATATTTTAACTTAAGTCTAATCCGGTTCACTGTCATTAACTGAGGTAATTGTCAGTGGTTTTTTTATTATTTACATAATTATCAGTGGTTTTTTATTATTTACATAAATATATGAATCTTCAACTTTAACAACGTGCTGAATGGAATTCTTCCAGCTTTTTCACAAGGTATATTTATAACTTTTTTTACTAATTCAACCACTGACACGCTTAAAGTAGGAGAAACATTTTGCGCCCTTATTTTTGATTTAACTTGATGCCAAATATGTTCAATTGGATTAAACACATAATAATACTGAGGAAGCCGCAAAACAGTGTCCCATTTTCTCAGCCATACTATCACAAACATATTTCTTTTTCAATTTATAGTCTTTCAAAACTACAAAAGATCACTTTTTTATAACTAAAGTCAAAATAAATGTTATTTTCTAACATATATTCCTGTATTTCCGATTTGGTGTTGGCTGCATTAGGAACCTTATTTAGTAGGCGACTATGGTAACTTGCATTGTCCATAACTATAACACTCTGTTCGGGAACATTTGACACAAGAGAATTTTGAAACCAGTTTTCAAAAAGTTCTGCGGTCGTGTCTTCGTGAGAGTCCAAACTAGAATCTTTTATGTCTTTTGTAGATAATAGTAGACAATTTGAAATCCAACCCTTTTCAGATCCAGCATGCAAAATGGATATTCGTTTGCGTTTATTTGAAGGTGCGTTAGTCTGACATTTTGTACTGCTGTCAACCCACCCTTTTTGCACAGTGGTCATGGGTATCGAACCATGTTTCGTCAAGGTAAATTATTGGCCAATTCTCTGATCGACACTTTTTAATTTCTTGTAAATAAATATGTCGCAAGATTCGTAATCTTTGTGACTCCATCACTACTTGCCTTTTGTTGATTTTTCGGAACGTGAATCCCATTCTTAAGAGAATTCTGTGAAGGGTTGATCGGCCACAATGTATATTGGTCCCGTTCTGCACCAGTCTTAATTTTATTTTGTCTAGTGTCGGCACCAACTGCTCTTCATACATAGAATATTTTTTTCTCCTGATGACTTCTTTTTCACAATCGTCTACATGATGCATTTAAAAATCTTTCCGTTTTTTTTTTCCTGTTCCTGAATTATGGTTTCCCTACAATACCCTTAATCGTAGAAATTGGAGTTTTTGTTAGTTCATTGGTTTCTTGCAAAGCACTTTGTTTATTCAAATTTCTTTTTAGCGTCTAGTGATAAATGTTTTCTCTTGTTGTTAAACTAAAAATAAAAATAATAAAAAGTATCGAATCTTAATGGGGACCTGTGGTCATTAGGCCTATATTATCAAATACTTAAAGGGCTCCAAACCGGGTTGCCAGGTAGTAAATATATAGGTAAAAATAGATCCAATATTACTGCAGGTGCAAGTGAGGGCGGTATACAAAGTAAGTAAAATAAAAATACGTTTATCGTAATACCTGGCAACTATGCACAAAACGTTAATAGGGTCGTTTATTGCCCCATTGAAAAAGCAAAAACGCAGTATCTTATATCTTGGGATTTACTTTACATATTTACTAAGATAAGATACTTAGAAATTGTATATCGGTCCGATTATTATTAGAGATTTGTTCAGTATTTTATAAACAGTTTTAAACAATAATTATCAGTCGGCAGAAATAGTAAACAAAACCCTCTATAAATATAATTTGTGTTTGGGCAAATTTGCGTTATTTTTTAAAGTGTTTCATCGGCCAAGAGTTATGCAGTAACTATAATAAAATGGTAAGAATTGTAGTAAGTCTGAGGAAGAGCCCTCGAAAACCGCGCTACCTGCGTTAAAGTGTTGTCTGTATCAACTACTCTGTCGGTTTGTAGCTGCCGTGTCAGCTTTCGATGGAGTATTAGGTATGCATACTTAATACAAGTCGTTGTATCTTACCATTATGTTCCGTAAGTACTAGTAAATTCTGTTCTCGTCGTGTTTGTCGATCCTAGCCCGACTGATAATCCATGATACGGCGAAATGAGTTTCGAGATGGATTGATGAATAAGAAAACAGTGGGTAGACGGCTGAAATATAGGCCTTCGTCCTTCTTCAGTTGTTCTACTATAGTAAAACGCCACCATAGCGAGCACTTAAGTGACCACAAGAATTTCGTTTCAAACGATTGCTTGTCTTAAGCCAAATAAATAATTAGCGTTAAAAATTTGTAATTTCAAATCTTTATTTATTAATCAAAACAAATTCTGTTTAGTTTAGTATAAAATAATTAGGGATTTTTTTCTAATAATTTTGCTGAACTCTCCATGCCTGAATTGCCCTGGTATTGTAGAGTATGCGTGAAATTATATATATATATATACTAGCCGGGCCCGCGGCTCCGCTCGCGTGGACTTGAGTCACTACTATCCTCACTGCTTATTCCTTATGTTACCCAACGTAATAAAATGTCTCCCATTATTTCCCCTTATCTCCCAATATTTCTCCTTATCTCCCATTATCTCTACATAATTTCCATTATCTAGGCTTATCTCTGTTCATCTCCCATTATTTCTCCTTATCTCCCATTATCTCACCTCATTTCCCATATCTAGGCTTATCTCGACTTATCGCGCAATATTTCTCCTTATCTCCCATTATTTCTCCTTATCTCCCATTATCTCACCATAACTCCCATTATCTAGATTTATTTCTGCTTATCTCCCATTATTTCTCCTTATCTCCTATTATTTATACTTATCTCTCATAACTCACCTTACCTCCCATTATCGAGGCTTATCTCGACTTATCTCCCATTATTTCTCCTTATCTCCCATTATCTCACCTTATCTCCCATTATCTAGGCTTATTTCGAATTATATAGAACATATGTATAAATTTATAAAAACACGTAAATCGGATAAGTGGTTCTCGAGTGTTAAGCGCACTAACGGACAGACAGACAGAGAGACGTTGCATTTTTATATATATTATATTCCTTGCTACATGATATTGTTCCATATTTAATGCTTTAGGCAGTGTATTGCAAGAGAACGCGTTAGCGGCAAACTTTTCTCCGACTTGATTCACTATTATCGTCACTGCTTATTCCTTATGTCACCTAACGTAATAAAATATATCCTATAACCTGGCCAGAGAACATACGTATGTTTAAAAAAAAAGCACGTAAATCGGATAAGTGGTTCTCCAGTGATAAGCGCACAAACGGATAAACAGACAGAGAGACGTTGCATTTTATATATATTATAGATATCCTTTGCTACATGATATTGTTCCATATTTAGTGGTTTAGGCAGTCTATTGCAAGAGAACGCGCTAGCGGCAAACTTTTTTCCGATTTGAATCACTATTATCGTCACTGCTTATTCCTCATGTTACCTAACGTAATAAAATATAGTCTATAACCTGGCCAGAGAACATATGTATATTTAAAAAAAAGCACGTAAATCGGATAAGTGGTTCTCCAGTCATAAGCGCACTAACGGACGAACAGACAGACAGACAGAAGGAGAGACGTTGCATTTGCATATAACCTGGCCAAAGAATACATGTATGAATTTAAAAAAAGACACGTAAATCGGATAAGTGGTTCTCGCATGATAAACGCACTAATGGACAGACAGACAGACAGAGAGGCATTGCATTTTATATATATTATAGATTATAGATATTCTCTGCTACATAATATTGTTCCATATTTAATGGTTTAAATTGTGTATTGCAAGAGAACGCGCTAGTGGCAAACTTTTTTTCCGACTTCATTCACTATTATCGTCACTGCTCATTCCTTATGCTACCTATCGTAATAAAATATAGCCTATAACCTGGCCGGAGTACATATGTATGTTTTAAAAAAAAAGTACGAAAATCGGATGAGTGGTTCTCCAGTGATAAGCGCACTAACGGACATACAGACAGACAGTACAGACAGACAGACAGACAGAGATACGTTGCATTTTATATATATTATAGATGTAATAAAATGTATATCTATAACCTGGTCAGAGAACATATGTATGAATTTAAAAAAATCACGTAAATCCGATAAGTGGTTCTCGAGGGATAAACGCACTAACGGACAGACAGACAGACAGAGAAACGTTGCATTTTATATAGATTATTATTATTATATTATAACCTGGCCAAAGAATATATGTATGAATTTAAAAAAAGACACGTAAATCGGATAAGTGGCTCTCTCGTGATAAACGCACTAATGGACAGACAGACAGACAGACAGAGAGACATTGCATTTTATATATATTGTAGATTATAGATTATAGATATTCTCTGCTACATAATATTGTTCCATAATTAACGGTTTAGGGTGTGTATTGCAAAGGAACGCGCTAGCGGCAAACTTTTTTCCGACTTTACTCACTATTTTACGTCACTGCTCATTCCTTATGCTACCTATCGTAATGAAATATAGCCTATAACCTGGCCAGAGAACATATGTATGTTTTAAAAAAAAAGTACGTAAATCGGATAAGTGGTTCTCCAGTGATAAGGTCACTAACGGACAGACAGACAGACAGACAGAGAGACGTTGCATTTTATATATATATTATAGATATATATATATATATATATATATATATATATATATATATATATATATATATATATATATATATAATATATATATATATATATATATATATATATATATATATATATATATAATATATATATATATATATATATATATATATATATATATATATATATATATATATATATATATATATATATATATATATATATATATATATATATATATATATATATATATATATATATATATATATATATATATATATATATATATATATATATATATATATATATATATATATATATATATATATATATATATAGTGACTCACAGCTTAAATGATGCAGTCGCTATAAAAAAGACTAACTGGTCTCAGTGCCTCCTTATTTATTTAGAAAAAACAGCTTATTGAAATTAAATTAGTAAAGAGTGTTCTAAAAAAGTATGAATTACTTTTTTGTCGTAAATATGCCTTACTTAATTAACAATAAATGATTAATTAAATTATATGCGATTTTAACGTCACAGCTTAAATGATGCAAAATTCAATATACCAAAATTATTAGAGAAAACAAACTGTAGAATTTGAAATAAGCCTGCTAATATTTGGTCGGGCCTCCCTCATTATCAATAACGGCTTGTAATCTTCTGGACATTGATTCAACTAACTTTCTAGTATACTCCGGGGAAATAGTGATCCATGCTTCAGTAATTTTTACTTTTAATTCAGTTTTTATTTGATATTGGGGCACTATTTACTTTATTTTTTAATGTCAGCCACAAATTTTCAATTACATTTAAGTCTGGTGACTGGGCTGGTGGTTTTAATAACATTTGGACAGTTATAAAGCAACCAACTGCGGACTCGAAATGACGTGTGCTTTGGATCATTGTCGTGACAGAACAGATAATTGTTTTCAATATCTATTTTTTGGGCACTAGCGACGAGATGCTGCCTTAGTATATCCAAATACACATATTGGTTCATATTCCCTTCGACGAAATGCATGTTTACCTACTCCTGCAGATGACATACAGCCCCATAACATCACTCCACCTCAACCGTGCTTTACCGTAGCTTTCATATTTTCAATTTTAATTCTTCGTTAGGCTTTCTCCACACTGATATTTTTCCATCGGACCCAAATAAGTTTATTTTGGTCTCATCAGCAAATATTACAGAAGTTCAAGTCTTTACTGATATGCTCTCTGGCAAATTCCAATCTTACGCGTCTATTTCTTTGGCTAATGAAAGGGTTATTTCTAGCAGTTCGACCATGTAAATTATTATTTCGCAAGATCCGCCGAACTGTTTTCGGGGTTACACCTTTTTCCAAACCGTCTTTCCACCTCGGCGCACAACTGTGGCGCACTTTTTTTGGATTATTTGATACCTCTCTTAAAATCCATCTCTCTTCACGTTCATTGAAGATCTTATTTGGAGCCAACCTTGACTTATTCTCGACTCTGTTTTCATTCCGGTAACGTTCAATGATATGCTGAACAGTTGACGGACATTTATTTACCATTTTGGCTATGTCTCTTTGGCTGTACCCATTCCTGTAATGAGTAATAATTAAATTTCTCTCAGAAATAAAAAAAATGTCAAACTAACAAAAAAACAATTGCACTAAGAAATCAAAGCAACGCCGCCTTCGTAAATGGCAAAATGCGATCAGTTTTGACCCCTGTTGTTTTGCATCATTTAAGCTGTGACGTTAAAATTGCATATGATTTGATTAATTATTTATTGTTAATTAAGTAAGGCATATTTAAGACAAAAAGTAATTCATACTTTTTTAGAAGACTCTTTACTAATTAATTTCAATAAGTTGTTTTTTCCAAATAAAGAAAGAGTCACTGAGACCAGTTAGTCTTTTCTTATAGCGACTGCATCATTTAAGCTGTGAGTAACTGTATATATATATATATATATATATATATATATATATATATATATATATATATATATATATATATATATATATATATATATATGTGTGTGTGTGTGTGTGTGTGTGTGTGTGTGTGTGTGTGTGTGTGTCCGTCATAAAATTGTGTAAGCCTTTTTGGTGAAATCTCAAATTAAAAACCAATTAGAACAAATTTTCAAGTTTTGCATGATAATCGTTTTGAGGCGATTTCTGAGAATTCCAGTTGAAGTAAGAAATCATTTCAAGTTTCTAGGGGTTATGGATATTCCTAGTGACAATTTATGATAAAAACTATGCTATAAATAGCATTGCCCTTTTGGAAATTAACCATTCGCAAACAGTACTTTGTCATTGATACAGGCTCATTTGTTTTGTGAAAATGCCAAACACGAAAGGAATATCGGGCTCTGATAATTACGAGACATCAAAATGGTTACTCGAGTCGACAAATCGCAAGTGATATCCGGATGCCAAGGAAACCGGTGGACTACATCGTAAAAAAAATTTCCTGCGGCACATGGAATTCCCAACCAAGAACGTTTAGGAAAGCCTGAAAAAAACGACTCCCGTTGAAGACAGAGCTATAACAATGTCTAGCAGACGTAATCGCCGCCTAACTGCACCAGAAATCACGGCTCAGGTAAACCTGGAACTGCCCATCCCCATTAGCGTGACAACTGTGAAGAACAGGTTAGCAGAAGGTGGACTACACAGGAGAGTTGCAGTGAGGAAACTACTTCTTGGGCAAGTGAATAAACGTAAACGATTAGAATGGGCCCGAGAACATGAAAATTGGACATCAGAACAATGGAATTCCGTCCTTTGGAGCGGCGAATCTAAATTCGAAATTTTCGGTTCAAATCGACGAGTTTAAGTGCGGCGGTCAGCTGGAAAGAGGACGTTGGAAGCCTGTCAGTTGTCTACAGTAAAACATGGTGGAGGTTCAGTAATGTTTTGGGGTTGTTTTTGGCAACGGTAAAGTTGGAAAAATCTTTAAGATAGAAGGAGTCATGCGAAAAGAACAGTATCAAGAAATTTTGCTAATTCAAATGCTTCCTTCTGGAAGAGACATTTTTCAGGGAAATTTATTTTTTAACATGACAAAGTCCCTAAACATTCTGCTAAACAAATTAGAGAACTTTTGGACCAATGGAACTCCGATGACGTCCTAGAAGTGATGACTTGGCCTCACAATCACTCGACTATCACCCCATCGAATTGCTGTGGGACCATTTGGACAGGTGTGTTCAATCCAGCATCAGAAAATCACTTGTGGGAACTTTTACAAGCAGAATCAATTAAGATAACCGAAGAAACTCTGAAAAAACTACTGGACAGAATGCCGAAACTCTGTAAAGCGGTAATTAAAAACAAAGGAGGTCACATACATGAGAAAAATCCTGGAAAATCATGAATTTTCTAGACTCTAAGTAAAGTGAAAATAAATAATAATTCATTAAAATCAAATATATATATATATATATATATATATATATATATATATATATATATATATATATATATATATATATATAATTATCTGGGTCTTTGTTGTCTGGGGACTGAAATAATTAGGTGGGAAAATACTTTCTGACGGTAGTGTGTATATATATATATATATATATATATATATATATATATATATATATATATATATATATATATATATATATACTAGAATAAATCAGGTGATAAGAACTGTTGTGTAGTACAAAGTAGATAGGAACTATTGTGTAATACAAAGTAGAAAGGGTTCCAAGTTAAATACGAGGCGCATATTCTAAGTACCGTTGTGAAATATGGCCGCTGCAGCGTTGCAATCGCTTTTCGCATATGCGCATTTAGTACCTGCATCTATTGACTAGCCACAGACGCCATTACGGAGGCATTCGTCTGAGCTTACGTTTATTTGTGCGTGTTTCAAAATGCCTCAGACCATCGAAAAAAAAAAAAAATACGAGCTATAGTTCGTTTCTTAAATGCAAGAGACGTAAAAGCGGCAGAAATTTTTCTCACGTTACACTGGATTCAAAATCGGCAGTCCATGGAATGGAGGCATTCAACATTATCCAAAAAAATGAAGGTCAGGCAAACAATTTCAGCCCGAGAAATGATGTGGTGCACTGTGCTTTAGGATAGGCAGGGAGTGTGCTGCGTCGTGCAATTCAATTCAAAAAGCGTTTCATGCTCATTAGAGCTATCGTTTTGCCTTACGACAATACTTGTCCACACGAGGCTTATCGAGCCCAAAATCGCTTCGCGTCGTATGGCTGGGAACAACTTAATCATCTCCGTATAGCCCCGACCTAACATCCAGTGACTACTGTTTGTTCCTACACTTAAAGTTACGACACCGATGATGACACCAGAACGGCCGTGCTGCAGTGGTTAGAAAACCAGGTGGCAGATTTCTATGAGGATGGAATACAGAAGCTGGTCTTACGATATGACAAGTACCTTAATATAGGTAGAAATTTTGTTGACAAGTAGCTTAAGCTCCGGGCTTTCATATAAAAATAAAATTGTTAAAAAAATGACCTTGTGTTTTTTTTAATATCACAACATTACTTACTTTAAAACCTTGTCGTGTAAATTCTCTTTAAAATCTCAACTTTTCCCTTTAAGAATATTTAAAGGAACGTCACTGTTTCCTTTTTATTTATTAAAATATTTCCGTTATTTATATTATTTAATTTCCTTATAAATCAATAGAAAAATGTTATACTCATTATAAGTATGTATTTGGAGAAATCGTCGGAAATCACTTTCACTATTGACAAATGACAAATTATACTATGTTAGTAAATTACTAGAATTGATTCCCCAAGGTAAATAAAAATAAAATTACTATCGAATTATTGTTACTGTAAAAATGTGAAAATAAATAGATAATATACACATTTTTGTATCAACATTCCCAAATTCAGTACACATGTACGTAATATTTTTAATCTGCACACAAAATAGTCGGCTCTTTTGCAAAAAAAACCCCACACCAATCTATTACCACAAAGAACCCTGCACCAATCTTATGGGAATACAGGCTTGGCCAAAAGTATTAGGCACCCTACAATTTACTTGATTTCTTGTGTTTCAGGGTAAAAAATTAAATTCGTATGTTTTGTAAAATCGTATATTGAGGTAAAATTATGAAATAAATTAATATTTGGTGTGTCCGCCCTTAGCTTGAATTACAGCAGCAATTCTTTGGGGCATGCTGCGTACAAGCCTAGTACATTCAGTTGTACTTATGGCGTCCCACTCATTCATCAAAGCGCTTTTTAGCGCTGCTTTTGATGTTATGCTATGCTCCCGTATCTTGCGCTTCAGAATACCCCAAAGATGCTTGATAGGATTTAGATCTGAAGACTGCGCCGGCCAATCCAACAAGACAATGTTATTGTGTCTAAACCAGCGCACGTAGCCGCTAATTTATGACAAGGTGCATTATCTTGCTGGAATTTGATGTCGTCTAAATTAGTGTCGCCAAAAATGCGCGTTAGCGAAGGCATCAGTAAGGTTTGTAGTATATTTATGTACTTTTGGATGGTTATGCGGCCTTCACAAACGAACATTTCGCCGACACCTTTAGCAGCCATGCAGCCCCAGATCATAATGCTGCCTCCTTTGTATTTTACAGTAGGTACCACGCAATCTGGATGGTATTCCCCGCCGACACGCCGCCTCACGAATGTCACACCTGACGTTCCGAATAGCTGTAAGAATAGAAAAAATACTCAATTAAAAAATTAGTTATTATTTTGACTAAAACGGATTAAATGAAGAGTAATTGTATGTAGTTATTTGTTAAAATAAATCATATAAAAAACTTGACTCAAAGTTTGATTCGTCGGACCATACATTAGACCAATCTTCTTCGCTAAAATGTTGCTGCTTCAGAGCCCACTCTAAGCGTTTCTGCCTATTGGTCTCTGAAAGCCAAGGCTTCTTTCTAGCTTTGCACCCTCTTAATGCAGCTTCTGTCAGTCTTCTCCTTGCCGTTCGAGAACTAATCGGCATCCCAATCTCTTCCGACAGAGTTGCAGCGAGCTCAGATGATGTTTTTTTTCAATTTTTAATAGACTTGCGGATGAGTTTTCTGTCCTGTCGTTCATTAGACTTACGTTTTCTGCCCGTTCTTATTTTATTGGCATGGGAGCCAGTCTCCACAAACCTTTTAATAGCAGATTGCACTGCTCACCGAGAACATTTCACTAACTGGGCTATTTTCTACTTGGGACTTGCCTTGTTCATGTAGGGTTTGAATTTTAATTCGTTTTTTTTCGATACCAAGCTCACTTTTCTTAGGCATTTCTCAAATATAAGAATGTCCAATTCACAAATAAAACGCACCGAGGCTTCTTGACACTACAAGTAGTAAAAAGAGATTAATAAAACATTAAAAATATTCTTCAAAAAACCTAATTATCGCAATTTTGTGGGCCAGGTGTTTTATGGACCTGTGAAAGAGATTGTCTATTGTTTAAGTTTGACAGCGGTGCCTATAGTATTGTTAAAACAATTAGTCTTTTTTTAAAATATTTTAAGAGTTTCACGTGTTTATTAGGGGTGCCTAATACTTTTGGCCAAGGCTGTATGTCTTTCTGTGGATCTGGCTAATTTTTTGATATGTTGTAGTCCTCGTCGTTCTGAACAAATGTCTGCGTGGACACAACATTATTCTATGAAGGAATTTTGCGTTACGGGCCTTCCAATCACAGAATCTACATGTGTTGAATACTAATAAAGGGTGTCCCAAAATTCACGCAAGAAATAATTTTGATAGAAAACACAGGTTTTTAATTAAAAATTGTAATTTTTTTGTTAATTCATTAAGTATACAGTAGAGTGACCGGATCTCATAGAGGGGAAAAAAAAAATGTCTTAATCTTGTTCGTTTGGACCCCACAAAACGATTCCCCTTTCCAGATATTGAGATAGCCGAAATTTGAGCTCGATTAAACGACGTTAACCCATGCCGCTCGTCGCTCAAAGTTTGAAAAAATTCAAATTTTTGGCCATAACTCCAGAACGGTAAATAATAGAAACACGCTTAATATCTCAAAAGAAAGCTAATGTTGTTCTTCAAAATTGATATTCTATACATAATTGTTGTTATTTTAAGTCAAACCGAGTTACAACAGCCTTTAGCCCCAAAAACGTGACCTGGTACCACTAGGAGCATACTTCGTATATTTTGTTATTAAGTGATAAATTTTGCTTTTTTTTGGTATATTTTTGAGTTTAAAGTAGAAATAATAATAAAAAAACAAGTAATATTGATAAGTCTAATGACATTTTTTATTTTAAAATATAAAAATTAGGTATATAATACATACAAAACAGACACAGAAAAGATACAGACGTAGTACCTACATGAGTTGATAATTTTACATAGTTATCTAATCTATTCTAGAGCTTTTGTTAAAGTAGTTTTTGAAACGTCAGGATATAATGCTCGGCATTTACTTACAACTTGCAGGACATATTGCTTTTGGTCTTCATCTTTTGTCAGAAAGTCGTTAAAGTCGGTTATTAATTTAACACCACGCTCAGCCATATCATTAACTACTTTTAATGTTTTGACAATTTTCAATCCTTCTTGGAAGTCATTATTTTGAGGCCAGGTGTTTGGATGTTGTCTTAGGAAATCTGTTTTTATATTAAATTGGTCAAAGAATGTAAACGTTTCTTTGGTAAGTAAATTTACCAATCCTCCATCAACTACCTCTTTTAAGTTTTCTTTCCTAACTTTTGGATTTGCAACCCTAGCGTGCTGTGATGGTTCATCTGTGCTACTGAGCAATTTATTAGCCATTAACAACTTTTCATCGTCTGTAATGGTGGGATCAAAAAACGATAATCCCACCAACTTTGCATTCAAATACCACAAATGGTTCGAAAATTTGGTCAGGGCTATTTCTGCAATGTCGTTGTCACATTCTTTATAGTCTAACAGACTATGCAAAATACCTAAATTTTGCTTTGGTGCAAGATGGGCTTTTGGAGCATTGAACCAAGCTTTACAATAAATTTTAACTAGGAAAACAGAAATGGCACGAACAGAACTTTTTTCTTCTTTAGACATCTTAAATTGACGACGAAAAATGAACATTTTTAAGCAGTAAATAGCCTTTGCCATCCACTTAGCGTGATGAATGGCTCCTGGAGTTCTAAAACCCACAACATTGCCGTCTAGTGATCCAACAAATACGAGAACCAACTGCAATAGCTCCTTGTAGTCATCTCTGGGGTGGCTCTCAGTTAATTTGGTCTCGAATTCAGCAGTAACATTTGCAATTACTTCTGGAGTTAGCTGATTTTGTATTAGATTATCACTGATACCTGTGTCGTATTTTCCTTTGTCTATCTTGGGCCACGCAGTGAGGAATCTCTTGAAAATGTCTGGATGAGGTCCAGTGGTTGATCCCATTTTTGTGTCGAATACGCCTCTTAACAGAATTTCCAAGATATGGTGACGGCAAGCTAGGTATAACAATTCTCTTCCTAACATTTGCTCCAATATGACGCATGCTCCTTTGAGTCTTCCCGTCTTGGATGCTGTAGTGTCGAAGCACAACGCCTTGACGGTATTGAGAAGACCCCAGTCATGTAGGCATTCATATACGGCTACGGCTTGCTCCTCTCCAGAGCTGTTTGCTGTTACAGGAACTCCCAGCAGCTGTTCCTTTTCGCCATATGAAATAGCTATAGCTATTCGCTCACATTGTTCATTTTTTAAAACACCCGGTAAAAGTTTACCGTCCCAATGGACAACCACGGGCTCTTTTTCAGGAATGTTTACTTTATCAAATTTTTTTTTATTATATTGTTCTCTGAACATTTGCCTTCTATCATGTAATAAAGTTTTCGAGACTTTGTACTCAAGAGGGTCAAGGT
This sequence comes from Pachyrhynchus sulphureomaculatus, assembly GCA_019049505.1. NCBI lineage: Eukaryota > Metazoa > Arthropoda > Insecta > Coleoptera > Curculionidae > Pachyrhynchus > Pachyrhynchus sulphureomaculatus. The sequence goes on along the minus strand of CM032455.1, from coordinate 26,803,342 downwards.
TTAGTGCTTCTAGAGTAGCTATTAAAATTCTTGTGGCATTTCTGTCGGATACCTTACATTGATCTAATAAAATGGACAATTTCATGTTTAAAATCTCTTTAACGCCCCTTGCAAATGAAACTTTCATCCTCTTGCTCTCAGATGGTCCTGGATCTTCTGCAGCTTCTTCAGGGATGTCCATTTCCTCCAAGCTCTCAAGTTTCTGGTAGATGCTGTCCTCTTCAGTGTCTTCTTCTCCTTCTTCGAACTTGTCTTCATCATCCGTCTCTAAGAAACAACAAAAGAAAGAGAAAAAAAAAGACTATAAAAACTTGTCGTTTTAGCAGAATAGTAATAATACATAGGTACTAAATTACCTACTTCTAATTATCAAAAGGTATTATTTTTAAAAAATATAAACTCAATCATAAAGATGCCAAATCATGCTCTCATGTACAATTTTCTTTCAATTATAATGAAACTATTTACTTATTTGTTTATCTATTTTTTAGAATACTAATAATAAAAAAAAAACTCACCAATATCAAAAGTTCTTCTTGGATTTGTCGGTTCATTTTTGCAAGTTCCTTTTGCACCTTGATTTCTTCAGCTCGAGACAACTTGAGATCCACTCCAGTCATGGAACCTGGGCGGCCCTTCTGCCTCTGTTTCACGAGAAACGCCTTATCTTCTTCCGATTTCATCAAAGCCAAGGCATCTTCTTGAGCAATATCAAAGAGATCATCCAACTTTTCAACAAACTGTTTTAAATTTGTTCTTGGCCGTTTTCGATGTTTTCTTCCGGTCTTTTTGAAGAGTTCTCCACTCGGCGTGAAGTTTTTCCAGCTTAGTAATTGTATCTTGCTCATGTTTAGTCGGGATTCGAGCTTTCTCCCAAAAAATGAACACTTCTCGTATTGTAAGTTTTGCTGATTCTCTTACAGTTAATTTCACAGTACGTAAATTATAAAAAAAGCACACAAAACTTGACGATTTGAGGGTAGTTTACAATCGGTGATCTGGTGAATGGAATAGCCCACAAGAAATATTTTATCCTTGGTCCGGCTTTGTACACCTGATGTGGATGCCATTTCAGAGGCCAATAGGTAAATAACAGTTAACTTGGAAAATGAAACAAAATATATTGCAAACTTTAATTTCAATAAAATGTTTTCAAATGTCTTTTAAAATAATACTATAATAGTTATAAAAACAATAACACACACACTTGGAAAATTAAAAAAAAAAAAAAAACGTTAAAATATCTTCACTAGATAATTGTTCGATCTAACTAGCTCAAAGGCACTTTAGAAACTAAACTGAATAAATAAAAGGTCGGTTGTACGCTGAAGTAAAATCACCATCCCTAAAATAGAAATTAGATTCACCCTCCCTTTTACCTGTCAAACGGGTCTTTCTTTGGTAAACTAGTCAGGTAATCCCCATATAATAAAAGATTAAATTTGAACAAAAGGCTCTTTATGTTTGAAAATTGAGTTCCAAAATACTTTTTAACAAAAAAATGCTAATTCCGAGACACATTATGTAAAACCCCGTAAAATTCTTAGAATACTCCCAAACTGGCTCCTACTGGTACCAGGTCACGTTTTTGGGGCTAAAGGCTGTTGTAACTCGGTTTGACTTAAAATAACAACAATTATGTATAGAATATAAATTTTGAAGAACAACATTAGCTTTCTTTTGAGATATTAAGCGTGTTTCTATTATTTACCGTTCTGGAGTTATGGCTCCATATGTCAGCTTTTTGGCCAAAAATTTGGATTTTTTCAAACTTTGAGCGACGAGCGGCACGGGTTAACGTCGTTTAATCGAGCTCAAATTTCGGCTATCTCAATATCTGGAAAGGGGAATCGTTTTGTGGGGTCCAGACGAACAAAATTCCGACATCGATTTTTTGCGGTCACCCTAGTATACAGTATAGGGTTATGTATGGAATAACCTATCGGGTACACATACGCACTCTGATCGAAATTTTCCATGACCGTTTTGCATAAATGTGGCTGAATTTCGTTGATGCAGCCCTTAATTTCCTCCTTCAAGTTGTGGTTGGTCGTGGCTTGTTGGCATAAACCTTAGACTTTAAAAAACCCCAAAGAAAAAATTCCAACGGCGTTAAATCGCATGATCTAGGCGGACAATTCTGATCACTAAAACGGGATATTACACGACCAGGAAATGTCTCATGCAGTAATTGAATTGTTTCTCGGGCTGTATGGCATGTGGCACCGTCTTCTTGAAACCACATGTCGTCCACATCCATATCCTGTAATTTAAGCACAAAAAACTGGATTATCATATCGTGATAACGTTCATCATCAACTGTTATTGTCTGGTCAACCGAATTTTCGAAGAAGAATGGTCCGATGATGCCTCCAGCCCAAAATCCGCACCAAACAGTGACAAGTTGTGGATGCATTTGTTTCGCAACAGTCACGTGTGGATTGTCTAAACCCCAAATGCGCGAATTTCGTCGATTAACGAAGCCAGCAAGATGGAAATGAGCCTCATCGCTAAAGATGATTTTCTTCGAAAAGTTAATATCCACTTGTTGTTCCATAATCCATTCAACGACCTTTCTTCGTTGTGCGTGGTCAGAGTCAACTTTGTAAGCATGAAGATGCAAATCTTTCGTGAGAATACGCTGTAGAGAGCTTCTCGAAATGTCCAATTCTTGGCCAAGGTGTCGAATTGATGTTCCTGGAGTCTCAGCAACACTTTCACGAACTGCTTCAATGTTTTTGTGTCGAACGACTTGTTGAAGGACGGCCAGAGCCAGTCTCCCTGAATTTTTCAATTAATCTCTTCACAGTTGAAGAGATTAAATCACTATTCTGACCATATTTTGTACGAAAATCCCGAACTGTAGCTGCCAAACTTTCATTATTTTTAAAATATTGCTCAACAATGAAAACACGTTGTTCTTTCATGTAGCGCTCCATTTTTAATATTCCTGAACTGTCAGCTGTCACGTTGTGTTTTTTGTTTTGTTAGCAACACTTTACCATACAAATGACGCCAAATTCAAATCTTTCGTGAATTTTGGGAACCCTTTATTTCTCCGTATTTATTAGGGGTTGAATGGCCGGCGTGCGTGAATTTGCATCTGCAGGACCGAGGGTATTCTTATTAGTATTTGATAAAAATGATTAACCATGCCTGTCCACCGCGGGTTAAAAAAGGTGAGGAAGGGAAGAGAGAGGATAGATAGAATATTAGTATCCAATACATATGCTGATTCTGTGATTGGAAGGCTTGAAGCGCGAAATCCATTCATAGAATCATGTTATGTCCATGGAGACATTTGTTCAAAACCACGAGAACTACAACATATCCAAAAATTAGCCAAATCCACAGAAAGACATATTCCCATAAGATTGGTGCGGGGTTCTTTGTGGTAATAGACCCTTTAAATAATTTTGTGGTGTGTTAATGCCGATAAAGTTCATAAAAAAAAATAAAAATTACTAGAATTAAAACATCTAAACGAAAATTCCAAATCTAATTTATGTCTATGTTTTTAAAACCTTTTTAAATGTGCTTTTCTAGTCGTTGAAAAATGGCAGCACTTCACGTGTTTCTTATACTACACTTTGCACAAGGAGAGGCTTGTTCCCGATCCCCTTCATTCCCTTTGGCGAACCCCAAATAGTGCCTGCAACGTTTATAAGCTAGGAAATTTTTTTACCCTTTCTTAAAAAGTCGTTTTGTCCCCCCAGCGTTATTGCTTGAATTTTAAAAAATCATTTGTAATAACTACGAAATTAATTAGAACCCTCCTAATTACGTAACAGGCTAAAATTGAAATATGGAATACAGGGAACGAAGCAAATTAACTAAAGGAACAATCAATAGAACAAGAATAAATAATAAGTGGCCTTAGCTATTTTATTTTCTGAAAAGCTTATCTGAAATATTTGCAAATCTAAATTATGCATCTCTATTTTTATACGCTTTCTGTATTTGTCGTTTACAGAAAAACGAGCCATTTATACAGTAACTTTAACAAGGTCGACAATCGTTTGCTTTTTAGCAAATTATACGTGAAATAAAATATTACAGAAACCACTTTAACCGGTAGGCATTTAAATACCTGTGACTAAAACGCTTGGTATTTCTGGTTTTTGCATGTGCAGCTGCCAAGGTATAGTTCAACTCAACTTAATTGCAGCAAACAAATGAATTAGTTGTAGAATATTTTAAAAACAGTTTTTTTTTTTAATTTCAATGGAATTTCTTTCAGGTCTTTGTTAAGTTGAGCGACTTCCTGCTGTCTGCGAATATTTGCATAAGTAACCGATGTTTAAGCGCTTAAAGTGAATAAAAAAATAAGCGTACTGTCATCGGCAAAGCTGTAGATTGGATTTCTGGTCTTTTCCAGCAGATCGTTATTATAATTGAGAAAGAAAGTGGAAGACAGTATGAAGCCTTGAGGCACACCCGCGTTGATAGTAAAGATATTCGAAAGAAATCCGTCGACTCTCAGTCGTAAAGGACAGTGTCTGAGGAAACACGACAGCCATAAACAAACCTTTTTAGACACACGGTAAGAGTGTAGCTTAACCAACAATCCGTCATGCCAAATACGGTCGAATGCCTTGGATATATCAAGTGCAACTGCTCCAGATTCTCCAAAGTGTTCAGTTGCGTTTTTTCCAAACATGAGTTACATAAGATCTCCTGTTGATCTTTGCTTACAAAAACCATAATCATGGTCGCTAATAATATTGAATCTTAAATATTTTACATTTCTAAATGAAATAAAACGAATTACTTTGTTATTTGTCACTTATTTTTTATTTCTTTATTTACGGTTCATTAGAACCTAATTTAACTATCGGATAGGCATATTCTTACAATGTTGATATCATAGTTGCTTAAACTTATTTATGGTTTCACAATTTTTAATATTATTTGGTAGGTCATTAAAATGTTTAAGGCCTTTATAATAAAGATTTGCTCGATCAGCTTCATTTGTAATTCCCACTACTCGGAAGTCATTTCGTCTTCTGGTGTTGTAGTTGTGTATCTGATTGACGTATCTAATTTTCTCGGTCAAATATGTGGGACAATTTTCTATCTTTATATTATAGATGAATTTCATTGCGTAATAAAATAAGCTCTGCTTTACACTCAGCCAATTTAATCGATCTAACATATCTTTTATGTGCGTATCTCTAGGCTTCCGCAATATAAATCTCATTGCCTTGTTTTGAAGTTTTTTGCAGTAGTTCTATTTGTGTATCCTTAGCAAGAAATAATGTGGCTCAATTATGCTTCTATATATTAATATTTTATGGGATTCACTTATGATGTGGCAAGTTCTATACATGAGATAAAGTTTTTGGTTTATTTTATTCACTAAATATTGAAAGTGTGCATCAAATTTAAATTTACAATCTATTATTATACCCAAGTATTTAATTTCGTTTACTTTTTTCTATTTCACGATTATTTATGTATAATTTATGATTATTATTATAGTTATTGTGTGATATTATCATATATTTAGTTTTATCTGTATTTAGTTTTAACATATTTATATACATCCACTTGTAAAGAATTTTCATATCAGACTGCATTTTATTAATAGCCACATCGAAACTAACATCACTAATTGCAATCAGTGCATCGTCTGCAAATAGTCTAACATCCCCGCACTTTAAACCGTCTTTAATGTCATTTATGTATATGAGAAACAGTACCGGCGCAAGGACAGAGCCTTGCAGTAGACCAATATTCACTGGTATCGCTGATGATGTCGTGTTTCCAATTTTTGTTTGTTGCTTTCTATTCGATAGATAATCTTCAAACCATTTTAATTCTATATCACGCACTCCAATTTTGTGTAGTTTCATAAGCAATAATTTTCTGTCTATAGTTTCAAATACTCTTTTTAAATCTATGAAAGTTGATACAATGTATTTTTTATTCATCAAATCTTCACGCCATTCACTTATAACATAATTAATTGCAGTTTCACATGAGTGTTTGCTTCTAAAACCCGATTGCTCTGGAATAATAATATTGTTATCATTCAAATATTGCAGTAACTGATTTTTTATCACTGTTTCAAGGATTTTTTCGACACTTGGAAGCGTATTTATTGGCCGAATCTTTAATGAACTTAAATTAATTTATTACAGAGGGTTAAGTGACATTATTGTTTCCAATTTGAAGAAATACTTTTTCAATATTTTCTTAGAACTTTTTACAAAAATTCCTTCTTAAAAAGATATATCTAAAAAAACTTTTAAAATACGCTAAACAGGGTTGCATTCTGAACATCTGTTTGATTATTTGATAGGATTGTATCTTTATTTTTATTGTGTCTGTAGATCTCTAGCTTCTAAAATATTTAATTTTCTTCCGTTTTGTGCTTTATGTAATATTTGTAGATTATTTATGTCTGGAAAAATATGATTTGTTTGATGGAAGTGGTTAGCCAAGTTGGAGTTTTCTTTGTTTAATCTAAAACATGTTTGGTGTTCTTTAAATCTAGTATCGAAATTTTCTCCCTATTTGGCCTATATAACAGCTATTACATTCATTACATGACAGTTTATAAACTGCAGAATCTTTGTATTTATGAGTTTTGTCTTTTACATTGAAAAAGGGGGAGGAAAGTTTTTGGGGTGATTTGAAAGCGATATTGATGTGGTCTTTTGCTAGTATATATGCAATTTTATTAGAAATTGGCCCGAAATATATTTTTTTATGGGTCTAGCACACGTGCTGCAGGGAAGTCCCTAAAGCGCTCCAGGAGCGGCTTTTGTGCGGAAAAAGCGATTAACGTTGTTCTTGAATCGCTGTAAATTGTACTCGGTGGGAAACACAGCCCTAGACAAATTATTCCAAAGGGATGTTGTTCTCCATATAAAAGACTGCTTGAAAAGCGTTGTACGCGGAGTAACAAGCTGAACCTCATACGGATGTGAAAGTATTAGCTCGACGTGTATTTCTAACATGTACCTCTCTGAGAGGAATTAAGCAGGCTATATCCTTCGAACACTTTCCATGAAAATACTTGTAGAACAGACTCAAATCGCCAACCCTTTTTCAATGTTCCAGCGAATCAAGGCCGCCGGTCAGTTCCGAGTCTCCAGTCAGACGAACGGCTCTTCTCTGAACAGAATCTAACAAATGCAGTGTATGTTTGGGAGCGGAGCCCCAAACATGGGAGCAGTATTCCATAGTTGGTCGAATTTGAGCTTTTGTGAAGAATTAACATTTGTTGTGGAATGTAAAGCTTTCTGATTCGAAATAATTTTTCCCAACTTTTGAGAAGCTCTCCTTGCTATGCCTGCAACATGTTCATGTCAGAAGTTCACCACAGCGGTTCAAAATATGTCAATGTTTAGACCTTGACATATTGAAAAAGTATTTCTTCAAATTAGAAACAATAATGTCATTTTACCCTCTGGAATAAATTAATTTAAGTTCATTGTAATTTATTGATGGGTAATTTCAAATTGTACCTGAAAATTTGTTATAAATCATAAATAAACCATTTTAGTTTGTAGTATCTCGCTTGAAAAGTAGAAAACGTAGGAAACCGCAGTAGCAGATAAATAAAAAATAAGTGACAAATAACAAAGTAATACGTTTTATTTTATTTAGAAATTTAAAATGTACTGTCACAAAGTAACGGAGACATCAATAGCCTTATTCCATAACTTTTGATATTTTTGAAAGCAGTGAGACTGGCCGGTAGTTGTTTGGCAAGGTCTTCTTGCCTTTTATGGGTATCGGCTGAACTGTGGCATGTTTTCAGCAGGAAGGAAATATTCCCTTTCTGTAGGATAGGTTGAAAAGTCTACATAAAACTAGTGTTAGCACGCTCCGGCATTTTTTGAGTAGTACGGCAGGTATTCCATCAGCGCCAAAAGCTTTTTTGGTGTCTAACTTCATTAAAATAAGTTTTATGATACTCTGTCTGAAGACAATATAGCGCATCCTGGATTGCGCTATAGCCCATTTTCTATCTAGTTGTTTTCCAACTTCTATATCCCGTAAATCATACACCATTCATCTCTTCCTTCCTAGATTATATCAAGATATGGACTTCAAGCTTAGCCTTGGAACAGATCCTACTGGTAACTAGTGTATAAATTATTTCTAACCTAATCCTAGTTTCCCTATACTTGGATAATCGTTACATATCTTTTTGACATTCTTTTCTTCCTGAATCCCCTTTTTCTAATGGAAATAGTATAGAAAAGTGAAAGTAATAAACATGTTTTGTGGACAAACTAGGCAAGTGACGGTGACTCATTGATCAGATTCAACGTTAGTAAACGAAGAGAGGAATTATATTAAAAATCCTCGGAGCAGAAAAAAGATAGGGACCTTTGAGTAGCACTAAAGGGGGTAGATGGTACATACACATTGTTCAGGGTAATTAGTCTAGTATGAATAGAGTGATCAACTTTGTTTACCTTATGTTTGTTATTCAGTAAAATTTTTACCACCGATTTTATGTATAATTGCTTCAGCGACAAAACCCTAGCCTCATCGTATAGTTGGTCCGTAGGAAATTTTCGCGGTTTAAACAGTATTATTTTTAGAACCCTTTTCTGGGCTATTACTAAAGACGAAGATACCGAATCATGCATGGAGCCCCAAACTACCAAGCCATAGCCTATCACTGACTCCACAAGTGCTTTATATACATATAATTAATATTTCTTGGGTAACCACTAATCTGCCTAATCTGATAAAACCTAAAATACATTTTTCGAATTTTACTTGTTATATAATCTATGTGAGAATCCCATCTTAAATGCGAATCTAGGTATACACCCAAATATTTAATGTTATCGGTGGAGCACATCTTCAGATTGCAATCACAAGCAGCAAAGTTATTACAGCCAGGTTCATGAATTTTTATAAAATTATTGTCGGGATAATTCCTTTTATTAAACGTAAAGGCTATAAATTTTGATTTATCAATATTTACGCTTAATAAGTTCATATCCAACCACAACTTTACCTTACTCATAGCCAGTTCTGCCTTGTCAAAGACCCGGCCCCATATTTGATCCTGTAACATTATGACAGTATCGTCGGCATAACAAACCACAGATCCTTGAGATAAAATACGCAAAAAGGTATCTATGTATATTGTAAATAACAATATATATATATATATATATATATATATATATATATATATATATATATATATATATATATATATATCGTCGTGTGAGTGGTGGTATAGCGGATTTAGTTAACTGACACTGTATTTGCTGTGGATGCCCTTCTTACAACACTTTAAACACAACACCCATTATAACGAGAGAAAAATCTACTACGAGGCTGCCTTTTAAGTTTGTACAAAAACAATAAAAGAAAATTTGTTACAAATCGTTTTATTGTTTCTCAAAAATTCGCCTTTAATATTTATACACTTGCGTTCGAACCAATTCTCGAAACATTTTTTTTTCCACTCTGGAGTTGGTACCTCAAAAACATGTTCAGGATTCAACAGCTTCTTGAGGTGATGAAAATCGCTGCCCACGCATTTTTTAGTGTTCCGTACGGAACACTTATAAGATGACTTCGGTGTCTGTCTGTCTATCCGTCTGTCACACCCGATTTTTTCTCCGAAACTATTTGTCATAGAAAGTTGAAATTTGATAATAATATAGAAATTGATGGCCTCATCAGAGCCGTGTAGTTTTGAAAGTTAAATTTTAACTTAAGGGGTTAGTTTTGGGGGGTAAAATCGAAAGTGAAAAAAAAATTTTTTACTAGGTCATCAAGTGTGGTGTCAAATGAAAGCTTGTGAAAACACTAGTAAAAAATATATATGTAATGTAATACTTGCGCACACTATTGTGCAAGTTCTAGACTGACCGGTTTTTTTTTTTTGGCATTCGGGAATAAAAAAAAAGTCGTTAGGCGATAAATCAGGTGAATACGGGAATGAGACATTAATTGAATGTTTTTCTCCGTCGAATAATCAATTATTATGTGAGAGCTGGCATTGTCATGATGAAAAATGATGCGACGTTTCGGTTGTTTTTCCTGATTTCATCGATGACTTCTGGCAAATTGTTGTGTACCATTCATCATTAACTGTTCTTCGATCCTCTAAAGCAATGGTTACAACATGTCCAGTATAATTAAAGAAACAAGCGATCATTTTCTTGGAACTGCTTCGCGAGCGAACCACTTTTCTTGGATTCGGTTCATCTTGCAACACCTAAACGGTTAATTGTTGCTTAGTTTCCGACTCGTGCGAATATATTCAAGTTTCGTCTCCTGTTACCATGTTGTATACGGATTTTGCATGTCCTCGGTCAATTTTTTTTGCATCTGTTTACACCAACTGACACGAGCCTGTGTTTGAGTTTCGGTCAAATTTTGCGGAATCCATCGGGAACAGATCTTTTTCACAGCTAAATGTTCATGCAAAATCGAATGTACTGCAGTCTTCTCTGTGCCTAAGGATGCCTCTATCTCACGGTAACTCACATGCCAATTATGTTGCGCATAGCATCGATGGTTTTTGGAACAACAACCGATTTTGGTCGATCTTCACGAAATTCATCGCTGACGGAAGCACGACCATGAAGAAATTCTGCAAACCAATTGTAAACAGTCTTTTCTGATGGAGACTCATTACCAGAAATTGAACGAAGCGATTCGAGGCATTGTTGTTAAGTTAAGCCTTTGCTAAAATCGTAAAAAATCATGCAACGAAAACCTTCAAGTCAAATTTCCATTTGTTCACAAAACTGTTTTTTTTTAAATACTCACTGTAAACAAACTACTCGGCCAATTTCTGAGCTGCCACTGTTTTAACAATAACAAATGTCAAATTTTACAACGATGGTAATGTCACATCTCAATAGCGCCATCTAGTGGTCGTTTGTAAAAACTTAAAAGGCAACCCTCATACAGTATAAAGAACTAAGTACAAAGATTCTTCATGTTTTTCTGTGTGTTCTGTTGTCTGGATTATAAAGTAAGGTTCTCTTACTTATATTTATGAAACTACAAAAACTTAATGTTACTATTTGCTTATCCTACCTTAACTTAAGCTCTTAAACTAGTAGTCCTATACTAACTTAACCTAGGAAGTGTGTTTCTTGTTACATGATTTTCTTATCCTAAGACTTAAAGCTACCTTAGCCTAAGACCTACGCTAACTTAACTTAGAAGTTAATGTTAACTTAAACTAGGACTTATTATAACTTAATCTAGATTAACAATCTTCTGCCATGGCGAGTAAGGGGGTCATAGTCTTCATCCGAGAGAGGGTCAGACGGTCTCGGGAATTGGTGGGAGTCGGAAGGCGTCCCTGATGCATGGGTTGGGGTGCTGGGACGCCTACTCCAAAAACTTCACCTGGATTTTCCTCATGTGTGCCTTTAAGGTAGGCACACCGAGGTCTCTGTGTATTTGTCGGTTCCTCATGAACCATGAGGCTCCCATGATCATCCTCAGGGCCTTGTTCTGCACTGCCTGGAGTTGGGCTCTCCTTGTTTTTTAGAGCTGGCACCATGTGAGGCAGGCGTAAGTGAGGCCTATGACGGTGTTGTAACAACTTACTGGAGCGATTTATAATGGGGTAAAATTCTGTGTGTTACAGTTAACTTTGGACAAACTCTATCATTTAATACTTAAGCTGAAAAATTTTTGGTCTGACACCTATATGTCGGTCTTTTCAAAAAATCTATATGATTTTTGAGAAGTACCAACCTTCGAACGGTACGTTTCAAAATTTCATGACATTTCGACGATTAGTTTACAAGTTGCAGTGGTTTTAGTAACGCTACTTTTGATATTTTCAAAACAGTGGAAAAAATCGTATTTCGTGTGTTGATTAAACACTGTTTTTTGATGAGAAAAAATACCGTTCAAGCAAAGCACGGGGCTCGGCCTCTGGAAAATCACTCATTATTTACTGGTATGCTGAATTTAAACGCGGTCGTACAGATACAAATCATGCTGAACCCTCTGAATCGGTAGTTTATACCGAAAAACATCAAAAAAACCCACAAAATTGTTTCGGATGACCGTAAAGTGAAATTGCGTGAGATAGCTGACACCCTAAAGATATCAAAAAAACGTGTTGGTTATATTTTGCAAGAACATTTTCGCATGAGAACGCTTTGTTCGAAATGGATACCGCGTTTACTCACAGTGGACCAAAAACAACAACGTGTTGATGATCCTGAGCGCTGTTTGGACCTGTTTAAGCGCAGTAAAAAGGATTTTTTCATGCGATATGTGACAATGGATGAAACATGGATCCACCACTACACACCACAATTAAATTGGCAGTCAGCCGGGTGGACAGCAGCCAGTGAAAGCCGCTCGAAGCGACCAAAGACACAACAGTCGGCTGGGAAGGTTTTGGCCTCTGTATTTTGGGATACGCATGGAATAATTTTCATCAATAGCGAATAATATATATAAAGTTATTAGTGCTTTTGAATGCAGAAATCGCAAAGACACGGCCCCAAATGAATAAGAAAAAAAGTGTTCTTTCATCAAAACAATGCACCTTGTTACAAGTTAATGGTTACGATGGCAAAATTGCATGAATTGAAGTTCGAATTGCTTCCCCATCCACCGTATTCTCTAGGTTTGGCCCCCAGCGACTACTATTTATTCGCAGACCTCAAAAAATGCTCGCGAGAAAGAGATTTAGCTCCAGTGAAGAAGTTATCGCCGAAACTGAGGCCTATTTTGAAGGCAAAGACAAATCTTTCTACAAGAAAGGAATAGAAATGTTAAAAAAGCGTTGGACTGATTGAATTTTGAAAAAAAAAAATGTGTTTTATGTAGCTAGACCAAAAACTTTTCAACCTAAGTGTTACAAAACAAAATAAATTTTTTATTGTGAATTGTTGGGTAAATTTATATCGAGTAATTATAATAAATTATTGATTATAACGTTATTATAATAAATAGAGGTGTAATTGTGACTTGACTCATGCAGCACATATTTCCGTCATTAATAATCGTGTAAGAATACATGTATTTGTGCAGGCGTGGTCAGCATAATTTTAAAGACCGCTTACACTCTTAGATATTCAAACCTTACTGAAAGTGTTCATTTATATCTGTCACCTCTTAAATACCTACAATACCCGCAAAATATTTTTAATTCTCCGTGCGAGAGGGAAGTATAATGTTTATAAAAAAAAAGTCCTCCGAGATTTTTGCATTTATTCACGTTCTATATCAGGAAAAACGTTCTCTCATTTTCGTCAGTCTGTCTGTTCGCACTCTCGAACGAAATGAAATATCGAGCTGAAATTTGGTGTACATATAATAATTAAAGTAGAATGGGTAGATTTTAAGCTGTAACGCTTCAAAAGAGGGGGATATAGGATTTTCGGAGATAATTTTTTTTTTCAGTAATACTATGAGGATTTTAAGAATATACACAGGCAAACATTTTTGAAACCCTAAGACCAGACTATAGTTTTTCGAAGGTTTTGGATGCACTAAATCCAAATCTGACCTCAGAATTGCTCCATCGCATCAAGTTTTTCGATATATCGTAACCTAAAAATGCAAAAAACACGGTTTTTCGCTATAATCAGGATTATATTACACCGCGAATTCATTTTTCTCCACAAAACTAGTTGCGGCATTTGAAAGTACTAACATACTCTTCCCCTTCAAAATGCATTTGAATTTTTCAGATATTTTATTTCTTCTCGGAGAAATCGTCCGTGGAAATTAATTAGTTCGGCGTGTTGATACCAATTTGGTTAAGAGTTTGTAACGTTTGCCTTTTTGTTGTGTTAAATTTCTCACGACTAAGATTATATTAAGTTCATTTGCCTTTTTGCTAGTTTAGAGATTAAAAGTGTAATGCCTTTTATCAATGCAGTATCGAAGAACGGAGTATTATCGAGAAAAAATTTTCGAACAAAAGTTGTGTATTTTTAGTAGAGAAACATGATGCCATCATAAAAATATGGGTTCCCATTTAGAAAATCAAAGTTGACCTTGAAATGACTTTCAAAATGATCACAATTAAATCATTCAAGCTATCTGAAAAAAATTTAAAATGCATTTTGTTGGAGAAGTGTAGTACTTTCAGAAGCGGCAACGAGTTTTGTAGAGAAAAAAAATGATTCACGGTGTAATGTAATTCCCAATATAGTGAAAAACCTTGTTTTTTGCATTTTTAGGTTAGGATATCTCGAAAACCTGATAGGATGAAGCAATTCTGAGGTCGGATTCGGATTGAACGCACCAAAAAGCTTTGTGGAAGTATATTCTGCTCTCAGGGTCTGGAGTTTCGTCCGATTTTGTCGCCCTATGTAATTATTTATAGTCAAACATACCGGGCGACTACGAGGTTACTAGCCAAACTCTTATTTTAATACGAAAAAGTAGAAATGAAATGGCTACGCGGTATTCCGGCTAACATGAAATATCCGGCTAATTTAACCGGATACCCGGTTTGGTCGGATACTGTATTATCTGACGGGTACCCTGCCAAATTTTTTGTGCAAAATGAAACCAAATTAAAACTAACATTTATTTCAAAATATGCATAAGAGAAACGTTTCAAATATAACAGTAACAACGAACTTAAAACTATTTATATTAGTGCAAAACTTACACATAGAATATTTTAATATTTAAATTCAAGCAATTTTCAGAGGACAATCTATTTATTCTCAAAAAATAGCCCTTCAATAAATATTGAAGAAGTTGGTGCTGAAAGAAACTTAAGAACAAGTTTCCCTAACCTAGGAAAATCCTGAAATTAATCTACGACCATAGAAACAAAGTTGCTTTGCTCATCAATGGTAAACTTATATAAGAACTAAACCACAGTAAACTCAATCTTCTTCTTCTTCTTCTTCTTCCTCAGCCATCTCTCCACTGCTGGATATAGGCCTCCTCAAACTCCCTCCATCTGTCTCTATCCTGTGCGAGTCTCGTCCACTTTCTTCCTGCAATTGTAATGATGTCATCAGCCCATCTTTTCTGGGGTCGGCCGACTCCTCTCTTTTCATCCCACGATCTCCAATTTAGGACTCTGGATGCCCATCTGTCTCCTCCCTGTCTAGCCACATGACCCGCCCATTGCCACTTCAATTTGGCAATACGGTCTACCACGTCGACGACTTTTGTTCGGCGTCTGCATTCTGCATTTGGTACTTTATTCCTCAGACTTATGCCCAGCATTTGTCTTTCCATAGACCGTTGTGCACATTTTAATTTATGCGTGGTGTTGGCTGTTAATGTTATAGTTTCCAGTCCGTATGTCATAACAGGGAGAATACATGTATCGTAGACTTTCCTTTTCAGGTTCATAGGAATGTCCCTACTTTTTAAGATAAAATCCAATTTTTCGAACGCCGCCCAGCCCAGTCCAATCCTTCTGGGTATTTCTCCAGTCTGATTTTCTTTTCCCAATTTTATTCTGTGTCCCAGATAAATATACTTATCCACAGCCTCGATAAACTTGTTGTCTATTATCAAATTTCTGTGGGATGGACTCATTATTTTTGATTTACTTATGTTCATCTCGAGACCGGTTGTCAGAGAGGCATCATGAAGTTTTTTAATCATAGTGTTTAGCTCATTTAAATCATCACTTATCATCTGCGAACCTCAGGTGGTTTAGGTACATCCCATTTATCATTAACCCTTTGTTTTCCCAGCTCAACAGCTTGAAAATGTTTTCCAAAGCCAATGTAAACAATTTGGGTGAAATAGTGTCACCCTGTCTAACGCCTCTCTTTATCTCGATCTTATCCGTTTTCGTCTCATCATCCACTCTTACATCCTTTGTGGCATGGCTATAGATATATTTTTTCAGGTTCATGTATCTAGAGTCGATTCTCGCATCCTTAACTGCATTCATTATTGTCCACTGTTCTACAGAATCAAAGGCCTTTTTGTAGTCAATGAAAGCCAGATGAATTTGCATGTTGTATTCGGTGGCTTTTTCGATAAATAGGCGTAGGGTTTGTATATGATCATTAGTTCCAAAACCCTTTCGGAAGCCCGCCTGTTCGATCGGTTGATAGGAATCTAGCTTCGATGCTAAGCGGTTTGTGAGGATTTTTGTCAACAATTTGTATAAGTGGGACAGAAAGCTAATAGGTCGATAGTTCTCTAGATTCTCAGGATCTCCCTTTTTGTGTAGTAATATGACTTCAGCATTCTGCCATTGTTTTGGTATCCTTTCTTGTTCTAGACATTTATTAAGTAGAATTCTCACAGCATCAACAAGGTCATCACCTCCGAGTTTCAACATGTTGACAGTCACTTGATCTTCTCCTGCACTTTTATTGTTTTTCATATGTTTGAGTGCATTTTCCATTTCGGTAAGTTCTATCTCTGGCATCTCCTCTGATCCAACATTTGATATGATCCTGTTACTCTCTTCTTGTTGTTTCTTTGGTTGATACATTTCTGTATACAATTTATGTATGGATTCCACTATCATATTTTTATCGTTTATTGTTGTTCCATTTTGATCCTTTATTTTAATAATATTTGATCTGCCAATGTTTTTTACCTGATCTAAGGACCTTCATATTTTTATTTGATTCTATTGTATTCATAATGAGTTTTGTATTATACTTCCGAATATCTTTTTTGGTTTCTTTCCTTATGATTTTATTTAGGGAATTGTATCTTTTCGAGTCTCTATTAATTTGTCTTTTCTCTTCGATGAGTTTCATCGTGTTTGTCGACAATTTTTGGTTTTTATTGTTCTGTCTAAAGGATATTGTTTTGGTAGCTGTTTGTATGCTTTCTGTTATTTTGTTTGCAAGATTTTCCATGTTCATATCCTGGAGATCTGATTTGGATTTTAATTTCTGTTTTAAGATGTTTTCAAATATTGATTGCTGTCTGGTTATTGATTCTATTGTGGGTGGTTTCTTAAGTTTTTTATGTATCATGTTGTGTCTTTCAACTTTTGTGTTTATTCTAAAGGAAGCTCTCACAAGTCTGTGGTCGCTTCCTGTGTCGAATTTATTTAGTACCGATACATCTTTACAGTATTTCAACTTATCTGTAATGATATAATCAATTTCGTTTTTCGTTCTACCGTCTGGGCTTTTCCATGTCTATCTTTTTTTTCGTTTTCTTTCGTAGAACGTATTTGTACAATAGAATTTTTCGCACTGTAGATAGTCCAAGAGTGTTTCACCTCTGGCGTTTCTATTTCCAAGACCAAACTTTCCAATGTAATGTGGGTCTCCTAGTTTCTTCTGTCCTATTTTGGCATTAAGGTCTCCAATTAATATTATCAGTTGTGCTTTTTTCTGATTTTCTTGCCCTTGTAATATCCTCGTAGAACCTGTCGACCTCCTCATCCTCTGCTGCACTTGTAGGGGCGTATGCTTGTATGATCTGTATTGTGAATCTGTTGTTTAGCCTAAACAATATGTACATTACTCTGTACGATATACTATTCATCTTTATTACCCTATTTCTCACATTTTTATGCGTTATTATTGCAATACCTCCCGTTGATGATTGTATATTGTTATAATAAAGTAGATGACCCGATGCTAACGTAATAGCTTCTTCTCCCTTTAGTCTTGTCTCACAGATTCCCAGAATGTCCCAATTTATGCTATTGATTTCCCCTTGAAGTCTGATTCTGTCCTCTTCCCGTCTCATGGTTCTTATGTTGTATGTCGCTACTCTAAGTTCTGTGGTTTTACCCTTCTTCGAAATTTTGCCTCCCCCAGAATCCTTGAGGCTGACCGATTTTGGGTCGGTGTGAGATTCTGAGCTGTTTGCTCTACTCACCTGGGGTAGTGTCGTTTTAAAAGTCGAGTCCATGGTTTGAATTTGAAGGTTTTTGGCATTGAAACACCACGTTTGCCAGACGTCTTGGTGAGTTTAGGGTTTCAGCCGCCTCTAACATGAGGACAGACGCTGTTTGTAGCCGCCCACTCTGGGTCAGACGTTACTACCTGTTGGTCCGCGGGAGGTATTTTATTTCCCTCCTACCCTGCATATCTGCCGAGCTTGCCCCTATCCGCCACCTAGGGACGCGTCCTATAGCGGTTACAGGCTCCGCAAAACTCAATACAGTAGCAAAACTCAGGTGTAACCATATAGGAAAAATCAGGTCTCATTTTTTCAAGAGGTCACGTGACAGTCCGCCATGTTAAAAAGGAAACGAGCGGGAGATTTTAAATAGAAAAAATTATACAAATTTGAAAATTTTTAATTTAATAAAATGTCAGGTTAATCCAGCATGAGTAATATAAAAAAAACAAAAAGAATCGAGCACTTTATTAGAAAAGAAATGAATACAAGTGAAAAACTTGACAGGAAGGCTTTTTCAGAAAAAATGTTTCAGACAAAAGCTTTAGCATTTTCTCGAAGGACTTGAATAAGCATATCAGATTTTGGGTTCAACGCTTTGTTGGGACTCCATAAGACTCAAAAGTGAAAACTGAAACTGGAACCCAAATTTTTAAACACAAACACAGGGAATTTTATGTCCAAATACAAATTGAATGTTGCTGGACCCGATCGGGCCTCATTATAAGTACAATAAAATTCTTATAAGGATCTTTACCTGTGTTAGTAGCCACGGAGTATTCTTTATCTGATCCTATTTTAACGTCTGGATGCGCATGGTCGAATAAACGATTTTTTAAACCATTTTTAAACATTTTCTGAGAAAAATGTGAGGGGTATATTTTATAATTTTCAATTGGACAATTGATGGCGCGTTTGGTTGCTGGAAGCCAAATTTTTGCTCTTTAACCAAAAAATGTCATAAGAGAAATAGCTTTTCAAAATTATTCAATTTATCCGCGTACGATTTCTTACGCAATTGATATTCTTTAATTAAATCACTTGCCTTTCAACATCTTTGGGGAAGAAGAAGAAACTCGCTTCCGACGTACTTTTTGAATTATTTTTACCATTGTCAACGGCACAACAGTAACCTTCTTTCTCCATGATTATATAATTTGTTTGTCAACCTTTTTGATTCTCTTCACTTACAAACGTTTTTAATTCTTTTTTTTATACAAACTCTCTCTGCCTTTTGTCTTTAAAATTCATATAAACTGCAGTCACATCAAGAAACGATCGACAATACATTTCAAAAGACATTCGGAGATTAGATATAAACATTAAGCGGCCATTTTGAAAGGTGGACCCGTCGACGCACGCGCTGTCAAAATCTCGTCACCAACTTGGGACTCACTTCCGCTACTGTATTGGGTTTATTATGAATAAACTCTGTTTCTATCTTACCTATTCCATGGTAGACTTTTTTATTTTTATCACTGTTTTGACCAATATTAGAGAATACATCTCAAAATGTCTGCTTCGGTTTCTTACATTTCT
This sequence comes from Pachyrhynchus sulphureomaculatus, assembly GCA_019049505.1. NCBI lineage: Eukaryota > Metazoa > Arthropoda > Insecta > Coleoptera > Curculionidae > Pachyrhynchus > Pachyrhynchus sulphureomaculatus. The sequence goes on along the minus strand of CM032455.1, from coordinate 26,784,019 downwards.
TTGGTATTGGTAAGTTTTTTAAAATACTAACCGAAACGTCGTCAGAGAGATCTGAATCTGATTCCGATACTGATACCACGTCATCTTCATCCGGTTCAATATTTACTTTTAACAGTATTGTGTGGTTGATGTATTTTCAAATTTCTTGTTTAACCTATTCTTTGTTAGTGAAATATGCATATTAAATCTTGGACTCAGAAACGTTGCAATTATACAGGGTTACAGGGAAAGTCGTCTTAGATAATTAAGGACGTTATAGTTTAGGTCGTTTCTGACCGATTTGACTCTATGACATGATGTCCTAAACTTAACCGTTTTCGAGATATTGAAGTTTAAAGATTTTCTAAAAAAAACATGTTTTTTTTGCTTTTATATCGATTTTTTTTATTAGAGGTTCTCGAGTGCGATTTTTTGGTTATTTTTAGTTAGTCTGTATGTCAAGTATCAAAAATCATCAAAAAAATTTGAACTAGTTACTAACAGTTTCAAATGGCGGCTTGTTAATGTTTCTAAATTATAAATTTTTACCAAGTGTTTCCTACTTTAAATTAATAAAGAGAAAAAAAAATGTATGAAATTCTGCAAATTATTTTAAAAAACTTTTTACGTCTTTTTAGCTATCTAAAACGATATAATATCTACTGGATCTATTGAAAATTCTAAGAAAATGAGATTTCAATAGGCCCAATTGTAGAGTAACATAATAATAGAATTTAGATACTACCAATTACCGGCTTACTGCCTGCACCTTCAAACAATAAAAAGGGTTGGATAAGCATTTTTTTTCCGGTCGGGGTACTCTCTGTGCGAGTGACATTTTCTGTTCACTAAACATTATTGAATGATTTTTAGTCTGCTCATGCGATTTATTTCGTCCGTGGTAGATGTGCTATACCGTGCTTTTCAAAAATATCTGTGTTTCATCTTCTGACTGTGTGAATTGGCTCGTAACTGGATTTTGAATCTCTGCTTGTGAATATGGCAACGTATACCAACGAGGAATATGCTGACATCCTAATGTGTTACGGATTTTGCGAAGGAGTATCGTCGCGTGCACGTGATGAATACATACTGCGATATCCTACTCGTCGTGTACCTGATGTTAGCGTATTTGATGGAACTTATCGAAGACTACGAGAAACTGGTTCCGTACAAAGACGGCGGACTGACATGGGACGACCACGTATCTTTGACGAAGACGAAGAAAACGAAATACGACGTCTCTTTGAGGTGGACCCAACACATCTACAAATGTTGTCGCACAACAGCTTGGTATTTCGCAGTGGAAGGTATGGTTTGTAATGCATACTGTTGGGCAACACCCTTACCACTATACGCCCGTGCAAGTCATTGAAGAAGGGGATCCGTTGCGACGATTAGAATTCTGCAGATTTATGCCCAATACCGATGTCGAAGATGCATATTTTTTTAAGAAAATACTATGGACTGACGAGTCGAAATTCGACAAAGACGGTCTTACAAACTAGCACAATACCCACTATTGGGCTTCTAAAGAGGAAGGCAACCCAAACAAAAAAAGAACGAAAGGATCACAAACAAGATTCAGCTTAAATGTGTGGATGGGTATAATTTCAAATTATTTGGTTGGGCCCATTCTTCCTGCCAGATAATTTGAATGGCGAGGAATACGACAATTTTTTGCGGAACGATTTACCTAATTTGATGGAAGACCTACCTATTGGTTTGAGACAAAACATGTACTTTCAACACGATGGCTGCCCAGCTCACTACAGAGGAAGTGTTCGTGCATGGCTCAATGACAATTATCCCAACAAATGGATTGGAAGAGGCGGACCCATACCTTGGCCGGCGAGAAGCCCAGACCTAACACCGATGGATTTTTATGTGTAGGGTCACATGAAAAGTCTCGTATACGACCAGATGACTCCTATCGAAAACGTGGATGTTCTAAGACAAAAAATAATTGATGCGGCTGACGAAATGATGCGGCTGACGAAATGAGGCGGCACCTCACAACCAGCGTTGTGAAAAGTAATTTAAGAAAAAGAATGAGAATTTGTGTTAGAAATAGGGGGGACCATATAGAACATGAAATTATAATTAATAAAAAATATTAAATTGCAAGGTTTTTTTGTTTTATTTGTGTATTTTTTCGTATTTTCACTTAGAACTAAAAATTTACGTTTTGCTACCCGAGCCCGCTTTAGGTGTCATTCTGACATTAACAAGCCGCCATTTGAAACTGTTAGTAACTAGTTCAAATTTTTTTGATGATTTTTGATACTTGACATACAGACTAACTAAAAATAACCAAAAAAAAAAAAAAAATCGCACTCGAGAACGTCTAATAAAAAAATCGATATAAAAGCAAAAAAAACATGTTTTTTTAGAAAATCTTTAAACTTCAATATCTCGAAAACGGTTAAGTTTAGGACATCATGTCATAGAGTCAAATCGGTCAGAAAACGACCTAAACTATAACGTCCTTAATTATCTAGGACAACTTTCCCTGTAAACCCTGTATAATTATTATTGGTTTCAATAAGTACAAAAACATTATACAAGAACAAGATGGAAGAAAAAATAGCATTAAAACTTAATTTAGAAGGCGAAAATGTAGACGATATTTGGAAAAAATTCAAAACAATTGTAATAAATAGTGCTAAAGAAGCCTTCGCAACCAGATGAGTAAACATCAATGGAGGACGAAACAAGCCATGGTTCAGCGATAAAGTAAAGCGTAAGCAGAGAGTATAGAAAAATAAGAACTGTAGAAGAATATGAAGCTTGCAAACAGGCTAGAACTAGAGTCAATGAAGCAAAAAAAATTGGGAAAAATTTTCCACAGAGATAGAACACTACCTTTATGAAGGATAAAAGAAAATCTGAAAATTACTCAGGAGTAGAAAAAGAGCCGTCAGGGAAGAAGTACAAAATCTATGCCACCTAACAGATGGGAACCCCATATGAACAATCTATTCAGTAGTTAGCAAGAAGAGAGTGACGACGACCAGGTGGAACCAGATGGCGAAGAAGAGCTGTTAGATGAAGAATATAATATATCTCGAGAGGAGTCCATGAAACGCTGAAAAAAACTAAAGAACTAAAAAGCTCCTGGGTCTGATGGCATCACCAACGAAATACCCAAGTATTAGAATAGAAAAGTCTTGATAACCTTAATCGAGAATCCAGGAAATTCCTGAAAACTGAAGGAACAGTATTACAATTGAGATTGTAATTCAAAAAAGTCGTAAATTTTTACGCTACACAATCCACATACTGATTTTGGTTCATCTTTTCTTAGCAAGTACAAAGTAGTTCCAGACTTTGCTCATGTTTTAAACACCAACAACCGTTAAAAAGACCTACCGGAGAAAATGGGAATAAGATTTTTATTTCGCTCTGGGATTCCTCGTGTTACTGCTAAACACGAGGTTTTCTCAAAAAGCAACCAGCTGCGTATTTGCTTCAGCACTAATTTATCGGGTCTTAATAGTATCGCCAAGTCATAAAAAATTACCTTAAGGTACCAGTATTGACAAAAATGTGAATAAAACGAAAAAAGAAGAAGCTTAATATAATATTGCCGAATCCTACCCTGCCGGGTACCTGATTTTGCCGAATCCTACGTAGTCAGGTACCGGTTTCTGCCGGACCCTAAAAAGTAGTACTACCCGTTTACATCTTTACTCTTGACTTTAAGTTAAAACCTAAATAGGAAGGAGCTGAACCGATAGGTGGGTTAGCGATTCTCTCAATTGAGTAATTCTAGAAGCTATGAACTTGGTTCTATCAGACAGTGTTACTTCAAGAAAAATACTATGAGTACCACCAATCTTATTGAATGTCCCTCATAGATTTGCCATCAGGTGTTTGTAGTAATTTATTAGTCCCACACTAACAATTTTTATGTGTGTGGGTGTGTTATAAAATAATGTTAAAGAAAATGGTTTACCTTGACATTGACTTGAGAAAAATAAACAATGGGAGAGACAGATTAATTTATTGTAACTATATAGACATCGAACAAGGTAGTAACTAACTAATCTTGTAATTTTTTAGATGCGATTAATAATCATATAAAACTACACATATACATATACAATATATATATATATATATATATATATATATATATATATATATATATATATATATATATATATATATATATATATATATATACAGTCGACTCTCTATATAGTGAAAGACCAAAATGTTGACCGAAATTTCACTATAGAAAGTTTTTCACTATATAGAGTTTCACTATAAACAGTGTCGACTGTATATATTATATATATATATATATATATATATATATATATATATATATATATATATATATATATATGAAACTATATGTATATATAAAAAGTTAGCGTATTTAAAATTACCAGTTACTCTTACTAGGAAAATGGTTGTGACAGTAGCAGCGGAAGCGAAGATAACAGTCAAAAAACTACATCGTCAAGATCGTCTAAAACTGCCACGAGAAAATCAGCGTATCTGCTCCATTCATTGTTTACCCAGTCTTGGTTCATTGTTGCTCCAACTACAATAGAAAAATACTCGCAAATATGGCTCCCAGAGACCATGGTGGCAGGAAGTAAGACAAAAAAACTTCTATAATGGAGGCCAAGAACTGACAAGTGTAGCTGGGGTAGACCTTCTAAACGATGGACCTGAAGAGAATGTCAACGAATTGGGTTACAGCAGCTAAAGACAGAGAGAACTGGAGACTTTTGGAGGAGACCTATATCCAGCAGCGTACTTGAAAGAGAGCTGTATAATGAATGATGATGATTGGAACCAGTGGTTAATGCCCTGCAAGCAAAGAGCATGTACTTGGTCAAGGTGGGAGAACACATTGACAGAATTACTGATGTATTAAATAAAGACCGTACAGATGCGACCGAGTCGCTGACGAATTACTGTAAAAGACACAATACCTTGCTGTAAAATCGGAGATAGAGATTTCTGCTCACAAGTAAAGAAACCGGAGCAACCCATCGTCAGACTGTGATCATAACTAATTATATTATATCTTGATTCGCTGACGTCATCATTAAATATTTGATTCATGCCAGATTATACGCCATCTTTTGCCTTGACAAACCACCATACCATACATGTTAAAAATGAGTATTAGTGACCTAAAAAAATTGCAGAATCCTTTAAAAAGTTTTATGAATTCGAAGATATCATGGCGTAGTAGACTTATAGTGTTGTGTCCGAATCCTAGATATTGAATTTTGAAAATTCATTTGGGATGTGTTTTGTGAAGTCACCAATCATTTTATACCTCCGTAACAAAAAAACGGTACAGAACACTAATTGCACAAGTCCGATTTGCACTTGGCCGGTTTTCTTTTTTTAGGAGGTACAGGTCGTTATGATACACCTTTCCGCACACCCCCACCCCCCCCCCCCCCCTTGGTCTGACATAGGCTGCTTCCCCCTTCCCTAGTTCAGATCCTGGGTACGCCCATGGTACGAAGCAAGCAGATATTTTGTCAACTACGAGAAATATTCTTAAAAAATACATCCATTTTTATGTTTATCAAACAAACTTTTTCAACAATTTTTAAAAGGACATTCCTCGCTGAACGTAAACGTGTTTTGACAGAAACCAGTCTTTCTTCTGCAGATGCAGAAATCATAAAATAAAGAGAGAGAAGAAATCAAGGTCGAAAACTGGAAGCAGCTCGACGACGGGTTCATATTTTTAAGGTCTCCTCAGACGGTCAGTCTTCTTTGATCGACTTTTATGCGATGGTGTCATTTGAGGGAGGCAGAGCAAGGTATTTATACAACCTTGATTTGTAAAAATCACGATGACGGACTCAAAGAGAGGCTATGACAGCACCCCAAAGACCACATTGAAATCTATCAACGGTACTAGTATATCTACTTGAAATCAAAGTGGTGTAAAGTTTATATTTTGACATGTATACTTGCGATGTAAACAAAGTTTTAGACATGCGCATCACTGATGAGTCATGGTTCATTTACGAAATAATGCGAAATTTCAAAAATATCAACATATTTTTTGGCTTAAAAGATGCTTTAGGGGACTTAGAATTAAGATACAAAGGATTTTATGAGGGTAAGATGGTTATATGTGTGCATTTCATTAACTGCGCGTAATTGTCTGCCGCGCTCTCCAAACTCTCCGAGAGTCTTTATGCTTCGCGCTGCTTCAATGATGTACTTTTCTGAATATTGAAGAAATCTATTTACCTATAGAATATAAGCTCATCTAGAATATATCAACAAAACATCAACTTAGAAGGACAATTATATGGCACAAGCCTCACAGATTAGAGCTATCTAGAAAACTTTAAAACACGTTTTTCTCAAAACTACATTTTTTTAAATTGGCCGGAGACATAACTTCTTCCAATTATCACCGATTTATTTGCGTTTTTAACTTTACCTTCAAAATTACATTATCTAGCGAAGTGTAGCCTGTCCCAAAATATAAGACCCCGATTTTTGGCCGTTTTAAGTGGGCAATATAAAAATTCTGACCTTTTGTTTATGATAGGTTGCAGAGATGGACTTAAGAATTTTATTCATTAATGCAAATAAATAAATTTGTAAGTGTTTTTAGAGATGTTTATTTATAGATGCATGTAAAAACAAATGGATAGGAAGTAAAAATATAAAGTTTGAATGAATGGAGTTTCACGAGATATTATTTAAATAAAAATATATTTTAACTTAAGCCTAATTCGGTTTCACTATCACTGTCATCAGCTGAGGTAATTATCAGTGGTTTTATATTATTTACGTAAATATATGAATCTTCACCTTTAACAATGTGCTGAATGGACTTCTTCCAGCTCTCAAATGGTATTCATTTATAACTTTTTTACTAATTCACGCTAAAAGTAGGAGAAACATTTTGTGTCTTTATTTTTGATTTATCTTGATGCCAAATATGTTCAATTGGATTAAATACATAATAATACGGAGGAAGCCGCAAAACAGTGTGTCCCATTTTCTCAGCCATATTATCACAAAACTTCCAAAAGATCACTTTTTATAACTAAAGTCAAAATAAATGTCATTTTCTAACATATATTCCTGTATTTCCGATTTGGTGTTGGTTGCATTAGGAACCTTATATTTAGTAGGCGATTATGGTAACTTACATTGTCCATAACTATAACACTCTGTTCGGGAACATTTGGCAAAATTTTGAAACCAATTGTCATAAAGTTCTGCGGCGTGATATCCCAAACTAGAATCTTTTATGTTTTTTGCAGATAATAGTAGACAATTTAAATCCCAGCCCTTTTCAGATCCAGCATGCAAAATGGTTATTCGTTTACCTTTATTTGAAGGTGCGTTAGTCTGACATTTTGTACTGCTGTCAACCCACCCTGTTTGCACAGTGTCATGGGTATCGAACCATGTTTTGTCAAGGTAAATTATTGGCCAATCCTCTTATCGATACTTTTTTAATTTCTTGTAAAATAAGTATGTCACAAGATTTGTAATCTTTGTGACTCCGTCAGTCCTTGCCTTTTGTTGATTTTTCGGAATGTGAATCCCATCCTTAAGAGAATTCTGCGAAGGGTTGATCTGCCACAATGTATATTGGTCCCGTCATGTACCAGTCTTAATTTTATTTTGTCTAGTGTCGGCACCAACTGCTCTTCATACATAGAATATATTTTTCTCCTGATGACGTCTTTCTCACAATCGTCTACATGATGCATTTGAAAATCTGATGCATTTGAAAATCTTTCCATTTTTTTTTTTCCTGTTCCTGAGTGATGGTTTTCCTAGAATACCCTTAATCATAGAAACTGGAATTTTTGTTAGTTCACTGGTTTCTTGCAAAGCACTTTGTTTATTCAAATTTCTTTTTACAAGCTGTCGTAAACATTTTTCACTATTTGTTTAGCGTCAAATGATAAATGTTTTTTCTCTTGCGATAGCCACTATTGCAATGTTCCCACAGACGGCCACATAATTAAAATAGAACCGATACGTTGTAAGTTGTAAGTAAAACTAAAAATAAAAATAATAAAAAGTATCTTTCGATTCTTAATGGGGACCTGTGGTCATTCGGCTTATATTATCAAATACTTAAAGGGCTCCAAGCCGGGTTGCCAGTAAATATATAGGTAAAAATAGTTCCAATGTAATTGCAGGTGCAAGTGAGGACGGTATACAAAGCAGGTAAAATAAAAATACTTTTATCGTAATACCTGGCAGCTATGCACAAAACGTTAATAGGGTCGTTTATAGCCCCATTGAAAAAGCAAAAAGGCAGGATCTTATATTTTGGACTATTTTTTGAACTTTTTTTTATAGACGATTTTTTACCGAAAAATGTAACACTTTCTCTAAACATGTAACATTCATAAAAAAATTAATATTTTTTAATTTTTCTATGTACTTCCCGAGAAAATCTTATGTGGAACTTAAAAAACTTTACACTTTATTCCAGGTAAAAAATTGAAGGAGAAATCTTTCCGGCCGCAAAGTAATTTATAAGATGTATCTTCCTTTACTGAGTACTGGTGCCGCCATTATGTAAAAAAATTTTTTTGATGTACTTTAAAATATGTATAATAGAAGCATTTGAGTAAATTTTCAATTGTGTTCACTATATTTCAAAAAAAAATTGTTAAAATCAGGCTTTTTTTAGCTCTAGAGTGGCATTACCTCTTAATACAGGCCAAGTATCAAAGTATCACTACTCGACTTGTATTCCTTCCAGCTCTTTCCGTGCTCTTATTTTGAACAGTAAAGCTTCCCGAAGATGCCTCGTGCGATTTTAGGCTAAAAGTTTCTTCAAATCGACACAGTTTAATCACAAGAACAACGATTTCTCAGTGTACAGTTTTGCGTTGGAATTTAGAAACCTTTGGCATAATGACACTACATGGAAGTTGTCACCTACACCAAATACTTTATTTTTGCACTCCACGTACATTTCGCTGACCATATTAACCCGCATGGATGAGCAATGATTAAGGTAATCATCACTCTTGATGATGCTAACATGGGTAGCGAAAAGTGCGGCGAGTACAAAAATAGGTGGTGATAACTGTTATGCCGTACAGTCTATTTCCATAATAATAAGTATAATTATAAACTAGAAATCAAAATTGTACTATAACCTCTAAGAGAATCGGTAAAGTGATTTAGCCCATTATAAATAGGCAGTTGTAAAATAAATATTGAACTTGACTGTCTTACCCTAAAGAGTAACCAAAATTAAAGAGTTGATACTTTAAACGATTGGTACTGTATGGTTAGATATTAATCAGTAAAAAAACGATCAAGTGCAAGTTGGACTTGCGCAATTAGTGCCTTTAAAATAAAATAAAATCCTTACCTAGGCTAAGCTAGGTAACTGACATGTATATATCTTAAGATCCAATATGTATTTTTACGTTTTTCTTAATCAATAATGTATAATAGTTAACATCTTAGCTACCTCGTAGTCAATAAATCAATCTAGCTCAGTCTAGAATCTAGTAATAAAAGTGTAAAACAAATATTTACTACCCAAATATTTGCTTAATTATAAACAATTAAAATGTTTTGTCTCGGTACAGAAGCTACACGCGAGCAATAATGTAGAATATTAACAAAACCTCCTCCATACTGTCAAGTACACATATTTTTCGTAGTTTTTTTTATATCAGAGAAATTATCAAACATAATGCACTCGTGATAATTTTCGCTCAATATACACTTTATGAAGAATATTCCACAATTTTTTCATAATTTTTTGGTCAGTAGGGCAACGAATTTGTCCATTTTTCTAAAATAATACAATGAAAGTGTGCGCAAGTATTACATCGTATATATTAAGTATTACATCATATATATTTTGAACTCGTGTTTTTACAAGCTTTCATTTTACACCCCACTCGATGACAGGTAAAATTTTTTTTTTATTCACTTCCGATTTTTACCCTCCAAAACTAACCCCTTAAGTCAAAATTTAACTTTCAAAACTACACGGCTCTGATTGGGCCATCAGTTCCTATATTTGTGCGAAATTTTCAACTTTCTATGTCAAATAGTTTCGATGAAACTATTTGATGACAGACAGACACCGAAGTGAGAGTTTCGTACGGAACATTAAAAAAGCTAAATAGAGAAATGCCATCAAGGATACTTAAAGTGAAACCTGGCAATTCCTCTACATAATAGTTCTGTAAAGATTAAAAATAATGAAACAATAATTCAATTACCAAATTTCTCGAGTTGAGAATCCTGAAAAGGACGTATTACATTATGTATATATAGAAACAATCATCTTTTTTGTTTGCCTTTTGCATCCAATCGTGTTCTGCTAATTTTTTTTATGTCGTCCGTCCATCTTGTCTGTGGTCTACCTCTGCATCTTGTGTGTTCTCTAGGTCCCCATTCAACTATACGGCGTGTCCATCTGTTATCATTCAGCCTTGCGATATGCCCCGCCCAGTTCCACCTTGATATACATATTCATTATATTACATCTGTCATTTTTGATCTTCGTATTTCGATGTTAGGATCACGATCTTGGATATAACTAACTAATATTTAGCGTTCTCCTCTCCATTGCTCTTTGGGTTACCTGGAGCTTATTTATTATACTTTTATTTAAAATCCACGTTTCAGTGCCATATGTTAATACTGGCAGTACATATTGATTGAATACTCTGGCTTTTATTGTATTGAGGATATCCAATTTGAATGTAGATTGTAACGCAGACCAAGCTAACGAGACTCTTCTGTCTAAGTCAGCCTTTAAATTATTTTTTGTCCTAAATATATGAATTCCTATTCTTTCACCTTCTTTTAATAGTTCCTGGCTGTTAGTTAGGTGAAGTTTATTTTTAGACCTATTTCTCGAGACTTGTTATTTAATGCCATTAGCATTTATTGTAATTCTTCTTTTGTGTTGGCGTTCAGAACCTTAAATGACTTGATCGTTCAGCGTCCATGGGTTTTCCTTTATTTTCCCACTTTTACGATTCGAACATGTCTTCTAGAGTCAGAGTGAACAGCTTTGGGGAAAACCGAGTCGCCTTATTTAATTCCTCTTTTAATTTTGATTTTATTTGGTTTTTTTTTTTCGAGCATTATTTGTGATGTGGCATTTTTATATACGTATTCAAGAAGAGTTATGTACCTTTCATAGACTCTGCTGTTACTTAAGGCGTTAAGAACTGCCCATATCTCTACCGAATCAAATGGTTTTTCATAATCAACCACTGCTATCCACAAGATGACCTTATATTTATTTGCTTTTTCCACTAGTAGTCTAATTGTTTCAAGATGGTCCAAAGTGTATGCTCGTCTAAATCCCGCTTGTTCACGTGGTTGATAACTGTCTGATTTGTTAATCTATATGTTATGATTCTAGTGAGGATTTTGTACAGGCTGATAGGTTTGTAATTCTCCAATTTAAATTTGTTCCCCTTTTTAAATATAAGTACAATCAAGGCGTTTACCCAAGGTGTTGGTAATTTACTTTCTATGAGACACCTGTTAAATAAAGCTTGAAGAGATTGTATTATCGATGCCCCTCCATACTTTATCGTTTCTATAGTTATTTCGTCGTCCCCTGGTTCTTTGTTGTTGTGCATATATTGTAGGGCGTTCATTATTTCATCCGTTGTTACATCGGGAATTTCTTCAGATCCCACATTTCTTACTATTACTCTATTTCCTTCTTCTCTTCCGGACGGTGCACATTGGGACCAAAACCCGAAAATGAGGCCAAAATATGAAGGTATTATTCGAATTATATGAAAATTTGCATATCTGGTTTTTTGAGGTCGCTGATTAAGAATCTGACATAAAAAATGTAAATAACCAAATGGCGGCTCCAATATGGCAAAGAAAATTGATAAAAATTGTCATATTTTCATGAAATTTCGACTATAGGGCTCTTCGAGGTTGCTGATGAAGAATCTGAAATTAAAAATGTGAAAAACAAAATGGCGGATCCGATATGCGTGTCCGTATATGAAAATGGATGTGAGAAATTAGGGATCCAGCGTGCAAAAATGTTTTTTCGTTCTTGGATCTTGAAAATTATTGTTTTGGATACTCCAGCTTTTTTTGGCAAGCACTTAAGTCTTCTTTCGTCGATTAATAGCAGCAAATCCTAAACAAGCCTGATAGTTTCCTTATTTCTAGCCTCAACCAGTTTTCCTGGTCTAGAACCATTCTGAATTGAGTTTCGGCATCATAGAAATTGTTTGGACAAAAATTTTACGTGGAAATAAGTTGAACCGTCTTTGCCTTGATGCATTTCCCTGTTCAGTGAGAAACCCAACGTTAAAGTACTAAAAACAGCGACAGTAATGTGACAACCAACGCATTTCTTAGTACGACGTCATTTTAGTTTTATCTAGTTTTTATTAGCCCCAGTCGCCAGGGGTTTTGAGCTCTCATTAAATGTTAACAGGCTGCATTTTGGCACACAGATAGTTTTTTTTGGACGTAGAATACTATAAAAAAGAAGTTTGCTAAAGTTATGTTAAAGTACGCTAAGCCTACAAAATCCAAAATAAAATCAAAAAATACGGTTTTTTCGGGAATATCTCGAAAAATAAAATAGCCATCGAAAAACTAACAATATAAAATAAAAGTATGAATAACAAATAGGCAGGTACTTACTTTTTCCGGCACTGGCAAACACTGACATCGATTTACTCACAATTTTCTTTTCAAAATTCCGGAAACAAATGAGTAACGTTTATCCTTGGCATTCGTATTTATAATGGTGAAGAATCAAACAAGTTCATGCAAGATTGCAAGCACAGCACAAGTCGTATTTCGTCCCTTTGCACGTCTGCAACGGGTTGCGTTGCGGGCGGGCGGGCGGCGCTTTGCAAGTCTCGACGCGCGTTTTTACTGAATATCGAATATGCAAGTTTTTACAATTAACAGTCGCTGACCTTCTTAAAATACACTACTCAAAAAAATTAAGGGAGGTTTTAAAACAAGGAAAGTAATGCTAAATAAACAGGCTATCTGATCCATATGCCGGCCTAACTGAAAAAATTTTTTTCAAGCCCGTGGACCAAGAAAAAAGCAAAATATTTGCAATATTATTTTTTTTCCGCGCTATCTGTTAGGATTGCATAAGAACCGTAGCTCCTAAAAAATTTTAGCCAAAAAATCTGAAAATTAGAATCTTAAAGCTTCAAAATGCTTTTTTTTTAAAGTCTCAATACGACCATTTTTCACCGAAATACAGCCTGTCAAAAATCACCGAAAAATTTGGAATTTTTTTTTGCTCCCTTAATTTTTTTGAGTAGTGTATTATCTCTGCCTACATTAATAGGTAAAGCCAAGCCAACGTTTTTGTTCTTTACTATCGAAACCAGATAAATTTTCGTGGACCCCCACTTACAACTTGTGAAGCTCCATTTTTTTTTTCACGCCAACGTAGACCCCTATTTCCTTCTTCTCTTCCGGACGGTGCACATTGGGACCAAAACCCGAAAATGAGGCCAAAATATGAAGGTGTTATTCGAATTATATGAAAGTTTGCATATCTGGTTTTTTGAGGTCGCTGATTAAGAATCTGACATAAAAAATGTAAATAACAAAATGGCGGTTCCAATGTGGCGGACAAAATTGATAAAAATTGTCATATTTTCATGAAATTTCGACTACAGGGCTCTTCGAGGTGCTGATGAAGAATCTGAAATTAAAAATGTGAAAAACAAAATGGCGGATCCGATATGCGGACAAAAATGATAATTTTTGTCATATTTTCATGAAATTTCGACTATAGGGCTTTTCGATATCACTGTTATGGATCTGAAATTAAAAATGTGAAAAACAAAATGATTCAGTTAACTAGTGTTAAATAAAAATTAACACGGATTTGAGTATTGTGTATTATAAAGATAGATATAACATTATTCATACTTTTTTACATAAAATTTATTTTAAAAAAATGTGCAAGTGCGGGCAGCTGATTTTGCTTCTATATTATTAAAAAATAGTTGGAAAACACGATAAAATTGGTTTGACAGTGGGATGTCGTGGGACTTTTAACTTATGTATATTTTAATTTTAATGTTTGAAACTGAAAGTTCTAAAAAAGTGATATTTTTAACGTTACAATAATTAAATGATAATCAAATTTTATTGTAATCAATTTATATCGTTCAAATGTACTCACTTTTATTCGGAGAATCCATTTCACGAAATTAAATTAACTTCAAATAAAAAACATTTGAGCGCAATTGAATCTGCCTGTCTAAGTCAAACAGAACAAGCTCAGAATCTGGCCTGCTCGACGCTCTAACAACAATACGTGTCAAGATCTACGTGTGCGCACTTGATTATTATCACCGGTCGTTTCAAATAGCGCAGGTACCAACCCACATATCTAAAGCCTCATCATTTTAGGGACTTATGGCCCCCTTTTCGGCATTCGGTCCCAATGTGCGGTGGCGATATTTTTGTGTCATTTAGTGTTTGATAATATTTCCCTGTAGCTCTCTTTATCTCTTTGATTTGTGCGATCTTTTAGTTATCGTTATTAGTTTTATTATTTGATGTATCCCTTCATTCGTTTGTTTGTTTAGGTGTTTCAAATTTTTTCCCTCTTTCAAAGTTTCTTTTTTTTTTCGCGTTTCTGTACTGTCTGGCGTCTTCTCTGTTCTTTTTCTTTATTTTTTTGTCTATTTCTGCCAATTCTGATCTGCAATTTTTAGGATCATTTTTTAATACTCGTCTCTGATTTTTATGAGATTTTGTGTCTTTCAATTTTTGTGTTTTTTCTTTTTTCGATGTTACTATTTGTTTTGTAGTCATGAGTAGGCTGTTGGTTATTTGTGCGTATAGTTCAAGTTCTGATATCAGAAGACGAAGATAACTTACAGAGACTCCTACATAAGTTCTAACAAACAGCAAAAGTGTTTAATATGCAAATATCTGTAAAGAAAACAAAATCCGTTACAATATCTAAATAACCGAAAAGATGCAAACTCGCGGTTTATGATCAGAGTGTCGAACAAGTGATGTCCTTCAGATATCTAGGGGCAAACATAACAAGTACCAGGAACCTTAAGGAAGAAGTAAAAACTCAAACAAC
The DNA here is from genome assembly GCA_019049505.1 of Pachyrhynchus sulphureomaculatus. Taxonomy (NCBI): domain Eukaryota; kingdom Metazoa; phylum Arthropoda; class Insecta; order Coleoptera; family Curculionidae; genus Pachyrhynchus; species Pachyrhynchus sulphureomaculatus. The sequence continues at coordinate 26,768,955 of CM032455.1, read as the reverse complement.
AAAAGCATCATTAATATCAGGATACTTAAGAGATATAATTTGGAGAAACAAATATATGAGCACCAGGAGCAAAGTAAGAATATGCAAAACGTGCGTAAGACCGATCATGACGTACGCGATAGAAACCAGAGCGGAGAACACAATAACAAAACGACTCCTAAGAACAATAGATCGATAACAGGACATACCTTATTTGACCGGAAGAGATATGAAGAAATAAGGGAAATGTGTAAAATACAAGATGTGGTGAGATGGGCAAGGAATAGGAGAAGAGAATGGAGAGACCATGTGGACAGAATGCCAAATGACCGGTTGGCTAAGGTTGCAAAAGAGAAGCGACCAAACACACCTCGACCGCTTGGAAGACCACCAATAAGATGGTATGAGAGTTGGTCTTCATCATCGCAATTGTTTCTGGGAAATCTTTGAAGTGAACACAGGACATGGTCCTAACGTAGGAAGAAGAAGTTCAGGTTTTGTTTGGTAGTTTATGTGTTTTATATGATTTTCCAGTGCTTGTCGATATTCGTCTGTGTTACTTTATTATTTCTGTTGGTGTCTTTATCTTGGTATGCATTATCAATCTACGTCTCTCCTGCTTCAGATTTATTATTATTTTTGCTCTGAGCATACCCCTAACATAATCCTTCACACATTTAAACCCCTATATGTTTTTGACTGTAAATAATTATGCCTAAAATGTCTTCATTATTTTGTACTACCAACCAGGAAAACTTTTGATAATACTACTTTTTAGCCTTTTCCCCTGAAGCGATGTCGCTCAAAAAATATAGGTTCCATTTCAGATATATGTGTACCAAATTTAAAATCCGTATCTCCTTTTGTTCAAAAATTATCATACCAATAGACCAACAGAAATGCGAGACTACGGTTTTTGTGATTTAGGGACCCTGAAACGTGAAAAAACGCAAAAAACTCGGGAAGTAAGGCAAGTAAAGATACATCATGGCTGATGAAAATTAAAATTTCATGCTTTTTTGAAACATGAGCGAAAGGTGACACTATTGTCTTATGTAGAACATCAAGAAATAAATAAAATAAATAATTTTATGTTAAAATAAAAACGTCAAAACGGCATAGACGAGTCAATTATTGTCAAACGTTTGATAAACGGTTAATTGTATGATTATATTTCGTTGAACTAAGTTTGTCAATTATTTGATCGTGTAAGGGGCCTTTAATGACTACATATCCATCGGACACGTAAACCATTAAATATACCCAAGAAAATTTCAATTGCTTTGGATATTAGGTTTCACTTTTATATGGCGAAAGATGACATGAGAAAAAACTACGTTTTGTTAATATGTAAATTTTAAATATGTACATAGAAAGTAATAAGATGATTGTGGATAAATAATTTGTTGCTCAATATTATCAGATTCTAAAGCCGGGTTTCCACCAAACGGACAGTTTAAAAAACTGTTCTGTTTTTCAATAAACAAAACAAAACATGTTTTGTTTTTTTCAAACAGTTCCTGTAGACCAGAGGTTCCCAAATTTTTTTTTCTCGTAGACCACTTTCAAAATTTTTACTAGTTTCGGTGGACCCCCCTGCTGCTACATTTCTACCATATTCCCAAAAACTCGTCAAAAAATGTGAAGATTAGATCTAACGATGGAAATTTGCGTCGTGGCTGAGTTCCAACCCTAAATTTGGAGGGGTAAAAATAAAAAGAAAAATAATATATTTTCTTGTGTTCTATTTATTAAAATAATATGATTACAGACTTAATAGAATTAAAATTAAACATTAATAACGTACCGTAACTTCAACAATGCAAATCAACAATTAAAAAAAAAATAGTCATAATTTTAATGGGAGGGATGTACTTGATGGATTGACAGCAAATTATCAATATTTGACTTCAGTTTTGTAAGGAATAACCGCAAATCTCCCCGTTCTGTGATGTTCAATCTGCTCCTTTTTTTTTTGTTAATAGGTTTGTAACGACACTAAAACTTTTTTCGACAAGGTATGACGAGGGAAACGCTATCAAAAGTTTTTTATCGCAATTTCCCACAGCCCAGGATATTTTTCGGGTATTTCTGCCTGCAGCCAAAATGTTTGATAGCCTTTTTTTAAATCTCACCTTCAGCTCCTCATTGGTGCTAAGCTCGAGTAGCTCCTCTTGTAATACCACATTCGCCACTTCCGTTTCATCAAATGGATTTATGATCCATGGTGGTATTTCCATCGTCAGAATATCTTCAAATCTATTTTTGAAGTCATCATGCAGGGCATTTAAATGTTGAACGTATGTCTGAATATCCTCATCAAGACATTCTGCCTGTGACAAGTTTGGAAACTGGGAGAATTCGCGCCGACTAATATTTTTCTTCATAAAATTTCAATTTTCCAAGAAAAGTCGAAATTACACCCTTTGTTTTTATTAAATTTAGGCTGTCCCCTTGTAACTGCAAGTTAATGTCATTAAATTTTTGAACAAATCTGTCAAATAGGCGATGTCTGCTTTCAATTTGATCAGGTTTTCTTTTAAATCTGGATCTTTACTTTCCAGAAACTCTAAAGCTGATTCAAAAAGTGAGTAAAATCTTGTTAAACATGCACCTTTCGACAACCAGCGTACTTCAGTATGTAAGAGCAATCGTTGGAAGTCTTTATCATTTTCGTCGCACAATTGTGCAAATAAACGGGTATTCAACACATTGCTTCTTATTTTGTTAACTGCTTTAATCACAAATTGAAGCGATTGGTGCAATCTATCACTCAAATTTTTCGCTACCAGGTATTGTCGGTGGATGACACAGTGAATTGCAGTTACTCCTGGTATAATTCTTTTAAGATGGCTTATAAACCCATGATATCGCCCGAAGATGGCAAGAGCTCCATCTGCTGCCACCGAAATAATGTTTGTAAATGGAATCGATTTTTCCTTAAAAAAATCACTCAGAACATTAAATATTGATTCGCCTTTAGTGTCCGTCTCCAAAGTTTTTTGCGAATAGCAGCTCTTCATGGATTTCTTCGTCCATAACAAATCGAACATATGCCAATAATAATGCTTCATTACCAGGTAAAGTTGACTCGTCCAGTTGAATAGAAAAATGAGTTTGTTTGCCGATAATTACACAAGAAGCTTTCAATATCAGAGCTCATTTCATCAATATGTCTTTATACAGTGTTGTTACTCAAAGGAATTCTTTTGAGTACGTCAAATGGAGGTTTGTGCAGAACAGTATTTAAAACCTCTTCAACAGCGGGTAAAATTAACTGTTCTCCGATGGTGTGCGGTCTTCCAGATTTCGCTATAAGCAAGGAGATATTGTAAGATGCCCGCAAGACATCATTGTAACTTTGAGACGTTGAAGCGAACATACTGTGCACGGTGGGTATCTTTTTATATTTTTCCTTCAATGTTTGAAAATATTTTAAATCTTTACCTATTTTAACAGGATGACACCTTCATTAGATGATCTTCGAGCTTCGATGGTTTTCAGAGGGTCATTGCTCAAAACTTTGTTGCATAAAAGGCATATGGGCAATCGTTCGTCTGCCTTTGATGGAAGAAAACCAAATTTCAAATAATCAACACTGTACTGTCGACATTTCTTCTTAGATTCAGCCATGTTTCGTATCAGTTACCTACCTGTAAAGAAAAAAAATGTTTGTTTTAGTAATCATAAGGCGACTTTAACAGGATATGGCTATTTTAACAGAATAAAATAGGATTAATTAATTATTGCATTGAAAAAAAAACCAAAATGCCGGCGGCAAAACTGATTTTAATTATTAAAAGCAATAAACTGCTAAGACCCATATAGAGGTTTTCACAAAACGGCTGAACCTATTTTAATGTAATATAAAATATTTTTTGATTAATTATATTTTGATACATTTCTGTAAATTCGAGAGAAAATACTTTTAAAGAATATTTTGACATCAAAACTCCGCGATTTTAATGATTTATTTATTACTTTGATGTACGTTACGAGTGGTACATAAAGACACGTACAATTTATGAAAATATTTTTAGTCATTTAGCATTAGCAACTACGAGGGCACTGAAATATGTACAAACATGCAGGTCAATCATATATCTCTCCTTTAGTGAATCACCACAGTCGGGTAAATAAATAATTTTTATAATAAAAAAGTACTAAAAGTTCAATCTTTCTCGGCTTTCTGTTCTTTTATAGAAGTATCGAATAATGGCCTTGTTCAGTATTTAATTTTTATTACGTACCTACTACACGCAAACATAACAAATATAATATTATTACAATATAAAATAAAAGTATGAATAACAAGTAGGCGGGTACTTACTTTTTCCGGCACTGGCAAACACTGACATCGATTCACTCATACTTTTCTTTTCAAAATTCCGGAAACAAATGAGTAACGTTTGTCCTTGGCATTCCTATTTATATTGGTGAAGAATCAAACAAGTTCATGCAAGATTGGAAGCACAGCACAAGTCGTATTTCGTCCCCTTTGCACGTCTGAACGGGTTGCGTTGCGGGCGGGCGGGCGGCGCTTTGCGAGTCTCGACGCTCGTTGTACTGAATATCGAATATGCAAGTTTTTACAAGTAACAGTCGCTAACCTTAAAATACACTACTCAAAAAAATTAAGGGAGGTTTTAAAACAAGGAAATTAATGCTAAATAAACAGGTTATCTGATCCATATGCCGGCCTAACTGAAAAAAATTTTTTCAAGCCCGTGGACCAAAAAAGAAACAAAATATTTGCAATATTTTTTTTTTTCGCGCTATCTGTTAGGATTGCATGAGAACCGTAGCTCCTAAAAAATTTTAGCCAAAAAATCTGAAAATTAAAATCTTAAAGCTTCAAAATGATTTTTTTTTAAAGTCTCAATACGACCATTTTTCACCGAAATACAGCCTGTCAAAAATCACCGAAAAATTTGGAATTTTTTTTTGCTCCCTTAATTTTTTTGAGTAGTGTATTATCTGCCTACATTGATAGGTGAAGCCAAGCCAACATTTTTGTTCTTTACTATCGAAACCAGATAAATTTTTCGTAGACCCCCACTTACAACTTGTGAACCCCCATTTTTTTTCACGCCAACGTAGACCCCCCGTCGAGCCTCCCGTGGACCCCTGGGGGTCCACCTGAACCACTTTGGGAATCACTGCTGTAGACTGTTCCAAAAGTTTTGTTTCTAGTGTTTGTTCTCTTTTTCCCATTTTGTTTAGTCCCGCAAGAATGTCTTTCTTCGACGACGATTTTATGATTAGCTGTGGTTAGTTTTTAGTTAAGGCCAAAACAGAAAAAACCAAGGTATTGGGTCGGTTTAAAAAGGCGAGTTAATTACGGCACAGAAAATTATTGGCTGATTTAAGCACTGACAATGTTGGGTTAAACGGAGAATTGAGATCTTCCTGCCACAATTTTACCAGAATGTCAAGTGCCGATTTTGAATTTTTAATTAATTTGTTAGAACCTAAAATCGCCAAGAAAAATACAAATTACTTGGACGCAATTTCCGTGAATGATCGCCTGACAGTAACTCTGAGGTACTTAGCCACTGGGGACAGTTTTCAATCATTAAAATATTTATTCAAAATTTCAAATTCTTCTGTATCACGAATCAGACCGATGTATGTGAGACCCTGTATGACGCTCTCCAACACTATATCAAGGTAAGCCTTCCTTTCCTCGGTTTATTCTTGTCACACAAAAAACTCATGGCATCATATCCAAACCATGTTGAAACCAACGAGTGTCCAGCTCCAGACTTTTTCATGCTTGTATACTTCCTTCTTTCCCTGACTAACTGAACAAGTTTTTGATTTTTTCGCTCGATTTCATCACTGCTAGTTTCAAAAGTATTACCAATTTCCTTGAGTGAATCTTATTTTTTTATTTTTATTCTTATAATCTATACTTTTTAAGTCCCACAAGTTAATATGTTGACGGTACATTTCAATTAAATTGCTGCGGCCTAAAAATGAATTAAAACTACAGTTTTGATAAATCTGTTTTGTAGTAAACTCTTTTAATCGTAGCAACATTGTAACTAAATGCATATATATATATATATATAATATATATATATATATATATATATATATATATATATATATATATATATATATATATACTGGTATATATAAATATATAAATTGTTTAACAAAATAAATATAAAAACTGGTACTTACTTTAAGTATTGACAAACTCTTCATAAATCGCATACAGTTGATAAAAACTTGAAAACTAGTTGAAAGAGTAGAGTACAAATGTCGCAGAGAACAAAATTACAACATTCAGGTGTTTCCAACCAAACCGACTAAAAAACAAATTTGTTTTCTTTTGATGTACCGACTCGAGATGGGAAAGTGTTTTGTTTACTAAAAACACTGTTCTCCAACAAACATGTTTTCGGAACTGTTCATATTTTACAAAACATGGCTCTTTTTGTTGAGAAAAACAGTTTTTATTTGTGTTTCGTACTATGTCCGTTTGGTGGAAACCCGGCTTAAAGGTCGCCGGAGCTGGAATTCTGTAACGAAAATATGGAAAAAAAGAAAGGGGAAAAGAAGAGTTCCTTTTCTCTTTGAAATTTCATTTTCTATAAAACCTTCGTTTCCGTATCGTTATAAGGCGGCTAGCCTCAAATCCTTACACCAGGGTTCCCAATCTTTTTAATGCGACTCCCTTTACAGGTTGCAATTTTTTTGCAACGCCCTTCTAAAAGAAGATACCTGTGTGTAGCTCTAGCAGACAATAAAATTACTTTATTATTCAAAGAAAACCCCAAAGAATATAGAATATTAATTATTATTTATTAAAAAACATTAAAAAAACTACAAACAATACCATTAATGAGAAGGATGCTTTTCTGAGCATAACTTCTCAAATCGGGCTGAAGTTTTGAAATTGCTACTCTCATTTCTTTTTCTAAATTTATTTGTGACCTGTACTTCGATTTGATTACTGCAACTGCAGAAAAGCCAGTTTCACACAAGTACGACATAGCAAATGGTAAAAGACCCCTCAAAGCCGTAGGTAGTATTGATAGTAGGATATTCTTGGGTTGCGTTGCTCCAAAATTGAAACAGTTTGTCTTTATCGAATCGTGGTTTTAAGGTCGTATCACAAGATAGTTCTAACAGCTGTTCTTCCTCGACTGTTGAAAGTGTAGATGGTGGTGGGGTCTATTGGAATGGGTTTTCTAATCCAGTCATATTGATTCAGATTCTCTGGAAAATATTTATTAAAATGCGACATTGTAAGAGGCGAGCAGTGCTTTGGAAGGAATAGATGCTCTAGAAAACAAGGATATTATTTCGAACCAGAAAGCTTTACACTCCACAACAACTGTTAATTCTTTACAAAGCTCAAATTCGACCAACTATGGAATACTGTTCCCATGTTTGGGGCTCCGCTCCCAAACATACACTGCATCTGATGGATTCTATTCAGAGAAGAGCTGTTCGTCTGATTGGAGACCCGGAACTGACCGTCGGCCTTGATTCGCTGGAACATCGAAGAAGTTGGCGACTTGAGCCTATTCTACAAGTATTTTCATGGAAAGTGTTCGAAGGATGTAAAATAAATAATTTTTCATACCATGTGGTAACAAGATCATTAATATAAGTTGGAGGCTAAGCCTTGCTTGTAAACCAATAAAGACAATGACAATTACACTAATTAGAAACATTTTATATTCTTGATTTTGAAAATATCGGTATCGGCAAAAGGCGAAAACTTCTAAACAGTAGGTTCAAATACAGATTAGTTTTGATTGAGCTTACATTCTTATTAGAAATGACGATTTCTACATATGAAGGACTATGTAAATGGTAACGTAATTGGTCTTTCTCTTTTAAATTCGGAAGTCGTTCGGTTCGGCCGATGATAATCGAATTGCTGAATTACATTTATTACGAAAAAAGGGATCTCTTTTCTTTCGTTTCTTACAGAATCTCGGTCCTGGCATCGTATTTGAAAATAAGAATAATCTGAAAATCCACAGCTTCAGTTTTAATAACTGAAAATCTTCGAACTCTCCGATTCTAATTGACATATATTATAATTGTAATATATAAAAAATATTACACAGAACTTTTGTTAATAAACTGAGAATGCTTATTAGTGTGTTTTGTTACAGGAACGAGGTTGGGAATACAAGCAAATCTGCGTCACCAGAGTGCCAGGATTTGGTTTTGGAATAGCAGTTTCTGGTGGAAGAGATAATCCACATTTTGCCTCCGGGGATCCTAGCATTGCAGTCAGTGATGTTTTAGCTGCTGGTCCAGCTGAAAGATTGCTACAGTAAGTTCACGGAAAGCGAATCTAATATTTGATTTAACTATAGAGAAAACAACCGATATTGGAGAGAAAGTAGATAATGCTTGGAATTATATTCCCGGTTCACAAATATAATTCACACTTTATTATTACATACTCCATCCTCTTTTAAAAGAAGATAGTTAAAAAAAAAATTCGCACTTGCTCCAATGTATTTACTATAAATTGGTGACTATATCAAGGCACCATATTCCAATTTGCTTCTTACCAAAGACGTAAACAAGCTTTCAAGTACAACTGTATTACCAAACGACTTACAGTTTCTCAAAATATTTCCCAACATTTGTGTTGCTTCGGCTTTTATTTTATCTCTGTCAGCATAAAAACGTTTTTGTTTTAATTTTCTGCTTCAGGTCAGTTTTTCGATCTTTTTTTTTAGAGATATTTGGGAAAAACCGTATTTTTCATTTTATTTTCGATTTTGTAGCGTATACTTCAGAGCAGCGAACTATTTATTCTTCCAAAAAACTACTTGTATGCCAAAATGCAGCCTGTTAACAAATGAGAGCTTTTCTTCAAAATTTGCCTCTGACGATTGAGCTATATTTATACACAATATCAACTTTTTAGGGTCAACGACAGAATAATTTCCGTAAATGGAATTTCCCTGCAAAATGTTGATTACGCCACAGCCGTTCAAGTACTTCGTGATAGTGGTGACACACCGTTACACTGGTTATCAAAAGAAGAACTCTTCAGCACAATCATGGGCACAGTGCCTCATACAGTGGACCACCACCTTTGGCAGCATTGGGTGTTAACCCACCACCACCGACAAAAATTACCTTAACGAAAAATTCTAAGAAAGAAGGTAAGCATTTTTTTTATAAACTTATCGTACAAACATTAATTAAATAAAGCTCGACACCAAATGAGCTTCTGGATGGAAAACACGCAATTGTACTCAAACATTGCGAGAGCGAACTAACACCGTTTTTTTGTAGACTTTTCAACCTATCTATAATGTATATAAAATGCAACATTTCTCTGTCTGTCTTTCCGCCCGTTAGTGCGCTTATCACTGGAGAACCACTTATCCGATTTACGTGCTTTTTTTTTAAAACATACTATGTTCTCTGGCCAGGTTGTAGGCTATATTTTATTACGATAGGTAACATAAGGAATAAGCAGTGACGATAATAGTGAATCAAGTCGGAAAAAGTATGCCGCTAGCGCGTTCTCTTGCAATCCACTGCCTAAACCATTAAATATGGAACAATAACATGTAGCAAAGAATATAATATATACAAAATGCAACGTCTCTCTGTCTGTCCGTTAGTGCACTTTTGACTTGAGAACCACTTATCCGATTAACATGTTTTTTTTTTTAAATTATACATTTGTTCTCTGGCCAGGTTATCTATAATCTTCTATAATAACACATGGGCTGAAAAGTCCCGGGCCTAACACATAGATGGCGCTAGTTTTATTGCAGTCACTTTTTTTCAGTTAATACTAACCTTCAAAAGACAGCTGTTAAAATTTCATGATATTCTATTCATTAGTTTGTGAGTTATTGTGCTAAGAGTGACGCTACTTTTGTTATTTTCAAAACAATGGATCAAAAACAATTTCGTGTTTTAATTTTTACACTGCTTCTTGATGGGGAAAAAATACCGTTCAAAGCGAAGCAATGGCTTGAAAAGTGTTATGGGGACTCCGCTCCATCAGAAAAACAACAATAAAACGTTGGTTTGCTGACTTCAAACGTGGTCGTAGAGACACCGATGATGCAGAACGCAGTGGACGTCCAAATGAGGCGGTAACACCAGAAAACATCAAAAAAATCCATGAAATCGTTTTGAATGATCGAAAAGTGAAGTTGCGTGAGTTAGCTGACATCGTAAAGATATCAAAAGAACGTGTTGGCTTTATATTGCATGAGCATTTGACTATGAGAAAGCTCTGTTCAAAGTGGGTGCCGCGTTTGCTCACTGTTTATCAAAAACAAGAACGTGTTGATGATTCTGAGCAGTGTTTGGCCATTGTTAGAGCGGCGCTGGAATGATTGCGTTGCTCTTGATGGAGATTACGTTGATGAAATAAAGCTAATTTTGAACCAAAAAAACCGTGTTTTCTTTGTTAGGCCCGGGACTTTTCAGCCCATGTGTTATATATAAAATGCAACATCTCTTTGTCTGTCTGTCCATTAGTGCGCTTATCACTCGAGAACCACTTATACGATTTACGTGCTTTTTCTTAATACATACATATGTTCTCTGGCCAGGTTATAGGCTATATTTTATTACGTTAGGTAACATAAGGAATAAGCAGTGACGATAATAGTGAATCAAGTCGGAAAAAAGTTTGCCGTCAACGCGTTCTCTTGCAATACGTAACATTGAAATATCTACTGTAACAAAAAAAAAAAAATAATATATATATATATATATATATATATATATATATATATATATATATATATATGTATATATATATATATATATATATATATATATATATATATATATATATACTCGTGTATATATATATACTCGTATATACAGTAATACCCCGCTTAGCGCGACCCCCGTTACGCGCGTTTCACTATAACGCGAATTTCAAATTTCGCGCTCATGTAGTCATTAACTTCTCTATGGTCGCGGGGGGATCCCCGCTTTCTCTGAATATTCTCTTTGAAGAATTGGGAATTCCCTGTCCTTCGACTTTGTTCTATGGGGATTTCCTCGTTCGTTTCGTGTGTTCATTTGTTCCGTAATGTTAGTTCGGTCGGCTGGCAGTTTTGTTTTAATATTTATTGGAGATACATACATACATAATTTAACCCTACGTTAAAAATGCCGCCTGTAAAGAAAAAAGAGCGTAAAAGCGTCACTTTGGAATTGAAGATGAAAGTGTTAAGAAGAATGGAAAATGGAGGCAAAGCAACAATTGTTGGGAGAGATTTTGGACTCTCAGAATCGACTGTGAGAACGATTTATAAAAATCGGGAAAAAAATTAAAATCTCCAGCGAAGGTTCAACACCTATAAGTGCAACAAAACTTTCTCGTTCGAGATCATCTATCTTAGAAAGAATGGAGAAATTACTGTCAGTCTGGATCGAAGATTTGAATAAGAAGAACACACCACTAAGTCAAGATCTCATATGCACAAAACCAAAATCTTTGTATGAGATGCTGAAAACAAAAGAAGGAGAAGGGAGTGCCACTCCGACTTTTGCTGCCAGCAGAGGCTGGTTCCATCGGTTCAAGCAGCGTTCTAATCTTCACAATATCCACATAACAGGCGAGGCGGCCAGCGCGGACATTCAAGCTGCAGCTGAGTTTCCAGACAAGTTTCAAGACTTCGTTAGACGAGAGAAAATTCCTGCTTGTCTCATCTTCAATGTTGATGAGACCGCACTTTACTGGAAAAAAATGCCATCTCGAACATTCATTTCTAAGGAAGAACGTCAAGCCAGTGGTTTCAAAGCTGCGAAAGATCGACTAATACTTCTGCTGGGTGGTAATGCCACTGGTGATTTCAAACTGAAACCTTTACTAGTGTACCATTCAGAAACACCCCGTGCAATGCGAGGCACAGACAAGACAAGTCTACCAGTTGTGTGGCGATCAAACAGAAAGGCGTGGGTTACACGGGAAATTTTTCAAGAATGGTATTCTAATAGTTTTTGCCCATCAGTCAAATCATACTGTGACAGAAATGGGCTTGAACCTAAAGTTATATTACTCTTAGACAATGCCCCAGGACATCCAACCTCACTTGATACGCCCAGAGACTTAAAAGTGTACGTAAAGTTCCTTCCACCAAACACTACGTCAATATTACAACCTATGGACCAGGGAGCAATAGCAAACTTCAAAGCTTATTACCATCGCCGCACTTTTAGCCAACTAATTCATGAAACTGACGGGGAAGGAAGACAGTCTATGCGAGAGTGGTGGAAGTCATACAACATTATGAAGTCTATTCACAACATAGAAGAGGCTTGGAAGGAAGTTAAAATGAGTTGTATGAATGGGGTGTGGCGTAATCTTTGGCCAGATGTAGTGGAAGCACCTAGAAGAATTGTCCAGATGCAGAGACAAGTGCTTGAAGACATTGCTGCAATGATTGAGGGGTCTGAACTTGAAGATGTCACGGTAGAAGATCTCGTAGAACTTGTAGCAACGCACGACGATCCTATTAGCAATGAAGATCTGATCGAGTTACAGAATAATCCTATCTACGATGAGGAAGAACAAGTAGAAGAGAAAGTTTTATCTTCAGGGGAAATACAAAATGCACTTTCAAAAATTTATTCAGGTTTGGACATATTGCAGAGTATAGACAATAATGATGACCGTGTCTTGACCGTGTGTCAAACAATTAAAAACAGTGTTGGGTGTTATGAACGTATTTTACAAGAACGTAAACAAAACGTTACCCAAAAGACAATAGATGTATTTTTCCGTAAAAAATAAGAGTATGTATTGCATAAAGTGTTCTTAGAATTAAAGTGATTGATTAAAATGATTTGTATTTTTTTGTATTAAATTTTGACTATGTTTAATCATAAACCTCGATATACGCGAATTTCAGTTAACGCGATTTTTTTCGGAACGTATCCCTCGCGTAAAGCGGGGTATTACTGTATATATATATATATATATATATATATATATATATATATATATATATATATATATATATATATATATATATATATTATATATATATTCGTATATATATATATTATATATATATATATATATATATATATATATATATATATAAAATGCAACGTGTCTGTCTGTCCGTCCGTTAGTGTGCTTGTCACTCGAGAACCACTGATCCGATTTACGTGCTTTTTCTTAATACATACATATGTTCTCTGGCCAGGTTATAGGCTATATTTTATTACGTTAGGTAACATAAGGAATAAGCAGTGACGATAATAGTGAATCAAGTCGGAAAAAAGTTTGCCGCCAGCGCGTTCTCTTGCAATACGCTGCTGTAACAAAAAAAAAAAAAAATATATATATATATATATATATATATATATATATATATATATATATATATATATATATATATATATATATATAAAAATGCAACGTGTCTGTCCGTCCGTCCGTTAGTGTGCTGGTCACTCGAGAACCACTTTTCCGATTTACGTGCTTTTTTTTTTAAAACACATATATTTCCTAGTCAGGTTATAGGATATATTTTATTACGTTAGGTAACATAATAAGCAGTGACGATAATAGTGAAGCAAGTCGGAAAAAAGTTTGCCGCTAGCGCGTTCTCTTGTAATACCTAAACCTAAACCATTAAATATGGAACAATATGCAGCTAATAATATATAAAATGCAACGTCTCTCTGTCTGTCTATCTATTCGTTAGTGCGCTTATGACTCGAAAACCACTTATCCGATTTACGTGTTTTTTTTTTTATTTATACATATGTTTTCTTTCAAGGTTATATAATAATAAAAATCTATATATATATATAAAATGCAACGTCTCTCTGTCTGTCTGTCTGTCCGTTAGTGCGCTTATCATTCGAGAAACACTTAAACGATTTACGTTTTTTTTTTAAATCTTAACATTTATCAAAAAAAATCTATAATATATATAAAACGCAACGTCTCTCTGTCTCTCAAGAACCACTTATCCGATTTACGTGTTTTTTTTATAAAATACATACGTTCTATGTTACGTTAAGTAACATAAGGAATAAGCACTGACGATAATAGTAAATCAAGTCCACGCGAGTGAAGCCGCGGGCACGGCTAGTCTTACATAAGAGGAATATTTACTTCTATCTAAGAAGACCTTGGCAAACACAATAATGTCGAAAGTTATAGAGAACACTATCAGCAAGCATCTTTTGAAATATCTAGAAAAATCTAATATTATTGGCAACCATCTTAATGATTTTAGTAATAGACCAAGAGAGGTACCCGTTGATTTTGCGGCTCCACTTGAATCAAGTACCATAACATTTGTTGTTGACACTAAAAAAGTCGAGCCCACCAAAGGGCAGACGCCACCGAGACCGGACCCAGCTTTAGGATCCAAAAAACGTCATTAAACATATAAAATCAATAAATTTAGTTTGTTTCTTGATGAGATAAGAAGGAACCTGCAAAAGGCTGACGCCGCCAATACCGGAGGACGAAGCTGGACCCGTTTTTCAGTCAAAAACGGTAGTTTTTCGAGTTTTTGAACAAATAAGACCGTAAGTCCCAAGTTTTGGGTCCTACGCGTCTACCCAAGTTATTTTAAGAAAACTTAGGCCTTAATTAATAAAGTATCATGAGGGCAAGCGCCTCGCTTGTATCCGAACAAGCCAAGACATTTGCAGAGTTCAAAAAAGAATCGAAATTCTGATAGTATGGACACTATTATAGATTCTGCATAAAATTCGTACCGGATGACTGAAATTGTTATTTTTTTATGTTTTTCGTCCGTAGAATCCGAATTTGCCATTCTCGAGGTTGCATGAAAATAAAAAAATAATAATATAAATATTAAAAAATTTAGAAAATACTTAATTTTAAGTAAATACTTTAAAATTCATCTAAAGTTTTTTACAGTGTATTAAAAAAAAGAAAGATTTTCCAACATATTTTCTATAAAAAATTTTTAAATGTACTTACCGTATGAATTTCTTGTAACTATCGGCATAATCTGTAATATATAAAAAATGCAACGTCTCGGTCTGTCTGTCTGCCTGTCCGTTATTGCGCTTATGACTTGAGAACTATTTATCCGATTTACATGTTTTTTTTTTTAATTTATACATTTGTTCTCTGGCCAGGTTATCTATAATCTTCTATAATATATATAAAATGCAACGTCCCTCTGTATGTCTGTTTGTCCGTTAGTGCGCTTATCACTCGAGAACCACTTATCCGATTTACGTGTTTTTTTTTTCGTTATTCAAGCCAATGGTGGATTGAATGATTGTTATTAACATAGATGTCCTAAGTGCCATGCGAAACGATTTTTTTTTCAAACTTGGTTTTTCATTAAAAAACATGCCCTTTACAAAGTTGTTTAATTTCTCCGGATATTGGTGACGCACCCTATATATGGCTCTCTCGAGCCATATTGGATAACTTAGAAACAACCTAAAACATTAAATAATAATGAGCTTATTTACATTAAAAATATCGGAAAGCCAATTGTCTCGCAACGATGAATGGTACGATATCCTAGTATTGTTCTTACACAGCGATTTTAAATTCAGTAGTAACTAAATTAATCAAAGAATTTCCACACAATGGAGATTTGTTTTATTGTTTCTTATATCTGAATTAAATATTTTCTGAATCTATTTAAAGTAATAGTAATGTTCCCTCGGCAAGATCATGTTAATTTGTAATTGTAAAATTATGAAAATAATCAGAAAATTTGGAAACAACGTCAAATCTTATTTTTATCAAAATCACCAGCTGGATTTTTAATTTCTACCTGGCAGATATTCGGCATCCTATTTGCTAATTTATTTTATTCTTTTCCCGTTCATTTTTAGATATTCTCATAGCTGCGCAGAGGTTGAGTAACAAAGATTTTTAATCCTCCGATCTAACTTATCCCATACTAGTTCAGTGGGCGAGAGATCCAGGAATTGAAATATCCATTGCATAATATCTATTAGGGTTTCTTTCCGTTTCTCTTTAACTTTTTTACACTCCACAACAACTGTTAATTTTCTACAAAGCTGAAATTCGACCAACTATGGAATACTGCTCCCATGTTTAGGGGTCCGCTCCCAAACATACATTGCAATTGTTGGATTCTGTTCAGAGAATAGCTGTTCGTCTGATTGGAGACCCGGAACTGACCTGCGGCCTTGATTCGCTGGAACATCGAAGAACGGTTGGCGACTTGAGTGTGTTCTACAAGTATTTTCATGGAAAGTGTTCGAAGGATGTAGCCCGCTTAATTCCTTCCAAAGCGGTGCATGTTAGAAATACACGTCGCGCTGGTGCTTCACATCCGTATGAGATTCAGCTTGTTACTCCGCGTACAACTCTTTTCAAGCAGTCTTTTATATGGAGAACATCATCCCTTTGGAATAATTTGCCCAGCGCTGTGTTTCCCACCGAGTACAATTTGCAGCGGTTCAAGAACAACGTGAATCGCTTTTTCCGCACACATGCCGTTCCTGGAGCGCTTTAGGGACTACCCTGTAGCTGTGCTAGACCCATAAAAAAAAATGTCTTGGCATAGTGTTTAGGATCGTTATCTTGTTGAAAGATAAAATTGTGACCAATAATAGGCAGTAATAGGAATAGTTAAGCGTCGATTTCATTTAGACAACGCTGTAATGAACTAATCTTCACATTTTGTTGTGGCTTTAGGCCTACCAAACCGTTTTCTGTCTTCATTTGCTCCTGGTTATTCCTCATGTAGAGTACAGATGGCGCTTTTCTGTTTGGTATTCAGCTGCTTTCTTGGCGCCATTTTAAAAACGAAGTTTCAGAGTAAACAACCGCACAAACATTTTGAAGCGCAATAAATTCATAAATCGCAATTCTCGCCTTTGAATGCTTGAATACAACTGCTAAAATCATGCTAATTGTGAAGCTATTTATTGAACTCATCCATTGTGGATAAACAACCTTTTTTAGATCGGATAATATACAGATGTGCCGTCAACAATGTCAAATTGACAAAGAAAATCTAAGCAGTGTGCAGAAAAACTTATTGTATTACATAGGGTGAAAAGTCCTGAGACTTTCCGAGAGCACCACAAGCAAAAAAGATCATATTTTTCAGTTAGTATCAACTTTCAAAAGATTCGTGTAAATTTTTCATGTCATTTAGTTTATTAGTTTGCCAGTTATAGCTGTTTGAGTGAAGCTACTTTCGATTTTTGCAAAACTATGGAACAAAAATAATTTCGTCTGTTGATTCTACATGACTTTTTAATGGAAAAAAATACAGCTAGAACCCAAAAATAGCTTGAGAATTGTTATATATATGGTTTACTGAACTTAAAAGCATCGATGATGCGTCACGTTCCCGAATCCAAATAAGACTTTTGTCTTATTTGGATTTGGAACCACCATATTATTCTGAATGACCGCAAAGTGCAAGTGAAAGAGATAGCTGGCTTCGTGAAGATATGAACAGAACGCGTGAGGCATATTTTGTATGAATATTTGCATATGAAAAAGCTATGTTCCCGATGAGTGCCACGCACTCTCACGATTAATCAAAAATAGCAACGTTTCGAAGATTCAGAGCGCTGTTTGGCACTATTTCGGCGAAATCCCAAGGAGTTTTTGCGTCGATTCATAACAGTGGACGAAACATGGATCTACCACTACACGCTTGAGTTCAACAGGCAGTCCGCAGAGTGGCTGGAACCGCATGAAAGCCGACTGAAGCGTCTAAAAACATAACGATTTATTTTAGATATGCCGGATTTACAGCAGGAATCGATCAAAATTCCAACTCTTCTGCGGACTTCGACGACGAAGACGACATACCGCTTTTTGGTTGGGCAGCTGCCAATAACAAGCCAGAAGCTTGAGCAATATTCGAATGTCGATAATAATGTTGTCATCCCTCCGATGAGTTCATTGTGTAGAATATTATCGCCAAAGGACACGAAAGTAGCGACTACGCCGATGGTGAGATCGAGAGATACAATCGACTCCGAGCGTCGTCGAGGTCCTGAAAGCTGCAGAAATTCTAAATGCCTTCGTACGTTCTAATTACGAGGATGCCAGTATAAAAACTACAATGTCTATTCCTTATAATTTAATACGTTATCTCTACTATAAGTTTAAAGTAAACCAGAAACAAATCAAAATTACGGACTGTTTAAGCCGATAAATGTGCATTACATATGAAGTTTAAGAACTTTTCTATATGTAATTTTAAATTTGTTAACTTTTACTATAAACATATTTTTATAATTTTTAGTGTTCCGTACGATACACTTATAAGATGACTTCGGTGTCTGTCTGTCTGTCCGTCTGTCTGTCACACCCGATTTTCTTCGGTAACTATTTGTCATAGAAAGTTGAAATTTGGTAACAATATAGGAATTGATGGCTTCATCAGAGCCATGTAGTTTTGAAAGTTAATTTTTGACTTAAGGAGTTAGTTATGGGGGGTGAAATCGTGAAAAAAAATTTTTACTGTGTGGTGAAAGTTTGTGAAAACACGAGTAAAAATATATATATATATATATATATATATATATATATATATATATATATATATATATATATATATATATACATATATACATATATATATATATATATATATATATATATATATATATATATATATATATACATATATATATATATATATATATATATATATATATATATATATATATATATATATATATATATATGTAAAATGTAATACTTGTGCACACTTTTCGGTGTATTATTTTTAAAAAATCGCGAAAAATCGCTGTCCCCCCTTATCTCGAAAAGTACCTAGCCTAAATCGGGTGGTATTTTTTCCCATTCTTGTTTTAATGCGATCCAAAGTTCGTTCCGATTTTTTATATTTCTTTTCCTAATTTGTTTGTCCAGATAGTACCAGAGATTCTCTATCGGGTTCAAATCAGGTGATTGTGAAGGCAAGCCCATCACCCGAATCCTTTGTTCAGAAAACCAATTCTTGGCCAAGCGAGATGTGTGTTTTGGCCATTGTCTTGTTGAGAAATCCATCACAGTGGCAAATCTTCATAAGGAATCAAATTATTTTCCAGTATCTCAAGATTGATTTGAGCATCCATTCTGCCATTTATCTTTACCAATGGCCCCATACCAGACTGTCGAAAACAACCCCATACCATAATATTTTTACCGTCATGTTTGACAGTAGGTACAAGGTACTTTGGGTCATATCTTAGACCAACTGGTCTTCTTACATAACCAGTAGAATCACTTCCAAAGATATTGAACCTACTTTCCTCACTAAAGATTACTAGAGACCACTGATTTTGAGTCCAGTCTTTATGTTCCTTAGCAAATTTCAATCTCTCTTTTTCTGTGACGCTTTGTAAGGAGTGGTTTTTTTAACAGCACGCCTACCATGAAGATTTTCAGATAACAGACGACACCTAATAGTCATGTCTAACACCAATACACCCTGATATTCCTGCCTTAGTTCTTTATTAATATCAACAGCAGTTTTCTTGGGATCCTTTTTCGCTTTTCGAATTATAATTTTGTCTACTCTTTTACTTGTTTTTCGAAGTCTACCACTTTTAAATGCTTAACAATTTTGCTGACAGTGCCCCTATGCATGTTTAAAGATTTTGCTATTGCAATTTGCTTCTTTCCACTTTGATACAGAGAAATCATGTTATGTTTCAGATCTGAACTGTAATATTTGCACTTTGGCATTTTGACAAAAACCGCATTCTTAAACAATGCTACTAAATTACTTCGTATCAACAATAACGTACTCTTAAAGCAGAATGATAAAATTATTTCAATGCTTTCGATAAGGACAAAACGCATTTCTTAAAAACCTTATCTACCAGAAAAGGTAAACAAAGTTTTTATAGTCATATATTGTCAACAAAACAAGACTAGTTTTTTTATTCCTAAAGGATAGTATTTTATATTTTTGATTAAGAAAATGTTTCCATACTTTTGTTCTCCATTGTATATATACATATATATATATATATATATATATATATATATATATATATATATATATATATATATATATATAAAGACATATAAAATATCCTTGTTCATTTTCAGATTTTGGAATCGTTCTGGGCTGCAAACTCTTCATAAAAGAAATATCATCTAAAGCAAGAGAGCAACTTCTCAACACAAACCAGTCATTAGAAATAGGAAGCTTTGTAACCAAAATCAATAATACTAATTGTAATGACATGATGTCATTAAAAGAAGCTAAAAAAATTATCGACAGCTGTAAGGATAAGTTGAATTTGACTGTTGCCAGAGATTTTATGGCGCCGTCGAATTTTTCGCATCAGGCTCAGAGTTCTATCAGTACTACGGGTGCTGTTAATAATTTTTATAAGGGTAAGTTAAATTATTTATTAAATGAAAGCCAGTGTATGTCATATACAATGTACGGTACCCTATTTGTACGACAGCCACAATCAACAGAACTAAAGCGACAGTCAAACCAACCCAATAAAAAATAACAATTTTAATTTCATCACTCTAATCGTGCATCATCTAGAGCAGGGTTGCTCAAACTTGAACTGCTGGCGATCTACCTCAATATTGTTAGACTACGATCGATCGTCTCTGAGAGGCTGCAAGTAAGTGTGATGCAGGTCTAGGTAGGGTGTATTGTGGCATAGATATTAGTTTTCCGCACAATATGCATTTTTCTAGTCAAGGTAAGTGTAGGTCTGCTCTAAAATGTCAATGAAAAAAAACTCATAATTATTCAAAATTGCGAGTTTGTTGGTTCTTACAAAACAAACGAGTTCTAGTGTCTAAACTTAACTAAAGAGTGACTTTGGATGTCCTCAGCATACTTTTCATAAGATGGTACGTAATTACTGAGTGCTAATCGCAAGCATGACTTAATTATCTTCATTTCAGAAAATGCAGACTCGCACAAGTAAGTTGACCCAAACATTGCCGTCAGTTGAAGGGCGATTTGCCTTAGATTCGGATATTTATCTTCAGATATAAAACACCAGAATTTTGTATCAGATGCTGTGGCTTTGAGATGTATATCTGATATAATCTGCACTAACTCATTTTCAACAGAACATGAATCCATGTTAAACTGACTTGCTATTTCAGTAGCTAATTCCTCAATGTTTTTACACGAAAAAGGATAACTCATAAATGATGCGATATTTGCCAATTTACTGAAATCATAAAAATGTATTTCGAATTGGCCCAAAATATTTGATAATTCTGCCTCATAAATATCATAATTCAACTGAGGAATCCTTGCTTTCAAAGACGGAAAATTTTTTCAGATCCTTTCTTTTCAGTTGATCTATCATAAGTTGCAATTTACTTTTGAATGCGTTTATTGCCTAATCATCTCAGTAATAGTTTTTCCTTTACCTTGAAGCTCCAAATTAATAGTGTTTAAATGCATTGTGATGTCTGTCAAAAATGCCAAATCAATCAGCCATTTTCCGTTTTTCAGCATCTGAGTGTCATCACCTCTTTCGTCCAGAAAAGCTGTTATTTCGGGCAATAATTCTTGAAACCTTTCTAGGAATTTTCCGCGACTCAACGACCTGACCTCCGTGTGAAGAACTAAATCAGTGTGTTCAGCTGACTCACTATCTTCCAACTGCAATTTAAAGAGCCGTCGTTGCAAGCTACGTGCACGGATAGAATTCACAATTTTTATTGCAATGCCAATAATCTCCTCCATGTTTAGAACTTTTGAACACAAAACTTGATGGAAGGAGAAAAATGAAGGGAAATCATCATTAGCTCGACACAATGCCACAAAACCGTTTTCGTTTCCAGTCATTGCTGGTGTTCCATCGGTTGTAATGCACACTAGTTTATATATTGGTAGCTTGTAGTTTATTACAAAATTGAATAAAACGTCATATATATCTTCGCCAGGGGTCTTGCCTTTCAAAGGAATCATTGTCAAAAACTCTTCCTTAGCCGACATGTCATTGAATACCATTCGAATAAAAATACACAGCTGGGCAGTGTCTGTCATATCGGTGGATTCGTCGAACTGTAAAGAAAAGTATGTACATTCCATGATGTCAGGTTTTAGTTTATCTGCCATGTCCTGACTCATAACTTCAACACGCCTTGTGTCTGTCGGACGAGATAACTGAAGTTCTCTAATAGCAGACATAATCTCTGTTTTATTTTTTAAATCTCCAAATAAAGTCTCACCCGCTTCAATAAATGCTTCCTTCACAACCAATCCATCATCAAATGGTTTCTTGTGTTTCGCCAATATATGAGATATTTTAAATGACGCGATCGTTGTAGCTTTTGATTGTTTGGCTGGTCTTGTGAATATGGTTTGTTCTTTTTTCAAACAAGTTATCAAATCACGTACTTTTCGTTTTCTTAATTCATTCTGTGACGGAAAATCCTTTTCATAGTTTTTATGAACCGTTTTATGATGCCTCTCTAAGTTCCCACGCTTAGGTATTGCAACTGACGCACGGCAAATGAGACAAATCCTTTACCATACAAAAGAAAAATTCTTCCTCCCAATCGTTATTAAAATGATAAGTTTTACTTTTCTTCGCCGCACTCATTTTGGACTATTTATTAATAAACTTTGTATCGATGTATCGCCTTCAAGTTACAACTCAAACTGACTCCTATTCCTGCAGGCGCAACATTTATATCGGCGCGAACGAAGTCTCGAATGTTCCCGTCAAACACGCCGCCCGAAGTTTCTAGAAAAAATCGGCGGGAATCAAAAACGCGGCTTTTCTTTGACGAGTGCCGCGCGTTCCTTTGATAAAGCCGCCTTTTGCCGCTAGCAGGGGGTTATTACGATAAAAGAAAGTGATGAGGGGGTGTTATTCTGGCCTAATTGTGGATCGAATAAATTTTAGTAGTTTATTCATTACAATTTGTTTTAGTTACCTAAAACAAAATCTGTGAATAGTTCTATATCGGAATTTTTTTCTCGAGATCGACTCAAAAAGCACTCGCGATCGACCGTTTGAGCACCCTGATCTAGAGCAACAAAATACAGAGTCTGTTCGGAAAGTGATGTCACCGATTTTATTGTGAAGCGAGTGTACGTCGCAGCGCGCTCTACCCGCCGGGGATCGGTGGTGGGGGAAGTCAGCTACCGAGCGAGTCCTTGCTCAGTGGTCTCCGAGCTCTCGGAAGGTAAGGACGGGCGATTTCGTAAACCTCTATTTCGTAAACCTCTATTTCGTCCCTTGTACAAGTCGCGATGCATCGCTCACTGAAACAAAGCTACCCGATAAAGTTTTGTGTGAAACTCGGCAAGTCCGCAGTGGAAACTTTTCCAATGGTTTAGCAGGCCTTCGGGGATGAATGTTTATCACAAAGGCAAGTCTACAGATGGCACAAGGCGTTTTTAGAAAGCCGTGAAGAGGTCGGTGACGAAGCCCACGCTGGGCGCCCGTTAACCTCTTCAAACGAAGACAGTGTGACTCGTGTGAAAGAACTTTTGCAAACAGATCGTCGAATGAGTGTTCGTTTAGTGGCCGACATGGTAAATATTCCAAAAACTATCGTCCACAAGATTGTGTCCAACGATTTGCACATGAGAAAAGTGTGCACGAAGCTTGTCCCCAGAATTTTGACCGACGACCAAAAATCTCGCCGAGTGGAAATTTGTCAAAAACTTTTGGAAATATGTAAAAATGATCCTCACTTTTTAGACAATTTTATCACGGGTGACCAATCGTGGGCATCATTTCAGAACAAATGAAGACGTAAATGCAGCTTGTACAACAGCTTTAAAAGCAATTTTTGAACAGGCCTTCCAGAACGCCTTCGCAGCTTGGAAATCGCGCTGGCAAAAATGTATCGACACAGGAGGAGACTATTTTGAAGGATTTTATTGTATTATATAGATCTGGTCAATAATTTTTATTAAATCGATTTGGTGACATTATTTTCCGGACAGACCATGTATATTTTTTGCATCCTCATATGGTATACCGTTAAGATCTTTGATGACTTACGTCATTGGTTCCCAAAGTGTACATCATGGTGCCTTGGAGAGCTGCAGCTACCTCATAAGGACGCCACAAAATATGATAAAATTTTTCAAATTTTATTTCCATTTTCTATTCATTGCAATAGGACGTGACATCTACCGGACCTGACGCAAACTAGTAACTCCCTTAATAAGAACGGTTTCCAGAACCCTCTTGATCATTGAGGGTAAGATCGAAGGTAAAATATCAATAGGAAGACGCCAAAATTCTTGGCTTATAGACATAATAAGATGGTTTAATTAAACATCCATTGACATCTTCAGAACAACAGCTTCCAAGATAACATTAGCCATTTGGATCGCAGACCTCCATCAGGAGAAAACGCGCCTCTACAAGTGATTACTATACCGCACTTTACAATACTTAAGTTTCTCGATTGTTTTAATAGTTATGCAAACTTTCCCGGTTCGTATTAACTGAGTATTATTGATTAAAATTTTAATTTAAGGAAGTTGAGGCGTTAGACGAATATAATGAAAAATACTTTAATTTGATTTTATTCGATAAATCTAGAATTTTTCGTAAAAAATTCAAGACATTTAGGAAACTCTTCATTAAATAATAGTCCAGTGCGATTAGTCATTAAAAATGAAAAATGACGGAACTCAGCTATAATGAACGGATTTGAAT
The DNA here is from genome assembly GCA_019049505.1 of Pachyrhynchus sulphureomaculatus. Lineage (NCBI taxonomy): Eukaryota > Metazoa > Arthropoda > Insecta > Coleoptera > Curculionidae > Pachyrhynchus > Pachyrhynchus sulphureomaculatus. Next base: position 26,744,358 of record CM032455.1, on the reverse strand, counting down.
GATTCTTTTTTTTTTGAGTTTCTAATGCCATAAACTACAAAATTTACCCACTGAAAAATTACCGCAATTTTAAAAATCCATTAATTTTAAATGAAAAATTAAAATTTTAAAAAAATTTCTTTTAAAATTGCAATTATCGGAATTTTTAAATATTGCTTTTAAAAAAATAATGAATATTATCGTTTTCGAGGTTATTTCTAAAGAATTTGTATAAAAATGAAACTTTTTAAAATTAATTGGAAGATGGCAGAAGCTCCAAAAAGCAAAATACATAGAAGAAACATTAAATGATACAAACATGTCAATTTTTTATAGAAAATAATTTATTAACAACTTATACTGAATAATAATTATTATTATTATCATTACATATAAATAATTATTAATTTCTATTAAAAGAATAATCATGTAAACTAATTTTTTCCGACGTTTTCGTATTCGACGTCATTCATTAATATTATTGGTGGAGCATTTAAGCAGCAAACTCCTTTACGTTGTACGCATCCTTTAGAACAATTAAAATCAGTTTTCCTGTATCCACAAGCAGAGCCAAATTTTCAGGAGCTGGTGGTTCATTCATTGTAACTGGTACTAGTGAATTATCTTTATTTTTGCATCACCATTCTTCAGGCAACTTATCATGTCCCATCCACAACTGTACTGGTAAATACACTCTTTTTATATGCTCTAAACTAGCATCGAGTGTAGGTATCAATGAAGCCAAGTTGACACAGTTATTTTTACTTGTAGCTTTGAGAAACGGTTGGTAAACAAAAATTATTTATATTTTCTTGATTTTTAGTAGCTGCTAAAATATATAAAATACCCGACTGCAAAATATTAGGGACGCATCTTGTAAATCTCTACGATTTTCGAATAATTTAGTTTTTAGTAGTTTTTTTTAATAGTTTTCATCTGGAATATATTCCGATGTTAAGATGTTTTTAACTTCTGCATAGAAAACTGGCAGCCTTCATTCTCTTCTATGTACTGATATATTTGCTTCATTGCTGCATACACTAATACTACTTGTAGATGAATCTTTTTTTCTTCTTCCGGTACCTTAGCAACTAAATCTCTCAATGAGAGGTAGCAATCATCATGATATTGTGCTTTTAATGCTACCAAATACATGACTCTGGATATTCTATTGTGAATTTCTTAACAGTCATCTCTTTCTTTTTTTTATTACCTCCAAAATTGTCGATTTTAGCTCTGTATTATTAACCAACTGTATTTTTCTTCCCAAATTTATCTTTTGCTTCCTTGCAATAAATGAAACAAATTGTTTTCCAATCGAAACTACATGACGATAAACTTCGCAAACTTTTTTGGACAAGAGAAATTTACTCGTTTTCCTTGCTTTTTATAGACTTCAATATTTTTTTATTAATATACTTCTGCCGAGCATATACAACTCCACACGCGTTTAAATATTGTAATAATCGATCGTTTCTCTTTTCAGAAGTTTGTCCTAAAGTTCACAATTCTCTTTTAATTTCAATAACAGGACCTACATCAGCATTGCCCTGAGATCCTGCAATACCTACTTTTCAAGGGCGATTGCTGTCCCTTTGTATACTTTATATAGAAATTAAATAATTCTGGAGAGAAAAAATAACTATAGGTATACAACGAATTTACTATACTAGAAGTAACGTCATTCTCATGGGGGTATTCTTAAAAAAAAAACAAAAAAATCATGAACGGAAACTTTCAAAAGGTAAACTTTTTACTTTTTAGTCTAAGAAATTTAAAAAATCCTGAAACATTCAACTCCATTCACTATAGCTGGGTTCTCAGGTATAAACCTAATTGCACTGGACTATAAATCAAATTTAAAAAATACATGGATACTTATGGTAAACGTGTTCATTTAAAGCAGCAAACGTACATTTTTTTTTATATCACAAAAAAATATATTGGCAAAAAAATGAAATAGTTAATATATCTATTATACATCAAAATATGACGAATATTTTTAAAAAGATGTCCAGCTTTTTATGAATGAAAAATTATAATAATTATCAATAATTTCAAGCAGTAACCTATATCAGGCGAATAAAGTGGCAACACCTCATTGACAAAAAAATAGGGAAATTTAATTCCGTTTATGTTCGGCGTTACATAGTATGTAAATTTTCAAATAAAAAAAGTAATAAAACTAATGCTTCATTTAGAATGCCTTTAATTATTTTCGCTAGCAACAATTTCTAGTAGTATCAACGCATAATAATAATTTTTTTTAATCTTAAATATCGCATATATAAAATAAATAATTATTTTGAAACAATACTTTTTAAATATTTAAACGGTGAATTTAGAATACGCGGTGATTTCGTTAGACGAATTTTATTATTACATCAGAGGTTAGAACTGTCATTAACACTGTTTACCATTCGCCTTTTTTCGCCACATTTCCTTTGACTCAATTTTTGTCTATAAACTGCTTCGGTTACATATTTTCTCTTCCATATATATCTTTTTTTCCATTTTTGTCACGAATTCCGCATTCTTTGTCTTTATCCATTTTTTAACTTTTAACTCTAATGAAGTGCACTAAAATACTGTTTTACCCTGAATATGCCGCAATCTCAGAATGTCAGGATGTCCAACTATTATAAAATATGCTATGTTGCCGCTTTTTAATAAATAAATTAGCAATATTTATTTTGATTTTTTCGCAAACATAGGGCTCAATAACACAGTTTTTTTAATATGTCTTTAACATATCTACTGTATAAATTTTGTAATATTAATACGATCTTTCGTTTTTTCTTTTTCTTAAGTTTAGATTAAACATTCAAAATTTAGTCTATTCATATAAAAACTCTAATAAATACCACAAACATCGAAAAATAATGTCAAACGTGTCAGTAATATATAATATCAATTATTTATTACTATATACTTCGTTAAAAATATAAATGTAGGCTTACAACAAAATACTAATATAAGCTAACGCAATTTACTTTTGGTTTCACCTATACCGCCGCAACTTCCTTAAAAAAAGTTGTAAATCTGACGAAGTCCAAATTAACCAACAAACCGAAAAATTCAGTTCCAACAGGTTACTTTAGAAAAAAAATCGTCCATTTTTAGGTGGATGTCGTAACTCAAATTCAGGTTTCTAATTGTTACATATTTCTTTATTTGTTATTTTACTTTTAGGTGATGATTTCTTAACCTCCTCAAATCAGAGTTATTCGAACCAAAATCTGTATGTTCAACCGCCAACCCGAAATAATTTCAACCAAAATGGTTCATCCTTTGATGAAAAAGCTGATCCTATGTCAGGTAAAATCCAAAATTAAATCACTCGTGAATTATCGAAAGATATTGTTCTTAAAGTGTCTAAGAGAAGAAGCAATAATTTTAACTTACTTTTGGTCATCTCAGATAGAGGTTGAAGATACCGACTGAAGATTAGAGTTATTAGAGTAGGGAGACTCAGTTCTTTCTTTAATCGTGCCTTTTCCGGCCATTACAAGAGCTATCACGTGGAATCTGCAATTCCAAGGGTTATATTGAACGGCTATCAGCGTTCCAAAACTCTAAAACGAGGCAGGGGAATAACGGGCTCTTAAAAAGCCTAACGGCCTCAAGCATCTGTTCAAATGCCACCAAAAAATTATTTTATAACCCTTGAACACTGCAATGAATTTCTCGAACCGTACGATTTTGTTTTTTAGTGTTCCGTACAGAACACTTATAAGATCACTTCGGTGTCTGTCCGTCTGTCTGTCTCTCACACTTGTTTTTCTCTGAAGCTATTTGACATAGAAAGTTGAAATTTGGCACTAATATAGGAATTGATGGCCCCATCAGAGCCGTGTAGTTTTGAAAGTTAAATTTTGATTAAAGGGCTAGTTTTGGGGAGTGAAATCGGAAGTGAAAAAAACATTTTTTTACCAGGTCATCAGGTGGGGTGTCAAATGAAAGCTTGGGGAAACACGAGTTCATAAATATATATAATGTAATACTTACGCACATTTTTCTGTGTATTATTTTTAAAATAGTGCCAAAAATCCCTATCCCCCCCTTATCTCGAAAAGTACTGATTAAAAAATTTTAAGAAAATTCTGGAATATTCCCCACAAGGTGTAGATTAAACGAAAATTATCACGAATGCATTATCTTTAATAAATTATTTGGTATATAAAAGAACAAGAATTTCAAGGTCATCAATTTTCAACAAAGATTGGAAACAAACTTTACTGAAAATTCATTTGGGGTGTGTTTTGTGAAGTTATTGATCATTTTATACCTCTGTAACAAAAATTTTTATTTTAAAAGCAATCAACGTACGGAACACTAATTACGCAAGTCCGACTTACACTTGGCCGGTTATTTTTTCAAACAGAGTTTATTTTAAGTTGTTTTTATTTTTTTCTAGCAAGCGGTCCTAATTCTCTTAACGACGAAAAATCGAACCTAGCTCCAAGGGGTAGATCAAGAGGACCCCTTTCAGAAGCTAATTTGAATCAATTAGATAATAGAAATAGTATAGCTGGTGTATATGGAAGATCCAAAGGCGGAAGGGAAGAGCCTCCACGCCCACCTCCTCCTAGAGCGGAAGGTATTAATTTTAAAATATATTTTTTTTTTGTCGGCTTAATATACAAACTGGCGGAGAGGGGCAGACCTAACTACCGCCAATCAGTGTCGTTGTAACCTCCGGCGTAGATATAAACACCCGGCAGTGACGTAATTTCAAAGTAATACACTGTACTCCGACGACCTAATATACATATATACAGAGCTGTATTAAAATCGTTTAATATATTGAAACTGGTGAATCTGTAGAGAAAATGGGATTACAGAAAAAATACGGTTCTGTTTTATAATGGAAAAATTCAACCCTAAAGAAATGATGGAATAAATAAAATAAAAAGATCCTTTTCACTCTGCCGCTGGTAAACAACACAAATAGTGTTACCGTGTTTTAACTAGAAGGGTAGTAACAAATTTTGTAACGAAAATTGGTACCTTTGTAGTTTAAAAAATAAGTGCCGACTTTCCAGGATTCAATTGGACTTGAAGTTTTGCGTTTTAAGGCTATAATAACTCTAAAATGATAACCAAAGATGAACTGTTGACATAAAATTCACTACAGTAAACTGAAAATATAACATTTTAAAAATAACTGTATAACACCAGAAATATAGTCAGGAAAAAATTCACTGGCAAAACTGGGCAATTTCCATATCTTGTTAAGCATTTTCGTCTTCCTTGGTGGCAGCCTTTGATTCTTATGCCAGGTATGTGTTGGTTTGACGGCAAAATCCAATTATGCCCCCTTTTGGTAATTTTTCAAAAACGTCCGAATTAAAAAAAATAGTATTGAATGTGTTTTTATACGACGTCATTTCAATATATTACACGATATATATATATATATATATATATATATATATATATATATATATATATATATATACACATATATACGAGGCTGGTTTGAAAAGTCCGTGCAAAAATAAAAACTACTTATGTGTTTGGGGTAAACCTTTTTTATTTTTCGACATAGTCTCCTTTTAGGCTTATACACTTCGTCCAACGATGTTCTAGTTTGTTGATCCCTTCCGAATAACAAGTCTGCAAAATATCCATTAGTGTCTGCAATCATCTCCTCATTTCAGTAAAATCTTTGTCCCGCCAGCCATTTCTTCAAATTGGGGAACAAATAGTAGTCCGAGGGAGCCAAGTCTGGAGAATAGGGGGGATGTGAAACGAGTTGGAATCCTATTTCCATTAATTTTGCGACCCCAACTGCTGAGGTGTGTGCTGGTGCGTTGTCCTGATGGAAAAGGACTTTCTTGTGGGCCAATCGCGGGCGTTTTTCTTGCAGCTCGGTTTTCAAACGGTCCAATAACGATGAATAATATTCACCTGTAATAGTTTTACCCTTTTCCAGATAGTCGATGAGGATTATCCTTGCGAATCCCAAAAGACAGTCGCCATAACCCTTCCGGCCGAAGGAACGGTCTTCGCCTTTTTTGGTGCAGATTCCCCCTTGGTAACCCATTGTTTAGATTGTTGTTTGGTCTCAGGAGTATAGTAATGTATCCATGTTTCATCCACAGTGACGAAACGACGCTTAAAGTCTTCCGGATTCTTCTGGAACAGCTGCAAACCCTCCTTGCAACACGATTCCGTTTTTGGTCAAGCGTGAGCAATCGCGACACTAAAAAAAAAAAAAAATAAAAAAGAAAAAAAAAAAAAAAAAAAAAAAAAAAAAAAAAAAAAAAAAAACCATCTTGCGGATAGCTTTCTCATGTCCAAATGTTTATGCAAAATATTATGTACCCGTTCAGTCGAGATGCCCTCAGCACTAGCAATCTCACGCACCTTAACTCTTCTGTCATCCATCACCATATCATGGATTTGATCAATGATTTCTGGAGTCGTAACCTCCACAGGCCGTCCAGAACGTTCAGCGTCACTTGTGCCCATATGGCCAGTCCGAAAATTTTGAAACCACTTATCCTTCTAATCGAAGGTGCAGAGTCACCATAATATTTATTAAGCTTCTCTTTAGTCTCCTGAGGCGTTTTGCCTTTCATAAAGTAATGTTTAATCACCACACGAAATTCTTTTTCGTCCATTTCTTGAAAATCACTCGACTTCCTTGATTCACACGAATGCCAAACACAAAGAAATAGACCAATATGGCTGAAACTTGGTGTGCGTTCATTCAAGAGATGCTACTAACTAAACATGACCTCGATACGCGCCGGTGTTGCCATCTCTCGGACTTTGCACGGACTTTTCAAACCAGCCTCGTATATATATATATATATATATATATATATATATATATATATATATATATATATATATATAAGAAAGAGAAAGGACAGTAACAGGGCACTGGTAACAAACTACTAGGCAAAGCCCTTATGAGAAGAAGAGATGAGCAATCAAACATCTAATGGTTCTAGTATCTGCTTTTTTTTATTTTTATTATCAAGTTTCCGCTGCCTAATCGGTAGCTTTTTCTGGATAACTAAAATGCAAACAAGGTGCAGATAAATAAAGACGTTCGTTATGATATATGATTTATAAATTTATAAGGTTGTATGAGAAATTACTCACAAAATTCGGCAGTTAGTTCAGCAATAAAATTTGCATTTCATTGGCCAGGTAGCAAGTATAATCACAAAAAACATGACAAAAGGACACTTAGAGAATTACACAGGTTATAGGAAATCGAATATTGTCAATAACATTATTTAAAAACACTTTTTGAGACAGAAACAACTGTAAGAAAAACCATGATGTTGAAATGGTACTCCATTTTAAATTTTTTGACATCGTATTTAGTAACTTTTTAGTGACATTTGAGTCCGAACCGGATATTGTTGGTAATCTATGTCGTCAGCAGGTCGACAAACAACCCAAAACATTAAAGTTAGAAATGTAGTAAATTTTTGGTGGATTCTACTATTAGAAAAGTTATTTTATTATTAATTATATTTATTCTTTAATTTTATAACAAAGGGAGCTATAAAGTAACTTTTACAGTATTTAGAATGAATGCCATTGTTGGAGAGTTGCAGTGCGACTTCGATAATCCGGACTAATTAAAACCGCGGTGATCCGAATTAGTAAATAATTCGAATTACTGAAGCAGGGCATTATTTATATTAAAAAAACGAATCATTTAATACGAAACAACTAAAAAATAGTACATACATAGAATAATATTTAAAATAGAAGCATATCTTATCAAGTTTTATCTTATTTTGTAAAAAAATTTGTTATTTTTGTTTGCTTGACCCTTCTCTGGTTCATCATAAAAGCAATTTCTTTTAATCTTTGAAGTACAAGAACATCACTTAGAGGGATATCATTTTCTTCTGCTCATATCATGTACACATTGAAACTTTTAACTGCCTCATCATTCCTCACAGTGTTCTTCTTAACAGTCTGGTTTGTATTAGTATTTAACTCTGAGCCTTCATTATCACTCTCGTGTTGTTCATCTGTATCATCTATGTCTTCCAGTGGTAGCAAATCTTCATCACTTTCAAGCCAATTACATATTTCCACGTTCATGAGATTCTACTCAGTGAGAACATTCAGCATATCTGAAACATCTGTTAAATATTTACGAATTAACCAAAAAAATACTAAAAGAAAAATTTCAGGCTTTAGCTTTCATTTCTTCATTCGTGGAAAGCAAATTGTGCCGCAATTCACTCAGAGGAATCAGATCTTCAGTGTCTGGGTTGATATCTGCCACATAAGCCATAATTTTCTGCCAGCACTTTTTCAAGACTTCAGGGGAGACTTTTTCCCATGAATTACATAGTAGACATACAGCATCTTTTAGGTTAATGCTTTTTAATAACCTAACAAGTTTCTCTTCATTATTTGATAAAATATGGGCTAAAAGACTTTTCCGATAAAATAATTTTGTCAGTCTGATTGCATTCTGGTCCATAGGCTGCAAAAGTGCAGTACATTTTGGTGGAAGAAATAATGTTGTAAACTGTCCATCCTCACTAGTCAGCTCTTCTATAGTTCCATGGCTCAAAGCGTTATCAACGATTAGCAGGGCTCTTTCAGGCAAGTTGAGACTTCTTAAATGACTTTTGACTTGACGAATAAAAGAAAGATGAAACCAGTCTAAGAAAATTGCTGTAGTCATCCATGCATTGGCAGATGATTTGTACTCAACAGGTATGTTCACATTTTTTAAAGCCCTCGGATTTTTTGCCTTTCCTATCACTAACAACTTTAATTTTTGTGATCCATCAACATTGCAACATGCTAGAAAGGTAACGCGTTCTTTGTTTATTTTTCGACCTGGTGCGGTCTTTTCCTGAAAACGAACCAGCGTTTTTTCAGGCAACATTTTCTAATACAGAGCTGATTCATCTGCATTGTATATTTGAGTAGGTCCAAGGTTTAATTCTTTTATCTTATCTGCGAATAAAGTTAGGAAAGGATCGACGGCACTTAGAAAGTTAGAAATCCAGCCTCTGCTAGCTCTAAAATTATCATTCCCGTAGGTTTCAGTGTAAAACTGTTTTGCTTTGCCTTATAAAATTTCGTAGGAAATTGGGACGTGCCTTGATCGTTGCGTACAAAACCATGTATACAAACGAGTTTCCATTTCTGGATATTCAGCTTTTCATAAGGTTTTTCTGACGCCAGGACCGGAATCACATTTGGAAATAAATCTAAAAGAAGTTACACGTCCATAGGGAGTGTCCAAAATTATCTTTAAAATAAATCATATATACATACCTTTTGATTTTCCCTTGCTTCTTTTTTATATCCAAAATTGTTGATGTTCCTACTCCGTATTCATTTGCCAACACTTTTCCGCATTCACCAAGAACTAGTCTTTCTAATATATCGGACTTTTGTTTCATTGTTAGTGTAATATGTTTTCTTTTAGAAGGCATTTTAATATGTAGGTACATATACGTAAAAAAAACGTTTACATATATGAACCACATAAAGTAAAATAGAACGTAGGTATGTTGTACTTGTGACAATAAACAAACAACCACAAAGTCCTTAACCTTTAGACGCGCTACGCGATGCGTTGTAGGCAAATCAAAGGCACCTACAGTTTATCTGAATCCCAGATGTATTAAACTGGAAGTTAGGGAAATCCTCTCACCATCGATTTCAGTTTTCCCATGTAGTTTATATTAAGTAGACGTCTAAAAACGCAGGTCCGGATTACCTAGTACTATCAAATCCGGATTATAAAGTATACAATGCAATAGAAATGTTTGTCCGGATTATTAAAGAATCCGGTTTAATGGAGATCCGGATTATCGAGGTGGCACTGTATTTATTATTTATCATGTTTGTATGATATGTATATGAAAATAAAACGGAGCACTAAGGCCCAGTCAACATGTTCTCGGGCAAATCTGAGTCGCGCTTGTCGATAGGCTGCTGTTAATTTGGGTCCGTTAACTGGTCTCTTTGGAATTAGGTTTGCTTCTTCAAGCCTTCTTCTGACTGTTCAATGACTGACAACCAGACCACGAACTTGTCGGAACTCCTGCTGGACCTCAACGCCGGTCAAGCGACGATTTCTTACAGTTGTGTTGACAATGTCTCGCTCCGAGGAACACCTTCCTCTTCCTGATCCTCGTCTCCGTGTAAAGGCGCCAATTTCTTGGTAACTTCTGTAAACTCTGGAGACAGCTGATCGGCTCAGGTGCAGTTGAGCAACGACTACACTTTGGCTATGCCCTTCTCGCAATTGGGCAATGACTTGTGCCGTTTCTTCTGGGGTGGTATTCATTTTTAGATGACGTAATTAGTGAGCAGAAATGTTGACGGTTCAATGAGTATGTTACTAAGCGAGAAAAAGTGGTTCTATTGAATAAAACCGTTTTAATCAGTAAAACTTTTTGGAAATCCAAATGATTTTGGTATTGGATAAATCAACATTCTAATAATACCAAAAATAATACTACTGTTTAAAAATGAAACTCAAGGATCGGTGTTAAATGAAGCAAAATCGTTTGAGTCAATTTTTTTGCTCACTAGTATAGTACTGGTACTCTTATTACATAGGCAGAACAAGTCGACCTTTATTGCCTAGACCTCGGCAAGTGGAGTCGCATCTAGTGATATAAATGTGTCTCTATCCTAATAGGTAAAGAATATATTTTAACAAACGAATTCGGTTACAGTATTAAGAAACTTGCAATTTGAAACGAAAAATAAAGACGGTGTCTTTATATATAAAGGTTTTATGTCATCGAAAACTTTTTACTATCTTTTATTAAAACTTTTTTTTAACGCAAAACTTTATTGTATTTTTTTAGATTACTATAGTTCAAGAAGGCAAATATATGATGATGATCCTATAATACAAAAGACAAAGCAACCAATGTAAGTACTGTGACAATGTTTTATTATCTTTTACTTTCATTGATAGGTTGCCTGTAAAAAAGCAACTTCGCCTGTAATAATAGATATCCTACATATTATTTTTCCTGAAAGCTCACTTTTTTGTCGGCATAGCACACGTGCTGCTGAGAAATCCCTAAAGCGCCACAAGAGCGACGCGTGTGAGGAAAAGGCGATTCACGTTGGACTTGAATCGTTATAAGTTGTGTGTGTGTTGATGGGAAACACTGTCCTGGGCAAATCATTTCAAAGAGATAAGGTTCTGCGTAAAAAGGGTTACTTGAGAAGGGTTTTACGAGGAGTGACAAGCTCACCCTCATATGAATGTAAAGAAGACGTGTATTCCTAGCAAGCACCGCTCTGAGAGGAATTAAGAGGTAAGGTTACTTCAGGTCCCAGGAAAAAAGGCTAATTTCGGGATTTTTTTTTCAAGAATATAATAAAGGCAGTCGAAAATTTATTTGAAGTACTTTATTACACAAATATTTAAGTGTACAAACATATTTTTTTTAATCTTTTTACTTCAAAATGGGCCGCTTCAGAATTCGGGACGACAAGGCACCTTTTATGTATGGCCTGAAACGGGCGAAACGATTGCTTCCGTAGATTTAAATCTATAACAAATAAAAAAAACCTACCAAGTACAAGTCGGACTTTCGCTGTACGGTGATCGTTTTTAAAATTAAAAATTTTGTCACCCGAGATGAGTTTTCAACCAAATTTGTTTCCGATTTATGTGGAAAACTTATGAGCTTGAAATTTTTATTTTTTTTTATATACCAGATAAATGATTAAAGATAATGCACTCGTGATAATTTTCGTTCAATCTACACTTTGTGGAGAATATTCGGGAATTTTTTCAAAATTGTTTTGATCAGTGCTTTTCGAGATAAAAGGAGGGGACAGCGATTTTTGGCAGTTTTCAATTTTCTGTGTCAAATAGTTTCAAACACCGAAGTGATCATATAAGTGTTCCTTACCGAACCCTAAAAACCAAGTAATTTTCATTAATATATGTCTAAGACTAGGGGATAACGTAAGGAAAATGGAAAATATCGTTTTTTTTTTTTGAAAAATGGTGCACATTTCACAAAACATTTTTTTTTAATAAAGTACTTCAAATAAATTTTGCGACTGCTTTTATTACACTGTGGAAAAAAATTCTCGACATTCGTCTTTTTTCCTGGGTGCTGAAGTGGCCTTACCCCTTAAGTGAGCTTCATCCATCGAACACTTTCCATGACAATACTTGTAGCATAGACTTAAATCGCCAATAGTTCGTCGATGTGTCAAGGAATCAAGGTTGCTGGCGAGTGCTGGGTCTCCAATCAGGCGAAAAGCTCTGTTCTAACTAGAATCCAACAAACGCATTGTATATTTGGGAGTAGAACCACAAACATGGGATCAGTATTCCATCGTTGGTCGAATTTGAACTTTGTACGAAATTAACAGTTGTTTTGTGTGTCTTTATTAAGTCAAGCGTCTTCCTGCCGCTGCGGATGTTTGCATGGGTAACCGATGTTCGACTGTTTAAAGTGAATGATGAAATAAACGTACTGTTATCTGCAAGGCTGTAGATTAAATTCCTGGTCCCTTCCCGCAGATCATTAATGTAAATGAGAAAAAGACCAAGAGGCATGAGAATAAAACACTGAATTTTTAGTAAAATTATTTCCTAATAACTTTACTATCTATTTATATAAAACAAAATTATTTCCAGTTTCGTAATAAGATTTATACATCGTTGGAAGGTTTAACAATGGGAAATCCCCTGAGTCCAATTCTAACTAAAATTTTTATGGATAACATTGAAGATCAAATCATAAAAGTACTTTTTCTAAAAACTTTACTTATTGGTATAGATATGTAGACGATATATTAACTTATTTTATAAGAACAAATAGACAACTTAATGCAACTCTATAATTTACAAACAATATCCACCCAAACATTAGATTCACAATAGAAACAGAAGTTAATAACTCAATTAATTTCTTGGACCTAACCATTAAAAACATTGACAATAAGCATGACTTCTCTATATACCACAAACCGACACATACAGACACTACGATACATAACAGTTCATTACATCCATACAAACAAACACTAGTGGCATACGATTCCTTTGTACGTAGACTAGTTAACATACCAATAACAGATGACAATTTTAAAAACGAACATAATCATATTAAACAAATAGCCAAAAACAACGGATTTAATGTAAAAACTATAGATACAATTTTACAACAAACAATTAATCTGATATATCCAAAAACAAAAACTATTAATAATAATTACGCAACATTAACCTATATATAGTCCCAATAACTAAAAAAATCGCTAAACACCTAAGAAAACAGAACGTGACAATCACATACAGTACAAATAACAACTTAAAACAAACATATCAAGAATAATAAAGATAAAACTTTGAAAAACCACAAATCTGGTGTTTACCAACTTAGTTGTGTTTCTTGTAATAAACTCTACATAGGACAAACAGGTAGAACATTCGAACAAAGAATTTCAGAACATAATAAAAGTTTTTTAAAAATAAAACTGATTCTTCATATGCCAAACATTTAATAGAAGAGAATCATGTATTTGATAATAATTTCCATATTTTACACGTTCAGAACAAATCGCATAAATTAAATTTATTTGAGACCCTCGAGATCAATAAAAGAAAGAAGACAAACACACTGTTAAATGACCAATTGGACTTCGGAAATTCCCCATTGTTGAATTTATCTAATGAATAGAGAATTTGTATTAATTATTAAGCTTAGTTGTTATCCTTTAGGTACAACCTACCTGTAAATACTTACTTATAAAACAATTGAAAAATGTTTATTTCATTCTGGACTCGTACTTTTAATAAAGCTAATGTTTTAGCGAAACACGTGTCAGGTAATAAAAAATCAATAAAAGTGGAAATTTTACTAAAAATTTAGTGTTTTATTCTCATTGAATATGAATATCCGTCAAGTAAAGGCCCAGTCAATTAATTAACTTAGAGGCATTAAGGAACCTTAGGGCACACATAGTGAAGGTATAAGAAAGAAATCCGTCCACTGCCACTCATGAACAACACCCTCTAAGGAAACACGAGCCATAAACAAAATCTTTCAGATATACCATAACAGCGTAGCTTAGCCAACAATTCGTCATGTCAAACACTGTCGAATGCGTTAGATATATCAAAGGCAACTGCTTAAGATTCTCCAAAGTGTGCAGCTGCATTGTTCGAAACATGTGTTATGTAAGTTAGAAGATCTCCTGTTAATCTTTGCTTACGAAAGCTATATTGACGGCCGCTAACAATATTAAATCCTTCTAGATATTTAAGAAGATGCTGGTTGATAGCCTTTTCCGTGACTTATTGAGAGCAGTGCCACTGGTCGGCATTTGTTTGACTAAGTCTGCTTGCCGTTTTTTGGTATCGACTAAATTGTAGGGCATTTCCAGCAGGAGGGAAATATTTCCTTTCTGTAGGATACATTGAAAAGTCTACAGAAAACTGGTGTTAGTTGGCGCGCATTTTTGGTATCTACAGTCATTAAAATACGTTTTATGGTACGCTGTCTAAAGAGAATATCGGGCATTCTTGACTGCACTATGGGAATAGTTGGTAGTTTTCTTGGAAATCGACAGTAAAATCTGAAGCAAAATATTAAGCTAACAGTTGGCTTTTTGAACTGGTGTCGTAACAAGAATGTTATTAATATTATTATTACTTTTATTTATAGCTTGTTTTTACCCCACTTACACAATACATGTGAATTGGAAACATAAGACATCTAACGTGATTTGCCACCTTTTTTCGATGGACTTGCTGATGTAGCCGATATAATAGTGTTGAGTATTATATGGTCATAATTGGTATACTGGAGTGAACGAAATGATTTTCTTTTTTACCTCGAGTTTCTTCAAGCGATAATACCTTTTATCACGAATTTCGTTTTGGTACAATATATAGAAATATATTTGTGTTTTAGCCCTGATGCGAGATTTATTACATTCCATAAAGAAGGTTCAGTAGGAATTAGGTTAACCGGTGGCAATTACGCCGGTATATTTGTCACTGCCGTCCAACCTGGAAGTCCAGCCTCTTTACAAGGTTTACAACCAGGAGATAAAATTTTAAAAGTAAGTAAATATGGCTATATATATATATATATATATATATATATATATATATATATATATATATATATATATATACAGTGGCGTGCAAAACTTTCCGGCCAGTGACATTTCGTACTCTAATTTATTAAAAAAAAAGACTAATGATTTTTAATCATTATGAGATGTGAGTATGAGATATAGGAAACAAAATAATATAGTAAAAGAATATTATTTATGTTTGTGAATATATTTATTATTATTATTCTTATATTTATACGTGCAAAAGTTTCCAGTGTCATAAATTCTTATTTTAAAAATTGGGGCGAACACAACATGTAAACTACGCTTATAATACTGCCATATATATTTGGCTTAGGTTATTTGTTTCTTTTTTGTTGTTCATAGCGGTTGGTGTTTTTTGTAACATAATGAATTCCAATATTTCTCTTTTTTTCTTATTGTTCTCAGTGATTCAGATCTTGGTTCCTTCATAATTAAATGTGTGTTTGTTTTCCCCTTTGTGCTTTGTTAGTGCTGTCCTATTATTTTTGTCATATTTGTGTCCTTTTATCCTATTTTCCAAATATTGGTCAGTTTGCTCTATATAACTACCCTCACCATTATTGCAAGGAATCTGGTATACAATATTGCTCTTTTTGTTTTTTGCGGTTTTTAATTTTGAAAAGTTGGTTGCCAGTAACTTATAGGTATATGAGCGATATTTATATTATGCTTTTTAAAAAGTTTTTCAATTTTCAATATATATATATATATATATATATATATATATATATATATATATATATATATATATATATATATACACATATATATATACATTCGAGAGCTACCTTTTAAGTTTTTACAAAAACAATGAAAGAAAAAAAAATTGTTACAAATCGTTTTATAGCTTCTCAAAATATTCGTCTTTAAGATTTATACACTTTTGTATGCGTTCGAACCAATTCTCAAAACATTTTTTCCACTCTAAAGTTGGTACCTCAAAAACATGTAGACAGACAGATTCAACAGCTTCTTCTTCTTCCGATTTATAGCTAGGCTCTATTGCCTGTTTTCTTTGTTTCCTGCTCTATAGATCCATCTCTTAAATTGATCTTCTTCCATTCGATGACTTATCTGTTGCTATCTGTACAATCCTGTTGTTTGCCATTCTTCCTGTGTGTTGATCCCGTTCCACTTTTCTTCCTTTTATCGACTGGTTTCTATATTACATGTGCGTCTTATGTCTTCACTCCTTTCTCTATCTCTCAGTGTCTTGTTTGTATATCTCCTAAGTATTCTCATTTCAGTTGATTCTAATATCCTCTGTGTTATACTTCAGGTCTTGTTTCAGACATGTAAGTCATTACTGATCGTATTACGCTCTTGTATATTCTTATTTTGGTCTCCACGGAGAGGAATTTATTTCTAAATATGGTATCACTGAGACATCCCGCTATCCTGTTAGCCTTGTTAATTTGATGTTTTACTTCTTCCTCGATTTTTCTGATACTAGATATTTTGATGCCCAGGTAATCGACCTCCATCACCTGTTCTATTGGTTTATCTTCCACCACCAGCTTGCACCTAATCGGCTCTTTTGCTATTACTGTTGCCTTGGTTTTTTTTCAGTTGAGATTGACATATTATATTGTTTTGCTGCTATGTAGAATTCGTATAGCACCCTTTGCAGATCGTTCTCGGTCTCGGCCATTATTATCGCATCATTTGCATAACATATAATTTTAAGTTCTCTATTACTCATTCTATATCCCTTCTTTCTTTTGACATTCTTTATAATTTCATCTATGGCAATATTAAATAGAAGAGGACTGCCTCTCCCTGCCTTATTTCAGATTCATAATTGATTAGTTCTGTCATTCCTTCTGCTAATCTTGCGACTACTTTATTGTCTTTATATATATCCTCGATAGTTTTAATTAGGTCTAATGGGATGTTCTTGTTATATAATAGATCAATAACGTCTTCTAATTGCACATTGTCGAAAGCTTTTTTTAAGTCTATCAGGCACAAGTATGCTGGAATGTTGTATTCTATGGATTTTTCTTTTACCTGTCTCACAATAAATACGCCGTCCCTGCATGAGTGCCCACTTCTGAATCCTTGATGTTCTTCTTCCAGTTGTATTCTCGAGTAATAATCTTTGTTGTTAATTTCAGTGTACAGTTTAGTAGATTTATGCCTCTATAGTTATTTGGATCTTCTTTTTCTTCCTTCTTGTGCATTAGTATAACTGTTGCTGTTCTCCATTCATCTGGGATTCTATTCGATCTCACAATCCTCTGTATAAGTATCTGGAGTTGCTTAACCAGAGAGTGTCCCCCATATTTTAGTAGTTCATTATCTATTTGGTCTTGGCCGGGAGATTTACGGTTTTTTAATTTTTCCAGTACTTCTTTTACGTCTTCTTCCGTTATATATGTTTCTTCGTTTATCGTTATCTCTGGTGTTTGTGGCAGTGTGATACTCTGTTCTCTTTTATATAATTGTGTAAGATATGTTACCCACGTTCCTTTCTTCACGTGTATATTAGTTCTTTCATCTCAGTTCTCTGCTGTCTTATGAATCTCTAAATTTGTTTTTGTTTACCATACAAGTCTGATTCTAATTTTTTTGTGTGTCTCTCCCAGTATTCCGTTTTTGTTACTAATTCATGAGTTTCTGTTCGTATTCTTGAGGTGATGAAAATCTCTGTCCACGCATTTTTTTGACATTCGAGAACAAAAAGAAGTCGTTACCCGTTAAACCAGGTGAGTACGGGCAATGAGACATTCATTTAATGTTTTTCTCCGTCAAATAATGAATTGTTTGTCGTGCCGATGGAGAATGATGCGACGTTTTCGGTTGTTTTTCCTGATTTCATCGATTACTTCTGGCAAACAAACTGTCGTATACCATTCAATATTGTGTGTGCATGTTCTTCGATCCTCTAAAGCAATGGTTGTAACATGTCCAGTATAAGGAAAGAAACAAGCGATCATGTTCTTGGAAGTGCTTCGCGAACGAACCACTTTTGTTGGGTTCGGTTCATCTTGGAACACCCAAACAGGTGATTGTTGCTTAGTTTCTGGCTCGTACGAATATATTGAAGTTTCGTATCCTGTTACGATGTTGTATACGGATTTTGCACGAAATCGCTGACGAAAGTACGACCACATTTTTTTATATGATATTTTCGAAAATCTTTATTCACGAAATTTCTTTCTCTTTTGAAACTATAACGAAATTTTATTTTTACTAGGTTAATGACATGGATATGACAGGTGTAACGCGAGAGGAAGCCGTCTTATTTTTACTTAGTCTTCAAGACAGAATAGAACTTATAGTACAGTTTTGTAAAGAAGAATATGATAGTATAGTAGGTAAGTACGAACAAAGTAAGTCAAAAATATTTCATTTTGTTACAAAATCATACTGAAATATGATAAGACGAACGCTTAATATATTAAAAGTATATTTCTGTGATAACACGTAAAACTAACTGAAAATACTCTTAAACATTTCCTCCAAAATCATCGCCGCCAGTGGTTGATTGACACTGAATTCGGAACGTCTTACCTATACCTATTTTACTAATACAATTATCTTCAATGTTGGTAACAAACAAGGTGTTTCTTCTTAACAACAACCAAATTTTATAGTTAGAAATATACTAAACATATCGGATATAGAATAAAAATTTGATATCGAGAACTCCCCAAGCCTTAGTCACAGTAAACACACTATACAGTAGCGAAACTCAAGGATAATCGCATAGGAAAATAAGGTTCGTTTTCAGAAGATCACGTGGCAATCCGCCATGTTAAAAGTGGACCAGCGCGAGATTTGAAATACAAATAAAATTGTGCAAAGTTTTATCAATCAAAATGATAGATATAGAAATGTTTGAAAATTTTTGATTTGTTATTTAATACAGCATGAGTAATATAAAAGTTAATGCAGCATGAGTAATATAAAAAAAAACAAAAAGAATGGAGCACTTTGTTAGAAAATAAATGAATACAGGTGAAAAACTTAGGAAGGTATTTGATGGAATTCTTCATATTCAACTTCAGTTTTTAATAACCTTATCCAAAAATTCAAAAGCCTATCAAAGTTAAACGTCACTGTTTGAGGTTAAAGTTTTATTTTTACATCATTTTTCAAGTAAATTTGTGGTTAAAGATGTTTTTTAAAGACTAAATTAATTTAATTTTAATTGTCATTACTAAGATCTACATCTTCTAAAATAAGAGCATTTTTTCTAAGCAGTGTTGTGTGGTTTGGTGTGATAGATCTCTCGTTAATTAAAAAACACTATCTACTTTTTTGGTACTTATTTTTTCTTAAACTACAAAACTATATTGTGTAACTTCGAGAGAGGTTAATATAATATTATTAATGAATTATGAACGTATATGTATAGACCTCTATTTTCTATGTGAATGATTCTTAGAGGTTCTATACTATTTTGTGTCCGTATTGCTTTTTGATAATGTAATTAACGCTTACTTTTATTTACAATGAATTAATATTTAGATCAAAGAGTCAATACAGTAATTTCGTAATTATAGTTACATACAATACTTAGTTATGACCAAGCTGACTTGTCAATTATAACTATATTGGGAATGTGGAATCTTTGGCACAATGACACTACTCAGTATATATCACCACTACACCAAACATTTTATTTTTGCACTCGACGCGCGTTTCGCTAACCATATTAGCTTCATTAGGAGAAATGATTGACTCATATATACTGAGTATTATCAATTACAGTTTAAAAGGAAAATAACTATATTTAATTTATAATATAGGTATACAACAATAGAAATAAGTTCTTTATAGGAGGAATATTATTAACAGGTAACTAAATCTTCAAATTTTAATAGTAACCATAATTACCATCAAAATGGACTTCGATTAGTTGTACTGTCCATTTAACGAACTTATTTTCAGAATATTTTACCCTCTGGCACACATCGTCTGACAAAATCATATTACAAAAATTTCTTTGGAATCGCATTAAAATTTTTCTTATTTTAATAGCATATTTGATTCAATAATCCATTTATATCAGTTATTTCAATAATCCCATTCCCCAGTGGTTTTGTGATATCAACACGACACTTAATATTTAAACTTTCAAACCCAGCTTATAAGAAAATAAAATATACTGTCTAAAATTTGAAAATAATAAATATGTTGTTATAGGTTCTGTATTCCTTACAATATATTCACAGAAACTTTTGAAGGATTGGCATGAAAAAGGAGTAATGTAATTTATAGAGAAAAATAGAAAAAAAAAGTCACTTTCAGAGTATTAATTGTACTTGCAATTAAACAGTGTTGAATTTATCAGGTTTATTATTTGAAAAGGTGTGTCAAACAATTAATTCAGATGAAGTTATTGAAAACTAGAAGCCTCTTGAGAATACACCTTTTAGAAAAAAATATGTTTTATTTATAATTTATCAAATATAAATAGTTTTAAATAACTGAATACTAGTTTACACAAAAATAAATCTTTCTAAAAACCAGAATTTGGTTTTTTATTAATCATAAAAAAATTACACAGGCACACAAAAAAAGTTTTTCACTACCGAACAGATCACTATACCTATATGTATTTTTAGGCGCTGAAACCGAATTCGAGGTCAGAATTGAGCAATCACATCAGGATTTTTAAATAACCAGCCGAACTAAGTTTAGAAATAAATTTCAAGCTTTAATGAGCAAATCACTCTACCAATACGAACGGTTTATTAAATCAATCAAAGTTCCCTGGAAGGCCGTCTCTTGAGCAAATACGCCTAAACAGAATGTACATTAGTAATGATAATATTGTTTCATGCATATTGTATTTTTTTCAAAAATGCATTTAAGATAGTGAAAAGTTGTCTTGTGAAAGCAAGCAATAGCGATTTATTAAAATAATCAACAACTTTAATCGCATACCATGATTTCAATGAAATCATTGTTTCAACTAAAAACAGAGGAACTACAAAAAAAAATCATTAATGCAGCAACTTAAACTTTGACGGATAATACTGTTGATGATTACATGTGATGTAAATAAGGCATAATTAAATTTAGTTATGATTTAGAATAATAGTCTTAGCGCGCCCTGATTGAGTTAGAAATTTCATATTTGCAAATTTTAGAGCATAAAAAAGTGTGACTCGAGCAAATAATTTGCGAAAATAATTATATGGACTATTGCAATTCTCAACGGTACAACAATAACCTCCTTTCCCCATGATTATATAAATTGTTTGTCAACCTTTTCGATTCTCTTCACTTACAAACGTTTTTAATTCTCTTTTTCTACAAACTCCCTTTCTTTCTGTCTTTATATTCATATAAACTGCAGTCACGTCAAGAAACGATGGACAATACATTTCCAAAGACACATTCCGAGATCGGATGTAAACACTGAGCGGCCATTTTGAAAAAGGACCCGTCGACGCACGCGCCGTCAAAATCTGGTCACCAAATTGGAGCTCAGTTTCGCTACTGTAGTATGTTTACTGTGCCTTAGTGGTCCTGTAGAGTGTGCAAAAAATTATATATATATATATATATATATATATATATATATATATATATATATATATATATATATATATATATATATATATATATATATACGAGGGTCGTTTGAAAAATAAGGTAAACGAGGAAGAAAATACGAACAATATATGCATGTGTCTATGTAAATTTTTATTGTTTTTTAAATTTTAGCATCTCAAAAAGGCGACAGTTTTTATATAAAAACTCATTTCCATTATGACAATCCCGCCAAGGATGAAATGTCATTTAGGTCGGGAGATATTTTCCATGTTATTGACACTTTATATAATGGAGTTGTAGGGTGTTGGCAAGTGTTTAGAATAGGTAAGGATTCTTGTAATAAATCTCCTAATTCAATTTTCTTAGAATTGTAAGTTATTTCTTTCTCCCTACCCACTCCCCATTTCTATTATTTATGCCATTATTTGTTAGACCACAATGTAATCGTAAAGCAATTTTTGAATACTTTGATTAATTCTTCATATATTAATTTCTTAGGTCGTAATAATCAAGAAGTTCAAAAAGGAATCATTCCGAATAAATCAAGAGCAGAAGAATTGGCAACTGCGCAGTTCAATGCTACTAAGAAAGAGATGTCTGCAAATGAATCAAGAGGAAGTTTCTTTAAAAGACGAAGAAGTTCAAACAGACGGTCAAAAAGGTAAATTTTTATTCTTAATTCAGAGGTGTCGATTCCCGTTGGCCTTGAATTGCTGCATGTTCAAACGGGTGCATTTAATTTTTTTCGATTGATACAAGGGCTTATTGACAAGTGTCTAGCCTAGCGCAGAAAGAACCAGCAAATCTTAAAAACAAAAATTGTTTATTCCACGTAATCTCCTTTTAACATTAAATGTAACGGTTATAAAGTAACTTTAGTTTAGTGTCACGAATTATAAGCTAGTTTTCCACAACATTTATTACTTCTTCATTTGAATGATATTTGTGTCCTTTAAGAAGATTTTTTTAGTTGTGGAAATAAGTAATAGATCCTGGAAGCTAAATCAGGGAAATATAGGGATGGTCAATCAGTTCGTTTATTTTTTCAAAACTAACAGCGATTTGTAAGCAGGCGCATGGTCTTGAAAAAATAGGACCCCTTTAGACACTTTTCATCTGCTTTTTTTTCTTAATTTTTTGGCGAAGTTTAGTTAATAATAAAAAATAATATTCTCCTTCTTCTTCGGGTGCCTATCCGTGCCGAATGTTGGCAGTCATCAGCGCTATCTTCACTCTGTCCACTGCTGCTGCAACAACAGACCTGTTGTTGATGGGGAAAACCAAGTTCTCAAATTTTTAAGCCATAAAAGTTTCCTTCTACCGACACTTTTCTTTCCAACGA
This sequence comes from Pachyrhynchus sulphureomaculatus, assembly GCA_019049505.1. Classification (NCBI taxonomy): domain Eukaryota; kingdom Metazoa; phylum Arthropoda; class Insecta; order Coleoptera; family Curculionidae; genus Pachyrhynchus; species Pachyrhynchus sulphureomaculatus. Next base: position 26,721,416 of record CM032455.1, on the reverse strand, counting down.
CTTTCCTTTATAATACTAACTGAAACAGTCCATATCTTTGTTGGTTACGCATAATATGCCCGAGATATTCTAATTTATGTATTTTGATGTTTGTCACGATTTCGGTTTCTTTTTTCGTGCTTTGTAATACTTGTTCATTTGTGACATGATCTACCTAAGATATTCTCAATATTCGTATACAGAGTGGTCCAAATTGGACACTTAATGGTAAACCCCTTTATCTAAAGGAGATAGACGAAAACTGATGTGTTTGAGGCTCAATTTTTTTGATAAACTCAATGGTGATAACCGCATATCGATATCTAGTACCATTTCAGATATACAGGGTGTTTTTCAAAAATCTGCATTTGGAAAAATGTTTGTAATCCTTTTCCTATTGAAAATTTTTGATTTCTGTAAAAACATTCTCAAAGCACTTTTTCACGTGGATTTCAACAGTGTAAGTTACATTTTTTTACAACTAATATTTTAATAGTTATTAACGCAAAAATATATTTTTTAAATGGGACACCCTGTATATATAAAGCTTTAAATTACCGTTCTAAAAATTTTACTTTATATTTTGCTTAAATCTACTTCAAATATATAGGTATTCAGTTTTTACGCAAGTTTTAAATGCACACTTTGTGAAGTAGGCTTTGGACGGAGCGGCAATATCAATTGTTTACCGATAGCAGTCAAATTGTAAAAAAAAGTTCCCAGAAGTAACTCTAAGAGTCATAAACACAATGAAATTTACTAAATGCTATAGTACTTTAAACTATGTAGAAAATAAAACAACAAAAAAACAATTTATTCCGAGTAGAGCAAACTAAAACAAAACAATTTTCTATAAGAGATGTTCGTAATGTCGACCAGTTTCATTTACACAGGCGGCACCTTTTCTGGACACTTCTTACCGAGTTGATTATGGCCTGAATTTGTGCTTCTTCAAAGTACGACTTACGTTAGTTCTTGGTAGTCCAGTGTAACTCCTTATCCCTGTTTGATGCATAATTTTTGGGTCGTTTCTTTTCAAACTGGCCACTATTAACTAGGTTATGTCGCAATCGAGCGAATATAGTTTTTGAAGAGTTGACCCCTCTATGGATACCGTTCGTGGTACAAATTACTTGCCGCTTCCGAATTTTCTGCGGTTTGTATGAAACACACTGTCATATCCCATTTTTTGTAATTTTCAAACTTCATTGCGATTTATTTGACAATTCAGTAATTGATCCTGAAGTCAAATTTGACAACTACGAGTAAACAATTGAATTAAACCTATGGTCTCTCCGTCCAAAGCCTACTTCACAAAATGTGCATTTAAAACTCGCGTAAAAACTGAAAACCTTTATATTTTGAAGTAGATTTAAGCAAAATATAAAGTGTGCTATATTTTTAGAATGGTAATTTAAAGCTCTATTCGGATAAGGAAAAATATACAAAGTATCCCATTTAAAAAATATATTTTTGCTTTAATAACTATTAAAATGTTAATTGTAAAAAAATGTAACTTACACTGTTGAAATTCAAGTGAAAAAGTGCTTTGAGAATGTTTTTACAGAAATCAAAAATTTTCAATAGGAAAAGAATTACAAACATTTTTCAAAAATACAGATTTTTGAAAAACACCCTATATATCTGAAACGGTATTAGATATCGATATGCGGTTTTCACAATTGAATTTATCATAAAAATTTAGCCTCAGACACCGACATCAGTTTTCGTCTATCTCCCTTAGGTAAAAGGGGTTTACCTTTAAAAGTGTCCAATTTGAATCACCCTGTATACGTCCACATCTCAAAAGCATTAATCTTTTTTTCCAACTGCTTCAGTTATTGTGCAACTTTCTACCCCGTACAGTAATACTACGAACACATAACGACGAGGGATTCCAATTTTTCTTTCTAATTTGGCTTAGTTTGTTGAAAGCTGTTCTTCTTCTGTTTCTATATGGGGCTTAATTTCGCCCGGGTTAGTTACTATACTTTTAACCATTTACTCTGATTGTTCAGTATTTGTCATTTAAAATTAAAAATAAACCAGAAATAATTTGAAATAAAGGGGAACCTAATTATTTACAAATGCCGCTTACCTGGACAACATCGGATTGACAACTGACCGTTTCAACTGCAGACATGTTTTGTGGCGTCGTTACGGTTAGATACTCGGTTTTGTGGCATGACTTGCCTTTTAGGGCTCCGGTACGGTCTTGGACGAAAATATCCGGAATAGCACGCCGCGCCGTTCGATATATATTTGAGAACTAAAAATTTAAAGGCCTCCGTTCGCCCATCTCACTAATGGGGCAAGCCTTATAGTGACTGGGCATACTTTAGAACATGTGGTATATTCCTCTCGCTATTGGGGATGCCTGGCTTTAACAGATTCCAAATTTTGCATTCAACGACACTTCTGATTGCTGTGGGCGAACTGGAATCCATAACTATCAATGGCTAAAATTCTTAAAACGTTGAACGTTTGTGAAAATTAACTAGTTGCAACCGGTAAGTGACTTTAACGATTAATTTGCTGTGCATTGGAAAAGTAACTGGTTAATATCAAAAATGAAATCGGTAAGGTATTCGAACACATACGAACTTATAGCTTAAAAAGTTGGATTACTTTTACCCCAAAAATTTGACTTTTGACTACGATTTTAAAAAATTCGCGTTCCTTCCTACATGAATCTGATATTACTTCTTATTGTTTTAGCTTGGGTAAGGAACATTGGGATGATATTCTATTCTCAGACACTATATCGAGATTCCCAGCATACGAGAGAGTATTACTGAAACATCCAGGTTTTACGAGACCCGTGATTCTTTTTTGGACCGATTGCTGATATTTGTAGAGAGAAATTACTGGTAGATTTTCCTGATAAATTTATATCACCACGTAAGTATCTTTGTATTTTCTAATATAAAGGGTATTTCGAAACGTCTGGTTTAGGACCGAGTAGAGTGGGTCAAAATAAAATCAGAAGTACATATAAAATTTATGGAAAAACCCCACCATGTGGGGTTTTCCCAAACTGAAACTACTCAACACTATTTTTTTCATGAAAATTTTAAAAAAAATTCTTTATTATCAAAAACTATCAACGTTAATCGATTATAGTTGTTTTTGCTTTAAGAGACATCTACATTTACATCACATAAATTTTAGTTGTTTAAATTTTAATTATGTCGTAAACTAATTGGATTATGCGAACTGTCATCATCATCATCATTAGCTTATTCCAGCCATAGTCGGATATAAGCCTCCCCTTCACTGAGCCCTGTTGTTTGCCTTTTGCATCCAATCGTGTCCCGCTAATCTTTTTATGTCGTTCGTCCATCTTGTCTGTGGTCTACTTCTGCATTTTTTATGTTGTCTAGGCCTCCATTCAACCATACGGCGTATCCATCTGTTATCATTCACTCTGGACATATAGCCAGCCCAATTCCACCTTAATGTACATATTCGTTGTATTACATTACTTTTGACCTTCTTCGAATCTTGATATTAGAAATACGATCTTGGAGTCTAATATTTAACATTCTCCTCTCCATTGCTCTTTGGGTTACCTGGAATTAATATATTATACTTTTATTTAAAGCCCACGTTTCAATGCCATATGTTAATACATATTGTATATATTGATCGAACACTCTGGCTTTTATTGTATTTGAGATGTCCAATTTAAGTATACATTATAACCTTCCGAACACAGACCAAGCTAACGAGACTCTTCTGTCCAAGTCAGCCTTTAAATTATTTTTTGATATTTCGTTTTTTTTCCTAAATATGTGAATGTTTGTACATTTCCTATTCTTTCAACTACCAGTTCCTGGATGTTATCGTCAATTTCGTTGTTCAAATATTTGGTTTTGGTGAAGTTTATTTTTAAACCTATTTCTCGAGAATTTCTATCAGCATTTCGTGTAATTCTTCTTTTATGTTGGCAAGCAGAGTGACATCTGCGCACCTTAAGTGATTTAATCGTTCTCCGTCTATTAGTATTCCTTTGCGACCTATATATAAGTATAAAAAACTCTCTTCGCTACGTTGACTGTCATCCACATAAGTGGATGACAGTCAACGTGTCTTTCTCTCAAATCAACGTAAATTGTAGATAACCCCTAGACAAAGCATATGCTGTAGAAGGGTCATTAATGCTGGCGTCACAAGACTACGTTTATTGTATGTACTTCATAGTTCGAAATGTATTACTGATTTAAATTTCGCCCGTGAAGAAAATGCATGTATCTTGCCGACCGCAACCATGTAGATGTTTTTAAGTCAGCAGAAGAATAATCAACGAACAATAAATTAATTTTTAAAAGTTAAAATATAATTGCCTCTAAGATAAAGTTTATCGAAAAGAAAACTCTAAATACTCAGTAAAATGGAACACACCTTGTAACGTTTTTTTTACTCAGAATTGGATGCAACAGTTGAAGAAAACTCAAAGTCTCACAAATCGGCTTCTAACATTATAAGGTTATCAGCAATTCGAGATGTTATAGCTACTGGTAAGCATGCTTTACTAGACATAACCCCCAATGCTGTGGAAAGGCTCAATTATGCTCAAATGTACCCGATAGTCGTATTCTTCAAGGCAGAAACTAAAATGGTCGTCAAACAATTAAGGCAAGGATTACCAAAGTAAGTAACATATTTTAAAAAAATAATTTTGTCGATTTCTCTCAAATTGTCCTCCGTACGGAACACTTATGGAATCACGTCGGTGTCCGTTTGCCTGTGTGTCTGCCACACTCGAAACTATTTGACATGGAAAGTTGAAATTTGTTACAAATATAGGAATTGATGGCCCTCACAGCCGTGTAGTTTTAAAATATAATTTTTTTACTTAAGAGGTTAGTTTTGGGGGGATTAATTGGAAGTGACAAAAAATTTTTTTTTTATAAGGTCGAGTGGGGTGTCAAATGAGCTTGTGAAAACACGAGTTCAAAAATATATATAATGTAATACTCGCGCAAACTTTCTTTATATTGTTTAAAAAAAAAAAATGACAAAAATTGCTGTCGCCCAACCCTATCTCTAAGAGTACTAATCAAAATATTTCGAAAAAATTCTGCATTACCTTTAATAATTTATTTAGTACTAGCCGTGCCCGCGGCTCTGCTCGCGTGGACTTGATTTACTACTGTCGTCACTGCTTATTCCTTATGTTACCTAACCTAATAAAATATCTGCCATTATTTCCCCTTATCTCCCATCATTTTTCCTTATCTCTCATTATCTCTACATAATTTCCATTATCCAGGTTTATCTCTGCTCATCTCCCATTATTTCTCCTTATCTCCCATTATTTCTCCTTATCTCTCATTATCTCACCTTATCTCCCATTATCTAGACTTATCTCGACTTATCTCGCAATAGTTCTCCTTAACTCCCATTATTTCTCCTTATCTCACCATAACTCCCATTATCTAGACTTATCTCTGCTTATCTCCCATTATCTCTCCTTATCTCCCATTATTTATACTTATCTCCCATTATCTAGGCTTATATCGAATTACATCGAATTATATAGAACAGATGTATAAATTTATAAAAACACGTAAATCGGATAAGTGGTTCTTAAGTGATAAGCGCACTAACGGACAGACAGACAGACAGAGAGACGTTACATTTTATATATATTATAATCTTTGCAACATGATATTAAACTTTGAATTGTTGTGGCTGTCACTTGATGGAAATTCATAACGAATGTAATGAAAGACTATGTTAATATTGTCAAATTTCCACTTTATTTGGTTTCACTGAAACTGTATGACGCGTTTCGCTATACTATAGCTTCTTCTGATACAAAATGATATTTATATCATTTTGTATTAGAAGAAGCTATAGTATATCGAAACGCGTCATACAGTTTCAGTGAAACTAAATAAAGTGGAAATTTGACAATATAAGTCTTTCATTACATTCAACATGATATTGTTCCATATTTAATGGTTGAGGCAGTGTATTGCAAGAGAACGCGCTAGCGGTAACCTTTTTTCCGACTTGATTCACTATTATCGCCACTGCTTATTCTTTATGTTACCTAACGCAATAAAATATATCCTATAACTTGGCCAGAGAACATATGCATGTTTTAAAAAAAAAGTACGTAAATCGGATAAGTGGTTTTCCAGTGAAAAGCGCACTAACGGGCAGACAGACAGACAGAGATACGTTGCATTTTATATATATTATATATAACCTGGTCAGAGAACATGTATGAATTTAAAAAATCACGTAAATCGGATAAGTGGTTCTCGAGAGATAAGCACACTAACGGACAGACAGAGAGACGTTGCATTTTATATATATTATAGATATAGATTATTATTATTATTATATAACCTGGCCGAAGAATATACGTATGAATTTAAAAAAGACACGTAAATCGGATAAGTGGTTCTCGCATGATAAACGCACTAATGGACAGACAGACAGACAGAGAGACATTGCATTTTATATATATTATAGATTATAGTTATTCTCTGCTACATAATATTGTTCCATATTTAATGGTTTAGGCTGGGTATTGCAAGGGAATGCGATAGCGGCAAACTTTTTTCCGACTTCATTCACTATTATTGTCACTGCTCATTCCTTATGCTACCTAACGTAATAAAATATAGCCTATAACCTGGCCAGAGAACATACGTATGTTTTAAAAAAAAGTACGTAAATCGGATAAGTGATAAGCGCACTAACGGACAGACAGACAGAGAGACGTTGCATTTTATATATATTATAGATATAAAAAAATTCACCGAGTGGGTTGTCAAATAAAAGCTTGTGAAAATTCGAATTCAAAAATAAATTTGATGTTATACTTGCGCATACTTTTTTTTTATATTTAAGAAAATTGCCAAAAATCGCTATCCCCCCACCCTGTCTCTATGAGGAATATTTCGAAAAAATTCTGTAATATTCTCCTTAAGCTGTAGATTGAATGAAAATTATTAGGAGTGCATTACCTTTAACATTTGAGGCACCGGACTGCAGAACTGCCTCTACGCGTGACCCCTGTTTGCCTAGTAGGCCGAAGAGAGGAAAACGCTGTGAACGCGTCGATCGACTAACAAAATCAGTTTACAACGCAATAATCAACTTGTCATTTTTCTGTTAATAATTAACGAATCAAGTTGATTTTTGCTTAGAAATACTCTTTAGGCTTGGGCGCTTCTTATAGATATAGTCGTTTGATAAATTGTTTGTTTAATTTGTTATTAACAATGAATAAATAAACCTTACACTGAAAAATTTCAATCTTAATTAAATAATTGCCCAAAATGACCAATGTCGGCGTATTGTTCATACTTGTGCGAGTATCATATCAAAAATTCAGATCAGTATGCTAATTTTTGCAGCAATGATGTGAATAAATAAACAAACGGGCACGAGCTTTTAGCACATGCGCACGTTTTCGTGCAGCTAATCGCAGTGAAGATTTGTTTTTTGAATACTTTCACCTGCCAAAAAAGAATATTGTTTTTTTTCTTTGAGTATTCTATTAAAAAATCTTTATTGTTTTTTTTTTCATAATATAACACTGAAGTTGATTATTTTTCGTAAAGAAAAACACTCAAGTAGAGTGTACGAAAATACGTTCAATTAGCTAAGTGTTTTTTGGAGTATTTGTTTGAGCATTTTTATGTAAGGGTACGTAAAGGGTTTTCCATTAGGGATGTCCTACTTTTGACAGCTAATAGCGGCCATGTTGGTTGGCAGATGTTTAACATCTGATGTCAGTTGTGTTTAGTGAGGTTTGCCATTCAATCATGAATCCTTTCACGTTAAGAGAACGCTTGAAAATCGGCCAAAATTAACTCGCAAATTCGCGTTCAGTTCGCGCTACGCAAAGAGCAATTCGATCAAAACACCATCACCACCAATGGTCGTCATTCTGCTCCAAATGATCGTGCTATTCAGCGTATAATTAAAAAGTTTGAAAGTGAATTTACTCGCCGCGATAAAAAGGTTCCTCAACGTGTAAGAAACGCTCTCAGTGAAGACTATCGCCGCTGTTCGAGCCACTGTCCATGAGAACGAAAATGTGGCGATTCCGCGCCGTTCTCAAGAGTTAGGCGTATCTCAGACGACAACTTGGCCAATTTTGTGATTGAACTTGGGTTTGCATCCGTATAAGATGGTATTGGCCCTAGAACTAAAGCCTACGGAGCATCGTTTGCGCAGGGAATTCGCCGATTGGACTCTGGAGATGATGGAAGCCAATTTCATGACAAAAACATCTTCTCAAAATTGCCGTTATCGGAGCGAATCCAATCCACAAGTGATTCATGAGACTCCTTTGCATCCGCAAAAAATCACAGTTTGGTGTGGAAGCATCATCGGACCTTATTTCTTTAAAAATGAGGAAGGAGCTACCGTTACCGTGAATAGCGAGCGCTATAACTCGATGCTGTAGGAATATTTCTTTCCAGAATTTGACGAAATGGTCGCAGACTACTTTTATTTCCAACAGGATGGCGCACCGCCCCATATTTCCGGCCCAAACATGGCTTTATTGCGCGCCAAGTTCGGTTAGTCATTAATTTCACGAAATGGCCCTACCGCTTGGCCGCCGAGATCGTGCGATTTAACGCCTTTGGGCAATTTTCTTTGGAGCCACGTTAAATCACAAGTTTACAGCATCAAACCAGCAACTCTTGATGCACTTGAAGCCAACATTCATGGTACCATAGCCGGCGTAAGGCCGGAAATGCTGGCCCGAGCCACGGAAAATTGGTGTAAGCGGATTCGTGTCTGCAAAAAGAGCCGCGACGGTCATTTGAGCGATATCTTGTTTAAATCTTAAATGACATAAAATTTCCCGTAAAATAAAAGTTTCAGAATGATTTTTGCTTAAAAACTCCTTCTTTTATTCTATTTTAAAGTTAGTACGCCCTTAATGGAAAACCCTCTAGATATAAAATTTTTCAAGTAAAAATTATAGAAAGATATATGCACGCTTTAAAATCGTAACAATTTTTCACCTCAAAATTCTAAAAACCATTTGATTTTACAATTTGGTTTTTAGAAGAGTTTAAAAGAACATGTAATGATAAATTATATTGTATGTTTAAAAAACAAACGTCTACATTAAAATTAGAGTGTATTTTAATATATTTTTTCATGTATTCAGTAACACCAATTGGTTTTCTTATTTGATTGCTACAACGAATTAACATTAAGATTTGGCCATTTCATTCAAATATCTTTTGGCAGTTAAAAGCATTCAAAAAAACAAATTTTCACTGCGATTAGCTGCATGAAAATGCGCGAGTGCGCGTTTATTTATTTATCCACATCGTTGCTGCAAAAATTAACATACTGACCTGAATTTTTGATATAATACACGCAAATGTATGAAAAATAAGCCGACATTGTTCATTTTAGCCAATTTTTTTTAATTAATATTGAAATTTTTCAGTGTAAAATTTATTCACTGTTAATAACAAATTAAACAAACAAACGACTATATCCATAAGAAGCGCACAAACCTAAAGAATGTTTCTACGTAAAAATCAACTTAATTCGTCACTTATTAACAGAAAAACGACAAGTTGATTATTACATTATAAATTGATTTTGTCCGTCGACGACGCGTTCACAGCGTTATCCTCTCTCCTGTCTACTAGGAAAACAGAGGTCACGCGTTCTGCAATCCGGTACCTCAATTTATCTAGTATATATAAATAAAGATCGGGAACAAACTGTACCTTTGTTGAAAACTCATTTGGAGCGTGTTTTGTAAAGCCACTGATCATTTTATACCCCCGTAACAAAAATTTTTGTTTTAAAAGCAATCACGATACGAAACACTAATTCTACAAGTCTGACTTGAACTTGGCCGGTCTTTTTTTTAGGTTGAATAAATTAATTTGGAGAATATTACAATATCTGTAGTGCCGAGAAAGAAACAAAATATTTCGAAACATCTACGAATTTAAAACAGGTCGTCTGTGTCGTTTTTTATTCTCCTCCATTAGCGAAACTTCAGAACTTATTTTTTTTTTGTTTTACTCTAGGACAGCTCACAAAAGCTCAAAAAAACTGCTCGAACAGTGTCAAAAACTGGATAAAGTGTGGGGTCACATTTTCAATTCCACCATAACTTTGACAGATAACACCGACACTTGGTATAGAAAAGTTAGAGAAATTATCGATAAGCAGCAAAGTGGCGCATTGTGGATGTCGGAGAGCAAGGTGAGTTTTTTTTACTTCATAAATTTGTTAATATCTCTACGGGTACTGATTTGTTATTAATAATGATAAAAAGGAATTAGTTGTGTGGGTAAAGAATATTTTAAAATTAAATCTTTATTTTTGTAATAGTTTTTAGCGCAGTTAAGGTCTTAATGTAGTATTCGCCAACAATAATTATTATATTTATATTAGCTATTTGACATACTGTTTATATACAATACTTTCTGCAAATCAGTCGCAGTAATGGATAAAGGCAATTGGTTATCCAAATATTTTAATTCAATTAATTTCATAGTAACTGACTGCTAGAGCGGTAATTTTAATTCGTCCATGGTAACTGAATTGCTTTAAAAACAATTGAATTACTATAAAAAAATAATCGATCTATGTTTTCACGTTACTCAATCTATGAATGTACGAAAGATGGGAAATCATGACCTTTACACAATGCATCTTCAGGGATCTTTACTCTTTGAGATTAGGAGACCGACTCATCATTCATGGTTCTAATATCGAAAGAGTAAAAATGTCTAATGATGCCTCGTGCAATGGTAAAACGTTGGAATATTATTTCAGTTTTATTCATTCTAATTCCAAGAACCGCGATTTTTTAGTATGAATTAAAGTATAAAGTATAAAATAAAATTAATTAATTTACTATAAAAGTAATTGAATAATCATAAAATAATTGTCTTGCATCAAGAGTTAATTCAATTACAGTAATTCCCGTAACGAATAAATTTATATGAATACTGGGAAATGAATTCCTGTTTCGAATTACCAGTAATTGGTAATGTATTTTTCAATTAACTTTTGGAAGTAATTCGTAATTATAATTCGATTACTTCCTAAAGTAATTGGCGTCAGCTCTGCGTATATATAACCTTTATCTTCTAACGTTAGCTTTAAACAAAGAAAATATAGCTATCGCTACAGAAAGACAAACACGTGGATCAAGATCTTGCCGGAAAACAAAGCCCCCTGGCTACCGCTGGTGCCTCGAACAGTTTCTCAGTAGCTTTGGCCGAAAGTATTTTCATCCTAACAAAAACTTAAAACTCTGTTAGAATAGAACAAAATGAAAGGCATACATTAAATGAAACTGATATATTTATTATAAAAATCAATATTTAGTGCAATTTCCTTTGCCTTTTATTACTGATAGCATTATTTTTGGTAAAGAAAAAATTAATTTTTTACATTCTTCTTGCGAAATATCGAATCGAACAAGACACATTTGAGCGTGTCTTTTGATGTAATTAAATATTGGTTGATTCTTTACTTGAAGATCGACCATACATGTTCTGTAGGGTTGAGATCTGTGTAACACGATGCGTTATCTTGTTGGAAACTCACATTTTCCCAGTTTATATCATAAAATTTACAAAATGATGGTTCTATGCATTATTTAAAACTTCTATCTAATTTGGCGAATTCATCGACCCTCACAAACTACTATTTTACCCAGGCCACTGGCCGACATGCACCTTCACACTACAATGCTGCTGCCCCATGTTTTACAGTGGGTACTACCGAATTGGAGTTATACGCGTCTCCTATTCGGCGCCTCACGAATACTAAAAACCTAAAAGAAGAACATATAGAGAAAAATTTTAAACATGAAACATACTTTTAGGTTACTCATTTGCTAAAATAAATGGTTTAAACAATATCTCGACTTAAATAAACAATACATACCTCAAAGTTAATCTCGTTCTGTTACACAATATTAGACCAATCCTCTTTGTTGAAAGATTTAGATTTCTGGGCCCATGCCCAGCGCCTCTTTTTATTCTTCTCCGATAGCCAAAGTTTTTTTCTAGCTTTACAACCTTTCAAAAAGACACTGGATTTTCATAAGTTTTTATAAATTCAATCCACACTTTTTGGATTTTTTGTATAAAAATACACTTAACCGTTAGTGAAAACTACTAAAGAGACATCTAGTTTCCAGGAACCGAAGGGAACGGCAGATACTTTTGGCCAAGGTTGTATTTACAATAATAGGGGGAGATATGTGTAGCATCTCTGAGAAAGTGGACGAGATACATTTTAACGTGCCGGCGGTAGCCAGCCGGCTTCGTTTTTCGGCCTCGTTTTGTTCCCGTAACGATAATTATATTTTCTGTGCTTTGACACATCCTAATTGTCCCAGTTTGGTCACTATTTACTCGAGCAGATAAAGGCGGCACTATATGTAAAAAAAATCTCCTGCGGCGGCAAAATCTTCTACGGGCGGGGGAAGATCGATTTAAATCATTTTTTTTATATATAAAAGACTAAAGGGTAATCAAAGCCTAGGGCTTATATGGAGGGCACCTTTCTCTACACCCAAAGGGGGAGCAAACAGATTTAAAAAGTGATTTTTATAATAAAAGATCAGTAACCAATGGGAGAAGTCTCGCCTACGTTGTGAATCTAGCACAATCACAATAACAGTTATCACCACTCCACCACTGAGTCATGTATCGCTCCTGATCATGCCAACATGGTCAGTGAAACGCTGGTTGAGTACGGAAATAAAATGTTTGATGCAGTAGTGATAACTATTGTGTAGGACAACGCTTAAATAAAAAAAAACTCTTTTCTAATTTTATTTTAAAAAATTAGATCCTTCTTAATATATTAAATAATAATAATAATAAAAATAATTGAAAAAAAAAACAATAGGCGGAGGGAAGACGTGAAAAAAAAACTCTCTTATGATGGAACTCTAAAAACACTTCCCAATAGAGTAAAAAGCTTCTGTATATGATGAATCAGGAAGGACTGTTCCCCAAAAAAAAACCTCTCGTACACTGAAATTTTACAAACTAACACCGTTACCCTAAATAAAAAAAAAATATATACTTCAGTCGGTCAAGTAAGAACGTTCGCCAGTCTTCTTGATCTGTCTTTAACCACCTATCCGGAAATTTACACGGTCACCGTAAATCCGCCCTTAGGTTCTTCCGACCATAAACTGCTTTCGACATCGAGTATCCTACCAATCAGTGACAGAGAGGCGCCTAAGCCGCGTAAGATTTGGCACTACAAATCTGCTAAATGGGAAGATCTCATGGAATATTTTCGAACTTTCCCTTGGATAGACATTTGTTTTCGACCCGACAACCCATCTGACTGCGCCATGGAGGTGTCCGGTGTTATTTTAGCTGGTATGGAAGCTTACATACCTTTGTCGAAGAAACGCCCCTCCAACGGTAAGTGAAGGATTCAACATTATTAGCGATCACCAATATGGCTTGCGTAAACATAGATCAACAGGAGATCATCTGACTTATGGAACACATGTTTGGAGCAACACAATTGAACACTTTGGAGAATCTCGAACGGTTGCTCTTGACATATCCAAGGCATTCGACCGTGTTTGGCACGATGGGCTGTTGGCTAAGCTACGCTCTTATGGTATGTGTGAAAAGTTCTGTTTGTGGCTCTTATGTTTCCTCAGAGAGCATTCTTTACGAGTGGTGGTCCACGGATTTCTTTGTAACACCTTCACTATCAACTCTGGTGTGTCCCAAGGCTCCATACTGTCTCCTACTCTCTTTCTCATTTACATTAACAATCTGCTGGAAAAGACCGGGAATCCAATTTACCGCTTTGCAGACGACAGTACGCTTATCTCTTCATTCACTTTAAACGCTCGGACATCGGCTATTCAGGCGAATATCCGCAGACAGCAGGAGGTAGTTCAACTTAACAAAGACCTGGAAAAAATTCTATCTTAGGGTGACAGTAACCAAGTGGAATTTAACGCTACAAAAACCCGGGCGGCAGTTTTTTCTAAAAAAGTTAACGTTGCTGAACCCGACATGGTCATGTCGGGGCACTCCATTCCCCTAGCATCGTCATTCAATTTGTTGGGCGTTAATTTGGAAGCAAATATGTCCTGGCATGAATATGTTGCAGGCATAGCAAGGAGAGCTTCTCAAAAGTTGGGAATATTATTTCGAACCAGAAAGCTTTACACTCCACAACAACTGTTAATTCTTTACAAAGCTCAAATTCGACCAACTTTGGAATACTGGTCCCATGGTTGGGGCTCCGCTTCCAAACACACTGCATTTGTTGGAATCTGTTCAGAGAAGAGCTGTTCGTCTGATTGGAGACCCGGAACTGGCTGGCGGCCTGGATTCACTGGAACATCAAAGAACGGTTGGCGACTTGAGTCTGTTCTACAAGTATTTTCATGGAAAGTGTTCGAAGGATGTAGCCCGCTTAATTCCTACCAGAGCGGTGCATGTTAGAAATACACGTCGCGCTAATACTTCACATCCGTATGAGGTTCAGCTTGTTACTTCACGTACAACGCTTTTCAAGCAGTCTTTTATATGGAGAACATCATCCCTTTGATATAATTTGCCCAGGGCTGTGTTTCCCACCGAGTACAATTTACAGCGATTCGAGAACAACGTGAATCGCTTTTTCAGCACACATACCGCACATGGAGCGCTTTAGGGACTTCCCTGTAGCATGTGTGCTAGACCCATAAAAAAAAACGTGTCGCCTATTACCTTGTAATCGGTAAAAGAAATTCATTTTCTTTTTGAGGTTATCGTAGGCACCCCTCCAAACAATGCTTCGTGGAAAAAGATTCATTTCTAACCCTATTTCTAGTTAAATAGCATCTCTGTGCCAACGATTTGAAGTCGCAGAGTACAATCAAGAAACCGTTATTCTTCTTGAAGTGCCATATCCGTAGGCGACCCTTTGCCCGTGGGTGGTGCCTTTTTAGGTGTTCCACAGACAAAGAGAAATACCGGTTCGAACGGCCAAATGGAGAGGGCATTATTAGGTATGATACTACGGGTGATTGCCGTATCCTTTCCTAGAGAAGAGAGAT
This sequence comes from Pachyrhynchus sulphureomaculatus, assembly GCA_019049505.1. Taxonomy (NCBI): domain Eukaryota; kingdom Metazoa; phylum Arthropoda; class Insecta; order Coleoptera; family Curculionidae; genus Pachyrhynchus; species Pachyrhynchus sulphureomaculatus. Next base: position 26,706,376 of record CM032455.1, on the reverse strand, counting down.
GAAACCATTGCTGCGCAAAAACACAGCGAGAAACTGTTCGCGTGGGCGGAGGAAAACATAGATCAAGACTGGAGCACTGTAATTCTTTTTCGATGCAGCTTCATTTTGGGGTTATGTTATCACCCCACGAGCCTGGTCAATTTCCACTAACTGATTGGTTTAGAGCACCTCTGAAGTTTCATGTTTGTGGATGTCTTTCAGAAAAAAAGATTTTGGGAGAGTCTTCATCTTTACCTAGAATTTGAACGCTGAAAAAAATGCTCCAGATTTGCAAGGATGCATTGGTACCGACTGTCAAACGGTGGTTACTCGGTAAAAATGAGGAGTTGATTCTTGAAGAGGATAACGACTCCATACATCGGAGTAAAACGTGTGGCCAGTGGAAAGGGGAATTCGATATCGTCATACTAGATTGGCCATCCCAGTCGCCCGGCAAATCCAATCGAGGACGTGTGGTCATACAACAAGCAGAAGCTTAGTAGTAAAAAGGTGTACACGGTATAGCAGCGGTCACGGCAAATTCCGGCAATTTGGAAATCTTTGCCCCGAAGATGCCAGGTGATCACCGACGCTGATGGGGACTGGACGAACTACTGAATGATTAATATTTTAATGGCAATTCTTTACTGTCAAATGATGTAAAAAAACCTTTAAATAAATACTTTTTTAATAAATAATGAGCGACACGTTCTTACTTGGTCGACTGTATAAGGTGGGCGCCATTTTCTCAATTCATGGCTACGCCACTGCTTTGCACCATCGTAATATCAGGTGTACAAGTATGAAATGCGGATTTTAGACAACAGATGGTGCACCAATGCAGTTTGTGCTATAAAGATTTGACACTGCGCCATTTTGTTGTGTCATCAACAAGTGTCAGACGCGCACGAGTGATAAATTGGAAAAGTGTGTGCATAGTGTTGCGTTGTTGTGTTCAATATGTCGAAATTTATACCGGACAAAGAGCATTCGCGGACAGCATTAATTTTTTGTTTTCATTTGAAGAAAACTGCTGTTGAATCATACCGATTACTTCGAGAAGCTTATGGTGAACATGCTTCATCGCAAGATACGTGTGAACGATGGTTTCGGCGTTTCAAAAGTGATGACTTCGATGTTGCAGATAAGGAACTTGGAAAACCGCCAAAAAAATACGAAGATGTGGAATTGCAAGCATTGTTGGACGAAGATGATTCGCAAACACAAAAACAACTCGCCAAGCAATTGGGCGTTAGTCAACAAGCTGTTTCCAATCGGCTACGAGAGATGGGAAGGATTCAGAAGACCGGTAGGTGGGTACCACATGAATTGAACGACAGGCAAATGGAAAAGCGCCAAAACACGTGTGACATTTTGCTCGCTCGGTACAAAAGGAAGTCGTTTTTGCATCGTATAGTTACAGGGGATGAAAAGTGGATTTATTTTGAGAATCCCAAGCGCAAAAAATCATGGGTAAACCCAGGCGCAAAATCCACATCGACCGTAAGACCGAATCGCTTTGGCAGAAAGACGATACTCTGTGTTTGGTGGGACCAGAGGGGCGTGGTCTATTATAAGCTGTTAAAACCTGGGGAAACGGTTAATACTAAACGTTACCAACAACAATTGTCCGATTTGAACCGTTCGCTGCTTGAAAAAAGGCCAGAATACCGAAAGAGGCAACACAGAGTCATTTTTCTTCATGACAATGCTCCATCACGTACGGCAAAACCAGTTCGCGACACGTTGGAAGCACTCAGCTGGGAAGTTCTACCCATGCGGCTTACTCACCAGACTTGGCTCCTTCCGATTACAACTTGTTTGCATCGATGGGTCACGCACTTGCTGAGCAGCGCCTTGGTTCGTACGAAGATGTGAAAAAATGGCTCAATGAATGGTTCGCAGCAAAAGAGGAAGATTTTTACTGGCGTGGTATTCACAAATTGCCCGAAAGATGGGAAAAATGTATAACAAGCGATGGAGCATACTTTGAATAAAGCATTTTTTTATCATTCTTCCGAATTTAACATGTTTTTTTTTTTTAAAAAAAACGCATTTCATACTTGTACACCTGGTACTATGTGTTTCAAGTAAAACAACGCACTTAATAAATTATTGGTAATAATTATTTTACTTTTGATACAAGACCTTTACTGAAACTTTTGCAAAAGACATTTTTCATTCACTGTCATACTAATTTCTTTTTATTACCAGGGTTAATTGGGTCTATATTAACACTTTGGTGATGGTTCTATAACTAATTATAACAATTCTTTTCAGGAACACAATATCTTTTCCGACATATACTTCCCCCAAATATTCCTCCAAGCCAGAACTACCAGCTCCCTTCCCGGTCGCAATCGTCCTTCCCGCTCCCGTACTCGGAGAGGCCCCTTATCAATGTACAGTTCCCCCCAGTTCATTCACCGAACATCCCCCTTCATAACACCATACATTCCCAGAGCTGATCATTCGCCCAGCATGTGTCGTGAATGTTCCCTTTATAGGGAGCATTCTTTATATGTTCCAAGCGAATATACACCATCGGTTTCGAGGGAATGTTCTGTGTATTACCCGGAACCTCTTAGTACTTCGGTATCGAGAGAATGTTCTACGTATGTTCCGGAACGTTCATCTTCGCCGGATACTATGAGTCATCGTACTTTGACGTATGAAAATGAACAAAATAATAATTATGCAAGTACCCCAATTGATTTGAACTTTGATGTGCAAGATAGTTCTTTGCGTGTAAAAAATAACAATGATGTGGCTTTTTCTAATAAAAATAACGCTTATATTGCTTACAACACTGCAAGCATTGCTGATAGCATGCTGAATAATCTTAACTCTAACTTACACGAGCCTATTTATCACGAATGTACTAATGAATCAGTGAAAACTATAGGTTTACAAAAAGTGAAGAACAAGTTTCCTCCTATTTTTGAAGAAGTGTATGGCGAGATTTAACTTTAAAAATTTAAGACCAGACAGGAGAGTATTTATAAGTTTATTTTTTAATTTATTCCGTGATTATTATAAGGTTCCCAAAATCCAAATTCACAGCGCTCCACTATGGCGATAATACGTAATTTTTGCCCAAATTAATTTCCTGTAATTTTTTTTAATCTTAGTTCTTGATTTCTTTATCGGTCTGTCTGAGCGGATTTTTGATTATTTACCATTATTTTTACTAATTTTTCAATATATATTGCTTTATTGTCCAAAAAACACATTTTTAGGTAATAAAATGAGCCACAGTCACGCAATTTTCAAGGAATCTTAATAGCTTTTTTTTAACCGTCATTTTTGATTTCTCCATCGATCTTGATGCCTCCCGGATACCGGGAAGTTTTAAAAAAGAATAAAAGAACATGCTTCATCATACATCAATAGAAAAAATAACTCAAATTATGAAAATCATTTAATTGAAAATAACCACCGATTCCACTCAAACTTTGAAATATTACATACTTGCACAAAGGGCCTGAAACTTAATTACCTAGAATCTTTAGAAATAAATAAATTGAAAAATTCAGATTCCTTAATAAATGAACAATTAGACTTAAATAATTCACCATTACTAAATCTATTTTAATTAAATTATTTTATTACCTGCCATAAATTGTGAACCAACCATTTATTATAGTAATTTTATCCTCATCTGAAGAAGCTGTCGTACAGGGAAACATGTCATGGTGTTCAAAATAAAAAATTTTAGTGGAAATTTAAGTACTATTTTACTTCTTGCAAAACTTCTAGTTATGGATTTCCACCAAGTATCGGCTGAATCAATTCAATTTTTTTTTATTTTAAAACCAGTCGCGATACGGAACACTAATTGCGCATTGCAAATTTTAAAATTTTTCAAATCATCTTTCACTTTTTCTTCAGTTATTTCGATTGATGTTCTGGACAGTACTCAGAACTAGGCATAACGTTTACTTTTTAATATTGTGCTTTTTGTCTAAGTAAGATAAATTTTGGATTCACGTTTCGTTTAGGATATTTTAGCTAAATTTGACTGGGAATGACAATTACACAATTTTTTTTAACAAGTATTATAAATTGCAAAACAAAGGTGTTCAAATTAATTCTGGGCCTCTACCTTTCGTCGACTACAGAGCCAATTTAAATTGGTTTTTTCCCGCCCTATGGCCATTTTCAAGTATTATCTTTTGACCTTAAAACAAGGTTTAAAACTCGATTCTACTGAAAAAATTAATATTTGAGGCACTGACTTCTTCTCGCATCCCAACATAAAAAATGTGATTATGGCGATAAAAATGGTTTCTTTGGCTTTGGGCGAAAATGCTTTATCATACGGTATGTGTCAAAAGTAGTTCCAACTATTTTGAAAAGGAAATCTAAACCTTCAAGGTGATAAACCACCTGGTAAACCGAAAAAAAGTTAAGACACGAGTTGAAGACAATTTTGGCGAGAATCCTTGCAAAACTCAGCTGGAACTGGCACCTACACTCCAACTAGCGGAGAAAGCTACAGTGGCGTTCAAAAGTTTCCGGCCAGTGACATTTCGTACCCCACTTTATTAAAAAAAAACTAATGATTTTTAATAATTATGAGATGTGAGTATGAGATATAGGAAACAAAATAATATAGTAAAAGAATATTATTTATGTTTGTGAATATATTTATTATTATTATTCTTATATTTATACGTGCAAAAGTTTCCGACCACATGATATACATTGACGCAGTAGGACGTTCAAAGACGTATTTACAATTAATAGCGCGTTGAATGTTCACATTTAGTTCATAAAAGGTCGTGGGAGCATAAACATGGCTCGGCATATGCAAATCCAAATTCGTGAGAAAGTAATAAAATTTTCAAAAGAAGGAAAATCTTCTCGTGAGATTGCTTCATTATTATCGATAGGCAAATCAACCGTGAACGATATTATTGTAAAATACCGTTGTGGATATGGTTTAAAAGATCGTCCGCGTAGTGGAAAACCAAAAAAAAACGTCTAAAAAAAGTAAATTGTATCATTAAACGCAAATCAACTGCGGATGTCAAGAAAACTGCTGCCGCAATTGCACGCGAGCTAAAGGATGAAAACCTAGCTAATGTTAGTCCTAGTACTGTGACACGAAGACTACATGATGTGGGACTTTTTGGCCGTATAGGTATTAAAAAACCATTAATCAGTAAAAAGAATAAGAAGGCCCGATTACAATTTGCCAAAGATCACCTAAATTGGACAATCAAAGATTGGAAAAAAGTAGCTTTCTCAGACGAATCTAAATTTAATCTTTTTGGAAGCGATGATAGACAACATGTACGACGTCCTATTGGTACGAGAAATGATGTTCGGTACCCAATTTCTACTGTAAAACACGGTGGAGGAAGTGTGATGGTTTGGGGAATTTTCTCTGCACAAGGAGTCGGTCCGTTGATCGAGATCAATGGAACTATGAACGCTAGTAGTATAACAAGCGGGGTTCTGGATCACCTCGATGGCCACTTTTTCCTTCAGCAGTGGTCCATGACCTCTACTTGACCTTTTTACAAGAAGTCCTGAAAAATGTCCTGAAATCTAGAAGAAGTGCTGAAATCTGTGCAAGAAGTGATCGTCAATGACGTCACAAGTCCAGTGGTTGTTGAACAGTGCCCTTTTGGCATATTTCCTGAATTTCTTGAAGAAGTGTATACCTGTTTACCTGTTTACCTGTACCTGTTGTCACCTAATTACCTGTACCTGTATACCTGTGTTACCTGTAATTTACCTGTAATATCTGAAGAAGTGTTCAATGACGTCACAAGTCCAGTGGATGTAGCTCAGTGCCTTTTTGTCACTTTTGTTGACCTTGGGGACTTAGAATAAATGTGTGTTAAATGTTGTGTATTAAATTAAATTAAATTAAATAAGTTAAAAAAAAGTCATGTCTGTAGTAGGATTTGAACCTACATAAGTTGGTTTCAATACTGCAAAACCTGGGGACTTATCCTACTTAGCCAAATAGGATTCGTAATAGAGAATGCAATTGTTGGGATGACATAAAAAAGGATTGGTGAATAATATGTGAAAAGTCTGCAAAGTTGAAATTTGTACAAGAAGTAGTCGTCAATGACGTAAATTGTCCAGTGGATGTTGAATCAGTGCCTCTTTGGCAATATAAGTTGTCTAAAAGGTGTAAAATTAGAGGTAAATAGGTGTAAGATAGGTGTAAATAGATGGGAATAGGTGTAAGTGTGTATGAGAAGAAGTCTGCAAGAAGTAGTCGTCAATGACGTAAATTGTCCAGTGGATGTTGAATCAGTGCCTTTTTGGTAAAATAAAATTTGTCTAAGAGGTGTTTTAATGTTAGATGTGTGTAAGCTTATTAGTTAAGAAAGTGCAAGAAGTAGTCGTCAATGAGTTAAAATTTGTCCAGTGGCTGTTGAACAGTGCCTTTTTGTCAAGTTTAGATGTTTGAAAATGTCTTTCTAGAGGTAGATAGTCTGCAAGAAGTGATCGTCAATGACGTCACAAGTCCAGTAGATGTGGAAACAGGGTATCTTAACTTCATTAAAAACTTTGTAAACTTCTGTTAGAGGAGAAGTTGTGTGGAGGCTCGTTGTGTAAAAGTGGATCAATAAGTAATATTTCAGTAGTAAATGTGAGCAAAAAGACCTTATTAGGTTGTATGTTCGAGTTAAAATTTGGTAAATGTTCCCCTAATATGTTGTTTGGCGCCGTAAAGTCGGTAAAAATGTCGAAGATAAGGCAAAATGTAAACAAAATGTATGAATAATGTGTGATTCATGGTACTTTTTGTAAGTAAAATTGAGTAAACAAGTGGCTCGTTAGGTCATCAAAGTAGATAAGAGAGGTCAAAAATAGTTGATAAGAGATGAGTGAATGTATGTGAGAATGTAAGAAATAGCAAAAAGTTGTATTAATAGGAAAATTCCATGCAAATAATTGAAAGAGCAAGAAATTTATTTGGCTGTGGGAAAGTTAAAGGCAAAAGTTGTTGTTGTTTGTTCTCAAGTTATTATAGTGATATGAAATGAGCTTATTGTGAGCTCGTTGAAATGTTGTGTGAACTCGTTGGATTTTGCTATAATATGTTATATGAGATGAAAGCAAGTTAAATAAGTAATATTTGTCAAGAATCGTAAAATAAGTACGAAATGAGCTTAAATGAATCTCAAATGAGTTTTTGTAATAATAATAGTAAAATATTAAATGAGCCTAGCCTTTTACCGTATAAGAGTAAAAGTTGTTGTTGTTTGTTTTTCACAAAGAGTTAGTTTTGTTGAGCTTAGTTTGGTCTCGTTGTATTGTAAATTTTAGTAAAATATATATGTAGAGAGAGAGATGATCCTAGCCTAGTCTGTACTCGTATTATGAGAGGAGAATAAAATACAAGTATGAGCAGATATTTAAGACAATATATTAATAAATTCTACAAATTGTTACTAAAATAAAGTAGATACAAGAAACTATAAAATAATTCATTCGAGTCATCTGTTACTAGTTTTGTAAAAGGTTTTGTTGAGCCTAATAAAAGTATAATTTGGTCTCGTTGTATTGTAAATCTTAGTAAAATATTTGTTAAAAATGAGCTGAGCCTTTGACTCGTTGTTGTGTGGGAACGAGAGAGGAGAATAAAACATACAAGTATGAGAACACAGATTTAATAAATATATTAATACCAATGAACAAAAGAGCCTCGTCTAATTTGTTTAAAAATCTTTACAACTATTCTTCTATACCTTGGAGAAAATTATTCTACTTACTTAAATACTTAAAATATAAAATCTCTATAAAACAATAAAACTAACTAAAATCTTAAGATGTAAATGTAGAGCCTGGTACGAAATGATACAAAAACCTAAATTAAATGAGAGAGTTCAACAAATTTGATAAGAAAGATCAAATATTTATCGATAAGAGGATGTAAAATGTATTGGATAAAATATAAATTGCAATGTTATGTTTTACTAATAACTACTATATATATTTGATTAGAAATATTAAATAAATGCGAGAGAGAGTTCAACAAAAACAGATAAGAAAGGTTAAAATTAGTTGATAAGAGGATGTAAAATGTATTGGATAAATTAATATTTTAGATTCTTACTTAAATACTTAAAAGTACAAAAATAAATAATATGTTGCCTGGTACGAAATGATACCAACAAAAACCAGTTGTTAAGAGAGTTCAACAACAAAAACAGATAAGAAAGATCAAATTTTTGTCGATAAGAGGATGTAAAATGTATTGGATAAAGTACAAATTGCAATATTATATGCTTTACTAATAACTATTTGACTAAAAATTATGAATTAGTATGTATAAATGAGAGAGAGTTCAACAAAAACAGATAAGAAATGTTAAAATTAGTTGATAAAAAGTAGATTCGAAAGCATTAAAATAATTGAAAGACCAATAAATTTGTAAAATATTTTGTTTCCAAGTTACTACTATCACTAATTAGTTGATTTTTGTATAAATCAAAATTTGTTTCCAAAAGAACAAAGATTTGACTAATAATAAACTAAGAAATAGGTTGTTTAGTTGATAAAAAGTAGATTCGAAAGCATTAAAATAATTGAAAGACCAATAAATTTACGATATTTCGTTGTAGGTAAATGTAAACACGTAAAGGTTGTTTTGTTTGTTTTAAAGTTACTATCACTACTTAGTAATTCTGATATTTGTATAAATCAAAATTTGTTTCCAAAAGAACAAAGATTTGACTAATAAGAATAAACTAAGAAATGGGTTGTAAATATAATATCAATATTATTTGTCTACTAAAAAGCCAATTGGTTTAAATTATTGACTTACTTAAATCCTTAAAAAATATAAAATCTCTATATAAAATTAACTAAAATCTTAATACAAAAATTATTATAATACATTAATCATCCTGGTGGGAACGTTTACGTATAGTGGAGGCTGCCATCTTCAGTTTAGCTGAATACGGACCGCTTATTCCTGCTATTACATTAATTCGAGTTGTATATCGAAGACATTTGCGACCCATATGAAGTAGTGTGTCCCTGAGCCATTCATATTCTTTCTCGCCTATGAACAGATTTTCATGTACTGGTCTGACCAATGCACAAGGCTTGTTTTTATAATAAGTTTGCATAATTAAAGGTTGTAGACAATTTTTACACTTTGATTTACTTAATTGAGTTAACATCAGGGACCAGCTCTTCAGTTGTACCATTTCAGCACTCCAACAAAATTTTAACGTTGCACCACTTCGTGAACATTTTAGTACTAGCTTATATGAATATTGAGAACTTGTCATCGTGTATGATTTGACAATTTTCTGTTTTAACTCGATGAATTAGGAATTATTTTTTAAAATTTCCAAAGAGATTAAATCAGTTATATGTCACTATGTTGATAACTTGTAATTGATTCGACATAAGACATGTATGTGTTTATATAATAATAATAAATACAAATCATCCGATATGCATTTTTTAGAAACATATACTAATTATACACGTTTATCAGTATAAATTCAACAAAATAGTTTAATTTGGAAAATTACCACTTATCTAAATAATGATGTATGGAGTCGACTAGTCGCTATAGACAAAAATAACAAAAACTAATTTAAAGAGATAAATGTCGAAAACATGTTTATAATAACAAAGTGATTGGAAAATTTGCTATGACTTAATTAGCGCTATTACTTAAAAACAAACTGCAATATAAAATCTGGTGATTGGAAAAACAGTAAAAGTATCAGAGAAATTTTATATTAGTTTTATAAATATTTAGATGGCAATTTTATTTAACATTGTATTAAAATTTATTTTTTAAAACAGCTCGATAGATTTACAACTAGTTTAGATAATTGTTCAATTAACTTATTATTCTTATTATGATTGCAATAAATACTACATTGGATGCATTTGTTTGAATTCGACAACGCTGACAATTCTTCATTGACACGTCTTAGTACCATATTAACATGGAAACATTCACATGTATCGGGTCCTTCTCGAACTCCAGGATGTGACCATACACATGATACGTAATGTGTTTCTAAATTATTCGTAACTTGTTTGCGATTGATAAAAGGTGTTAAATATTCTCGATAAGATATTAGTCGAATCCTTGTTTCACAACAACAACATGCTAATTTCTTGACAAAATCATCAATTTTTCTACAAGTTTTATATACTAAATTATCTTGACTGAATAAATTCATTTTGCAAATAAGATGAAATCTTTGACAATTTAATGTGTTATACTGAGATTCTCCTATAATTCTTGAGGTTAAAAAAAGAACGATTGAGAAGGGATAGGTATATTTAAATGGATATGTTTGGGTAATAGTCAGTATTTGATAAACATAAAATCAAATAAACAATGAGTGAAGATCGTCAACAATTATATGTAGTAACAAAAAGAAATGGACTTTGGATTAATCGTAATGCTGTCGAATTAACACCTGGTAAATTGTTAAGTGGAGTCGGTTTATATCAAAATGGAGGATGTATAGCATGTGGTGTTCGTGATAACGATCTATTTTCAGGGGGACAACAAGGAATGCATTCGAAATGTCAGGATATCTGGAAGACTGGTACACATGATCTTATAGATAAACATGTACAATCGATAATTCCAAGACCGATTGGGGAACGAGAATACCAACAACGACAAAGAGAACAAAGAGGCAACCATTAGAAACTCCTTGTTAATTCTTATTACCTTTTATTTTTTAAGTAATAGATGTATGTATATTTGTCTTAATAAAGTCCTTATATCCTTAAATATTTAATGTTTTGTTTTTCTAGTATAAAGTCCTTATATTCTTAATACTTTTAGTATTTTAAATAGGAAATAATAAAACACACATGTTTGAAATTGAAAATATTTATTAAACTCGCTCTTTCAATAATTTTTCTACAAATTATTCAGTTAACATTTTGGAAAAATTCCTTAAAAAATTTATTAAACACATATGATGTTGATATTATGGGATGAATATCGAAAGCCATGTCAATAGTGTCATACAATTTGTAGTACTACATTGAACTTTAGCATTGTAAATTAGATTATGATCTAAACAGGAAGGTTTTGTAGGATTAAATGTTGGCATGTTCCATACATTTAAAGTATCTATATCAATCATCTTGAAATTGGGATTAGTATGCAAATTAGTAGTAGTAGTAGAAGCAGCAATGTTGTTTTGAACGAATCGAAAAACATGTTTTCCTTTTACATACAATACATCAATATTGTCCAGTACTTTATCTAAAATTTCTCCAACTTGCTTGTAATCTACATAGCCGGAAGAATATCGTAAACCAAGTTCCTTTTCAGTCTTACAAACAGCTCTTTTATTGAGTCGAGATAATTGAGCAAAGGGTATTTTGGGTTTCAATACATAATGACTTGTCTGTAAACCATTTGATATAGTAATTTCTTTAGCATGGAATTCTTCCACATACACATCATGATTATCATCATCGGCAGCAAATAAAAAGTTAAATCCCTGAATATCGAGAACAGCCAACTTCATCGTGTCACAGTTACTTTACAACTAATACGACTTTTACAAAGCAAACATATATAATATGACCTCTCCACAAAAATTGTTTACCTGAAATGATTTCAATATTAATCTTATTTTTGTATTTAGGTCTCTAGAAAAGTTTCAATTATTAAAACAAAAGTTTTTATACGAGAGAAATATCTATTTTCTTCTTAAAGGTATTTTATAAAATATCTAACATCTAAACTATAATAATATCTATTTTCTTCTTAAAGGTATTTATAAAATATCTAACATCTAAACTATAATATCTGATATCCTAATTTAATTATATCCTCCCAACTTAAATATTCATCATCATCATCATCATCATCATCATCATCCACATCCATTTCACTCTCTGTTTGTTCAATCATCTGTTCATCCTCGTCCATTTTCTCCTTTAACCATTTTTCCTTTAATTTACTAAGTGGGATTTCATCATTGTTGTCATCATCATCACCATCATCATTTTTATCAACTTGAACTTTTTGTTGTAGTAATTTTTCTCTTAATAAATTTAAGGGTAAATGTTCTTCCTCTTCTTCGGCAATTTCCATTTGCCTTAATTCCAGTAGTCTTAGTAACTCTATATTTCTTTTAATAACGTAGTTGGCATTTATTTCTTCTTCATTAAAAAGCGACATTATTAAGTATTGGAGCAAGTAACTATTAGACGAATGAATTTTGTATTGATTTTAATACCTTTCTATACACCTATTATATAGGGGATTTAATCACATCATACATAGTCGTCATGAGAATCAATTAGTCTATTAAAAATAAGCAAATATGTTGTCTGATAAGGTTTTTAAGTAAACAAGATATCATTAATTTATTGCTCTAGTCACATAAATTTTCCAAATATCAAATGACGTGATTTATTTTTTTTCCTGTATTTACTATATAAGCATTAAAATTTCTTACTCAGAATCAAATTTATTTGTTGTGTAGTGAAACAAATAGTTGCTTTTAACAATGTTGATAATTTTTGAATCTGAAGACATTAAAGTGTTACCTATCAAAACGTTATATATATTAATAAAAAACTTATTCGTGTGAGTATTGTTTCATATAATTTACTACTTATATATTTAGATTTGATTTTAATGATTGACTTAATTAATATATAGATTATTATATCTTTTATTTCTTTCACAGACGTGGTGTGCATAAAATTGAAATTGTAAATAATACTAATCAAATTAATGTATTCTTGGACGGGGATGAAGTACCAACTACCAAATTGGAAGAAATTACCTGGATATTACCGATAAAGTATCTACACGTAGAGGCAGAAAGTGCAGAGGATGAAAAGACATTTTTGGATGCGATTCAAAAGTATCCAGGGATAAAATCCTATATATTAAGTAATAAATATACCTTATAGTTTGTAAATGTAAAAGTTTTTCAAGTTACTAATAAACTGTAAAACATTTACCTTTGTTTTATTTACGAATAATAGTTAGATATAAGATACATGAAAGTATTTAGTTATTCATTTTAATATTGGTTTCAACTGAAAATGACTTGGGTAGTAGGAGTAAAATAAAATAATTTTAAAATTTGTCTTGATTCGTTATATCAAAAAGGTTTAAATGAAATAATTTTAATAATAATAATAAAGTTTAATAGAAAACGAGCTAGAAATCGATAAAGAATGAATTCCTCAACAAGTTGTCCTTCATGTCAAAGTAAAATAACATATTTGGGTCATAAATCTTATAATCAGAATACTTATTGTGCCAATTGTACTCGATTTTACAAAGAGGCTTCATGGCAAACTGTACGTAGTCTAGGATATATACCAAAAGATACTTTGGAAAGAAAAAGAACAAATTGGAAAATGAAACCAAGAATCAATTTACTAACTTAATGCCAAATAATCATATCTGTAAGAGACCGAATTGAATCATCATAAAATGAGATAGATGTGTTTTATTTATTTGTACTATTTAGTAAACTTAATAAAAAACATGTTATTACTTAAACATATCGTATATTTTATAACTGAATACAATTTTACAAGTATTAACTAATTACATACTATGTGATTTCACTGAGATTATTCTTCGATAAGATACCAAATAGTCGTTCGTTCGCATTTATAACAATAATCTCGTAATCTGAGTCGAGGTCGAAGTTGTCGAACAGAATTATTACGTCTAATGATTAAATTTACTTGAGCTATATGTGGTTGAAAAGGTATACTTTTCGATTCTCTCCAACAACCACTACATAAATAAGTAAAATTCATGGTAGCAGCAATTGTTATTTCTAAGACTATTTCCAAGATACTGATTTGTTATTCCTCCAAAAGATACCACATAGTTATACAAGCACACTGATTACAATAAACCCGTATTCGAGTTCGAGGTCTTTGATAATTTGCATATGGAACTCTGTGTGTTTCTCTCCAACAACTACTACATAAATAAGTAAAAAATTCCATGCAGATAATGTCAAGAGTAGCACATACAATGATAACTATGCAATGAGTAGTTCAAATGCACCAAATTAAATTTTAACTTTCTCCTTCTCGCAATTTTCTATTTTGTCTTCTACACGTCGACAGTCGAATAATATATTTGTCTTTCGAGTCCAAAAGTACTTCTTCTCGTTCTAAGCAGTCTTTTAGATTTACGAAAATTTTCGTTTCTTCTTTCCTCTGTTGTTTTAAATCCTTTTGACATTTGGACACATCGTTATCTAACTGATAGATTTCACGAATCAGATCGGTCAAATTACTTTTAAAATTTTCAATTTCCTCCTTTAAATCGGCAATTACGACATATGCTACTTTGTATTTTTCTTGACAAATTTGTAATGTTTCCGTTAGATTGGTTCTCAATAAATACAAATCCGATTCCAATTTGATATTTTCCTTGAGCAGTGCAATATGTTTCGTATAATTTAACGACATTGTTAAATTCGCAGCCAGGTATTCGTATTCTAGAATTTTTCCCATACAAATATCATTAACAGCTTGTTCATTATCGTATAAATCCATATAATTGTCCAGTGACTTAATACATTCCTGATACAAATTTAAACTGGTATTATAAAGTGAATGATAATCCTCTAATAAATATTCATAATTTTGATTACAAGTATTATTGACATCAGCATCGTAGTTGTTTGTACTTTGACCAACAACAATAACGAGAACAAGCAATAGACAGGTAGATAACATTAGTGTGGTCAATATGAGCGAATGATAAATGAATCAAAAACTTATTTAGCATCTGTTTTTATAGAGATCGTGTTCTCCTCCCGAGAACCTCTTAAAGTCTCTAAAAAATATGGAAAATGTAAAATTTAACTGTTTAAAATGTGGATGTACAGTTAACAAAAATATAAATAGTTACTATCGAGATCGAGTTAGAATACGTAAATATTGTACATATTGTTTAATTAATTTTGTATATAGGAAAAATAGCCTAATTTCCATGCTTCTATCAATTACAACTATAAATAGTAGGGAGAGATAACTTGTATAAAACATTTCATTAATAATACACACATCATATCAGTCATTCAAAATGCCAGTTATTGTACGAGTAAAATGTCTACAATGTAAAGGTGAAAGTGAAATACGAAATCAAAAATGTTTGTCGTGTGTGGTCAAAGATCGAATCAAACAGAACGATGGAGCAAAGAACGTACCTGCTTACCTTCTTTCCTTTGGCAAAGAAGAACGAGGAATCGAGAGAGAAGCAAACGAAAGACAAGGAAACAGATAGCATCCATTTCCTGTTAATTATATATATAAAAACATACATCAAATACAATCATATTATTTGTATACTTGCTATTGACACCTACATTCTAAAAATAATGGCTTGTCTAAGAGCTTGGTGGAATGAAATATCCAATTTTCCCGATTTACCTGCGAAATTTATCATTTATTTTCAAGATTTTGTCAATTGGAATATCATTTCACGAAAACAACATTTAGACGAAGATCTAATACGAACTTGTATCAATAAAGTCAATTGGCAACTTATCTCCCAATATCAGCAATTAAACGAACGATTTATGGAGGAATTTGCCGGAATGTTGGATTGGAATGCCATCAGTATCCATCAAAACTTGACTGAAGATTTTATCCGTCGACATAGAGAACGAGTTAATTGGAAATTTATTCAAAAATTTCAACGAGGAATCAGTCCCACCTTTTTACAAGAAATGAAACCCTACATTGATCAAATTGAAAATTGTTGTTGTTAAATCATTATAGTTTTCTCTTTTATACTTAATAAAACCTTTTTCCGTACAAGTTGTTGTTTTTGTTATTTTTAACTACATACTGCTAATACTTTTATCATTGCATAAAACACGAGTTATATTAATTATATTGTACATTCAATGTATTTGAATTTATTCCTTATCTGCTAAATTTTAACCTTCTTATCTGTTTTGAACTCTCTTTTATGTTATAAAAAGATTGAATTGGTAAATACAAGCAATTGTCTGCGTTTTCCTCTCTCACAACATATATTTTGTTTTGTGTGTGTGTGTAATTACTTAAACAGGTGAGTTTAACAGGTTTTATATTTATACATCATATCTAATTTGAATTGTTGTTGTTTGCAGTATGTCCTCTTTAAACGTTGAATCTACCATGCCTACAACATCTTCATCTAATCTAATCATTGATATGGATACAACAATTCCTACTACTACTACTAATACTACTACTACTCCTAAGGAAAAATTTCCACTTGCTAAAAATATATTTTTGGATGGTCTTACACATATGGGACTACTCAAATTTCTCAAGAGATTTGAAAACGTACACCTCTATAATGATGTTAAACATGAAAATAGTAGGGAATCATTAAAGACTTTTAGACAAAACCTGCACACATTAACAATTGTGAATAAAATGCAACAACAACAAAATTATAGACTATTTGAACGTTCACCACTATCTCAATTGTATTTTTCGTTAATATTTGACTCGATTGAAAATTTTGATGAAAAGAATATCATCGACTGTTTAAAGGAAATTCCAACAGAAATATTTGAACAATTTCCATCGGTAATTGTTATCCCTAATAAGTACAATCTTAAAGACATTATTTGGAAAAGTATGCAAATACAAGAGATAGATTTAATTTCAGCCGTAAAATATGTAAAGACTCAATTTAAATTTTTCACCTTATTATCCAAATACAATCTTTTCAACCAATATGTCTTTTTACCCCATTATCCACAAATGTATGATAAAACTTACTTTTCCGACTTGTATGTACGTATAGAAAGAGCAATTCAAATAATTAATGACGACGATGATGACAACTCGAAAATAATTATTCCGGGAAATAACTCTTGTTGGAAAGCATACAAATCAGATGCAGGTTTCGATCTTTGTATTAAACACGACACATTTTGTCCCGCAGGGAAAGCTACAAAGATTGAACTGATTGAAAAAGTAAATATTCCTATAGGATTCTATGGACAAATTATTGCGAGATCCTCTACAAATTCTATAGGAACTATACGAACAGGTATCGTAGATGCAACCTACAACGGACCTCTAATTATTTATTTTATATCGGATGAAAATATCTTATTGGAAAAGTATCGAAAAATTGCTCAATTACTTATATGTCCTTTGGTAAATGCATCGATCGAAAGAAATATTACGACTCTAAAGAGAAGTCTTATCAGAAAATCAAACAATTTTGGTTCTTCGGGAAAATATAAGATTCCCGCTGCTCAATTTTTGGGTGCACGACAATATTGTGCCCAACCGCAAACAGATATTGACATTGCCGAATTTAATCAATGTTTTAAAAATTTAGTCTATTCAGATTCTTCCGATTCTGAATAATTTTACGTTTGTTGTTGTACCTCTAAGAGTCTTTTTTACCTATTATAATACAAACTGTATTAGATTTACCTATTATTAGTTTTTTAATCTATTAGTATACAAAGTTTAACCTAGGAATAATTTGGTTATAAAATAAAACAATATTTATAAGGTATTTTGGATTTTATTAAAGACTACATCTTTTTCATACAAAAAACTTTTTTAACAGGAAGTCTCGCAATTTCATCCCATACTTTTTGTGTCGGTTCCTTCTCCAAACGCACATGAATACGTCTCCTTTGCCTTTTTATTTCCAACAAAATATCTCTGAAAAATAAATATATTGCTAGTAAGATGATTTAGGAATTTTACTATTCATACTCACTTGAATAACTCTTGGAGTAATAATATATTTGTCGATAAGGCATTCAAATCTTCAGATTCAAATATTAAAATCATATTTTTGCTTTCAAACTAACTAGAATCTTTACACACAACAAACAAAAGGTTCTTTTTCTCGAAAAACTGCTACTTTGATCAGACTTTCCTCTTCTGCTTTTTGCGTTATAATGTGTTAATATGAAAATTGAAAATGGTATAATTTTCTCTCTCTTGAACAATTCTTGAGAATCAATATCAACTTGCCTTTCTTCTTCTTCTCTATTTGTACTTGACTTGTGTGTTTATATATTAAATACAGGATATTAATCATTTGATATTTTTTAGAAACTTATATTTATCTATTATTAGTTTTTTAAGATTTATCTATTAGTATATATTCATAAGTTTAAGCTCTAGTAATTTGTTAATTTGGTTATAAAATAAAGCAATGTTTATAAGATATTTGTATTTTATTAACAGACTACCTAAGAATTACATCGTAAAAAAAACAATTTTCACAGGGAACTTGTCAAATTCCTCCCATTCTTCTCGTGTCGGTTCCTCCTCCAAACACAAATGAATCGTGTTCTGTCCTCTTCTTATTTCAAACAAAATATCTCTGAAAATCAATAATAATAATAATATGTTAGACAAGAAACAAGAGTAAAAGTTTAGAAAGGTGAATTTTACGCTTCATACTTACTTGAAGAACTCTTTTAATAACACATACAACATGTCTAATGACGTCTCCTCATCTATTATGTCGACTGCGACAAAGATCATTTCGTTCAAACTAACTAGAAACGAATCTTTACACAACAAACAAAAATTGTAATTGAATCGGTATAAGATGGGTGTTTATATATTAAATACAGGATATTAATCATCCGATATGCATTTTTTAGAAATATATATACTGATTATACACGTTTATCAGTATAAATGCAATTTAATTTGGAATATTACCACTTGCATCATGCAAAATTTCCATTTGTTATTAAAAACATGTTTTTCGATATTTATCTCGTATCATTATATTTTTATAGACTAATTGACTTGTTTTTGTTTTTTACATAAATCAAAACTAATTAAGTAAGACAACAATTGACTTGTTTTTGCAATAAAGCAAAAACTAATTAAGCAAAACAAATCTATAAGTTTAAAATATAAAATAGAACGAATTATTTATTAATATAGTCATCAGTTTAAACGTTTAACTTGAACAAAAATTATTATTATTCAGTTAGTCAGTCATTCGATTTCAATATGATTGAATCAGATGTGTTTATTGACATTCAAGGATATAATTGTTCTTTTGGATATGTAATCAAAGAGTTGGCAATTTATGATGGACATCGTTGTGCAAATTATTTATTTAAACCACCATTCTCGAGAACTATGATAACTATGTTGGGAAAATGGATTTGTTGAAATAAACGATATCGAATCCATTTTACAAGATGTATTGAAAATTTATCAAACTCCATATCGAATTTACGTCAAGGGAAATGCAAAAGTGAATATTTTAAAGAAATTCTTAAATGAGGACTATATACACAACATTCCCATTGAACAAGAACCTAAATTAAGTCAATTTAAAATGATTCCAGAATGTTATTTTCATAAGGATATTAATCCATGGCATTGTGCATTATCCAATGTAAAACTACTATATAATTATCGAAATTGTTGGAAATAAAGAAATTTCTCTCTATTTAACTAAATGTCTTCTGCCAATAACAGTAGCAACAACAGTAGCAACAACAGCAGTTCCAAAGTTTTTGACAAATCTTTGTTCTTTTGGAAACAAATTTTGATTTATACAAATATCAACTAATTAGTGATAGTAGTAACTTGGAAACAAAATATTTTACACATTTAAATTTATGACAAATTTATTGGCCTTTCAATTATTTTAATGCTTTCGAATCTACTTTTTATCAACTAATTTTAACATTTCTTATCTGTTTTTGTTGAACTCTCTCTCATTTATACATACTAATTCATAATTTTTAGTCAAATAGTTATTAGTAAAGCATATAATATTGCAATTTGTACTTTATCCAATACATTTTACATCCTCTTATCGACAAAAATTTGATCTTTCTTATCTGTTTTTGTTGAACTCTCTTAACAACTGGTTTTTGTTGGTATCATTTCGTACCAGGCAACATATTATTTATTTTTGTACTTTTAAGTATTTAAGTAAGAATCTAAAATATTAATTTATCCAATACATTTTACATCCTCTTATCAACTAATTTTAACCTTTCTTATCTGTTTTTGTTGAAACTCTCTCTCGCATTTATTTAATATTTCTAATCAAATATATATAGTTATTAGTAAAACATAACATTGCAATTTATATTTTATCCAATACATTTTACATCCTCTTATCGATAAATATTTGATCTTTCTTATCAAATTTGTTGAACTCTCTCATTTAATTTAGGTTTTTGTATCATTTCGTACCAGGCTCTACATTTACATCTTAAGATTTTAGTTAGTTTTATTGTTTTATAGAGATTTTATATTTTAAGTATTTAAGTAAGTAGAATAATTTTCTCCAAGGTATAGAAGAATAGTTGTAAAGATTTTTAAACAAATTAGACGAGGCTCTTTTGTTCATTGGTATTAATATATTTATTAAATCTGTGTTCTCATACTTGTATGTTTTATTCTCCTCTCTCGTTCCCACACAACAACGAGTCAAAGGCTCAGCTCATTTTTAACAAATATTTTACTAAGATTTACAATACAACGAGACCAAATTATACTTTTATTAGGCTCAACAAAACCTTTTACAAAACTAGTAACAGATGACTCGAATGAATTATTTTATAGTTTCTTGTATCTACTTTATTTTAGTAACAATTTGTAGAATTTATTAATATATTGTCTTAAATATCTGCTCATACTTGTATTTTATTCTCCTCTCATAATACGAGTACAGACTAGGCTAGGATCATCTCTCTCTCTACATATATATTTTACTAAAATTTACAATACAACGAGACCAAACTAAGCTCAACAAAACTAACTCTTTGTGAAAAACAAACAACAACAACTTTTACTCTTATACGGTAAAAGGCTAGGCTCATTTAATATTTTACTATTATTATTACAAAAACTCATTTGAGATTCATTTAAGCTCATTTCGTACTTATTTTACGATTCTTGACAAATATTACTTATTTAACTTGCTTTCATCTCATATAACATATTATAGCAAAATCCAACGAGTTCACACAACATTTCAACGAGCTCACAATAAGCTCATTTCATATCACTATAATAACTTGAGAACAAACAACAACAACTTTTGCCTTTAACTTTCCCACAGCCAAATAAATTTCTTGCTCTTTCAATTATTTGCATGGAATTTTCCTATTAATACAACTTTTTGCTATTTCTTACATTCTCACATACATTCACTCATCTCTTATCAACTATTTTTGACCTCTCTTATCTACTTTGATGACCTAACGAGCCACTTGTTTACTCAATTTTACTTACAAAAAGTACCATGAATCACACATTATTCATACATTTTGTTTACATTTTGCCTTATCTTCGACATTTTTACCGACTTTACGGCGCCAAACAACATATTAGGGGAACATTTACCAAATTTTAACTCGAACATACAACCTAATAAGGTCTTTTTGCTCACATTTACTACTGAAATATTACTTATTGATCCACTTTTACACAACGAGCCTCCACACAACTTCTCCTCTAACAGAAGTTTACAAAGTTTTTAATGAAGTTAAGATACCCTGTTTCCACATCTACTGGACTTGTGACGTCATTGACGATCACTTCTTGCAGACTATCTACCTCTAGAAAGACATTTTCAAACATCTAAACTTGACAAAAAGGCACTGTTCAACAGCCACTGGACAAATTTTAACTCATTGACGACTACTTCTTGCACTTTCTTAACTAATAAGCTTACACACATCTAACATTAAAACACCTCTTAGACAAATTTTATTTTACCAAAAAGGCACTGATTCAACATCCACTGGACAATTTACGTCATTGACGACTACTTCTTGCAGACTTCTTCTCATACACACTTACACCTATTCCCATCTATTTACACCTATCTTACACCTATTTACCTCTAATTTTACACCTTTTAGACAACTTATATTGCCAAAGAGGCACTGATTCAACATCCACTGGACAATTTACGTCATTGACGACTACTTCTTGTACAAATTTCAACTTTGCAGACTTTTCACATATTATTCACCAATCCTTTTTTATGTCATCCCAACAATTGCATTCTCTATTACGAATCCTATTTGGCTAAGTAGGATAAGTCCCCAGGTTTTGCAGTATTGAAACCAACTTATGTAGGTTCAAATCCTACTACAGACATGACTTTTTTTAACTTATTTAATTTAATTTAATTTAATACACAACATTTAACACACATTTATTCTAAGTCCCCAAGGTCAACAAAAGTGACAAAAAGGCACTGAGCTACATCCACTGGACTTGTGACGTCATTGAACACTTCTTCAGATATTACAGGTAAATTACAGGTAACACAGGTATACAGGTACAGGTAATTAGGTGACAACAGGTACAGGTAAACAGGTAAACAGGTATACACTTCTTCAAGAAATTCAGGAAATATGCCAAAAGGGCACTGTTCAACAACCACTGGACTTGTGACGTCATTGACGATCACTTCTTGCACAGATTTCAGCACTTCTTCTAGATTTCAGGACATTTTTCAGGACTTCTTGTAAAAAGGTCAAGTAGAGGTCATGGACCACTGCTGAAGGAAAAAGTGGCCATCGAGGTGATCCAGAACCCCGCTTGTTATACTACTAACGCTGATATTTACAAGGACATTTTAGAAAACAATTTGTTATCATATGCTGAAGCAACATTGCCGCAGAATTGGATATTTCAGCAGGATAATGACCCCAAACATACATTCAAGTTGTTAAAACAGTGGTTTTCTGCTTCAAATGTGAGAGTTTTAAGCTGGCCATCTCAATCACCGGACTTGAACCCAACCCATGCACTTATGGGAAACGCTAGATCGTCAAGTTCGAAAGCATACATATTCAAATAAAGCCGCATTATTCAAATCATTGAAGGAAGAATGGGATAAAATTTCACCTGCTTGTATTAATCGATTAATTGAGTCAATGCCACATCGGTGTGCGGCTTATTCCTGCAAAGAGTATGGCTACAAAATATTAACTTAAAAATATAATTTAAGTCTATTATAGAGCATATGGACCAATAATTTTTTTCGTAGTACAAAGTGGCCGGAAACTTTTCCACATATAAATATAAGAATAATAATAATAAATATATTTACAAACATAAATAATATTCGTTTATTTTGTTTCTTATATATCTCATACTCACATCTCATAATGATTAAAAGTCATTAGTCTTTTTTTTAATAAATTAGAGTACGAAATGTCACTGGCCGGAAACTTTTGCACGTCACTGTATATCTCATCATCTAGAAAAACTAAAGATCGTTGGCAAGAAGTCCAAGTAGGTTCACTACCAAAAACAAAAGCGGACGCCACGGAACCGCTATCTTCTTATTTTCAAGGTTTAACAAAAATAACTTTTTGCGCAAAATTGTTACTTGCGATGAAAAGTAGTTTTCATACAATAATCCTAAAATGCAAAAATCATGGGTCTGCACAAATGAGCCATTAACGAGCACTACAAAACCGAACATTCATGCAAAGAAGGTGTTGCTATGCATTTGGTGATATCAGAGGGACATAATGCACCATAAGATACTCCAATCTGGTCAGACCATCTCTTCTGAGCTCCATCAACAACAGCCGATGTATTTGGAGAAAAAAAAAACTAACTGGTAGTGGGAGAAGAAGCTGTAGGACAACACCCAGTCCCACCCAGGAAACAATATCAAATTTGGGTTAGAAAATTCTTCCTCACGAGGTATTTTCAGTCTTGATCGCTTTGGATTATCACCTATTCCGATTTGTACAACACGACATGGCTGATTCTCAGTTCACCTCGAACAGGTACAGAAAAACCTCTATAGCCACAATTGCCCGGGACATTTAATTTATTACTACTTTATATTATGGGTACCCTTGGCTTTTGAAGCAATATATATAATCACTACATGTTACATTAGAGAGTTAAGGTATTTAAAATAATAACCGTATTGTGTGCTTGATATCTCTAAAATATTAATATTCACATAATAATATAACTTATAACACTGTGTTCAGTATTAACATAAGGCAAACCTTCACTCTAATTACTGTAAGTAGTTACTTTTAGGTGTTTACCCCTCATTGTGAAACTAATTTCCAATAGTTCAAATCAATGATATAATAAACTTTCAATTAGATAAATAGTTACCTATTCCTGTTCGTTTTAAGAAAGCGAAGCCAAAAGGAGATACGAAAAATAAGGAAAAAATCTCGTCTTCTACTTAATTTTGTAGAGATAGCCCAGCCCACAAATTGACACTTGGTACATGCGCTCGTTCCTATGTCAGCAAATGACATAAGAAACCTAAGATCATTGATTAATGTAAGGAAATAACGGAAAATGGTCAGAGAAGCTGGAGAGATGGAAGTAAGGAAAATAGAAAAAACTTTTGCTTTGCCTTTAGTTTGTATAATATTTTCACAGAACCAAAGTTTATTATATCATTGTTGAAGTTGTGTGTATAACAAATAATTCTTTTGCATGTATATGTTATCATTCACTCATCTTCATTTCTTACAGCCCGAAGAGTCACTTTCCGACGATTTCCTCTTCCCCATGTCATCTCTTCGTCTTTCATATGCAAGTTCACCTGAAAGTGACCTTGAACACAGTCCAGGCCCTCCCACGTCGCCTACGGGAAGTGGCCCCGGGCCGATGCCTGGGCGCCTTGCTAAGGCTAGCTCTGATCCCAGTGTCGTTATGCCTCCGGAGAGTGGGGCTAGCGACACGTTGCCTCCTTATCAGGTAAGACTACATCATTAAAAACTTTGTTTCCATCCATTCATCCAACAATTGCGTTTAGCTGTTAATTTGATTAAAAACCGTTGATATATTTTGTCATGGAAAGAAATTTGATTTCAGGTTCGTTATTAATTTAATGTTATATTTACCATTTCAGCCTACTTACGACACTCGCTACGGTTTTGGCAGCAATTCAAACCAAAACAACCAACAACAGACTCCATCGGACGTACCTCCAGACTCACCTCTTACCAAAGATCCGTCGTACACTCTATCTAACCCCGATATACCGTCCTCACTAAATCCACCGGAATACAACAAGAGTGACATCTATTCCGCCAATATTTACAAAGGAAACGATTACAAATCTGGTGAATTTGGAAGTCCAGATAGGAGAGGAGATTATGGCAGCCCTGATAGGAGAGAGTTTAATGGAGATAGGGGAATGCAACATAAAAGGTAAAGTTATTTCGAAAATTTAAATTATTAATATTATTTTACAACGAAGTTAGAACAGCTGTTTTAATAATGATTTATTATTTATTCTGTTTAAAAACGCACAAACTTCAGAAATATCGCCGATTTGGGCATTGAAGTTCTCCCTTACCCACCGTATTCTCCGGATATCTCACCTATTGATTATCATCTTTCTTCAGCCAAGAAATCTCTCGTCTTCCGATCGATCGTTTGCCCTTTATTTTTCCTTCAATAATTAGATGTAGCAATTCGTACAGTATATGTCCGAAGTATCGAGTTTTTCTTATTTTTGCGGTTGTTAGTAATTCCTTCTTT
This sequence comes from Pachyrhynchus sulphureomaculatus, assembly GCA_019049505.1. Taxonomy (NCBI): domain Eukaryota; kingdom Metazoa; phylum Arthropoda; class Insecta; order Coleoptera; family Curculionidae; genus Pachyrhynchus; species Pachyrhynchus sulphureomaculatus. The sequence goes on along the minus strand of CM032455.1, from coordinate 26,680,909 downwards.
TTGTTCGTTCTTTCCAGTACTTCTGTGTTTTTTATTTTCTGTACCCAGAAGATGAGAAGAAGGTGTCTATAAATGTCCATTTCAAAAGATTCCAGTGGTTTCTCTGAGCCAGGGTCAAGGATCCAGTACTCACATCTATACAATGGCACGAAGAATATAAACGCTCTCACCATTCTCTTCGGAGTTTGAGACTGAGACTTGTACAATGGAAAAAATTATTCATATTCATGTATGTTACTCGGACCTGTTCAATTCGAGAATATATTTCCTTTCTTGGGTCCCACTTGTCATTTATATTGGTTCCCAAATATTTATTAATGTTGAGACCTGTTCTACGGTGTTGTCCCTGATTACGAGGGATTCTGGTGGATTTTTGTTTGTAATTACCATCCACTTGGTTTTTCTTATGTACATAGTTAATCTAAATCTTTCACTGGCTGTTACGACTCGATTGATCATTTGCTGGAGATCTTTAATATTATTTGCTAATAAAACAGTATCATCAGCATGTCGTATGTTGTTCAGTGTACTGCCATTAGCTGTTATTCCTTCAATGGATTCATAGACGGCCTCGTTAAACACAACAGAATAAAGATTGAACAAAAGTGGTTAGAGAATGCATCCCTGTCTTACACCTTGGTTTATTTTTATGCTTTCGGACTTTTCCAGCCCATTTTTAACTTCCACTGATTGATTCCAGTAGAGATTTTTAATAATATTTAGATCTCTTTTGTCTATATTTGTTGTTTATAGAATTTTTATTAATTTCTCGTGCATCACACAGTCGAAAGCTTTATTGTAATCTATAAAACATGCATATACATCTACATTCATATCTTTACAACGCTGGACCAGTACATTTAATGCCTTTTCGGAATCCGAATTGTGTGTTATCTATTTCTGGTTCACATTTTCTATATATTCTGGTATGGATGATTCTCAGGAACATCTTGAGAACGTGGGACATTAAACCTATTTAATCCTAATTTTCACATTTCATTAATTTTGACTTTTTAGGAATGGGTATGAAAGTCGACTTTAGCCAGTCAAGAGGAATTTTTCAAGTTTCATAGATCTTGTTAAGTAAGATTACCAGTCGATTAATAAATGGACTTTCATCCGAAAATATTTTGAAAATTTCTCCCTTTATCTCATCTGGACCAACTGCTTTCCATCCTTCTGTAGTTGTAAAGCATGAATAACTTCTCTTCTTTTTATTTCTGGCTTTATCTCATTATTCCTGTTTAGCTGTAAGTTTTCTAATCTATGGCCTTTGAAAAGTTGTTCTATATATTGCTCTCATTTCTTTGTTTGGTCCTTAATATCCAATATAATTTCATTACTTCCATTTCTCAGGATTGTTTCTTCCTCCCAATTCCTTCACCATGTTTCTCTTGCAGTTCCTCTATTTCTCTGCATTTCTCGCTTAACCAGATTTCCTGAGCTTCTCTACATTTTCAACGTATTGCTCTGTTTAATTCGTTGTACTTTGAGATATCTTTTGTTTTCTGTGATCGTCTTTCGTCCACTAGATTTAGTATTTCTTCTGTCATCCGTTTCTGTTTTTTTCTATTCTCCGCTCGATCAATTAATTCCTCCTGTACTGCTATTAATTTATTCTTCATCTTAACCCATTGAGATTCGACATTACCGTTTTCTGTTCTTATTGGCTTCTTAAATTTCTCCTTTACACTCGGTCGCACTAACCTGATAATATAGGTTACCTCGACTTAACCAACAAAATACCTGATACTATCTAACGATAAAAATTCTATTGTAATTGCTCGAAAGGATATCCAAAAATGCATAAAATAAAACACAAACTGCGACTGTCCCTGTTTGTGTTTTATTTGTGCTGTTTATATGTATTTTATTGTATATATATTTTATTTTATTGATTATTATATAGTCTGATCAATGGATCTTTGCAATCATGTGCTCAATTCAGTGTCGGCGGTCTGAATTTTAAATGACAATTTCAAAAGTCAAAATAGAATTTAAAATTTTTCATCCGGTTTGGTAATTAACGAAAACTACGGATATATTAAATGTGTATGATGTGTAAAACACCCTAGTTCTTACTTGTGAAGGACATTTACCTCTCTGCATAAATCCAACGTCTAAAATCACCTATTTTTATTTTTCAGATTGCTATTTGATTATTTCGTGAGTAAATTTACTTTATGAAAAGTTTACAATTGTTATCTGTTAGTTATTTCAACTTTGTGTAACGTTTGTAATGAAATTACAATACACGCTTAACACAGCTTAATCAAATTTACTATAAGGCATTATAAAAACTGTAAAGTTGCACCGTAAAACTCAATAAATAAAATTTTAAAATAGAGTACTGAAATATAATACTTTTAAAAACAGAAAGATATTTCGTGACGAGAGTATAAAGTATGAATAGGAGATATAAATTGCATAATCCAATTTTAACGTGAATTATCAAATCAAATTAATAGATAGATAGATAAGTCTTTGTCCTGCAAAATTTACAATGAATGTTGCCCAAGGGGCTTGAAACGTGTCAGTAAGTGATATTTAAATTATTAATTGAGTAATGGCACAAAGCACTAGAAGTAGGTCCTTCACTCTCGCTTTAATCATTCCCAACACGAATAATGATTTCTGAAATCTCTTCGATTATTACCTCACGATCATACCACTGTTGAATCAGGTTTTCTGTATGTTGTACGCTGGCATGCCATACCTCTAGTGTACACTTTTCTAAGGCTCTATTCCACATCTGAGGTACTTATTTACTTATTTATCTCCATATCCCTCTTCACTAATGTGCTTGTTATAAAATGTTTTTGCATTTGCTCAAATCAGCTCGATCGCTTTAAATTGACAGTGATCTGGTAATCTCAACGCTTCATGCCCATGCTCTTGAAAAATTTTATCAATTTCATATTCCTTTGATTTTTTATGAGCTTTTGCAATATCTAACAATTCTGTCTTAAACATCTGTTTGTTATGAGGTAAACTATTCTTCTGTAACCACTCGAGAATTTCATCTTTTTCCCATGCTGAAGATGGCTGTTTTTTTACTTCAACTGAATGGTATGAAGCATTATCCATTATAATTAAAGATGGTTCTTCTAATTAGGAATCAACTGAGTTCTGACCCATTTCGTAAACATTTCAATATTCGTTCCTCTATGATAATCAAGTGACTTTGATTTGCTAGCAAATAGTAAATTGGCATTTCCTACAAAACCCCCACTGTGTCCAGCATGTAAAACAATAAACTGCATTCAGAGATAAAAGAGGACCCTTGTTATCCCCCGATGTAAAACACACTATTAATTTCGCCACCTAATCTCTTGCTCGACTATTCAAACGTTTTCCAGGCATTTTGGTATTGGGTCAATACACTGGTTTACAGCCAAAAAATACCAAGAACGCCACATGCCTAGATAAGTTAATTGGGACCTCCTGAACACGAAAAACGCTATAATTTTTTTTTTTAAGTACCGTTTTTTAGATAACGGTACTTTTGTGTTTTTCGGTGTATGGTCCCACTCAAACCCTTATGGAGCCCAACCGAAAAGTCCGATCGAGATAAATGTCATACCGTTGGAAAGGCAACTAAATGCCTTTTCCGGCGGTATACTATAAATTTCTATGTGACAAGAAGTGGCTGAGTTATAACACCTCAAAGTTCAAAATTTGCCTATTTTTTACGTTTTTTTTTTCAAAATTTTTCATTTTTATTTGGTTTTTTTTCTACGTTATTGTAAAGATCTCGAATGTTTTATTTTTTACCAAGTAGTTTATTTAATAACCAACATTTTAAACGTAATTTGAAAAAAAAAGGATGAAAAATAAAGTTTTTATTAAGGATTTTGTGGAACGACAATATTTTCATTTTCATTGCTCACACGCTATATTCGGCGTAAATTAAAAAAATTTAAATTAAAATGACGAGTGACTTGAATTTTTCCGTTTTTTTTCGGATGTATCTTCGCAAATGAGGAACCAACAATAGTCTGCCATCATTTGTTCATCCCACCAGCTCTTGTAACGTCTCTCGATTTCTTGCATTTCCTGGTGAAATCTTTCACCCTGCTCATCACTTTCGGATCCCAAGTTCATGGGGAAAATATCCAAATGACTGAATAAAAAGTGTAGTTTAGGTGTCATATTTGAACCTAAAAGTTAAAAAGAATAAATTTCAAATAATTTTCAAATGATAACGGCCTTTTTGATATACATGCTTTCACTCAACGCTTACCAATGGCATTGAATTTTTGCAGTAATGTATCGATCTTCTCAGCGTAATCAGGACTTCTGTAGTTTCCCAAAAAGTTGTAAACGATGTCCTGGAATGCTTCCCATGCCTCCAAATGAGCTGGACCTAAACACTCATTAAATGCTTGGTCACCGTACAGAGCCCGAATTTGAGGTCCATCAAATATACCAGCTTCAATTTTGCTCGCTGTGGTTCTCGGAAATTTTTTTGTTTAAGGTAATTCATGGCAAGACTGTCTTTTGGCAACGTTTTCACAATATTTGTAAATAACCCAAGCTTAATATGTAGTGGAGGAAGTATTATCTTCTCCTGAGGAATGAGTGGGTCATTTTTAATATTGTATTCTCCGTGCGTACGCCCACTTCGTTCGGGCCAAACTTTTCGGATGTAGTGATTCTGACGGTCACGGCTGTCCCATAGACATAGAAAACAGGGAAACTTCGTATTGCCCCCTTGCAATCCAGATAGTATGGCAACTAATTTAAAATCAGAGCAAACTTTCCATTGATGTTGGTCATATTGTATGAGAGCGAGAAGTTCTTTCATTGCTTCATATGTTTCCTTTATGTATTTTCCATATCCGATTGGAATTGATGGTTTCGTATTCCCTTTATGAAGCAAGACTGCCTTCAAACTATCCTTGCCTCCATCCAGAAAAAGACGCCATTCCACTGGGTCATAACTTTGTTGGAGAGCATTGAAAAGACCACGTATGTTGGCACAAAAACAAAAGTTTCCCGTTTTTGCGAAAAAAAAACTGCAAGTTGTTTGCTACGATCACGGTAATATGTAACACGTGTCTCAGGAGCACAATATCCCCACTGTTGCAATCGCGATGCAAGTAATTCAGATTTCGATTTCGGCAAATACAAATCTCGGCACAAATCATTAAGCTCGGCCTGAGTAAGTAAATGGGGTTTCTTATTTGATTGCATTTCTGATTCACTGCACTCATCTGATGAATCACTTATTGTTGTTCTTTTTCGTATTTTTGTGGGCTCTGCTACAATCAGCTGCGGTTTGGGGCACGATACTGAGTGCGGCACTGGCAGCGTCACCGAGCTAACAACTGAATAAACTGGTTCAATTCTACGTCCGACAGCCTTTTCCGTTAAACAGAAATAACAATCTGTTGTATGACTGATCGGGTTTCTTCATTGCATTGGCTTTCCAAATGTGAAGAAACACTCTTGACCCTTACCAATTTTATTTAATATTGTTCGGCAGTTGTTACATGCATTATTCGGTGTCCACGGTTTGTCCAGAGACGCAGGTCGAAAGCCGAAATACTTCTTATACGCTTCAGATAAATTTTTCGTATTCATTTTTCGCATCAAATGCTGTGATTTCTTTTTCACAAGAACTCCACAAACATAACAAAATTCGTTGGGATCGATTGAACACATTTTATTTTTTGCACGTACAAAGCCAAACTGTTTACTGTGATCAGATTCAAATTCTGATGGACGCCGAATATAGCGTGTGTCAGGGCTACCAACGTATACAGTGATTCAAATTCTGATGGACGCCGAATATAACGTGTGTCAGGGCTACCAACGTATACAGTGATTCAAATTCTGATGGACGCCGAATATAGCGTGTGAGCAATGAAAATGAAAATATTGTCGTTCCACAAAATCCTTTATTTTTCATCCTTTTTTTTTCAAATTACGTTTAAAATGTTGGTTATTAAATAAACTACTTGGTAAAAAAAAATAAAAACATTCCAGATCTTTACAATAACGTAGAAAAAAAACCAAATAAAAATGAAAAATTTTGAAAAAAAAAAAAAACGTAAAAAATAGGCAAATTTTGAACTTTGAGGTGTTATAACTCAGCCACTTCTTGTCACATAGAAATTTATAGTATACCGCCGGAAAAGGCATTTAGTTGCCTTTCCAACGGTATGACATTTATCTCGATCGGACTTTTCGGTTGGGCTCCATAAGGGTTTGAGTGGGACCATACACCGAAAAACACAAAAGTACCGTTATCTAAAAAACGGTACTTAAAAAAAAAAAATTATAGCGTTTTTCGTGTTCAGGAGGTCCCAATTAACTTATCTAGGCATGTGGCGTTCTTGGTATTTTTCCAAATTAAAAATTTGTAAACCTGTGATTCCACAAATTTTAAAGCTCTGAACAGAATTATTTATTAGTTGGCAAGTATATTCCAAAATTCAATAATGGGATAGAAACGATGGTGACCGTTTGCCGTAAAAATTAAGGATGTGCCTACTGTATGGTCCAATATATATTGTATAGAAATTGCTGGACTGTTCACTTTTTTTTTGGGAAATTCTTGTTATATTTGATTTTATTGTAAAACTTCCGTAACGCGGCTTTATTTATTTAAAAACAAGTTGTTACAAACACCCTCCCTAGATACCATAAATTTCCCACACAAAACGTGGACGGTGCAGCAATTTTTATTATGTCGACGTCCAATGAACCGTACATCAGACACTTCCAAAAATTAAACATAAAAATGACGTAACCTCAATCCGTCAAAGAATTATTTTTATTGGCTATTAACTCGGCAGTACTGGCTTCTAAAACATGAAGCTGTACCCAAATTTCAGGTTGTTCGCTGTCTTTCTTGCATATGTACAAATAACCGAGACAGATAACACAGCCCCACAAAAAAAAAAGTGGGGTATACTTTTGATGCGATATATCAGATCCGTAGTATTTTTGCCCGCTGATCACGAATCTAACGTCAGAATATCACCATCACATCTCAATTTTTTTCTAACCTCAAAAAATAGGTAAAAATTAAGAAAAATATACTCCTAAAAAATTGATTCAAGCTTTTTCATGAATCCAAAGATGTATTAATATGTATTCGGACACGCTAAGCTAATATTCATTGGTTGGATTAAGCTATACAGTTCTGTTTTCTTTCTAACCTCAATAAATCAGACAGATATAGTGCTTCTTGAATGCAAAAAAACGAATTCAAATTAAAATTCAACCTATTCTTACCAGATTTGGTACACGGGGGTTTTTTGGGTTGCTGATCATGAATCTGAGGTCGGATTTGCAAAATTCAAAATGGCGGATCCAAGATGGCGGATCCAAGATGGCGGACAAAATTTTTGAAAACCAACCGATCCTACCAAATTTGGTATACAGTTGGGGAATCCTCAAACCTGATACTCTTAAACCCTAAACCCTGAAACCTTAGACTCCCACACCCTGTAACCTCAAAAAATAGACCTCAATAACCCTGTAACTTTAAAAATGAGACCCAATAAACTCAAAACCAGGACTTTTAAACCATATACTCTCAAATAGTAGACCCTTAAGCTCTAGAATTGCGAAGGTTAGACCCGCGCCTAACTTTCCTTTTTTTGGCTGTATCTTATTCTTTTTTCCGCGAATGACCTATTCAAAGGCTTTCTGCCTAAACGCTTTTGAGGACTTGTTTCTCTTTTTAGCGACCAGCAATAGTCCGCTAGCATATGGTCATCCCATCGTCCTTGATACCGATTTTCTATGATTTTCAGATCTTGGTGAAAACGTTCCCCTTCCTCCTCACTGTAGTCACCAAGATTATCTGGGAAATCATCGATGTGGGAGTCCAGGAAATGTAATTTTAGATTCATTAAGCAACCTAATGTTTGAAAATTTTTTACCATTTTCTCGACTATTTCTTTGTACTTAGGACTTTTATTATTTCCCAAAAAGTTTGTTGCGACTTCTTTAAAACTAAGCCAAGCAGCTTTTTCAACTTTATTCATTTTAGTAACAAATAATGAATCTTGAAACAATTTTCTTATTTGTGGCCCGTCAAATACGCCTGCCTTAATTTTAGCTTCAGAAAATTTCGGAAATTTTTTATGCAAATATTTGAAACATGGGCCGTTTGTATCTAATGCTCTCGTGAATTACTTCATAAGTCCAAGCTTAATGTGAAGCGGGGGAATAAGAACTTTTCCTGGATCTACCAATGGTGGAAACAATGCATTATTTTCACCAGGAGTGAACGATTCTGTTGTTGGCCAAATTTTTTTCTTATAATGACGTTCCCTGTCTCTGCTATTCCACAGACATTTATAACAGGGATAAAGTGTAAACCCTGACTGTTGGCCAAGCAATATTATTACAATTTTCAGATCTCCACAATTTTTCCAGTTATGATCAGCATATTTTATTTTTATCAAAAGCTGCTTTATTTTTTCATATTGCTCTTCCATAACTGTGGAATGAGCAATCGGAATGGGAGCGTAAACGTTGGTATTATGCAGCAACACTGCCTTAATGCTCCGTTTAGAAGAATCAATGAACAGTCTCCATTCTTCAGGATCGTATGAGTTATTTTGAAATTCATCCATTAGACCTTTTACATCGGTACAATATGAAAGTGACAATTCCTCGTCCATTGTAAAATATTTTCGAAATTCTTCATCTCTGTTTCTATAATAAGAAATCGTAGCTTCTGGCTTAAGTGAATGTATTTTCTTTAAAAAGGAAGCAAGATGCTCTGAACCATCTTTGGATAAGCCTAAATCTCTGACTAGATCACTAAGTTCTGACTGTGATACGAGTATTGGTTCTGGTTTACGGTTGTATGGTAGAAATTCTTTATCTGTGTCACTAGTATATGATAGGTTGTCACTAGAACATTCATTAGTACCAGTGTTTGAATCTTTTTCGACAGTCTCAATGTTTTCGGCATGAACTGATAGGGTGAAATCATTTGTTTCCATAACATCAGGAGGCGGAATTAGTTTAGTTGGTCTTGTTATTCTCGAAACATCGTTATAAGTAATAGTGCTTTTATTTTTTCGGTTATGCCTAGATACAACATTCATACAAAAGTAGCAATCATTTTCACTGTATGGTCTATTCCATATTGCTGGTCTGGAATATTTAATCGCCTTCTTATTGATGTACAACATTATTTTGCAAGAACTGCAAATGATGTGGGGAACCCAACCTGTATCCTGGTGCTGTATTTCAATGTTAAAACAATCTTTATATAAGGTTTTAATCTTATCCGTTATCGGTGACCCCATTTTACTCAATACGTGTTGACAGCAAATATAACAAAATGAATCACTGTTTTTATCGCACTTATGAAAAGTCCTTGTACCGTGAGACCGTTTTCTTGTAGCATTATACTCTACATGAGCCAAGTCACCCACACATGAAGAGCTACGGTCGCTGGATGACGACGGCTGCGGGCCCGCTTTCCCAACCTGACCAACCGCCGATACTGGGTTTCCGAGTCCCTGCATCGTAATTCTCTTTCTTCTACCTGCCATGACGGCATTTAAGCCGTTATCCAGGGACTCTGCCGGCTAGTGGAGTAACACCGTTGCCCACCGTCACCACGTGGAGGTGCCCTGGTGGCAGGTAGAAGAATAAAAATCGACCGATGAATTTTCTCGGCGTTCAAAATGGCGCGAAAACATCTGCCATCTTGAATTTTGCAAATCCAACCTCAGATTCGTGATCAGCGACCCAAAAAATCCCCGTGTACCAAATTTGGTAAGGATCGGTTGAATTTTAATTTGAATTCGTTTTTGCATTCGAGAAGCACTATATCTGTCTGATTTATTGAAGTTAGAAAGAAAACAGAACTGTATGGCTCAATCCAACCGATGAATATTAGCTTAGCGTGTCCGAATACATATTAATACATCTTTGGATTCATGAAAAAGCTTGAATCAATTTTTTAGGAGTATATTTTTCTTAATTTTTACCTATTTTTTGAGGTTAGAAAAAAATTGAGATGTGATGGCGATATTCTGACCCCAGATTCGTGATCAGCGGGCAAAAATACTACGGATCTGATATATCGCATCAAAAGTATACCCCACTTTTTTTTTGTGGGGCTGTGTAATAGAGCGAATGTCGTAAATAACTTCAGATTACAGAAGACCTACGTTTTTAAACATACTTAACATGTTGACAAGAAAAATAATATAGACGGATGTTTACACTATATTCAGACATTTATGACGTGCATGCAGAGAATCATTGATCGGACTTTATCCATAGTATTCTAAGGTTTTTTAATACACTTTTTAAAAGTCAATATTAACTTACACTACAAAGTCCCTCGATAAAGAGTTAAATTAAAGTCGAAACGTTGGCAATTTTACAAACAAGAAGTTATATTTCGTCATAAATCCACTATCTAGCGGCTTACTATAATTCCTAATTATGATTAGAATTAAATTCAACAGATCCGCTTATTTAAGATTTATTTTTCTAGACAACCAAGTAGTTTACATAGTCCATACAACCATTCCAAAACTCATAGTCTAGGAACTGATCAGTCTGTCCCAAATTCCCCTACTACCAAAGAAGGCATCTATGGCCAAGCTCCTGATCTACCTCCCAGAGTAGATAGAGCAGCTAAACCGATGGGACTTTTAACAACACCAGGTAAGAAATTGTACAAAAACTACCGGCTAGAGTGACAAAAATAAAAGTTCATTACCACGAATCAAAATACATGGATCTAATGTATTTTTCGATGCTGAATTCGAATCGGTAGTTAAAAAACAAGTTTGCCGTGTCATTTTTTTTTTTAACCAAAAAGATCCATTGAAATGGACTAAAACTATAGTAATAATGTAATGACTCGTAATTAAGTGTGAAAAATGATAGATATTTTGTAGTCTAGAGAAGAGAATATGCGTTCAAACCACAGCAAGCTATTTCTCTTAATTAAACTAAAATCCATCCTTATAGGGGGTGAAAAGTACCTCTAAAACTCAAATAACGCACGTGAGTTTAAATAACATGTACAGAGGTGTATGTGTATGTATTTGTCCATCCTGCCTGAGACTACGAAAGCCTGTATTTTTTTTTTCTCAAATGCTAGCACATCTAAGATAAGGGTAGTCCCCTCCCCCTGATTTTCGACTTTATTAGGAAGAATATCTAGTTGTCTCGAACGTTTTTCAATAACATCCATGTGCATCATTAGATCGTAGGGGTAGTTTCTACTACCCTCTAAAGGTAGTTTATAGTCGTGTATCGGTGGTTCAAGAGAATTTACTCCATATTTGTTCACCTTGCCTAAAACTACAAAAGAACTTTTTTCGTTGTTTGAAACTTACGAGATACCTCTGTAGGTGAGGGTGGTTTTTACACTCTATAGAGGTGAGTCTCAACCCTTTAAGAGTAATATCTGGTTGTCACACCAGAATCGGATATTTTGTCCTAAGATCTACAAGAATTTGTCCTTTGTACCTGTTATTTGAGATTTAGAGGTACTTTTCACCCCTTGTAAGGGTGGATTTTAGTTTAATTAAAAGAAATAGCTCGCTGTGGGTTGAGTGCATATCCACTTCTCTAGATATATATATATAAAATATCTACCATTTTTCAAATTTAATTAAGAGTCATTACATTATTTCTAAAGTTTTAGCCGATTTTGAGGAATGTTTTTGGCCAAAAAAAAATGACACGATAAATCTTTTTTTAACTACAGATTTGAAGTCACACTAGTGTTAATAGTCTATCCACCTATTTGAATAGCATTGGGTTTATATAACTGATAGAAAATACTAGTTCTACTAGAGACAACACCTTGATGGACAATGTGTTTAGCAGTTTTCCTAATGATATAGGAGTTCACGTTGTAGAAAGATTTTTAGCCCTCACAAACAAGATAAGAAGTAATATGGTCAGATGAGAGTTCCTGTAATTGAGGCACTGGATTGCAGAACTGCCTCTACGCGTGACCTCAGTTTCCCTAGTAGGCAGGAGAGAGGACAACGCTGTGAACGCGTCGATCGACGCAATAATCAACTCGTCGTTTTTCTCTTAATAATTAACGAATCAATTTGATTTTTGCGTAGAAACACTCTTTAGGCTTGTACGCTTATTATGGATATAGTCGTTTGATAAAATTGTTTAATTTATTATTAACAATGAATAAACTTTACGCTGAAAAATTTCAATATTAATTAAAAAATTGGCGAAAATGAACAATGTCGGCTTATTTTTTATACATCTGCGAGTATCATATCAAAAATTCAGGTCAGTATGTTAATTTATGCGCGTTTTTATGCAGCTATTCGTAGTGAAAATTTGTTTTTTTGAATGCTTTCAGCTGCCAAAAAGACATTTCGTTTTCTTATTTAGTTATTTCATTTGAAAATGAAATAACCAAATATTAATGTTAATTTGTCGTAGCAAAATCAAATAAGAATACTAAACGGTGTGACTGTGTAGATATAAATTTTCAACGTAAAAATTATAGAAAGGTATATGCACGCTTCAAAATCGTTTTTACAATTTTTAACGCCAAAATTCAAAAACCATTTGGTTTTACAATTTGGCTTTTCCGTTTGGTTAAACTATTAAGAAAACCACATTGAAGTCAATAGGCGCTATTTCCATAACGGTTACAATAATGGTTACAATAGGCATGATGACTAATTTTGAAAAACTATTCCACGACATTCTTACGGAACTACTAGAAATTACAGGTTTCCTAGCATAAAATTGGCCTTTTTTAAACCAATTTTGAATTTCACGTCAAAACGCTCGCAGGTGTCATGGCGTCTGTTCGTGACGTAACGCCTTTGTAAACTCTATGTCGGCAACAGTGAAGTATACACTGTCTATACAATAATTTTGTTATTTTGTGTGTTTAAAATGAATTCTAAAGTGTATAAGTGGTGTGCGGTCCCTCAGTGTAAAAACACATCGATAAAAACTCCTAACAAGTTATTTGTTTACGTTCCAAACAAAAAAAACAATAAGAAATAAGTGGCTAACTCTTGCACGGCAAGACCCAGCAGTTATTTCTCCAAATTCTACGATTTATTTCTGTGAAGACCATTTTGATGTGTGTTTTAACTTAATGTTTTATAAATAAGGTGTGTCGTAATAACCTTGTTTGAGAAATTGTTAATTATCTAAATAATACTTTTAGATAGTCACATCACTATTGAGGTTAGGTTTTATTTCTTTAATGTTATCATCCACTACTGTTTATTTAATGGATACTTTATTCTTGTTCCAGTTGCGAAATGATATGGAGAATTACATTCGGTATATATCAACATTTTCATAACAATCATAACTTAACCTAAAACCATGACGTAGAAATAAAGAGCAGTTTTTATGGGTTTTTGAGTTTTAAATTGTAGTTTTCATATAGATTACTTATATACTTACATAGAAGTTTTGATATTTCTAAATTCTGCTGAGCAAAAGTCTTTGTTTGACGCAAGAAACTCTCCAAGCATCAACAATCAATTCTAGGTAAATTAAAGCTGTTTGCTTTGATAAAGCCGTCTTCCATCGCTAACGGTGCTTGGTTCTAGTTTTTGTAACACAAAACTAGGCAACTCGATAGTTTAAAATCACAAATTATTTGATAAACGGTGCAGAGATTATCTTTAACACAAGAGAAGTTCGACCGAAATAATGTTTACTTAGGCGTGATGTCATTCACTCTGATTGGTGTTCCACATAACATGGCGGATTGCCGTATTTTGCATTTTTATTTAACAAAATTAATATTAATCTCACTTTTAATATAAAAAGTCATAATTTCGGTGATTCATTGTTACTGGCATCACACCTATTTTTGAAAGTATCCATTTTTTTCTATAAAAGTTTCTTCAATATTGGATTTCATCTGTACTCAATGGAAAACAAATTTGGAAGGAAGACTTTTTCTGTATAGAGGAAAAAGTTTGGACTCGAGACTATTTTAACGTAAAAAAAAGGTTTTGACTTTCTCTTTTTAGAAAAAATTTCGATTCTAAAAAATTTCCTCGAGTCAAAAAGTTTTTTTTCTGAGTGTACAAGCAAATTATCCTGTTGCCGTCGAAAATTCCGTAATAAATAATTATTGTAAAACCAAATGGTTTTTGAATTTTGTAGTGAAAAATTGTTACAAATATTTTAAAGCGTGCATCTTTTTATAAATTTTACTTGAAACATTTTACATCTACATACTCTTACATAAAAACACTTAAAAAAACATTTAACTAATTGAGCGTATTTTCGTACACTCAACTTAACTGTTTTTTCTTATGAAAAACACTCAACTTCAGTGTTATGTTATAAAAAAAAACAATAAAGACTTTTTTAATAGAATAATCAAATAAGAAAACAGTATGTTTTTTGGCAGCTGAAAACATTAAAAAAACAAATTTTCACTGCGATTAGCTGCATGAAAACGCGTGCGTGCGCTAAGGGCTGTGAAATACAAAAATGTATGTTTCAGCACTTGGACAACGTCGACGGGTATTACGACGACAATGTTGACGGGTGGAATAATTTGCCCAGGACTGTATTTCCCACCGTGTACAATTTACAGCGATCCAAGAACAACGTGAATCGCTTTTTCCGCACACGTGTCGCTCCTGTAGCGCTTTAGGGACTTCCCTGCAACACGTGTGCTAGACCCATAAAAAAAAAAAAATTAACATATTGACCGAAATTTTTGATTGCCAATTATATAATTAATATTGAAATTTTTCAGCGTCAAGTTTATTCATTGTTAATAACAAATAAAACAATTTTATCAAATGACTATATCCATAAGAAGCGCACAAGCCTAAAGAGCGTTTCTACGCAAAAATCAATTTAATTCGTTAATTATTAACAGAAAAACGACCAGTTGATTATTGCGTTGTAAATTGATTTGTTCGTCAATCGACGCGTTCACAGCGTCCTGCCTATTAGGGAAACAGGGGTCACGCGTAGAGGCAGTTCTGCAATCCGGTGCCTCAATTACAACCACATAGCAAATGGGACATTTTTTACATTGCGAAAAAATTGTATGTTTCATTTTCCAAAGCTAACAAATTGCCTTTGTCAAAATAAAAGACTTTTTTCGCAATGTTAGATGCCTCTAGTTGCAGCTTCCTAAATCCCCCTTTTACATAACCAGCCAGGAACGTTAAATCGACAAGTGATAATGTGATATTTTAGGCAAAATACCTAATGGTAGAAGTGCTCATGAAAGATTATTTGGTACTAAACAACCAAGTGGTTTAGATGGTGCTATTGGTTCCGAGAATGGAGGATTTATTGAAGCAAAAGCAAGTTCATTAGAAAGAAGTCAAAATTCCAAATCGGTAAGTGAAATTTTGATTAATTTTGACCATTTCTCTCCACTTTTGCGTTATGTTTTATCGAGACCGTCTTAATAAATTGAAATTTGAGGGAAGCGGTGAGATAAAACCGAGCTTTTTAAGAGGCTTATCCTAATTAGACTGGATAATTTGAGCCACCTGTCGGTAAATAGATTACCTAGAATTCGCAAAATTCAAAATTGTGGTTAAAGAAGAAATATGTCGTCTCTTTTTTTTTCAGAGATACCAAAAAAAGTATATTCATTTCTTTTTTAACTTAGGAAGGATACGAGGATCGTTCCATAAGTTCTTGGGTTAACAAAGAAAACGCAAGATTAAAGAGATTTTTTGTTAAATATCTTTCTACATGGTCACCTTTTAAGTCAGTCTATTTCTTGTCGCCTTTGAGGATTTTGGAACCAAGACTAGCATATGTTGGTCTGTTTGGTTTTGACAGTGCATTGCATGTTTCTCTACGTCAAAGCGTTGAATCGTCGGCTTCGCATATTGCTCGGTATAGTATGGCAGAGTCGCCAAGTCTACGGCATTATGTGCGTAGTTTTATTATTTATTGGTCTAGTTGCTTACTTATATTCACTAGTTCTATACCTTGTTGGTGCCGGGGAAGCGTTGTTCTTTCGGTGACACTCCGAGGGTCTCCGTTGGTAAGTTCATGTTACTCCAGTTCGCAATTTCAAATGAGTAGCTATGTTAGCTGCTTGCGGTTTAACTTTATTCATAATACGTATATTACCCTTCTGTCAAATCGACATACACTGTTCGTTGGTCAATTCTGAACGCATATTTCGGTCCTTATGGATTTGTTTAACCTTCGTTATTTCAATGCATTATCCTTCATCTCAAATGATTGAGCTTTTCCCTGAATTATATTTGAGATGCTGCATTTATCTAATCCGAACTGCGTTTCTATATCCCCAGAGAACTCCAAGTTCCAAGACCTGTTTACAGTTGTTATTTCTAGACGCTGATGTTAGTTTAAGGTTTTCCATATATAATGGATTCAGCCTTACTTCTCTTCCTTAGTGTCCTTAATATCAAATCTGTCTTTGTCTGTCTATGGCCTTAAACAGCCCCAGACAGGGGGCAGGTATGTTTTCAAAAATAGGCTTACATGACCAAAGATTCAAATTCTTATATCGTACTTACCCTAGTACTCTGATAAGTACTCTTGTTCTCTCCTCTGTCGATCTTAGCTGGGCTGATGAGTCGTGATACGACGAACCGCATCCTGAGATGGATTAACAGATGAGAGAATAGTAAGTAGTACTTAAATATGGACTGTTCAATTTTAGGAGCTGAGATTGATTTTAATATACGTGAGGTAGAACACTAACGATCGCGGTACCTAGCGGTAATTGTTAGCAACTCTCTAAAAAATTCCTCCCTTGATCTGTGGCCTTTAAAAATAGGCTTACATTAGGTCAAGATATAAATTGTTTTATCTTACTAACTATTAATATTATTTCTATAGGATTCACTTTCAAGTTATGACTCTTACAACAAGCAGCCAACCACTTCTAGGATAGGACCTAATTTACATGATGATCTCAAAACAACTTTGTCTAAAATAGACCACGGGAGCCCATCGAGGGGAGCTCGGTGGAACGAACAGCAGACTCATCACAGGTGTGTAATGTTAGCAATATTTTATGAACTTTATCATAATATATTTTCAAATATTGTTGACATGTTGTAGTCTTTAATGTGGCTATATTTTTTGAGACAATTTTAAGTTAAGGCTGTATACAAAACAGGTAAAATAAAAATACGTTTATCATAATACCTGGCAACTATGCACAAAACCTTAATAGGGTTGTTTATTGCCCCATTGAAAAAGCAAAAAGGCAGGATCTTATATCTTGGTATTTACTTTACCGACGAGTACATTTAGGAAAAAATATTGCGACCGCTGAAAAATTGGGGCAACACTCATCATAAATTTACGGAAGATAAAGTAAAAATAATTTTATATGAAGACTAGCCGGGCCCGCGGCTCCGCTCGCGTGGACTTGATTCACCACTATCGTCACTGCTTATTCCTTATGTTACCCAACGTAATAAAATATCTCCCATTATTTCTCCTTATCTCCCAATATTTCTCCTTATTTCCCATTATCTCTACATAATTTCCATTATCTAGGCTTATCTCTGCTCATCTCCCATTATTTCTCCTTATCTCCCATTATTTCTCCTTATCTCCCATTATATCACCTTATTTCCCATTATCTAGGCTTATCTCGACTTATCTCCCATTATTTCTCCTTATCTCCCATTATTTCTCCTTATCTCCCATTATCTCACCATAACTCCCATTATTTAGACTTATCTCTGCTTATCTCCCATTATCTCTCCTTATCTCCCATTATTTATACTTATCTCCCATTATCTCACCTTATCTCCCATTATCGAGGCTTATCTCGACTTATCTCCCATTATTTCTCCTTATCTCCAATTATCTCACCTTATCTCCCATTATCTAGGCTTATATCGAATTATATAGAACATATGTATAAATTTATAAAAACACGTAAATCGGATAAGTGGTTCTCGACTGATAAGCGCACTAACGGACAGACAGACAGACAGAGAGACGTTGCATTTTATATATTGTATTCTTTGCTACATGATATTGTTCCATATTTAATGCTTTAGGGAGTGTATTGCAAGAGAACGCGCTAGCGGCAAACTTTTCTCCGACTTAATTCACTATTATCGTCACTGCTTATTCCTTATGTCACCTAATAAAATGTAGCCTATAACCTGGCCAGAGAACATACGTATGGTTAAAAAAAAGCACGTAAATCGGATAAGTAGTTCTGCAGTGATAAGCACACTAACGGACAGACAGACAGACAGACGGACAGAGAGACATTGCATTTTATATATATTATAGATATTCTCTACTACATAATATTGTTCCATATTTAATGGTTTGGACTGTGTATTGCAAGAGAACGCGCTAGCGGCAAACTTTGTCCGACTTCATTTACTATTATTGTCATTGCTCATTCCTTATGCTACCTATCGTAATAAAATATAGCCTATAACCTGGCCGGAGAAGATATGTATGTTTAAAAAACAAGTACGAAAATCGGATAAGTGATTCTCCAGTGATAAGCGCACTAACGGACAGACAGACAGACAGAATACGTTGCATTTTATATATATTATAGATGTAATAAAATATATACCTATAACCTGGTCAGAGAACATATGTATGAATTTAAAAAATCACGTAAATCGGATAAGTGGTTCTCGAGGGATAAGCGCATTAACGGACAGACAGACAGACAAACATTGCATTTTATATATATTATAGATATAGATTATTTTTATTATTATATAACCTGGCCAAAGAATATATGCACGAATTTAAAAAGGACAGGTAAATCTGATAAGTGGTTCCTGCGTGATAAACGCACTAATGGACAGACAGAGAGACATTGCATTTTATATATATTATAGATTATACATATACAGATACATAATATTGTTCCATATTTAATGGTTTAGGCTGTGTATTGCAAAGGCACGCGCTAACGGCAAACTTATTTGCGACATCATTCACTATTTTACGTCACTGCTATTCTTTATGCTACTTATCGTAATAAAATATAGCCTATAACCTGGCCAGAGAACATATGTATGTTTTTAAAAAAAAAGAACGTAAATCGGATAAGTGGTTTTTCAGTGATAGGCGCACCAACGGACAGACAGACAGACAGAGAGACGTTGCATTTTATATATATTATAGCTGTAATAAAATATATATCTAAAACCTGGTCAGAGAACATATGTACGAATTTAAACAATCACGTAAATCGGATAAGTGGTTCTCGAGGGATAAACGCACTAACGGACAGACAGACAGACAGAGAGAGGTTGCAATTTGTTTATATTATAGGTATAGATTATTATTATTATTATATAACCTGGCCAAAGAATGAAGTATGAATTTAAAAAAATACGTAAATCGGATAAGTGGTTCTCGCGTGATAAACGCACCAGTGGACAGACAGACAGACAGAGAGACATTGCATTTTATATATATTATAGATTCTAGATATTCTCTACTACATAATATTGTTCCATATTTAATGGTTTAGAGTGTGTATTGCAAGGGAACGCGCTAGCGATAAACTTTTTTTCCGACTTCATTCACTATTATCGTCACTGCTCATTCCTTATGCTACCTATCGTAATAAAATATAGCCTATAACCTGGCCAGAGAACATATGTATGTTTTAAAAAAAAAAGTACGTAAATCGGATAAGTGGTTCTCCAGTGATAAGGTCACTAACGGACAGACAGACAGAGAGACGTTGCATTTTATATATATTATAGATATAATAGATAAATTAATAAAAATTACAAAGTTACTACACAAAATAATAATTTTAATGATACAAGTTTAACTAGTTAAATAAAATAATAAATTATATTTAAATTGTTGTAGCAATGTATTTTTGGAAACCTAAAGCTAAAGCATAAAATTGAAAGTAAAATGGCCAGTTTTTTCAGCCTAAATGGACCAAATGACTTCTTCAGTCACTTAACATGTACAGTAACCTGTGTAAAATAATTAAAAATAACTTTGATGGTTACTGAAAATATTATGAAACTCGAGGAAAAATAATTAAAAGAAAATCGTAAATTTGCATTAAACAAAGTAAAGAGAGTAAAATGGCCAATTCTTGGGCTTAAATTGTTTAAATGAGTTCTCAAATACCTGAAACGAAAATTTAGGGACTAAGGAACATTTTCTGATATTTTAGGTAAGGTAGGAGAATACTGAAAAAAGTTGTTTAGAAATTCCTCAGAAGAAAAAAACGTGAATCGGAAAAACTCATCAATATTATGAGGTGTGAAAAAGATATCTAATATGTAAAAATTGGCTAAAATTATATTTAGATCAATTAAAGTAATGTCCATGGAACATATTTCCAGAGTTAACTGCAAAAAATTCGCTTACAATTTGCAAGTTCACCCATTTAGTCATAAAAAATGACAAAAGAAGCAAAAAACGACAAAAAGGGCCAATTTTTCTCGACCAGAAGATTCAAATGACATCCATAGTCCCTTAAAGTTTTCGTTTCAGAATCAAAATCTGTCAGAATTTTTCGTTTAGCTTCCATAAATTTATGATCAAATTGCAAAAATACTCTCGACTCTGCTCTAAGAGTACTAATCAAAAAAATTCCGAAATATTCTCTGTAAGTACCGTACTCATTAAAATTTGAAATGTATGATTGATTTGGCAGGAAGCGATTTTATGACATGTTTTCTCTACCTCTGGATTAAAATATATTTTTCTAAACTACACAATAGTAATGTCATATTGAATGAAATTAAAAACTACACTGATCGCTATGAGAGACGAGTATTTTCAGTATAACACTAAATTACAAATGTAAAGGTTTTAACTGTTTAATTTCTAGGCTTGGTGGTTCGAAATTGGATTTGAAATATGGATTACCTCCGGGTGATCCAATAGTAGATAGTCCGAGAAATTCGAGGGAAGTACTTGGAGGAGAGAATGGCGGATTGCCTGGTGATGGTGTTAGTCCTAGGGGCTCGGTAGAGAGGGATATGTACAGGTATTATAATTATTTTTTGACAAATATTTTTATATATTCAACTGAAATAAAGAATATGGTATGGTGTCAAGGTTAATTTAAAAATTTATGGCATTTATGTCGAATTGTCGAGAAAGTATGGAGGTTGAGGAAGTGTGAACTGGTCTAATTTTTCTACCGTGATTCGTCCCGTCGACGGTTGTTTCGATTAACCAGTAAGGGTTTCTTTTGTCTTAAAATTTTATGAAGCTTTCCAATTGTTGACAATAAGCCGTTTTTGCGATTGTTCTTTCTGTTCCGTATGGAATACTTATGGGATCACTTCGGTGACTGTCCGTCTGTCACACCCGATTTTCTCCGAAACTATTTCACATAGAAAGGTGAAATTTGGCACAAATATAGGAATTAATGACCCAATTGGAGCCGAGTAGTTTTGAAAGTTAAATTTTGACTTAAGGGGTTAGTTTTGGGGAGTGAAATCAGAAGTGGAAAAGAAATTTTTACTAGGTCATCGAGTGCAGTGTCAATTGAAAGCTTGTGAAAATACGAGTTCAAGTTATATATGTTGTAATACTTTCGAGCACTTTTTTTTTGTGTTATTTAAAAAAAAAATGTCAAAAATCGATGTCCCTCCTCGAAAAGCACTTATCAAAAAATTTTAAAAAAGTTCTGGCATATTCTCCCTAAAGTGAACTATGTTTCTTGACGTTTAGTGGAGGTAACTGTAACCGAGTGGCGAGTAGCTCTTGTACCGAGATATAATTTTATTTTATTTTAAAAGGAATCACCGTACGGAACAGTAATTCCGCAAGTCCGACTTGCACTTGGCCGGTTTTTTTTTTTTTTGGTTGGTGCAACTCGGTATGATTTACGCCTTTAAAGTTTCACCAGACGCATATCGTCACTTTTTTTGGATGCAAGTCTGCCTTTAATGATGGTTTTGAAATCTCACTTTTATCTGACCTTTTTCAAGTTCGCGTAAAGCACCCATTTTTCAGGACCTGTCACGGTTTAACCCAAAATGTTGAACGATTTTGAAGTAGGAAGAGGGAATTGTAAATGAGAACTTTCTGGTAACAGGTGGCAAGATGTAACTCGTATGGAACCCACTTTCCAAACTTTCAAACTTTGCCAAGCTATCGTAACAGGTTGGAAATGATTTTTTTCAGAGCAATTTAACGTTGTAAAAAGTCCTTGTCTGGTCGATGAAAATTAGACACGGCCACAACTACTTTCATTTTCTAGCGAAAAGTCTGCTTTCAAAGAACGAAAGCTTTCACGGTCTCGATTTTATAAGAAATCGTAATTCTTGGGATTAGATCGTGTTAATTTAGAGTAACTTTCCGACGTTTCGCATATAATTGCACGAGGCATCTTTAGGTAATGAGAAAAGAATAGTAGACATTAATTATTTATTACACCTGATAATTTATACTTATTAACAAATTGGTTTAACAACATTCTGTTTCATTGGTAGATACACAAGATCTCCAGCTAAACAAAACATTCCAGGCAAAGCTCATATAGAGACAAAGACTGATTATGGTAAATACAGGTAAGTCAAATTCAGTATTTGATGTGATCTCAAAAACTATTAAAAAAAAGTTTTAGTTCTTATCATAGAAAAAGTTAAATTAATTAAAAATAAAATTCTCTTCAATGGAAATTGTGATATTTGTGATTTTGTGCTACTTAGTCCCTTAAATGTTTCGTTTTTTTTTGTCTAGAATCAAAATCTGTCAGAATTTATTTTATTTATGTTCCATAAATTTATGATAAAATTGCAAAATACTCTCTACTCTGCTGTAAGAGTACTAATCAAAAAATTTCAAAAAAATTCTGAAATATTCTCTGTAAGTACCATACTCATTAAAATTTGAAATGGATGATTGATTTGGCAGGAACCGATTTTATGATATGTTTTGTCTACCTCTGGATATGACTTTTTGTCACGCCCTGATCTTCCTCTTCTCATGCCTTCTCCTAATGCAGGTTGGCGACCACTACTCTAGATGTTTCTCTGTCCCTCGCAACATGAAACAACTCTCCCATATTCATGACGGTCCATTCTCTATGATGTTTCTCAGCCAAGACTTTTTCTTTCTTGTGACACCCTTTCTACCATCGACTTTCCCTGCATGATAGTTTGCAGTAGTGAATATTTGTCGTTTTTGAGGATGTTTTTCGTACTTTTATGATTGTCAAAGTGTTTTCTGCCTTGGCCTATCCTTCGTAGAACTTCCTCATTAGTGATCCTGGCTGTCCATGGGATTTTTAAGATTCTTCGATAGAGCCACATTTCAAATGCTTCTAGCTTCTTAGTAGTGTATTGCTTCAACGTCCATGTCTCGACTTCATATAAAAGTTGGGACCACACGTATCAATCGAGGAAACGCAATCTTAAAGCAAGCGATAAGTTTTATTGCAGAACATTGTCCCGAATTTTAAAAATAATTTTTGTGCAACCTCTATTCTGGTTTTAATTTCAGTGTCTTGGTCATTGTTGGATGTGATATGGGTACCTAAATATTTATATTTTTCTACGCGTTCTATTTGTTTTCCTTCGAGGAATAATTGGCAATTGTTGGTTTGATGTTTAGAAACTACCATAAATTTTATTTTTTCCGTGTTTATCGTCAAAACCATTTCGACACTTTCTCTATTCACGTTGTCAACCAATGCTTGCCAGTGTCGTCGGCAAAGAGAATGGTGTTTATCACTTCACCCTCTATCCTAATTCCTTCACTTCATTCCCCTAATGCTTTCTTGAAGACGACTTGGGAATTTAAGTTAAACAATACAGGTGACAGTACGCAGCCTTGCCTAACTCCTCGCTGAATCGGTATTTCATCTGTTACTTTTTCATATACTTCACGCCCCGGTACAGTTTGCCAAATATCAGTTATGCCTGTGCTCTGAAGAACACGATAGTGTTTTCCCTTTCCTTGCTAAAAAATCCCACTTCGAGATTTTTACTTTTCTTTGCGTTTTAGATTTCTTCGATCACGAAAAACATAGTCACTTATTTCCGTCGGTCTGCCTGTCAATCTATTGGTACGATAACTCTCGAAATGAGATATCGATTTCAAACTTGGTATATAGATATTATCGAACGAGAGTGTGAAGCCTATAGTTTTTGAACGATATCGCTTCAAAAATTTTATGGTTTTAACGGCAATATGGTAACTTTTCCTGTTTTTTTTTTTGTCGAAATAATAAATAATGTCTTTATTGAATTATTATCAAGGCTAAGCCTCTCACAATAAATGTAAAGTATTACTTGTACTAACTTAACCTAGGTATTTACAAGTAGTCCTGTACTAAACTTAATTTAAGAAAACATGTTTAAAACTATACTAACTTAACCTAGGGCCTATGATGGAACTTAACCTAAGTTTATAATCTTCTTGCTGCTATGGTGGGCGGAGTGGGTCATCGTCTTCATCAGATAGGGGATCTGAGGGTCGTGGGTATTGGCGGAGGGCTTGAGGGTGGATTTGGAAGACGTCCCTAATGACTAGGTTGGGGTGTTGGGACGCCTTGACCAGAAACTTCAGTTTTCCTTATGCCTTGATGGTTGGCACACCGAGGTCTCTATGCAGCTGAGAGTTCCTCATGAACCACGGGGGCACCCGTTATGATCCTCAGCCCCCCGTTTGGATCTTCGGGTGGGGGCTGATTCAGGGGCGTCGACATGCAGAGATCGCAACTTTAAAATAGATTTTTTGCAACGTGTGTGCACCTGCAATCAAATAAACTTCATGTACTCGCTCTCTGTGAAAGCAAGGTCAGTTCATCGACCAACACGGTCAACTTTCTCTATCCTGGGTACGACTTCTATTCTCGGTTTAGGCATAACTTTGGAATCTGTCTTTTTGTCAGAAGCAACCTCTCTTGCCAACGAGAGAAGGTTATAGAGCATCGAAACTTCGATGTTGTGTGGTTAAAATGAACAACTCAACAAGCTACAAGGTTTATCTGCTGTCTCTATCGACAACCAAGTGATTCTAACTTTTTAATACTTTTCGCTTTTCTTGCAGACACCATCGATCATTTACAGATTATCTATCCAAATGCCGAAATTACGATCCTGGGCGACTTTAATGTCCACAACATCAACTGGCTTAAGTATTTAAATACTGCCGACGAATAAGGTCGTGAAGCCAACAGTTGTGGCTTAACTCAACTTATTGACGAGCCAACACGGATCCCTGATCGAAACGGAGAGCTTGCCAGTCTTCTTGTTCTGTTTTTAATCACCAATCCATTGATTTACACTATCACCGTAAATCCGCCGTTAGGTTCTTCCGCTTAAACCGCTTTCGACCTCAAGTATCGTACCAATCAGAGATAGAGAGGCGCTTAAACCGCGCAAGATTTGGCACTACAACTACTGCTAAATGGGAGGAACTCATGAAATATTTTCGGATTTTCCCTTGGTTAGACGTTTGTTTTCGATTCGACCATCCATCTGACTGTGCTAGGGAGGTTTCCGATGTTATTTTGGCTGGTATGGACACTCAGTTTTCTGGCCATTGATTTAAGAACAAATATGTCTTGGCATGAACATGCTGCAAGCATAGCAAAGAGAGATTCTCAAAAGCAGGAAGAATTTTTTCGAACTAGATAGCTTTACACTCCACAACTGTTAATTCTGTACAGAGCTCAAATTCGACCAACGATGGAATACTGCTCCCACGTTTTGGGCTCTACTCTCATAAATACGCTGCATTTGTTGGATTCTATTCAGAAGAGAGTTCACCTGATTGGAGACCCGAAACTGGCTTTCATTGAAACATCGAAGAATGGTTGGGGACTTGAGTTTATTCTGCAAGTATTTTCATTGAAAGTGTTCTATGAATGTAGCCCACTTAATGCCTCAAAGAGCGGTACATGCTAGAAATACACGTCACGCTAATACTTTCCATTCGTATGAGGTTCAGCTTGTTGCTGCTTGTACAATCTTTTTCAAGCAGTCTTTTATATGGAGAACATCATTCCTTTGGAATAATTTGCCCAGGACTATGTTTCCGACCGAGTACAATTTACAACGATTCAAGACCAACGTGAATCGCTTTTTCCGCACACGTGTCGCTCCTGTAGCGCTTTTAATGTAATATTAATACTAATAATAACAAATCTCTTTAAATTTCAGTCGGAATAATAATTCTAACGTACCACCTTCACATCATCAACCGCCACCAGAATATACAAGATCATCCCATCAAGACTTGAGGGAATCGCAGCTTAGTATTCACCAACATTCTCCTTTAAGAAGCCCACCGTCTAATCAAAATGGGTGAGTTAGTTTGGTTTAATGACAATTTTTATACAAGGTGTTATTAATATAACACGTAGGCTAAAAAGTTTTTGGTTTAGCTACTTAAAATACATTTTTTTTGCAAAGTTAGATTTTATTCATCAATATAGTTTCCTTCAAGAGCGATACAATCAGTCCAACTCTTTTCTAACATTTCTATAACTTTCTTGTAGAAGGATTTGTCTTTGCCTTCAAAATAGGCCTCAGTTTAGGCGATAACTTCTTCATTGGAGTCAAATCTCTTTCCCGAGAGCATTTTTTTGAGGTCTGCGAATAGATAATAGTTACTAAGGGCCAAATCTGGAGAATACGTTGGATGAGGAAGCAATTCATGCAATTTACCCATCGTAACCATTGGCTTGTCACACGGTGCACTGTCTTGATGAAAGAGTACTTTTCTTTTGTTCATTGGGGACCGTTTCTTTGCTATTTCTGCCTTCAAACGCACCAATAACTTTATACAATATTCACTATTGATGGTTTTTTCCTTCTCGGCATAATCGATGAAAATTATTCCATGCGCGTCCGAAAATACAGAGGTCATAACCTTTCCAGCCGACCGTTGTGTCTTTGGTCGCTTCGGGCGGCTTTCACCGGCTGCTATCCACTCAGCTGACTGCCGATTTGATTTCGCTGTGTAGTAGTGGATCCATGTTTTATCCATTGTCACATATCGCATGAAAAAAACTCCTTTTTATTGCGTTTAAACAGGTCCAAACAGCGCTCACAATCATCAACACGTTGTTTGTTTTTAGTCCACAGTGAACAAACGCGGTACCCATTTCGACCAGAGCTTTCTCATGCCCAAACGATCATGCAAAATATAACCAGTACGTTCTTTTGATGTCTTTAGGGTGTCAGCTATCTCACGCAATTTCATTTTACGGTCATCGAAAACAATTTTGTGGATTTTTTTGATATTTTCCGGTGTAACCACCTCATTTGGGCGTCCAGAGCGTTCAGCATCATTTGTATCTGTACGACCGAATTTAAATTCTGCATACCAGTAAATGATGAGTGATTTTCCAGGGGCAGAGTCCCCGTAACACTTATCAAGCCATTGCTTTGCTTGAACGGTATTTTTTCCCATCAAAAAATAGTATTTAATCAACACACGAAATTCGATTTTTTCCATTATTTTGAAAATATCAGAAGTAGCGTCACTAAAACCACTGTAACTTGAAAACTAATCGTCGAAATGTCATGAAATTTTGACACGTATCGTTTGAAGGTTGGTACTGCGGAAATTAGAGTCGAGTTTATGAAGAGCTATCCATAGTTTACCCTGTGGGACATTATCATATGCTTTTTTAAAGTCAACGTGTAGTAGATGTAGTTCTTGGTTTACAGTGAAGTTTTTCTCAAAACTTGGGTGGCTCAGAAAAAGTGGTCTACTGTAGATCTCCCAGCTCTGAAGTCTGCCTGTTCACATTCACTCTTATCTTAATTTTTGTGAATGGTAGAAAGGACAGATGTTCTAAACTCAGTAGGTATCTCCCTTCCACAGAGACTTTTTGATATAGTATCCTAAGTTCTTCGTACAGATTTTCGATCTCATATTTGATTAGTTCCCCCGAAATATTACTTGG
Organism: Pachyrhynchus sulphureomaculatus; assembly: GCA_019049505.1. Classification (NCBI taxonomy): domain Eukaryota; kingdom Metazoa; phylum Arthropoda; class Insecta; order Coleoptera; family Curculionidae; genus Pachyrhynchus; species Pachyrhynchus sulphureomaculatus. Next base: position 26,653,080 of record CM032455.1, on the reverse strand, counting down.
ACTAGATGCTTTTTATTTTTTAACGATTGGCATATTTGCTCTACTTCTTCCTACATTATTCTAATAGGGGAGACTTCTACACCTACATTCTGATTATGTCCCTCGGTCAAAAACTCCTTTCTCTTCTCCTGTAGGAGATTGGAGAAGTATTTGGCCCATATTTTGGGAGTAATTGGGGAGATGAGATCTTTTTCTTATCTATTCTCAAGGATTTTAGCACTTTTCAGCTCTCTGTACTCCTCGTTCCACCAAGATAAGTGTTTATTGTTTGGCATTTTTTTTCCCAGGATTCATTTTTCTTTTGAGGGATCATTTCCTAACTATACTTTGATGGCTTTTATAGCTTCTCTAATCTATCTTATCTTTTGTTGTTATGTATCATTGATATATTTTCCTTTTCTCTTTAATTTTCGATTCTACGTCTTCATCCCCCCAGTATGGCGTTTTCTGATGGTTTATGTTCTGATATTCTAAAACCTCATTTGCCGGGGTATAAATGCATTCCTTAATGTAGTTTTAATGTTCTTCGTTGATATTAAAATGTTTTTCCTGTAATTTTTTATCAAGACTTCTTTGATATAATATTTTAACGGTTTCTTGCTCTGTGCTTAGTATGTTATATCTTTTTTCCTTTGTTATCCCCGAATTCTGCTCTACTTCCTCCCTTTGTTATCCTCCTGAAAACAATATTTTGAATCTGACCACATGGTAATTACTTCTGCAAGTTGCGCCGCGATGGACTCTTATATATCTAATCTATCTTAAACTTTGTGTCTTGGCGTACCAACTGTCTAATTTGTTATAACACAATATAACAAAATTTTGATTTGAGGAATGACAATCTTACAACTGTCAGGTTCTAGTCGATGGTTTTTGACGTGTTTGTTTACTGAAACCTTTTACGTACTTCCTGAAAAACTATAAATCTTCAGGGTTGATTGTCTTTTTGGGGGCTGAGGAGTGCTATTTATCAATATTTTTTCGCAATAGCTCTTGATACATCGATACTAAACAATATTCATCATATCCTGTGCTAAGATTTTCAACATACATACAATAATAACATAAAAACTCCTTCAGTTTTTTGAAAAAAAAACTACACTAGTTTGTGAGCATTTTTCTCCTTAAGAAAATATAATTATTTTTTATTTTAAAACAATGACTTTTTTTTTGTAAATATGGTCATGATTTGTATTGCACTGACTGTTTATTATTTTAGTTACGATATGGCATCTCCTAACAACAACATAAATTCTATGAACGGTAACCAATACAAACCGATACCTCCGCCTAAACCTAAAAATTATAAACCGCCTCATAACCAAAGTTACGGCCGAGGAGACGGCATGGTACAACCGCTCTCTTACCAACATGGAAAGAGTCATTCTAATCCAGTAAGTATACAATTTCTATTGTAGTTTTTTAGTGTTCCGTACAGAACACTATAACATCACTTCCGATTTTCTCCGAATCTATGTGACATATAAAGTTGAAATTTGGCACTAATATAGGAATTGATGGCCCCATCAGAGCCGTGTAGTTTGAAAGTTAAATCTTGAGTTAAGGGGTTAGTTTTGGGGAGTGAAATCGGAAGTGAGGAAAATTTTTTTACCAGGTCTTTAAGTGGGGTGTCAAATGAAAGCTTGTAAAAGGACGAGTTCAAAAATATATCTAATGTAATACTTGCGCACACTTCTCTTTGTATTATCTCGAAAAGTACTGATAAAAAAATTTAGAAAAAATTCTTTGCAACAAAAATGTTTAGTTTAAAATCAATCAACGTACGCAACACTAATTGCGCAAGTCCAACTTGTACTTGACCGATTATCTTCATACGGTCATGCTGCTTCTCTTAATATTATAAGTAACATAAAGCTTCAGGGATCTAGGACGGTCACTGCGAGCTACGCGACAACTAAAGTAGCAACGTCAAAATTACACATTAAAATGTGTTTTCATTTTTACGCTCTAGTCAACCCTAGTGACACGACTAGAACGACAAAAACACAATGACTTAGACTTATGCGTGTGGCCTTTTTCTCAACTCCTCTCAGGTCTGTCTTTCACGATTTATGTATGGAATAAGTTATGCATGGAGTACGAGGACCACCATTGTTATGAATAAAAACCTATCTCAGTGATGGAACCCAAAAAGTCGGGAAGCATTCTCGGTCTACTTCTTTTTATTACTTATCTAAATAATTTATCAATCACTCTTTTTATTAAAAAAATACTATTGTAAATTCTGACGACGACACTAACATTTTAATTAAGCATAAAATTATCTTTGTTAAATTATTCCGAAGAACGAGTTTCATTATAATACGTTCATTTTCAACGCCGGCGTGCGACCAGGCTCCATACTGTTTCGTACTATTTTTCTCGTTTACATTACCAATTTGCTGAAAAGGACCAGGAATCCCATCTACAGCTTGGCAGATGACATCTCTTCATTCACTTTTAAAGTTCGAATATCGGCTAATCGTGCAAATAACTACAGACAGCAGGAAGTCCTACAATTTAACAAGGACCTGGAAGAGATTCTATATGGTGGTGACAGTAACTAAGTTGCTACAAAAATCCAGATGGCAAAAGCTGGACATATTATTTCGAACTAGAAACCTTACACTCCAGAACAACAAAGCTCAAATTCGACGAATGAAGGAATACTGTTTCCATGTTTGGGATTCTGCTCCCAAACATTTCCGAAGTATATAATTTAACAGTTTTTTAGAATATGGTGTTAAAAACAATCCGCATCCTGTTTTATAAGGTTTGAGAAACAAGCCACTTCCCTTTTTTCTAATTGCAATTGATTCCATCATTTGATTATGTCGTTTAGCTTCAGACAACCCTTTCTTCGGCTGATCTCGCATCATTTACAGCTTTTGCAATAGCAGCCGCTCCTCCTCCGGGAGCACCCAAAGCAGATAATCTAGCAAATATGGATATGAGTGGTAAAACCCCACCAGTCTTTGGAATATATATTACTCTTGTCTTAGAATTTACAAGCCCTCCTCTTTGTCCTATTATCTTAAGTGCTGTTTTGATAATATCACTTAAACTTTGACATTTTTTCCCCATAATTCCTTTTTTAGCTTTCGATATAGCTGTCGATAATGACGTTCTTCACACTACAAGATTTTTTTTGTTATTTTTCGCCTTTTCTTAAGGCCCATTCCTAATTTTCTCTTTACTTTCATGGCTTCGAAATAATTTGCTTAGGACTGTGTTTTCCACCGAGTACAAGTAACAGCGATTCAAGAACAACGTGAATCGCTCATTCCGCATAGGCGTCGCTTCTGTAGCGCTTTAGGAATTTCCTTGCAGCATGTGCAATGCCCATAAAAAAATGCATTTGACGTCCATAAAAAATATTTAAAGAAAAAAAAATGATGATATATTGGGCGCAAAGTGTACCCTTGGATTGAAACGACGAGAAGTCGTTTAAATGAAAGGTCGTTTTTTATATCGGGGTCGGGCAGTATCTCTGTTTAAATAATTCGATGTCATAACCCCAGTCTAATCAACAAAGTACAAAAGTTAATGAGCGTTTAGGCGGGGCTTATCAAGCTTTATTTGATAAAATATCAAACCTTCTTACGTCATGTGTTGGAAACTAAGGATTAGTTCCAGTTTTTAGATAATATAATTTAAGATTTCCTATCACATAATTGAACGCAGTGCGCCCTGAAAGTTCTAGGACCATTGCTATATAGTAAAAACGCGAAATAATATCTACTCGCGCCGATAGGTGGCGATGGGTACATGCTTAACGACGCTGCTACATTTTACATAAAGCTGCCTGTTTAAGTTGAGATAAATAATAAAAAACATTTTAGGATCCACGAAATAACCAAAACCCACCAAACTACTATTACAACTCGCCTCCACCACACTCCCAAACGACCTCCCATCACGCCTCGCCCTACTATCCAGACCGTCAACCTCAAATGGGTGGCCATTACGATATCGCTCCACCGTACCATCACGAATCTCCACGACGTCATACCAGCATTTCATATGCTAGTCGAAGCGAAATCCAGCCGATAGCGAGCCATGATTATGGGCCGCTTGTGGGAGACCATCATATGGACAACACTGGACTAATGGGCGACCATAGGCCGCCCCCGGTCGTAGATTTGCAAGGGTCGAGGGAGCAGCGAGGATCGGCGTTCGAGCTTTATAGGAAGCCTGTAGGGCATAATTTAAGGTAAGTTTATTTATGATCGTTAAATGTTTTATGTATATGTATTTTATTTTCACTTGAATCAGTTTAACTTCTAGATACACCCTATTTTTGGTAAATTTTTTCAACGCAACGTGTATATTTTTCGGTTTCTGTTGTATATATTTTTTGATTTTTGAGATGTTTTTTAAGGTATAATGCTTACAACTCCAATTATTGTAAAAAATAATTATTATATTAAAACTCCGTTGTCCTAATTATGTAAAATAAATCTTTTTTATTCTTAAAACTGTAGTCCTGGCAAACTATCTAAACCACTTACAAGAATTTAGAAAAACTTCTTTCTTTCCTAATTTGAATCTACATAAAAAAACACACGATGCTTCTACGGCTGCACTAAATGTACATATAGATATCTAGTTTCTTCTTTTTCTTAAAGTGCCTATTCGGTTTGAATCTTGGCAATCATTCTAGCTATTATTACTTTATCCACCGCAGCTCTGAAAAGACGGGTAGTATTGGTTGAGAATCAATTTCGCAGATTATTTAGCCAGGAGATATGTCTGCGTCCTGGTCCCCTTTTTCCAAAAACCTTAACTTGGAGTATTTGCTGTAGTAATCCATATCTGTGGGAATTTCTCATTATGTGCCCTAAATACTCCAGTTTCCGTAATTTCCAGTTTCTTGTTCATGCGACGTAAGACATCCTCGTTGGTAATATCGTCATTATAAGAGATTTACCAAATTCTGCGATATAATTCAAATGCTTCAACTTTCTTAGAAGTGACTTCAGTCATCCTCCAAGATTCCACACCGAAAAGAAGAACACTGAAGACATAATATCTTAGGAGTCTTATTTTTGTGCTTAATTTTATTGCTGAGCTTTTGAAAAGTGATGTCATTTTGAAGAACACTGCTCTAGCTTTTTCAATCCGGCAACGTCCCATTATTCGTTTATGATGGTATCTAGATATGAATATTGTGGAGTTTTTTGTATTTGTTGATTGTTAACCATTAACAAGGTAGCAGGAACCGGAGACTTGCTAATTACCATATACTTTGTTTTGCTGTTATTAAGTTCGACGCCGTGTCGATTACTGACTTCGTTTATTTTTGTCATAAGATGTTGTAGACCCTTTAAGTTATCAGCCATGACCGTCGTATCGTCAGCATAACGAATATTATTTATTCGCTCCCCATTAAGCAGTATTTTTTCATTAGCATCTTCCAATGCCTCTCTGAAGATTTGCTTAGAGTATATATTAAACAATAGTGGAGACAAGACACAACCCTGCCTTAGTCCACGATCAGTCGATATTGCTTCTAAACGCTCCCCTTCTGCCTTAATAAATGCCATCTGGTTCCAGTACAGTGGAGGTTTTTCATGCACTCAAACACTTGTCAAAACCAAGCCTCCTTATATTTTACGCTACGGTATCCAAAGGGGTTAGTACTGCAAAGGCCGTTCATTTTTTTTTACGGGATTACGTGGAGTTAGAGTAAGGTATATTTTTGTATAGAATAAGTTTGCAATTTAGGCCACGCTTTCTACTCTCTCTACACTCATTGAAACCTTAAATGAATGATTGATTTAACGAGAAATACTTTGTATCCTCTCACATATAAAACGCCTTTGGTTAAAATGCATCGCAAATGTGAAAATTATACATTCGCCAAGTTGGCGCATTTTTGATAAACGAATTGGACGACAATTTTAAAATTGGCTCGATTTGGATCAAGAAACTCTTGTCGGTCAGTGAAAGAGATCTCCATAACATCAGTTCAACTCCGTATATAATACCTATCTAGTACATTTCTAGAAACTATCGACGGTGAACTTCGACAAAATCTTGCACCTTAACAATTAGTCCATTGGGGACAACGATTTGGTAAAGAAGATCCCTTTCGGTGTTGAAACGTACTGTGAAGTCGATGGCTTTGTCCATGAACAAAATTGCCTGATTTTGGGACCGAGAACAGTAAGTGATCATTGTTTTTCTGACATAACTTAGTTGGAAGGAATCCTCAGAATATGTGGTTCCAACAGGATGGCGTAACATGTCACACCGTTCAAGAAATAATTGACTTTATTGTCGTATTACTCCTGTTTGTGAGATTTCGTAATCTCCAGTTTATGTCAGCAAACTGGAAACAATTTTCGTGCAGTGAGTGGAGATATAGCGCGTGATGATGAAATTGAGCAGAACCTTTATGAGATTTTTATCAAAAATAAGTATGCAAACAGAGTCGTTTTTTTTTATGGGTCTAGCACACGTGCTGCAGGGAAGAAGTTCCTAAAGCGCTACAGGAGCGACACGTGTGCGGAAAAAGCGATTCACGTTGTTCTTGAATCGCTGTAAATTGTACTCGGTGGGAAACACAGTCCTGGGCAAATTATTCCAAAGGGATGATGTTCTCTATATAAAAGACTGCTTGAAAAGCGTTGTACGAGGAGTAACAAGCTGAACCTCATACGGATGTGAAGTATTAGCGTGACGTGTACTTCTAACATGCACCGCTCTGGGAGGAATCAACCGGGCCACATCCCTCGAACACTTTCCATAAAAATACTTGTAGAATAGACTCAAGTCGCCAACCGTTCTTCGATGTTCCAACGGATCAAGGCCGCCGATCAGTTTCGGGTCTCCAATCAGACGAACAGCTCTTCTCTGAACAGAATCCAACAAATGCAGTGTATGTTTGGGAGCGGAGCCCCAAATATGGGAGCAGTATTCCATAGTTGGTCGAATTTGAGCTTCGTAAAGAATTAACAGTTGTTGTGGAGTGTAAACCTTTCTGGTTCAAAATAATATTCCCAACTTTTGAGAAGCTCTCTTTGCTATGCCTGCAACATGTTCATGCCAGGACATATTTGCTCCCAAATTAACGCCCAACAAATAGAGGAATGGGGTGCCCCGACATAACTATGTCGGGTGTCGTGGATATTATCTTTAAAATTACTCTGAAATACAATGACATAAAAATAATTTTTAAACTGTAAATTGCACAGTCTTAATCTGATACTCTTTACAAGAGAATGTAAAAAACGCCACGTCTTGCTATCTAATTTTCTGGTATATAAGTAGCATGTGCAAAATTTTTACCGTGCTTTAAGAAATTTTGTCTATGTTATGTAAAACAAACAATTCTGCACCCTAGTAAATAATGCACTCTTATACAGTTTGTATAGCAGCCGTAGAAGAAACATTTTTTTTTTCCGAATTGTTTCCTAATTTTTTTTGTGATTTATGTTATCCTTTGTTAAAAAGCAAACCAATATAAACAGAATACAAGTTTTTTCTCCGTCAATTACAGACTCATTACAGAAACCATAATTATCTTTTAAATTATACATGGTGTCTAAAAATAAGAAAAATTACACGAGGGGCGTCTACAAAATAACCGGGCTGATATTGTTACGCCGATAATATTGGTACAGTGCGGTTGGCAGTGGTGAGGCATTGAGCTTGAATACCTCCCCTCTACCTATTCCGCCCTTTTGATGACCGTACAGTTTCCAGTTCGGCTGTATTTGCTCTGCTTAGTGTCAATGTTAAGCAATGAGTTCTCGTTAAACTTGGAAATATACAGAAATATTAAGTTTGCTGCCAGAAGTGTATAGTGATGATTGCTTAATACGAACTCAAGTTTTTGACTGGATTAAACGATTCAAAAATGGCAAAGAAGATGCCATAAACAATCCCCGCGTTAGACGTCCACGAACGGCAAAAAGAAACAACAACATTGACAAAGTCGGTAAGATCATTAGAGAACATTAACGTTTGAGTACTAGACTATCAGTGGGTTAACAAATATTGACAAAGAAAGTATTCGACAAATTTTACATGACAGTTTTAACTGCGAATTGTGTTCAAAGTTGGTACCTAAAATCCTTTCTGCCGATCGATTGCAAGCTGACCATGTATTCTTACACCCTAAAAAATATTGAGTCTGACGCTAACTTCTTAGAAAGAGTAATAACATGGTTTGAATCCGTTGATGTAGTGAAGAAAAAATTGACCGAGGTCATGATGAACCTATCAAAAGATGACCTGCAGCACTGCTTCCAACGATGGAAAATTCATATGGATCGAGAAGAAGTGTATATTGAAGGGGATTAGGGTTTTCGGTGGGAGGCAAAGATGATCAACAACTTAAGGTACGCTGATGGCACCTTTATCTTAGCGGGTAGTGTTCTGGAAATCGAGACTATTATAGCAAGGCTTATTCAAGTCATCAGGGAAGTTATGATCATCGATAGACCTACCAAGAACCAACCACAGAGGCGAGTGATAGCTATTACCAACGCTGGCAGACGCTCCAATGAGATCCAGAGGAGGATAGTAATGGCCAAGACAGCGACCACAAAACTAACAAAAATCTGGAAGGATCGCATAATAACGAAGGCAACCAAACACAACTCGTTAACGCCCTCATATTTCCTATTGCATTGTATTCAGCCGATATCTGGACACTAAAGCAAACTAACAGAAAGAGTCGAAAGTTTCGAGGTGTGGGTGTCCACGTGTTCTTGGGATTTCCTGGACAGAGCAGCAGACTAGCGCGTCAGTTTTAGAGGAGATGAACGTGAAAACTAGGTTACTCAAACGTGTAAACCAGGTCTACCTCACATATTTTGGTCACATCGCCAGAAGAAGAGACACCATGAAGAAACTGGTAGTCAAAGGAAAAGTCAGCAGCAGAACATCAAGAGGTGGATCTCCTACATGTTGAATAGACCAACTGCAGCCCTTTGTTGGAAAAACTCTACATGAGGCAGGCCAAATGGCCCTAGACCGAGAGATCTGAAAGGATCAAGTGCGAAGAACCAGCTTATGAGTAGTCACCACACCCTGCCACGGGCAATAGCATAGAGGAGGAGGATAGTTTTAATGTCAAAGTTCAAAAATAAAAAAAATTATATATTCAGTCCGGTTATTTTCTAGCCGCACCTCAGCTGTGATTTTTCAGAAATTCACTTTTTTTAGTAGTCTGTTTAGAAAAAACTTTTTTAACGTAGAAAGATCTATTTTTTGCAACCTTTTTTAATCAACCGGATTTTTTAAAAGCTTAACAACAAAATATTTATAAGGGTTCTGTTTCAGAGATTTTAGATGTTTTTTTTTTGTTTAATTTTTTTTTTAGATTATTGTTTTATTTTTGCATTTACGTGTGTACACTGGTTGTTAGTTATTTATTTATAGTTTGTAGTTAGTAATATTGTTGCTTTTGTCTATTTCGATTGTCCAAATTTTTTTGTCTTTAGGGTAGTTTATATGTTGGACTTTTAATATAGGTACGTCAGTGTGATTTTAATTTTTTTGGTTTTTACGATTTATTTTTTACATGCTTTTCACTAGACAAATCATTATGATTTTTAGTACATTTTTTTCTTAGCTGCCGAGTGATAAACTTAATACTGTATATTTTATTCTTTCAAAAAAAAAAAAAATTCAGAGCATGAACTGTTAAAACACTCCATTAACATGAGTATCTACTCAAATTATACAACAGACTAGTGAGGTTTTATAACGAAAAATTCATACAAATTACTAAAAAAATGCACATTTTCTGGACGCATCATAGTTACAGTAATTCATAAATGTTGGAAATGCATGCATTGTAGTGTTGGTGGTGTGGATTTTTCATGGTTAAATTTTTTGCTTTGGTGTTTGGAATTAATTACCTTAATTATAAGCTTGTGGACGCCCAGGAGACAGATATTTAATACTTTTTAAAAATAGTTTTAAATTAAATTTTTATATTGCGATGTTAATACCTTTGTATGTTTACATTACGACTGTTTATAGCGTCGTTATAGCGAGTCCCTAAAATAAGGTATGAATCACTTGAGATAAAGATATGTTATTTGCTTCACTACAGTTTGATATATATGACTGTTCATACAAATATAAACAGCAACAATATTTCGAAGTTTCCAGTTTTTGTCAAAATAAGGTTTTTTTTTTTTTTTTTCTTATTTGTAATTTAAATGAACATCTTCGTGAGTTATTGTTGTTTTGAGTACAACTTAATACCTAATCGTCTGTAATACAGAAGAGAATACTTTCCAAGCACTAAAATATACGAGGTCTATCTGAAAATATCCGACCTGTGTTTATAATTTCGCGCCATGTCATCCGAGCGCCATCTGTGGGGTTTGAGAGTGACCAGTTACACCTTATGAAGTCCTGGGACAGCCACAGAAACTGCGTGCTCTCTAGTACGCAAGGAGTGCGTATTGGTTCTAGGTGGTTTTTTTTGGTTGCGGATCTAACAAAGAATTTACATCAAATTTTGTTTCAAACTTGGAAAATCACGTGCGGAAACGATTGAAATAATGCACAAGGCCTTCGATTCCAAGATGGCCTCAGGTACTGTTGACAGTGAGCCTCGTTCCGGCTGACCTTCCGAGGATAAAAACATCGGAAAACATCAAGCGTGTGCGCCTCGCGATCGAAGAAAACCAACGTTTGACTGTTCGCGAGTTAGACAGTGAGCTTGGTATCCCGTTGTGAAAATGTTACCAATGTTTTGGGAATGGAACACGTTGCTGCTAAACTCATTCCGAAATTGCTGATGCCAGAACTGAAGCATTATAGCATAACACTTTTCACTTCACTTTTCCAGCCTCCATACGGTCTCGACATTGCTCCCAATAACTACAGTTTCAAGAACCTTTTTTGCCACCAATGTATTCTTTGGTGTGCTAACAACGACGCAGTTACCTTAGTAAGTTGTCCAATCGCCTCCTGCATCAATAATCGCCCAAGCATGCTGTCGACGAGATTTTCTGCATTGATATCCAAATTTTTCGAATCTCGCGAAACAACTGAGTCAAAGTCCTCGGAGTCTTTCCTCTGAGCTTGCTCTTTACAAGGGACCAAACGTTTTCAATAGGGTTGGGGTCTGGCGATTTTGAGAGCTACACTAGTATCTTATTGTGGGTCTAAGCGAGCGGCTTCGCGACGTGATTTTCGCCCAGCAAAGGTTTCTTCAACGTGCTTCGGAATTTGACATCATGAGCACGGAGATGTTGTCGAATGGTCTGATGGGACACATTCAAACCCGATTTCCTTAATTTTGCCGCCCTTGACGCAACGTCAATTTCAGGTCCCGTGAAAACAAGGTCACGTTTTGCTAGTTGTCGACATTTTCCGTCTCGTTAAAATAATTTACCCACTTTTTCACAAACAACACCGACTTTTTAATATTTTTAGCGGCCGCGGAATGTGTCATTTTAGACTCTTTTGGATGGGAACAAAGAAAGACTGCCTCGAACCGACGCGCATACAAGTGGCTCAGTTTGGATTTTACGTGATTTCGACGAAAGTTCGGAATCAGGTGATACTTTTACTAAAATGCGAACAAGGGTTCCTTCTACCGATTTTTTGTTGAATCGCCAGATTCGCATCTACTAAAAATGAATTATCGCGGACACGTTCTTACTTGACAGACTGTATTCGCTCTTCCCAAAATTATAATTACCACTCAAAGGGAAATGATTCGACGATGTTGAGACGATCTAAAAAAGAAACTTCCAGACATGTTTAGTACTTGGATACACCCGCTTCGTATACCCAATTTCTTTAACGCCCATGTCTCCGTATCATAGAAACACACTAAGAGCTCATAACATCATAACTTTATCTAGTCTTAGGCTGATATTAGCGCTACAGATACTCGTATCTGTCAATTTTTTCCATAGGATTATTGTTTACATAAATATGCCCATTATTTCGTGTTGATTTCGTAATTAACGTGTATTTTGAGTTTTTACTTTCCTTGATAAGGGAAGAGATAGTCCTTTGTTTCTACCAGTCTATTTGTTTGTCTGCCTATAGGTTTATTTATCGGTATGTCTTCACGATAATTCTTAAACGAAATGGAACCTATAGTTCACGGTCAATATTGTATTTGCATAAGAAGAAGGATATCGAAATATCAGAAAAAACTTTGAATTGTTGTGGCTGTTACTTGATGGAAATTCATAACGAATGTAATGATTTTGTCAAATTTCCACTTTATTTAGTTTCACTGAAACTGTATGATGCGTTTCGCTATACTATAGTTTCTTCTGATACAAAATTTTGTTTCAGCGAGACTAAATAAAGTGGAAATTTGACAAAATCAGTCTTTCATTACATTTATCAGAAAACAATTTGAAGGCTGACTTGGATGAAGAGTCTCGTTAGCTTGATCTGCATTAGAAAGGTTACAATCCACGTTTAAATTAGACATCCCAAATACAATAAAAGCTAGAGTGTTCAATCAATATGTACTGCCGGTATTAGCATATGGCACTGAAACGTAGGCTTTAAATAAAAGTATAATATATAAGCTCCAGGTAACCCAAAGAGCAATGGAGAGGTGAATGCTAAATATTAGACTTCCATAACATCGAGATACGAAGAAGCTCAAAAGTGACAAATGTAATTCAACGAATATGTATATTAAGGTGGAATTGGGCGGGGCATATCGCAAGGCTGAATGATACTAAATGGACATGCCTTATAGTTAAATGGAGGCCTAGAAAACATAAAAGATGCAGAGGTAAACCACAGACAAGATGGACCTACGACTTAAAAAGATTAGCGGGACACTATTGGATACAATAAGCAAACAATAGAGCTCATTGGAGACAACTTGGGGAGGCTTACGTTCGATTATGGATGAAATAAGCTAACGATGATGATGTAGGATATCCGACCCCTTTTCTAATTTCAGTTTCTTTCCTAGTGTTGTCTTCTATTAAATAATAAAATAGAAATTTAAAATGATTGTAACATCTTTGGTATTGAGTTTTCTTTCCTTAAGAAGCTGAATCAGATGATTATAATTTATCTTGCCGAAAGTTTTTTGGTAATTAAAGAAGCGCACGTCTTGGTTCGTATACATGCACCTTTCGGCTAGCAAACTCACTATGCCCAAGTTATCTTGGAAACATAACTGAGTCGCACTAAAGTCTTGCTCTATTTTCTTGTGTAAGTTCTGTTATAAATCACTTTTCAAAAGGTTTTTGAACTGAAAACTCATTCAACGGGTGGTGGGCTAGACCTGTATCTTGGTTTTTATAGGAATAGTGACAAACATTGCTCTGAACCGTTTATGAGCTATACTTCATGTTAAGTAGGTCTACAAGAATATAAATATGTTTCTCTTCAATAAGCTTTATGATTTCAATCATTTTCAACTTATCAAAGTTTCCACATTTTTCACAGCATAAATGATTTTCTATTTGGTGATTTCCTTTTCGATTGTTCTTGAATTTCTAATACATTTTTGGTCTGCCATCTTGAAAAAGTTGCTCTATATATTTTTTCATGTTCATAAGTTTTATTTCATTACGATGATTACTTTACCATTTTTATCAGCTGATACGGAAAATCGTCTTAGTTTTATTATTCGTGTTATTGATTACACAGCTACACAAGAAAAAATCTGTCTTTTAAGTGAGACACGTATTTTCTTAAGTATTTTTTTATGCTGAATCCAAAAAAATCATAAAAAAAGATATCCACGGTGAGGTTTTTTTAGAAAATACACTTAAAGTTGCCAGTAAACTATTAAATTAAAAATAATAAATTTTAATAAATAATGTAGTAGTAGTCATTAAAATTATGGAATAAAACTATTATTTCGGATATATTTAAATATTCTGAATCTACATTTATCATAAAAACTTGAAAATATTAGGTTTTAGTGTTCATGTTTAACAAAATACACGCATAGACCACCTTTAACTAAGCTACGTAACAAAATGCTGTTTAAAATAAGTATGTACAACTGCTAAATTTAAAAAATTGTTTTTAATTTTCATTAATATTGAACACAACTATTATTTCGACCATTTTTTGAACTTTGTAATTCTGAGTTGACATCAAAAAATAAAGTTTTATGTTTGGTTTCAACAAAAAACTCGCTTTTAAACACTTACAAGGGTGCTATGTGGTTGGTAAAAGGATTTTTTTTTTTCCTAAATAAATGCAATTAAATTATAGTTTTGTTCAATATTAATAAGAATTAAAAACAATTTTTTAATTTAGCGGTTACGCATAGTTATTTTAAACAGCATTTTGTAGTAGTTGAGTAGCTTAGTTAAAGGTGGCGTATGCGTGTTTTTTGTTAAACATGAACACTAAAACCTAATATTTTTAAGTTTTTATCATAAATGTAGATTCAGAACATTTAAAGACGTCCGAAATAATAGTTTTATTTCATAATTTTAATGATTATACAATTTTACATTATTTATTAAAATTTATTATTTTCAATTTAATAGTTTTCTGGCAACTTTAAGTGTGTTTTTTGAAAAAATCTCACGATGCATGTCTTTTTTTTTGGAATCAGCATAAAAAAATACTTAACAAAAATTCGTGTCTCACTTAAATTATGTTTTTTGTATACCTTTGTTATGATTGCTTCATATTCTACTGTCAATTTCCAAGAAAAAACACCACCCACTATTCCTAGAGTACCGGCAAGTATGGCCGATATTGTTTTAAGACAGCGTATCATAAAACGTATTTCAATGAAGCTAGATCCCAAACAGCTTCTAGGGCTGATGAAATACTTGCTATAATACTCAAAAAATGCACCAGCAAACTAACTTCAGTTTTCTGTACACTCCTCAAGAGAAGAGAATATTTCCTTCCTGCTATAAGTGCGCTACAGTTCAGCCGAAAACTAAAAAAGGCAAGAAGACCTTGCCAAACAATTATCGACCGGCCGCACTACTTTCAATAATGTCGAAAGTCATGGCAAAGGCTATCAATCAGCTTGTTCCAAAATATCTAGAAAGATCTGATTCTGAGCGACAATCAGTATGACTTTCATAAGCAGAGATCAACATGAGTACTTCTAACTTATGTAAAACGTGTTTGGAACAAAGCAATTGAACATTTTGAGAATCTCGAGCGTTTGCACTTGCTATATTCAAGGCATTCGACCGTGTTTGGCATAACAGATTGTTGGCTAAGTTGCGCTCTTATGATATCTCTAAAAGGTTTTGTTCGTGACTCTCGTTTTTCTCAGCCTTTTTTACGAGTGGCAGTCGATGAATTTATTTCTAGTAACTTCACTATCAACACCTGGATGCCCCAAGACTCCATACTGGCTCCCACTTTCTTTCTTATTTACATTCACCATCTTCTCGAAGAACTAAGAATCAAATCTACAACTTTGCAGATGATCGAATGCTTATTTCTTCATTTACTTCAAACGCATGAACATCGGCTACTTATGCAAATATCCGCAGATAACAGGAAGTCGTTCAGCTTAACAAAGACCTGGAAGAAATTTTATCTTGGGGTGACAGTAACCAAGGTGCAGGTGGCAGTTTTTCCTAAAGAAGTTAACGTTGCTGGGGGATTTCCCTGCAGCACTTACCCTATGTCCATAAAAAAGAAACATCCACACCTGGCTAGGTTCTTAGTAATTTAATTACATTTATTTTTAGATTAGTTACTTATCAGAATGAAATCGATTTGATTTCTGACCAGCATCTAGAAAAATATATTCACTACAATTAATTCATTTTCCTAGTCGAATTGCAACAGTCATTCTCCTGTTTCAGTTTTGTGTTCACCTACATATGTTGCCTTTACCGATTTGGCATTACGATGTTCCTTTATCAGCGTGACGTCTTGCGGTCGAAGGAATTGCGAAACACTGTCAACTTCTTCTTTCAATGTTTGTCCACTTTTCACCAACGTGTTTGTCTGTTATTCCGTATATTATATCTTCTTCTTCTTCAGCCTTCATCCATTGCTGGATATAGGTCACTCTCATATCTTTCCACTTTTGACGGTCCTGTGCCTGTCTCATCCACACAAACCCAGCCGTTCGTTTGATGTCATCAGTCTAACGTTTGGGAGGGCGTCCCTCTCGATCGCTTACCCATGTTTGATCTCCATTTCAATCTAGATTGGGACCACGTGTCAACGACATATCTAGCAATATGACTAGCATAGCCCCATTTGAGTTCAGCGATGGTCTCTGCTACATTTCTAACCTTAGTGATTGACCAAATATAAATGTTGCTTTTACGATCTTTGAAAGATATACCCAGCATTTGTCCTTCCATGGCACGTCGTGTTGTCTTCAATTGATTCATAGAATTCTTAGCAAGTGTCCATATGTGGGCCCCGTAAGTTAGGACTGCAAGATGCACTGGTCGAAGAGCCGAGTCCGCAGGTACATGGGGATATTTTTGTTTGTCAGCGTTTTACTCGTTTTACCAAATGCTCCCCAAACATACGTATACATATTCATCAACGTTTTCTAGAGTAGTGTTTTCAACCGTGACGTTCGGGTCTTTTGCAATTTCATCTTCAATCCGACAGCCAATAATTCTCTCTCCAAGTCCGTCAACATTGCTTGCAATTCAGCGGAATTCTCTGCAGTTAAGAAAATATCATCCGCGTACCAATGATGATTCAATCTTTTCCCATTAATCACGATGCCTCGATTGTCCCAGTGCAAGTTCTTGAGTACGTCTTCTAAAGAAGACGTATATTGTATATTTTATGATGTTAAATAATCCGGAAAATTGTCTTTTTAATCACTTTAATATAAGTTGAAACAAAGCACAAATTTGCCTTCTGCATATTTAATTTATATCAACTACTGAAAGTGAGCAATAGTGACCACTGTTCTCTCCTCTGTCAATCTATAGCGGGGCGCGTTTCGCTGTATCACGGCTCATCAGCTGAGACTAGAGAGAGAGAGAGCAATACTCGAAGGGTATACATTGCAGTATTGGCGTAAAATCGCAGTAACTTACGAGAAAGTATATCCCTAGCTTGTGAAAGCATAAAATTTAAAAGCATACCTGCTCGGAATCGGCAACTGTTTAAGGCTTACAGAGTATTTTTCAAAAGCTTTATCTCAAGTGTAACATACTATATTTCCCCTTGATAAAAAGAGATGTGGTAATCAGTCTCCTGGGCAACCCCCTCACATCGTATATATCTCATTCCCATTCACTTAAGACTAAAACCAGCCATCTCTTTTTATCATCCAGGGGTCTAGCAGATCAACAGCAAACCTTCTACGGTTCCCAGCCTAACCTAATTCAAAAACTAAACTCGTCATCGTGCACTAATTCGCCAAAAATCAAACCAAAACTAACCAAAGCACAATCGTTCAAACATACGAAGCAGGAGGGAGGAGGAGGAGGTAGTGGTTTCAATACTCCGAAGTTGTTTAGGAAATGGTCATTCGGGAGGAAACATCGGGAGGGAACGCCGAAAATGTCAAAGAAATTGACGGCGTTGCAAAAGGAGAGTATTAACGAGAATCAGGTAAGGGTTGTTGGTGATGTGTTGGCGGCAAAAAATATCAATTGTTTTAATAAGCGAAAAACCATTTGCTTCCGATGGGATTTGTTTATAGGGGTGGGCAGAGGTGGATCTAGAATTTTACTGAAGGAAGAAATATATATATATATATATATATATATATATATATATATATATATATATATATATATATATATATATATACAGTAATACCCCGCTTTACGCGAGGGATACGTTCCGAAAAAAATCGCGTTAACTGAAATTCGCGTATATCGAGGTTTATGATTAAACATAGTCAAAATTTAATACAAAAAAATACAAATCATTTTAATCAATCACTTTAATTCTAAGAACACTTTATGCAATACATACTCTTATTTTTTACGGAAAAATACATCTATTGTCTTTTGGGTAACGTTTTTGTTTACGCTCTTGTAAAATACGTTCATAACACCCAACACTGTTTTTAATTGTTTGACACACGGTCAAGACACGGTCATCATTATTGTCTATACTCTGCAATATGTCCAAACCTGAATAAATTTTTGAAAGTGCATTTTGTATTTCGCGTTATAGTGAAACCGCGCGTAACGGGGTCGCGCTAAGCGGGGTATTACTGTATATATATATATTTAAATTACACACAAGTAGTTTGTAATGGAGAAAACATGCCATGTTCTAGTTTGGTGATTGATATATGACAAGCCCGGGTTGTCTCATAGTCGTGGCCCTCCTGTACTCTTAATGCTCTTAATGCAGAGGTAAAATTAGCGGCCTTTATCCGATAAACCACTACTGTTTTTCTGTATACTCATCATTTCTTGTGCCCTCTTCGCACACGTAATTTCAACGCCTAACGCCACCAAGATATAACGAAGGTGCATTGAAAAGTCTAGTGAAAAACACGATAAATAAGGTTTTTTTTTGCAAAAACAGAAAATTATTTCTCCACATAATCTCTGTTGAGTTCAATACATTTGGTACAGCGAGATTCCACTTTTTTTATTCTCTGAGAAAAAAATTGTTTCGAATTATGCATAATCCTCGTTTGCAGCACAGATAACCTCTATTTAACCCCTAAGGAATTTTTAAGGTTAAGAAACAAAAAAGACACTCGGAGCCAAATCTGGGGAATAAGCCGGACGGGAAACTATTTCGAAGTCCAGCTCGTGCACTTTTGCGATGGCAAGGGCAATGTGTGGGCAGGCATATTGTCCTGGTGAAGGAGCTCTTCTACTGCTGTACCCTTTTCCAAATAGTCAATCATGATGATACCCTGTGAATCCCAACAAAACCGTTGCCATCATTTTTTCCGCCCATAGAAATGTTTTCGCTTTTTTTTTCGGTGCACTTTTACTTTCGCTAACCCACTGTTTTAACTGCCATTTTGTAATTTTTCCAAATACGATTTTGAGCTGTCAGTCCTCGTGCGTTTTTGGTCTGAAGTCGACAAACGCGGCACTCATTGCGTACTCAATTTTTTCATTTTCAGTACTTTACCCAAGATATTATATACCCGTTCATACAAAATGAGATGCCTACCATTTCAGCAATGTCATGAAGCTCAATGCGATGATTTTTTCATCACGCTCTTCTTCTTCTTTTCTGCCTTTAGCCGTTTTTCTACCCACTGTCGGGTATAGGCCTCTCTCAAATCTTTCCATTTTTTTCTATGTTGTGCTTGTTGATACCAGTTAAGCCCTCCAATTCTCTTCAGATATTCTCTTCAGATCGTCGCTCCATCTCTGCTGGGGTCTTTCGATGCTTTGTTCTTCACCCCATCGTCTCCACCTAGTGATCTTGCCACTCCACTTATACGGCGCTCTCGCCACATGGCCGGCCCAGCTCCATTTCAGAGATGTTATCCGTTTGGTGATATCATCCACTTTTATTTGTTGTCTAATCCATTTCTTGTCCTTCAAAGTAACATTTAACATCCTTCTTTCCATTGCTCGTTGGTGAACTTGTAGTTTTTCTATTGTTCTTTTAGTTAAAACCCATGTCTCGGCTCCATACGTTGTAGCTGGTAAGATACATTGATTATAAATTTGGGTTTTTGATCTTTGAGGAATGTTCATATTCAGCACATATTTCAATTTTCCATATGCTGCCCATCCCATACGTATCCTTCTTTCTATTTCAAGCTGCTGGTTTTCCTTTCCTGTCGTTATTATTTGTCCCAGATAGATGTACGTGTTTACTTTTTCTATTGTTGAATGTTCAAGCACTATATTTTCATCATTGGTGTCTTCGTTACTCATATACTTTGTCTTGAAGAAGTTTATGTCAAGTCCCACTTTCTTTGCTTGGTGGTGGAGATCTGTAATCATCTGGATCATTTCATTCTTGTTGTTTGCTATAATTACAATGTCATCTGCGAATCTCAGGTTATCTAGCCGATCGCCCACTATCAGAAGGCCATTTTCGTCCCAATTCAATTCTTTGAATACATCTTCTAAGATCATTGTAAACAACTTAGGAGATTTTACATCACCCTGCCTTACTCCTCTGTTCACTTGGACCTTGCTTGTCAGTTCTTGGTTTATCATAACTTGGAGTGTTGCTCGTTTATATATTCTAGCTATCAGTTCATTGTATCTGTGGTCTATACGAGTATTTCTAAGAGCTCTTATAAGCGCCCGTCGTCGAATTCCTTGCGAAAATCTACAAATGTGAAACACATTGGTATATTATATTCGGTGGCCTTCTCGATTAGTATTCTCAATGTGTGCAAGTGCTCAATCGTACTGAAGCCCGATCTGAATCCAGCCTGTTCTATCGTTGGTTTAATTCCATTTTGTGTTCCAGTCTGTTTGTTATGATTCGTGAGAACAACTTGTAAACTTGGGAGAATAAGCTAATTGGCCGGTAGTTTTCGGGGTCACCTTTTTTGTATATTAAGAAGACTATGGCGTTTGGCTGCTGGTATATTTCCACATTTGAGGCAGTCATTAAAAAGATCTCTTAATTCATTCATTAGGGTATCACCTCCGCATTTTAGCATTTCAGGTATAATATCATCCTCTCCAGCCGCTCTTCCACTTTTCATCTGTTGTAAGCCTTTTTTAACTTCATCCATTTCTATATCAGGAATTTCTTCTAAGTTGACATTAATTACTCTTTTGTCTGTTGATGAATTTGCCTTTTCAACTACGACATTTTGGACTTTTGAGCTGTAGAGGTCTTGATAGAAAGTTGTAATTCTGTTCTGGGTATTTTTCTTGTCATTGATTATGTTTCCTTCTTGGTCCTTTAATTTAATTATATCTCCTTTACAGGCGTTTGCTCTTCTAAATACTTTTAATCCTCTGTTCTGCTCTATAAGATCTTTAACCATGTTTTCTTTGTATTTGTTTATATCTTCTTTAGCCGCTTTTCGTGCTGTCTTATTCAATTCTGCATATTCGACAGTTAATCTCTTTCCTTCTTCTATAAGTTGTCTTCGCTGTTCCAACATTATTTTTGTTTCTTCACTGAGCTTGTTATTCTTTCGCCTAGTAGGTTGGGGAGCTATTTTTTTTGCGGTGGTCTTGAGTGTTTCAATTATTTTTCTGTTTCTTTCGTTTATACTTGCTCCTGTAGTTACTGTGTTGTTATTGGTCGTAATCTGTTTTTGGAATTGTCCAGCGTTTTCTTTTAGTGTTTGTCTGTCTGTTTTATTTGTTTTCTTGTCGTATAAACGTTTTCGTTCGAGTCTTTTGTTAAAAAATACTTTTGCTCTGACCAGCCTATGATCACTACCTATTGCAAATCTATTTAGGTCTATCACGTCTGTTACTATGTTCTTATGTGTTGTTAGTGTATAATCAATTTCATTTCTTGTCTCACCATCAGGAGTAATCCATGTACATGTCCTCTTCTCCTTTTTCTGAAAGAAAGTGTTCATATTATAGAGTTTTCTCCCTTTCCAGAAATGTCATCAGCATATGTCCTCTGTTGTTTCCTCTCGCCAAGGCCGAAATTTACTATATAACTCTCCGTATTTTCTGCTTTCTTTCCTATCTTTGCGTTAAAGTCACCTATTACCAGTGTATACTTTGTTCTGTCTTCGTGAAGCGCCTGAGATATTTCTTCATGAAATTCTTCTACTTCTTGATCTTCATGGCTTGTCGTAGGAGCATAGACCTGTATGACTTTTAGTGTTAAGGTTTTGTTCAATCTTATTGTTATGTATATAACTAAATATAATATATATTAGATATCGGTTGTAATTTCTCAGTATACGGTATTAGCCTTCTGTGTATCAGTAATCCAGTCCCTCCATTACTGTCGTCTCCGTAGCCTTTGTTGAAGAGCAAATGTCCCGTAGGTAACTTCAGGCAGTATTCTCCTCTTCTTCTTGTTTCTGAAATTCCCAGTATATTCCATTTAATATTTTTAAGTTCATGGTCCAGTTCGTTCAATCTTTCCTCATTTCCAATTGTTCTCACATTATAGGTCGCTATGTATAGTCGGCAGCCTGGTCCAACCCAGAGATTCTTTGCACCCCCTGTTCGAGCCCTATTCTGACCGCTGCCTTGGTCGGGATTACTCAAATCGCTGGGGACTGGGGGCGTTCTATAAAGTTTTCGTTGATGAGAGGTTTTGGCCATAAAACACCACGTGGGCCAGACGTCCTGATGAGTGGAAAGAATAGGATTTGGGAAGGGAACTGGTAATTTAAGGATATGAAAGGTTAGGACATGATTCCCCTTAAAGAAAGGCGTGAAATGGAATCAAAGCTCGCGTGGGCAGGGTTGCTTTCCTGAAGTAGGTCTGTTTTCCACTGGGATCATGAGAGAGTACCTAACCGCTACCCAACCATCACGATCAATTTTATCGCCCATTTCTTCAGGAGAAACCTCAATCGGGTGTCCTGAACGTGCAGCATCAGCAGTGCTCGTACGGGTACGTTTAAATTCATTTATTCAGTTATAAATGGTCTTAAGTCCTGTTGCAGAGTCCCCATGGATTTCCTTCAATCCAGTTTCTCTCTGGGTCGCAGTCCACTTTTTTTCAATAAAAATGTTTATGGTTGCGACTTTATCCATTTCTCCGACACATATAACACCGATCGCTTACGATAGCTGCCAATAAACAATTGCGCGTTGCATCTGTTTGAAATTTTGAACACAACCATTACGAGAATCACGATTACCAACAGTCATGCCGTTTAACAAAATTTACTGCCATTTCGTAGAAACTTACCAAACTCATCAGTTCACTCTCGTAATTAATTACAACGTAGGTTCTTCACAAACTTGCTATTAGTCTATTATCATTTGTTGATATTTTTTGCCAAAATGTATTACGCATATCCACAACCAATTAGATACTTACCAACCAAACCCAACAGGTAATCAAAGACTTTAACCGAAACGCCCAAGATTTTTCAAGACCAAGCAAGAGAGATATCACTTCGGGCTACGTAGATCATAGAGGAGCGACCCTAACAAACGAATATTGGGGTGTCTCTTTGGAAATACCAGAGGGCGCCATCGCAATCGGGGAGGAGAAACATGTTTATTTTGTTATTTCGGACCCGAGGTTGTGCACTAAGGCCCCCCCGCTGGATTTGGATAATGGTAAAGTTATAGGATTGTTTTGGCAGCTGTTTTAAAGCAGTCAGAAACAGACTGTTCGGTGGAATTCAATCGGCGAACCGATTAGCTTCGTTTTAATTGACTGATTTAAAACGAGTTGCAAAAATAAGCCTTATATGTTTTGTGTCGTTTGGGTTAAAATGAATAAAAATTTTTTGTTGGACTTATTAAATTATGTTTTAGGTGCTTAAAATACCAATTTTCGTGACTACTAGTAAGAAATTTTTTTAACCTGCACACCCTTCTACATCCAGTACTTTTCAAAATTAAATCTAAAATGATACTTACAAGCAACCCTCAAATAAAGTTCTGAAAACTTTTATTTTAGTTATCTTCTCGTCGACGTTGATAACGACAAAATCAAAACAATTTAAAACCTGTTATTTTGATTGTGTTGCTTTAGTGGTGTCGTTGAAGTTGTTTAAAGCATCAAAGTAAAAAAACGAACACGTTATAGTATGCTGTTTGGAACTTTAGTCGCGCGCCGGACGTAGCATAAGTCTTAAAACATCGTGAATATCGCTATAAACACGTACCCAGTATATTTTGCAGCACTTATATGCCTGCCAAAACTTCAGAAGAAAATTAATACGAATATGGAGTACTGGAACCTAAGATTTCTCGACACATTTTGTGCATAATAATAAATATAAAAATTTGTCGCCCAGGAGTTCTAAATGCTGTGCTGCAATTTCTAAGATTAAAGTTTTATCTTTATGTTATAATTTTTTCATTACATCATCATATGATATAATTATAGTCTGTATAGAAAGGCAACGGAAAGACTATTTTTGATCAAATCAAAAAAAAATTTGAACCATAAGCAAAATTGACTTTAAAAAATTTCAAATGTGGTAACGTCAAGGTAACAAAGTCATACACAGAGATTTGAATATCAAAAGAAGAAACGTTGAATTTTTGAACGAAACTATCACTCCAGATCACCAAAGAGCTGGCGCGTCCACTCCTGTTCATAAGCCTCTCCAAGTTCCTGCCGTTTATCTCGACCACTTGCCCTCCGATACTAATTTGCATCCGCCGCTCCTTAATGTCCTCCATCCATGGATTTGGAGATCGCCCAACACTTCTTTTCTGTAACCTTAGCCTCCATTGTATCAGCTTGTCTGACAATATGATCTGTCTAAGCCTATTTCAGCATTGCTGTCCGTTTTATAACATCCTCAACTTTTGTTCGTCAACGATTTCTTTAATGCGAATATGGTCTCTGATGCTAACTGCAAGCATAAGCCTTTCCATTGAGCGCTGCGTTGTTCGAAGTTTATTTGCTGCTTTGATAATCAGTGTAGTTGTTTCTAATCCATAAGTTAAAACCTGGAGGACACAGCTATTAAAAACCGTAGTTTTTGTTGATAGAAATATCCCTTGTTTTTCAATATGATCCCTAGTTTTCCTGCAGCCGCTGAAGTCATTCTAATCCTTCTGATAATCTCTACTTGTTGGTTTTCGGGCCCGAATGTTGTGTCTATATCGATCACTTGATTCCCGATAGTTATTGGTGTTGTTCCTTGGGTTAATATTTTAGTCTTTGTTAGGATCATTTTTAGTTCTACTTTTTTTGAAGCTTATTTTAAATCTAATATTTCTTTTAGTTTATTTAAGTCGCTAGATGGATACTAATCCCCTTCCGTTCCCAGTTAAGCTGTTTGAAGACATCCTCCAACACCAGTATGAAGCTTCGGGGAAATTGTTTCTTCTTGTTTCTATTTCTTGTCTTGTCATGAATGTCAAATTAGTCATTCTGTAAAAAATTCGATCGCTGAATAACAAATTTAAAAGATAAATTATATCCCACTTTTTCATTTCGTCTTGTCGTTTGTATGTCGAAATCGCTTCTACTTTTTATAGGAGAAATATAATCTGTTTGTTTGAACCTGTTTACAGTTTTATTGTCTCGCTGCTTTACTTGTAAATTTTTATTAAAAAAAAATAATAATAAAAATGAATTATAATAGTAAAGACGGAGAGGATTAGTGAGCAAAAAGAATGAAAACCAGGGATAATCAGTAAGCTGTTCGTGTGATTTTCCATCCCATCTTCTCGTTTTCGATTCTGTTAACTAAAAACTTCTGTACGGGAAGGAAGATTCTTCTAGCAGCCCTTCACAGTCCATTCCTGGACATAAACTCTCCAAACTTCTTCCATAGTTCCGTATTCTGGGGTAGTTAGTGCCAATTTTTTCCGACTTTCTGTTTAATGTCGTCCAGCAAACGCTTTATTGGTCTGCCAATTTTCCATTTATGCAGTATATAATCTGTTTTTGTCCACCAAGCCTTCTATTGACGAGCAACATGTTCTACCCACGTCCATTTTAATTACGCTATACGAGTTATTTACTTTTTCAACTTTTGTTCTTTGTATTATCTCTGTGTTTTTGTGATGTGATCTCCTAGAGTTATTCCTATCATCCGTTCAATGACTCTTTGTGTTCTTCTAAGGTTATGTTGTTGATTAGTTCGTTAGAGTTGTAGTTTCCATTCCATACGTCAGGGTGAGTCAACGATAAAGAAAAGTTCATTATCTCATTTGTTTCGGGAATGACGGAAAAATGTCAAATACAATAGTTTTAGGGAATGTTAAGGTGTACAGTTTAAAATTATTTTTGATTATACGGGGTACTTCAAAAAAGTGTGGCCGATATAACACATGTTTTTTTTTAAATGGAACATCCTATTTTCTAATTTATGTTTAAATTCTGCGTAAAATTTTATAACTTTTTTATTAATAATGTTTTATACCTAAACCTAGTAGTTTTTCTAATATTTCAATTTAAAAAAAAATACTAATTTTCAGTTTTGTAAAAAATTGCCAGTAGCGCCATTGTTTCTGAATGTGAAATACTCATAATTGGTACGAGCGCTCTATAGAGATGAAAAAAAGGTATATGTAAAGAAATTTGAGTTAGATGCTACAGGGTGTTCAAAATAAATTTATACATTTCGACTATTTTAAATTGAAATATCTCAAATTATTATTATTTTTTTGATAGATTTTACAAAACCCTCCAACTTTTATTAAGTATGTCATATACCTATTTCTAATAGTTTTCGATTTATTTTGAATTGTTCAATTTTTACCCTTGTTTTTAATACACTTACACTATAACATCATAGTTACCAAGACAAAACAAAAATGTAGGTATTGTCAAATTTTGACATGTCTATTAAGCAAATAAAAATAGTTTAGTTTGTTGTAGTGACATATAGAAGTAGTAATTATGGATTTCTCTAAAAATGAATTAATTAAAATTGTCTTTTGGCAGTAAGGCTTTACGGAGCGAAGTACCCTAATAGTAGTATACAATCTAGAACAGGGGTGCTCAAACTTGAACTGCTGGCGATCTACCTCAATATTGTTAGACTACGATCGATCGACTCTGAGAGGCTGCCAGTAAGTGTGATGCAGGATTGTCGTCTAGGTAGGGTGTATCGTGGCATAGATATTAGTTTTCCGTACAATATGCATTTTTTTAGTCAAAGTAAGTGTAGGTCTGCTCTAAAATGTCAATGAAAAAAAACTCATAATTATTCAAAATTGCGAGTTTATTGGTTCTTACAAAACAAACGAGTTCTAGTGTCTAAACTTAACTAAAGAGTGACTTTGGATGTTGAAGCGTGGCAATGCATGTCCTCAGCATACTTTTCATAAGATGGTACGTAATTACCGAGTGCTAATCGCAAGCATGATGACATATGTTCGTCAGTTAGTCGATTGCGATATTTTGACTTAATTATCTTCATTTCAGAAAATGAAGACTCGCACAAGTAAGTTGACCCAAACATTGCCGTCAGTTGAAGGGCGATTTGCCTTAGATTCGGATATTTTATTTCAGATATAAAACACCAGAATTTTGTATCAGATGCTGTGGCTTTGAGATGTATATCTGATATAATCTACACTAACTCATTTTCAACAGAACATGAGTCCATGTTAAACTGACTTGCTATTTTAGTAGCTAATTCCTCAATGTTTTTTGCCCGAAAAAGGATAACTCATAAATGATGCGATATTTGCCAATTTACTGAAATCATAAAAACGTATTTCGAATTGGCCCAAAATATTTGATAATTCTGCCTCATAAATATCATAATTCAACTGAGGAATCCTTGCTTTCAAAGACGGAAAATTTTTCAGATCCTTTCTTTTCAGTTGATCTATCATAAGTTGCAATTTACTTTTGAATGTGTTTATTGCACTAATCATCTCAATAATAGTTTTTCCTTTACCTTGAAGCTCCAAATTAATGGTGTTTAAATGCATTGTGATGTCTGTCAAAAATGCCAAATCAGTCAGCCATTTTCCGTTTTTCAGCATCTGAGTGTCATCACCTCTTTCGTCCAGAAAAGCTGTTATTTCGGGCAATAATTCTTGAAACCTTTCTAGGAATTTTCCGCGACTCAACCACCTGACGTCCGTGTGAAGAACTAAATCAGTGTGTTCAGCTGACTCACTATCTTCCAACTGCAATTTAAAGAGCCGTCGTTGCAAGCTACGTGCACGGATAGAATTCACAATTTTTATTGCAATGCCCATAATCTCCTCCATGTTTAGAACTTTTGAACACAAAACTTGTTGATGTATAATGTAATGGAAGGAGAAAAATGAAGGGAAATCATCATTAGCTCGACATAATGCCACAAAACCGTTTTTGTTTCCAGTCATTGCGGTTGTAATGCACACTAGTTTATATATTGGTAGCTTGTAGTTTGTTACAAAATTGAAGAAAACGTCATATATATCTTCGCCATGGGTCTTTCCTGTCAGAGGAATCATTGTCAAAAACTCTTCCTTAGCCGACATGTCATTGAATACCATTCGAATGAAAATACACAGCTGGGCAGTGTCTGTCATATCGGTGGATTTGTCGAACTGTAAAGAAAAGTATGTACATTCCATGATATCATGTTTTAGTTTATCTGCCATGTCCTGACTCATGACTTCAACACGCCTTGTGACAGTCGGACGAGGTAACTGAAGTTCTCTAATAGCAGACATAATCTTATTTTTAAAATCTCCAAATAAAGTCTCACTCGCTTCAATAAATGCTTCCTTCACAACCAATCCATCATCAAATGGTTTCTTGAGTTTTGCCAATATATGAGATATTTTAAATGACGCGATCGTTGCAGCTTTTGATTGTTTGACTGGTCTAGTGAACATGGTTTGTTCTTTTTTCAAACAAGTTATCAAATCACGT
Organism: Pachyrhynchus sulphureomaculatus; assembly: GCA_019049505.1. NCBI lineage: Eukaryota > Metazoa > Arthropoda > Insecta > Coleoptera > Curculionidae > Pachyrhynchus > Pachyrhynchus sulphureomaculatus. The sequence continues at coordinate 26,624,793 of CM032455.1, read as the reverse complement.
ACTTTTCGTTTTCTTAATTCACTCTGTAACGGAAAATCCTTTTCATAGTTTTTATGACCCGTTTTATGATGCGTCTCTAAGTTCCCACGCTTAGGTATTGCAACTGACGTACGGCAAATGAGACAAATGCACTTATCCTTTACCATACAAAAGAAAAATTCTTCCTCCCAATCGTTATTAAAATGATAAGTTTTACTTTTCTTCGCCGCACTCATTTTGGACTATTTATTAATAAACTTTGTATCGCCTTCAAGTTACAACTCAGACTGACTCCTATTCCTGCAGGCGCAACATTTATATCGGCGCGAACGAAGTCTCGAATGTTTCCGTCAAACACGCCGCCCGAAGTTTCTAGAAAAATCAAAAACGCGGCTTTTCTTTGACAAGTACCGCGCGTTCCTTTGATAAAGCCGCCTTGTGCCGCTAGCAGGGGGTTATTACGATAAAAGAAAGTGATGAGGGGGTTATTCTGGCCTAATTATGGATCCAAAAAATTTTAGTAGTTTATTCACTACATTTTGTTTTAGTTACCTAAAACACTGTGAATAGTTCTATATCGGAATTTTTTTCTCGAGATCGACTCAAAAAGCACTCGCGATCGACTTGTCGATCGCGATCGACCGTTTGAGCACCCCTGATCTAGAAAATCTTTTCAGTGCTTAATGGAACCGTTTGATGGTAGTGATAGCGTTCAGTATACGAAACGGAAAGTAGTAAACCAGAATGCTACCAATGACGAAAAAGAAATGGAGATTTTACTTCATGGTGAAGATAATCTCTAGGTCAGCAGCCATCAACTAGCTGACTTATCTGACACATCCCAATCTACGGCTAATTGCACCACGAGAAAATACAAGTATTATCTCTTTTATATGGAACTACACCAAGAACTTCAAGACCGTGATTTTGAACGACGAGTAAACTTTTGTACTACTATGAATGGAGCAATAGAGGCCGATCCAAATTTTTTATCCAAAATAATGTTTTCTGATGAAGTAATGGAGCAATTAACAGCCATAACATGCATTATTATTTAACATTTAATCCATTTTGAGTCCGAGAAGTTCAAAACCAAAACCATTGGTCGCTTAATGTATGGTGTGGAATATTAAATTTTCGAATTATTGGTCCATATTTTTTCCGCGAACCGCTTAACGGACCTAGATATCAAAATTTTTTGCAAAACGAATTACTCCAGCTTCTTGAAGAAGTTAATAACTTTGAAAGGGAACAAATGTGGATTCAACAATACGGAGCTTCTGCTCATTGTGGGACTACATTAAAGATCGTGTTTAGGTGAATCCCCCTACAACAGGACAATAACGCCCTTTATGCTAAGTAAAGTGAAGGAAAATATAGTAAAACGACTAAACATGTGTATTCAAGTAGACGGGCATATTTTTGAACATTTATTACTAACTAAACTATATTAAAATTATTATCAACTATTTGTTTGTCTTCACAATAGCGTAAGTGTATTAAAAACAAGGGTAAAAATTAAAAAATTCGAAATAAATCGAAAACTATAAGAAATAGGTATATGACATACTTAATAAAAGTTGGAGGGTTTTGTAAAATCTATCAGAAAAAATAATAATATACAGGGTGTGCCATTTAAAAAATTTGAGATTTTTCAATTTAAAATAATCGAAATGCATAAATTTATTTTGAACACCCTGTAGCATCTAACTCAAATTTCTTTACGTATATCTTTTCTTTTCATCTCTGTAGAACGGTCGTACCAATTATGAGTATTCCACCTTTAGAAAGAATGGCGCTGGCAATTTTTCACAAAACTGAAAACTAGTATTTTTTTGTAAAAAATTGAAATATTAGAAAAACTACTAGGTTTAGGTATATAACATTATTAATAAAAAATAAAATTTTACGCAGAATTTAAAAATAAATTAGAAAATAGGATGTTCCGTTCAAAAAAACATATGTTATATCGGCCACACTTTTTTGAAATACCGTGTATATTCGTCATTCCCGAAACAAATGAGATAATGAACATTACTCTATCATTGGCTCACCCTGTATAGTGTGATCATTTTTAGACCGCCGGCTCCGATTTATGGACAATTGGTGGATATTTATTTATTTTTTTAAATGTGGAATGGTATAGTGCATGTCAAGAACTGTTTTTGACTAAAGCTACAAAAAAAAAGCAAAGAAAACCTACCTATAAACAGGCAGATTTTTAACGAACTATCAAACATTACTTTATTTACGTGTTTTTAGAGAGTTATATTATTTTTTGGCATATTTTTTTCTAAATAAAAGTAACTTCGTCACACGACATGTTTGATATCTTTCAAATTCCGTTACGAAAATGTTAATATCTTATTCAATTTGCTTTTTAAATTCACTTTTAAAAATGCGCTTAAAACTCTTTATGCTCGTCCTACAAATCAGTTTTATTCATTGTATAAATCGGTGGTTTTATATTGCATGCAATTTACATAATTTTAAAGATAAAGGTAGTAATTTTGACAATTATAAGGTGACGGATTAGCTTGCTTTATTTCACTTTCCTCCATTAACGTTAAGATATCGTAAACAAATCTTATTTGTCTAAACTGGGAGTAAAAAGTAAGGAAATAAATTTCGATAGTTAACAGGATTTTAAGTTGCATCATATAAGGCTATACCTTTAGTTTCTCTTTTTTATCGAGCCAAGTCTTGTTAAAAAGACCGAAAAATTAACTGACATTCTATTATAGGTAGTTCTCTCTCTCTCTCTCTCTCTCTCTCTCTCTATTATATTATACCCTATTTTAATTCACTGTAATATAGCCAGTGTACATACAAGAACGAGTTGTCTAAAATTATCTGTAATAATGTAAAATTTGTAAAATGCTCTTTATTGTAGTAAAAAATTTTTTTTTTAGTTACTGTATTTTTTTTGGTATTTTTATAGGTGAGACCATGCTGTCGCCTCTAGTTATGTGTGGACCGCAAGGTAAGATTTGGTCTTATGTGTTTCAAATGTATGGAATAAAATAAAACAAAATTTTACAACTGTTTATGTTTTACCTTATTTTGGAGATGTAACGGGTACCCGGCCAAAACCGGATACCCGATTGACTTGCCCGAACACCCGCTTTCGCCGGATATTTTATTACCAGGCCGGGTACCCGATTTGGGTGGATACTTTATTACCCGGCCGGTACCTGGAAATATTTTAAAATTTAGGAACATTCAAAAGCGAAATTCGAAATGCCTTTGTTATTATTTATGTAGATTTTGAAGGCATAAATAATAAAATTAATGTTTTTGATTCTATCAGTTCTTATGCTCCTAGCCTGAACACATTCCATGTTCGTTTGATTATTACATAAAATGTTCTTTTGTCGATAATGCTTCTAAATATGAAATATGTAGGGGTTTTAATTGCGATCAAGTTTCTATAAAATTAATAGAAAGAGATGTATATGACATCTATAATAAATAATAAAAAATAAAACCTATGAATAAAATCAATGGATTGCATAGGATATATCATACTTCTACTAATGAATGCCACATTTAGAGCAAAATAATCAAATATGAAGGTGATAAAGTTGCTGACCACCGTCATTTAACAGGTGTTTATAGAGGACCGGCATATTCTAAATGTAATTTGAATTTTTATTCCGGTAATATTACATAACTTACGAAATTATGATTCACATTTATTTATCAAAAATGTATGTCCAGACAATGAACAACTAGAGCAGAGGTGTCAAACTCAATTTTGCAGAGGGCCATATATTAAATTTAGAATGTGTAGGCGGGCCAGATTCAAATAAAAAAATGTACTGAATTATTATAACATTTTATTTATTTAATTATATAGTATATAATATACGGTTGTTAAAAATTATATCAAAGTTATAAAAGAGGGTAATTATTTTGAGTTCGAGGATCCAGATACCTGACTTTTCTTGTTTTTGACAAGCTCATTGATGTCAGGTATCATATTCGTTGTAGTTATTTTAAGAATTGTTTGGAGATGTTCATTCGAAAGTCTTGTGCGATGTTTCTTCTTATTTATTTTCATGACGGAAAACATCTGCTCACATAAATAGGTGCTACCAAACATGCAGAGAATGCGTGCTGCATGCTTTTTTAATTCCGGGTAGTTATCCAAACTCTTGAAATATTGTGTATAAAATGTAAGAGCGTTAATCTCTTTAAATTTTTCTTTCAAAATACTGTCCGATTGAAGATCTATCAACTCCATTTGCAAATGAACTGGTGCCTGTGAAGCTTCAAAATTGAATGGATTGTTGAAAATTGGGAATTCCAATTCATTCATTTTGTGAAAGTCTTCAAAACGATTGTTGAATTCCGTGATCAAATTTTGCAGAAGTTGAGAATATTGATCCAATTTTTTTTGGTTCACTGTGCCAAATGATTTTAAATGAGGGAAATGATCCAAAGTTTGATTTTTTACCTGATTTTCCCACAGCCTCAACTTTGTTTCAAAGGCATGAATACATTTGAGTGACAATCAGATTTTTACCCTGTAACTTTACATTCAGATCAGTCAAGTGTTTATTCATATCTACCAAAAAGGCACAATCAACCCACCAGTCATTGTCATAATCAATTGGGTTGCCTTTTTCTAACATGAAAGCTTGAATAGGGTCACGTAATGCAAAATTTTTTTCTAAAACTACTCCTCGACTGAGCCAACGAACTTCGGTGAAGTAAGGAACATCAGAAAACTTTTCGTCCAAATCTTGTAAAAACTGCCTGAACTGTCGGTGATTTAGTCCTCTACTCCTTATAAAATTTACTATTTTAATTATAGGTTGCATGACATGGTCCATTTTTAAATGTTTGGATACCAATGATTCCTGATGAATTATACAGTGAAATCCCACAAAATTCCCTGATGTTTTCTGTTTTAATTTAGTTACAACGCCCGAATGTTTGCCAGCCATGGCAGGAGCGCCATCCGTAGTTGTGCTGCTAAGTATATTCCAGTCGAGTTTATATTCTGCTATCAAATGCTCAATTGCAGAATAAATATCATTTGCTGTTGTAGTACCTGTCAATGGAACGCACTTTAATAGTTCTTCAGTTATTTCAAAGTTACTGTTAATACCTCGTATAAAAACACTGCACTCACTATCAACTTTAGGTTTTTGTGACGTTATGCCAAAATCGTAACAATTATGGAACTCGACACAACAATTATGGATATCGCACGCGCACGACACAAACAAATGCACAATACCTTCATAATCACTACTTCGCAGTACAACTAAAATCCTTCTCCGACCGTATCGCTTCGATTACTCGACTCACACTCAACTGACTCATGTCGCGCCGACGCACTCCTTTTATAATATCGATAAGGAAGGTTCTAGTCTAGACCCGAAGCGCGTGGAAGATTCTAGTGTTCTCAACAAAAATAATAGGGTATTTCCGCTTGTTGCTAAGAGATGGCGTTACTGTCTATCTCTCTCGCTTGTCAAGGCACGCGCTGCCCTTGAAATTACTTATAAATGTAGTGTGCGCATTTTAAAACTTCCGTAGAGGAATCGAGTGAAGTCTAAAAGCTCTGAAAAACATGATTCTTCTTTCTGTGACACATTGCGGTCGCGGGCCTTATTGATACGTCCCGGGGGCCGGATGCGGCCCGCGGGCCGTATCTTTGACATCCCTGAACTAGAGATAATAGCACAGAATAAAGAAAAATATAATTCATTTAAAAAATATATTGATGTAGATTCATATTTTTTAAGCTAAATAAAACCAAATTAAAAGTAACATATATTTTAAAACATGCATAAGGGAATTTTTTTAAATATAACAACAAACCTAAACTATTTATATTAGTACAAAACTTCATCATCATCATCAGTTATGCGATCCATCGTCGGACATAAACCTCCCCTAAGTACGTCAATCGTCTTCAGTTTTGGGCCTTGTTTATCCAGTTGTATCCCACTAGTCTTTTGACGTTGTCAGACCATCAGGTTTGCGGGCGTCCTCTACTTCTTTTCTCATTCCAATGCTTCCAGTGAATTACTTTATGGGTCCATCGATTATCAGAGAGTCTTGCAATATGACCCGCCCAACTCCACTCAACCTAGCTACTCTCTCAGCTACATCAGTTATCTTGGAGCTTCCTCGAATTTCTGCATTAGTCTATCTCTCAACGATATTCCCAACAACTTCGTTTTCATCACTCGTTGAGCTTCTTATAGGCGATTTATAATTTCTTCCGTATGTCAATACTGGCAACACGCATTGATCAAACGTGCCCGCTTTTAGTGTATTTGGGACGTTAGAAAGGAAGATGTTACGCCAAACGCCGACCAAGCCAACGATATCCTCCTTGATACATCCGCTTTCAAGGTTTCTTCGGATATTTGGAATCCGTTCTTGTGATTTTCGCGTTCTCAATGTCCAGTACTGCTTCTTTATCACAGTCGTCATTTGTCGTGAACCTGGTTTTGGCGATGTTTATCTTCAGACCAATCTGTCTGGACTTGTTGTTAAGTTCGTTCTGCATCTCTTCTAGTTGTTACTGTGCATACTACTTTAGTATTATCCTCTCCTCTTGTCACTAAAAACGTATCGTTGTTGTCCTTTGTAATTATTGCATCATTGATAACTCCTGTGTACCCTCGTCACGTCGTAAAAGCCATTATTTGAAAACTTCATTAAATTAGAAAAACAATTATGGCGTTGGTTAACCAATAAGTAGTGTTTTTCTTGTTGTTGAAAGTATTTAACGTAATGTATATTGTCGAGGAGTGATATTTTTTTGTAGCTCTTCAAAGTATTTAAATTTGTAGATTCGATTTTTGGCATTTTCGTAGATACCAGGTGTACAAGTATGAAATGCGGATTTCAGACAATAGATGGTGCACCAATGCAGTTTGTGCTATAAAGATTTGACACTGCGCCATTTTGTTGTGTCATCAACAAGTGTCAGACGCGCACGAGTGATAAATTGGAATAGTGTGTGCATAGCGTTGTGTTGTTGTGTTCAGTATGTTGAAATTTATACAGAACAAAGAGCATTCGCGGAATGAATTAATTTTTTGTTTTCATTTGAAGAAAACTGCTGTTGAATCATACCGATTACATCGAGAAGCTCATTGTGAACATGCTCCATCGCAAGATATGTGTGAACGATGATTTCGGCGTTTCAAAAGTGGTGACTTCGATGTTGCAGACAAGGAACGTGGAAAACCGCCAAAAAAATACGAAGATGTGGAATTGCAAGCATTGTTGGACGAAGATGATTCGCAAACACAAAAACAACTCGCCGAGCAATTGGGCGTTAGTCAACAAGCTGTTTCCATCGGCTACGAGAGATGGGAAAGATTCAGAAGACCGGTAGATGGGGTACCACATGAGTTGAACGACAGGCAAATGGAAAAGCACAAAAACACGTGTGACATTTTGCTCGCTCGGTACAAAAGGAAGTCGTTTTTTGCATCGTATAGTTACAGGGGATGAAAAGTGGATTTATTTTGAGAATTCCAAGCCCAAAAAATCATAGGTAGACCCAGACACACCATCCACATCGACCGCAAGACCGAATCGTTTTGGCAGAAAGACGATGTTCTGTGTTTGGTGTGACCAGAGGGGCGTGATCTATTATGAGCTGTTAAAACCTGGGGAAACGGTTAATACTAAGCGTTACCAACAATTGACCGATTTGGACCATTCGCTGCTTGAAAAAAGGCCATAATACCGAAAGAGGCAACACAAAGTCATTTTTCTTCATGACAATGCTCCATCACATACGGCAAAACCAGTTCGCGACACCTTGGAAGCACTCAGCTGGAAATTTCTACCCCATGCGGCTTACTCACCAGACTTGGCTCCTTCCGATTACCACTTGTTTGCATCGATGGGTCACGCACTTGCTGAGCAGCGCTTTGGTTCGTACGAAGATATGAAAAAATGGCTCTATGAATGGTTCGCAGCAAAAGGGGTAGATTTTTACTGGCGTGGTATTCAGAAATTGCCCGAAAGATGGGAAAAATGTATAACAAGCGATGGAGCATACTTTGAATAAAGCACTTTTTATCATTCTTCCGAATTTAACATGATTTTTTAGAAAAAAATCCTCATTTCGTACTTGTACACCTGGTATATGTAAGATCGGTGCATAAATTTTTGTAATCTTCCTAAAATTTTTAAAACAATTTAATTACTCGAGTTCCTTAAATATTTTTGTGAGCGAAATTCTCAAATAAAATCTTTTGTTCGTATGCCATTAGTTTGTTGTTAGATATCATCCGCAAATCGCAAATTATTGAGTTGCTCTCCTCCTATATTTATACCCTTACTTGTTCATGGAAGTTGTTTGAAAAGATCTTCTAGCGCCAGTGTAAACGATTTTGGCGAAATGGTCTCCACTTGACGTACCCCTCTTTTCATTTCTGTCTTATTGGTGTTTTCTTTCAACACTATCTGAAATATTGCATTTTTATATATATTTTCAATAATTTGCTAGTCTCAACTGTAAATTCTACAGTTACTTAAACTATTTAATGTTGCCCAGATTTCAAGAGAGCCAAACGCTTTCTCATAAACCACAAAGGCTACCCAAATCTTAAAATTAAACTCGTTTGACTTTTCTATTTAGGTACAAAACTTACATATAGAATATTTTAATAAACTTATATAAAAACAACACTATGTTTTAATTTCCAATATATTTAAAATAACTTGACCATTGTTTCACCATACAGCTTCTTCAGAAGTGAATTAGAAAGAAAAATGTTTGGTAATAATACTGGTTATACGAGGCTGGTTTGAAAAGTCCGTGCAAAAATAAAAACTACTTATGTGTTTGGGGTAAACCTTTTTTATTTTTCGACATAATCTCCTTTTAGGCTTATACACTTCGTCCAACGATGTTCTAGTTTGTTGATCCCTTCCGAATAATAGGATTTGTCCAAGTCTGCAAAATATCCATTAGTGTCTGCAATCACCTCCTCGTTTGAATAAAATCTGTGTCCCGCCAGCCCTTTCTTCAAATTGGGGAACAAATAGTAGTCCGAGAGAGCCAAGTCTGGAGAATAGGGGGGATGTGAAACGAGTTGGAATCCTATTTCCATTAATTTTGCGACCACAACTGCTGAGGTGTGTGCTGGTGCGTTGTCGTGATGGAAAAGGACTTTCTTGTGGGCCAATCGCGGGCGTTTTTTCTTGCAGCTCGGTTTTCAAACGGTCCAATAACGATGAATAATATTCATCTGTAATAGTTTTACCCTTTTCCAGATAGTCGATGAGGATTATCCCTTGCGAATCCCAAAAGACAGTCGCCATAACCTTTCCGGCCGAAGGGACGGTCTTCGCCTTTTTTGGTGCAAATTCCCCCTTGGTAACCCATTGTTTAGATTGTTGTTTGGTGTCAGGAGTATAGTAATGTATCCATGTTTCATCCACAGTGACGAAACGACACTTAAAATCCTCCGGATTCTTCTGGAACAGCTGCAAACCATCCTTGCAACACTTCACACGATTCCGTTTTTGGTCAAGCGTGAGCAATCGCGGCACCCATCTTGCGGATAGCTTTCTCATGTCCAAATGTTTATGCAAAATATTATGTACCCGTTCAGTCGAGATGCCCACAGCACTAGCAATCTCACGCACCTTAACTCTTCTGTCATCCATCACCATATCGTGGATTTGATCAATGATTTCTGGAGTCGTAACCTCCACAGGCCGTCCACAACGTTCAGCGTCACTTGTGCCCATATGGCCAGTCCGAAAATTTTGAAACCACTTATAAACTGTTCTAATCGAAGGTGCAGAGTCACCATAATGTTTATCAAGCTTCTCTTTAGTCTCCTGAGGCGTTTTGCCTTTCATAAAGTAATGTTTAATCACCACACGAAATTCTTTTTCGTCCATTTCTTGAAAATCACTCGACTTCCTTGATTCACACGAATGCCAAACACAAAGAAATGGACCAATATGGCTGAAACTTGGTGTGCGTTCATTCAAGAGATGCTACTAACTAAACATGACCTCGATACACGCCGGTGGTGCCATCTCTCGGACTTTGCACGGACTTTTCAAACCAGCCTCGTATAGTGCTTAAAACTATCCTTAATTACATAAGATTATGTTAATCATTTTATTATATTATTTACTGAAAAAGTTATTTTAAAGATGAAAATCTGTGGTATTATTTCAGAGAACTAATAAAGATTAAGTTAGGGTGAAAGGTTTAAGTCTGCCTGTTCGTTTAATAATAGATTGGAGTTTTTTTCCGTTTGTTAATTTGAAGACATTCAAGCATATTAAATTTTTAGATTTATTTTCTGTATGCAGGATTTTGAATGTATCATCAAAATTATGGGATTCGTTTATTATGTGGGTTGCGTAATGTGAATTGTTCTTGTTTTTTAAATAACTATGTTTATGTTATTTTAAAGATGAATATCTGTGGTATTATTTCAGAGAACTAATAAAGATTAAGTAAGGGTGAATGGTTTAAGTCTACCTGTTCGTTTAATAATAGATTGGAGTTTTTCCGTTTGTTAATTTCAAGACATTCAAGCATATTTAATTTTTTAGATTTATTTTCGACATGCAGGATTTTGAATGTATCATCAAAATTATGGGATTCGTTTATTATGTGGGTTGCGTAATGTGAATTGTTTTTTAAATAACTACGTTTATGTTCTTTAACGCGAGTTTCAAAAGATCTACCAATTTGTCCTATGTAGGTTTTAGTACAAGATCCACAATTTAATAAATAAACTCCTGATTTTAGGGATTCATTAGATTTGGTTTTGTTATTCAAAATTATATTCCCTAGGGCATTACTGGTTTTAAATGCTATTTTATTGTTATTTTTTGTTAAATGTTTTGAAATTCTTCTAGTTATTTTCCCTGTGTACGTGAGTGTGCTAAATTTTCCATTTTTGTCATGGTTATTATGGGCTGCATCTGGTATATAGAAAGTGCTATGATTTCTTGTGGTATACGTTGGCCCACTGAAATATAAGTTGGATAGAAATGCCGGGTCATCAATGAGACCATTCACTACTTTGTACAAGTAGAGCATGCAATATTGTTTTCTACGTTTCTCTAAGGTTACCATCCCATAGCGTTCATAATACAGTGCAGAAGAGATCATAGAGTTAGATGATATTAAATATTTATTTAATAAAAAAATTGTTGGAATCACTCTGATACGAGGGCTGTCTGAAAAGTTGTCGGCCTGACACATAGATGACGTTAGAAACTGTGAAACCATAATTGTATTGGAAAGTTCCATCCTTTATATAAACACATGGAAAATTTTATTTCGATCTGTCAATTCATCCAACTAGTAGCAGCTGTTGTCATTGATTTTTTGAAAATGGATGGTGATTAAATTCTTTGTTTGGGATGGTTTAACACCAAGAGAAATTATTAGAAGTGTATAGGGATGCATCGCGTTCACTTCCACTGTCAAAAAATGGGCTGCTCTTTTTTAAAACTGGTCGTACAAGTCTCGCAGAAGATTGTCCAAAAACTGTTACCAACACCACAAATCATTCAACAAGTCCATGATGTGATGTTAGATGATCGACGAGTGTGTTAGGCATCTCAAAAGAACGAATTGGAAATATTTTCCATCAATAATTACGTATAAAAAAGTTTTATGCAAGATGGGTGCCACATTTGCTGACAATTGACCAAAAATGCACTCAAATGCGTATTTCTCAAGCATGTTTGGATCGTTTTAAGCAAAATAAAATAGATTTCAAGCATTGTTTCATACCGGTTGATGAAACTTGGCCCACCATTCTACACCAAAGCGAAAAGAACAGTCGAAACAATGGATTGAGGCCGGTGGAAGTGAACCAAAGAAGGCAAAGACGGTTCCATCAGCAGGGACGGTTATGGCAGCAGTTTTTTGGGATTACAAAGGTGTTTTGTTGATCAATTATCTTCAGAAAGGTAAAACAATTAACTCTGAATATTGTCGTAACCTTCTGGATCAGTTGGATGCAAACATTCGTGAGAAAAGACCTGCTTTAAAAAAAAAAGGATCATTTTTCATCAAGACAATGGTAGAATTCAACGAATTAAAGTACGAGTTGCTTGAACTTCCAGCGTATTCACCAGATTTGGCTCCCTCTGACTATTGTTTGTTTCGAAACCTGAAAAAATTCCTAACTGGAAAGCGTTTTACATGAAATGACGAAACTATTGCAGCCGTGGATGGATATTTTATAGACCTTCCTGAATCACACTTTAATGATGGTGTTGAATTATTGGAAAAACGTTGGAATAAATGTATTGAAGTTTCAGGAGGTTTCATTGAAAAATAAAACATATTTCACGTCAAAAAAAAACTCTTTCGTTATTCGACCGAGAACTTTTCAGACAGCCTTCGTATTATACATAACGAATTACCGAAATGTTTGATAGTTTGTTCAAATGGTTGTAAAAGCTCTAGTAATGTTTTAAGTCCCACTGTTTGGTGTCTAACAAAAAAGTTAATCACATTCATCAGCTATTTCGCAGCATCATCGCGTCTTAACAATATTGCCAAATTATAAAAAACTACCTAAAGTTGGCAGTGTTGGCAGAAAATTTCAACAGAACCTAAAATAACAAGCTTAATATAATATTGCCGAACCCTACCCGGCCGGGTACCCGGTTTAATCTGATCCTACGTAGCCAAGTACCCGGTTTCGCCGGATCCTAAAAAGTACTACCCGTTACATCTCTACCTTATTTGGGTTTATTCTTGGGTCAATATGGTTATTATGTTGTTTTTTATTTGTATGTGTTTGTAGGAAGGAAGTAACTTCAGCTTACTTTCGGACCTAATATCCTTACTGTTTATCAAGGATTGAAGGAGCTTAAAACAGCCAATAGATGTGACTAAATTAATATCTATCTTCACAAATACAGTAGATCCCCGGTTATCCGAGGTAACATGGGGGGCACCCTCCTTGAATAACTGAAAACTGGGATAATCCGAATTTGTTTTTTATTCATTCAAAAAATAAACACCAATACTTTAAACCGATGTATTAACGTTTTTAACATATAAATAGGTACATACAATATAAAACAGTGAAATAGGTATCTGTGCGCTTCTGTTTCGTATCGCATCTTCTTTTTCTCGCTGCAATGTTTCTCCATCTATTAAGAAGAAGCAAATCCGCTGGGGTTGCCTCTGGTTGTTGTTCGATATACCTCGAAAGCTTTTTCCAAAGAAGCAAAACCTTCTTGATGAGAGATCTTAGTGGGGACTGTTCATCCACCGCCGCTTCGTCATCGTCATCTGATTTTTCGGCTTCCTGAAAGGCATTCGTTATTTCTTCAATACTCATTTCTTCTTCTAAATCATCTGCTGTAATCCACTCAACAACATCTTCTCTTGTCACATTTTCGCAACCTTTTAATTTTTACATTAATTCAAATAAACTTTTTTCTTTTTCTTCTATCTCGCTGTCAAAATTTGAACAGGACATTTTTCCATGGCTTCTCAATTTCAAAGGTAATTCATTTAATGGAGTATCATCTTCACTGTCATTATAGTCCTCAAAATCAATAACTTTTGACCAAGATTTTTGAATAGTGGTAGTACGCATAGAATCCCAAGCTTAACTTACCCAGTAAATAACATTTTTAAGTGTAACTTTTCTCATCCCATTGATAATAGCCTCCTTTTCTGTGTATTCTAACAGATGTTCAAGATATAAACGCCTATAATTTTTTTTAATGTTTTCGAGGATGCCTTGATCCATTGGTTGCATTATGCTGGTTACATTTGGAGGAAAAAAATTTACAATTTCACCCACATGAAGTCCTTCTCCAGGGTGAGAGGGGTCATTGTCCATTAACAAAATTGCTTTAATAGGAAGACGGTTTCTGTTTAAAAATTTATTCACAAATGGCACGAACTCTTCTTCAAACCAGTTAGTAAATAAGGTCGCATCCATCCATGCGCTCTTCTAACTTTTGTAATAGACTGGTAGGGCTTTGGGTGAGATGTCTTTTAAAGCTCTTGGACGTGCAGACTTGCCAATCACCATCAGTGGGATTTTGTGCTTGCCAGATGCATTGGAACATACCATTAAAGTTAATCTTTCCTTACTTCGTTTGTGCCCAGGAGCTGATTTTTTCTCTCGAGATGCCAATGTTTTTGATGGAAGCATTTTATAATTCAGACCAGTTTCGTCACAGTTGTAAATTTGATCACATGTGTATCCACAATCTTCGATTTGCTTTTTAAAGTTCTGCTTAAACGTCTCAATTGAAGACACATCAGCAGAAAGTTTTTCACCACATACAGTCAGTTGTCGTACACCGTACCGTTTTTTCCAGCGGTCAAGCCATCCAGAACTGGCGATAAACTGATATATCTCTGGGAATTGCCTACTAATCATTATTGCTTTCTGTTGTAAAATTAGACCTGACAGAGGCACACCTTTTGATCTCTGTTGGTTAAACCACATGAATAAAGCTTCGTTAACCTTTTCATAGTCGCCGGTTTTCATTGATTTTCTTCCTGAGGACGAGGAGGCTTGATTTATACATCACTCTTCTATTTTTGTGCGGTTTCTTTTTCAATCTCCAACTGTTACCTCACCTACTCCATAATCTCGTGCAACAACTTTAATTGTCTCTCCTGCTTCAATTCTTCTGATGGCTTTTAATTTTTCTTCAATAGGAACGACGATTCTTTTACGCTTGTTTTGCTCCATTATAATACGACAAACAAAAATTCAAACAAAGCAGTTTGTATTAATTACATTTAACTACCAGATAAATTATGTGAGTATACTCGTATTTCTCCGTAGTAAACGCTATAACGGACTGCATTCACGCAAATTTACATGCTGAAAGAGTCCAAAAACATAAATAGGTCCCGACGATTTTAAATGGAAATATGTACATACATATTTTAGACGCTTGGTTAATACGCAGCATAGAGGCGCGTACCTCGGATAATCAGGTTCTTAGATTGGCTCGGTTAATCCGGAGCGCAGATAATCGCGACTCGGTTAATCGGGGTTCTACTGTATTTTAATCTCCGCTAGAAAAAAATGAGAGTGAAGATGTAGCGTAAAAAAACAAATGTCAAAATTCGACTAACAGGGTTACAGTCTGTCAAGTAAGAACGTAAGCGCTCGTATTCTTGAAAAAATGTGTTTCAAAAAATCAATGCATTTATTGGTGTGCTAACAACAGCGCAATTACTTTAGTAAGTTGTCCAATTGCCTCCTGCATCAATAATCGTCTCTCATCTTCGAGGCATGTGTCGAGGAGATTTTCTGCAATGATCTCCAAATATTTCGAATCTCGCTAAACAACTCAGTTAAAATCCTCAAAGTCTTTCCTCTGAGCTTTTTTTTACAAAAGACCAAGCGTTTTCAATAGGGCAAGCGAGCCGCTTCGCGACGTGATTTCCGCCCAGGAAAGGTTTCTTGAACGTGTTTCGGAATTTGACATCATGAGCAAGAAGATGTCGAATGGTCTCTTGGGACACATTCAAACCCGATTTTCTTAATTTTGCCGCTCCTTGACGCAGCATCAATTTCTGGTCATGTCAAATTAAGATCCGATTCGTTTTTCGACTTTCGGAGTGACTTTACCAATCGAGCCACGTTTTGGCAAGTCGTCGACATTTTTCGTCTCACTAAAATGATTTACGCACTTCTTCACAAACGATACCGAGTTTTTAATATAATTAGCGGCCGCGGAATGTGCCATTTTATGCCCCTTTGGATGGGAATAAAGAAAGACTTGTTGTTAATTCCCCTCACCGGGAAATTAACAACCACACAAAAAGATTTAGTTTTTGGGTTGACATAGGTAGCAACATAGACCAAAAAGAAAAAAAAAATAAAATTTTGCCCTTTTACTATCCAAGGTTTTGCAAGTAAGCTGACAGTATTCCTTTTAATTTTTTATAATCATTTGCTTATCAATTTCGGAAAATTGTTTTTTGAAGGGCAAGTAGGCAAGTCCAATGCTACAATTTTCCGAACATGATACGTACAATTTTTTTTTCGTGCATTCGTATAGATAAATAATAAAAAAATAACAAATAAATGAACGTTTCTTTAAGATTGTGATTCAAAATTTACATAAAAGATATAAAATATTGACGAACACGTCTCATATCCTGCTGATGAGTGGTATAACCGCGCAGCAAATTGAATTTTCTGCCCTTGTCGGTACATACTATTTTGCGAACCAAAAATTGTCCAAAAAGGAACGATTGCACAAAAAAAAGGTTTTATCTGTTTTTTTTTAAAGAATCTGCATGAAAAAATGTTATATTTTGTTTTTTTTTCTGTGTAGAGTGTGGTAAAAAATAGCAGTGGTAAAAATTTCAGATATAATATATTTTTTATTAAATTTAATTTTATTATTATTTTTTTTAATTTCGAGTAAAAGTAAACCGGACAGGAAAACTAAATAAATTCAACGGGTCAAAACAATGGTAATGTTAAGGCCCGCTGTTTGAACGATAGTTAAACTAACTAGTAGTCAAAGTTCACTTGTTAAACTAATCATTTATTAAAAATGGCTACAGTCTGTTGTTTCATTGATAGTTAGCTAACTATTAATTAAATTTCTTGACTGTAGTTACAAAATTTTAACTACTATGTATATATATATATATATATATATATATATATATATATATATATATATATATATATATATATATATATATATATATATACGAGGCATGTTTTTTAAGTAAGTACCGTTTTGCGATTCCGCCGCCGCAGCGATACGGTCGGCGTTCCGCGCATGCGCGCTGGTAACCTACATCTCATGTCTACGCACTGACGCCATTACAGTCTGATTCTTCATTGTATACGTTGTTTACTGAGTGTTTAAGATGCCTCCGACAATCGTGAGTCCCGCCGATTGTGAAGTACGGGCTGTTATACAATTTCTTAGTGCTAAAGGCGTAAAACCGATCGATATTCATCGTGAGATCTGTGAAGTTTACGGACAAAACATTATGAGTGATGGAATGGTAAGGAAATGGGTGAGAGCATTTAAAGATGGCCGCACAAATGTGCATGATGAAGAACGGAGTGTGCGTCCTTCGGTCGTTAATGAAGATTTGGTGCAGAAAGTGGACGAAAAGGTGAGAGAAAACAGACGCTTTACAATTTCATCATTGTGCGACTGCTTTCCTCAATATTCTCGTAGTGTTTTGTATCGCATTGTGACCGAGAACTTGAATTACCGGAAATTGTGTTCACGTTGGGTTCCAAAAATGTTGACGGATTTGCACAAAACCCAACGTTTAGGCAGTGCATTGACTTTCCTTGAGCGGTACCACAATGAAGGTGAACATTTTTTAGACCAAATTGTTACTGGTGACGAAACATGGGTGGCCTACGTCACACCAGAATCGAAACAACAATCCATGGAATGGCGACATTCATCATCACCCAAAAAAGTGAAGTTTAAGCAAACAATTTCTGCCCGCAAAATCATGTGCACAGTTTTTTGGGACAGAAAAGGAGTATTGCTAGTGGAGTTTTCTGCCTCGTAATGAGACAATCAATGCAGCGTCTTATTGTGAGACATTGAACAATCTGCGTCGTGCAATCCAGAACAAAAGACGTGGCAAGTTGAGTAAGGGTATCGTTTTGCTGCATGACAATGCCCGTCCACATGTGGCTAATCGGACCAAAGATCTCATCAAATCTTTTAAATGGGAAACTCTAGATCATCCTCCATACAGCCCTGATCTGGCGCCCAGCGACTACCATTTGTTCCTGCACTTGAAGAAGCACCTGGGTGGTCAGCGTCTTCAAGACGATAACGAAGTCAAAACATTTGTGATACAGTGGTTAACAAGTCAGGCGGCAGAATTTTATGAGGAGGGTATTCAAAAACTGGTGCCACGTTATGACAAGTGCCTCAATATTCACGGAAATTATGTAGAAAAGTAGATTAAGGTACAGGCTTTCATGTAAAAATAAAATTATAGCGATATCTTTGCACGTCTTTTTTAATTCCAAAAGGGGTACTTACTTAAAAAACATGCCTCGTATATATATATATATATATATATATATATATATATATATATATATATATATATATATATATATATATATATATATATATAGGTGTACAAGTATGAAATGCGGATTTCTTTTCTAAAAAAACATGTTAAATTCGGAAGAATGATAAAAAGTGCTTTATTCAAAGTATGCTCCATCGCTTGTTATACATTTTTTCCCATCTTTCGGGTAATTTGTGAATACCACGCCAGTAAAAATCTTCCCCTTTTGCTGCGAACCATTCATCAAGCCATTTTTTCACATCTTCATACCAACCAAAGCGCTGCTTAGTAAGTGCGTGACCCATCGATGCAAACAAGTGGTAATCGGAAGGAGCCAAGTCTGGTGAGTAAGCCGCATGGGGTAGAACTTTCCAGCTGAGTGCTTCCAACGTGTCGCGAACTGGTTTTGCCGTATGTGATGGAGCATTGTCATGAAGAAAAATGACTTTGTGTTGGCTCTTTCGGTATTCTGGCCTTTTTTCAAGCAGCGAACGGTTCAAATCGGTAAATTGTTGTTGGTAACGTTTAGTATTAACCGTTTCCCCAGGTTTTAACTGCTCATAATAGACCCCGCCCCTCTGGTCCCACCAAACAGAGCATCGTCTTTCTGCCAAAGCGATTCGGTCTTGCGGTCGCTGTGAATGGTGCACCTGGGTCTACCCATGATTTTTTGCGCTTGGGATTCTCAAAATAAATCCACTTTTCCTCCCCTGTAACTATACGATGCAAAAACGACTTCCTTTTATACCGAGCGAGCAAAATGTCACACGTGTTTCGGTCTTCTGAATCTTTCCCATCTCTCGTAGCCGATTGGAAACAGCTTGTTGACTAACGCCCAATTTCTCGGTGAGTTGTTTTTGTGTTTGCGAATCATCTTCGTCCAACAATGCTTGCAATTCCACATCTTCGTATTTTTTTAGCAGTTTTTCCACGTTCCTTGTCTGCAACATCGAAATCACCACTTTTGAAACGCCGAAATCATCGTTCACACGTATCTTGCGATGGAGCATGTTCACCATAAGCTTCTCGAAGTAATCAGTATGATTCAACAGTAGTTTTCTTCAAATGAAAACAAAAAAATTAATGCTGTCCGCTAATGCTCTTTGTTCGGTATAAATTTCGACATATTGAACACAACACTATGCACACACTTTTCCAATTTATCACTCGGGCGCCTCTGACACTTGTTGATGACACAACAAAATGGCGCAGTGTCAAATCTTTATAGCACAAACTGCATTGGTGCACCTTCTGTTGTCTGAAATACGCATTTCATACTTGTACACCTGGTATGTATGTATGTATGTATGTATATATATATATATATATATATATATATATATATATATATATATATATATATATATATATATATACATATACTGTTCTCTGGGCTCTTTTGTTTAAAATTTTGTAAAATGGGGTGTCTCTTAATTAAAGGCTGCAGATTAAACCAAGAACAAACATTTTCAGTTTGTAAAATATGAAACAAAACCACGTAACCTCGTTATAAACTGCTATTTTTTGTCCACAGTTCTATTATTTTTTGTTTAAAATGAATGCAATTTTTATTTTACCCCATGGTTATGGTTTTTTTTCTATTGTTCCGTCTAGGTACTGAATTTCTTAAGCCTGTGATCTTGAATATTCCCCACTATGCGAACACTTTACCCAGTTTAGGCATCTCCTTAAAGGCCACCGATTCCGAACAAGATATAAACACCGATTGGGATAATATCTTGTTGCCCAGCAACCATTGTGCTAACAGTGTTGCTGTTAAAGTTGATCATTTTTAGGTTACGTTTAAGTATGTTACAGTCTTAAAACTGATTTTGTTTTTAAGCCGGTTAAAAGTTTATAGAAAGGTGCATTTTTTTAAAATTGAAAGTGATTGTGGTATTCAGCCAGAGTAACTCCGATCGTAAGATGTATAAGTAATATGTATGTCTAGAATACGGAACCATTATTCTATTTTTTAAAGGTAAAATGTGAAGAAAGTGCTTGTTGGGATAACATTTTGCCAGATGATAGACCCAATATTAAAAAATATATTCCGATTCTGTACTATTTTAACGTGTTATGTTAATAGGCCATTACGCTTTGCTTTTTGTTTATTGACATTTCTTGTTCGCAATAAAAATTGTATCCATACAACAGATACAATAACTCCAAGAGTTTTATTGCTTACAAGAGGTGATCATTTTAAGTACTTTCTCTCGGCCGAATTAAGTACAATTTTAGGTGGGTTTTTCAAAACATTTGTTTTTATGTGAAAGAATTCACACACTTACATGTTAAGTGTTTTTAAGGTGACAGATGGCATGTATCATCTGTCACCTGTCAGAATTATTATTTGACGGATGTCACATGTATAGGATACGTACTTTAAAATAATTTTCTCTTCAGGCAGGTTACATATAAAAGAAACATATGAAGTGTTAATACAAATATATAATTATTCGGGTCGGAGTTGTCCTGGCAGACTGTCAACACTACTTTCCGGTATGAAGAAAGTACAAGCCTAAAAAACAATCAACAAGGGTAAAACACCATCTTTCTGGTTATTAGAACTTTTTTTGAGGTTTCGATGTATTACATGAAAGGAAGCTTTCACGGCTCTGGTCGGATAAGAAATCATGTTTCTTGGGATTAGAGCATGTCTAAAGTGATTTTCAGACGTTTCGTCCACGTTCGCATAAACTATCTTCAGGATTTTGTACTTTTCGAGATTGGAATACTGAGCACGCTTGGGGGTTTAATATTCACTGTTCTAATTTCGAATAGTACATAACTCCACATTGAGACAAGCTTAATCACAAGAGCCATCGTTTCTCGTCTCAAATGTGAATTTTAGAGACATTGTTAAATCATAGATTAAAATGTATAGTTACTTACTTTAGTAAAAAGAACAGCCTTGATCATGTAGTACGTCGTGCGTCACCGTGCAGAGTAACAAATCTTTTAATGGGGAGTCACAAGAAAACCAGAAAATAATTTTTTTTCTCTTAAATGAATACCGATAAAGGAGTCCTTATTAGAGTCATGGCTTTTATTTCAGCCTCTTAAACTAAATTTCATGTATCTTCCTCGTGACACCTTTATAAATGATTTTTACTTTATGTCATATCGTGTAGAGTCTTTTCTAACTTATAAATTGAATAAAGATTAATGGTTTTTAGAAAATAGAATCACTAAAATATTTATTTATCAAGTCCTACTTAATGAAATATCAAGCCTCTATAAGATATTCTTCAACTGAAGTCTTTGAGAATAACAGTCAACAGAAGACGCTAATTGACAACACTAATTTTAGTTCGAACAATTAGGCTGCCTAACTCAGGGCATAATTGCTGATAATGTTATAAACCACCAGGATGTTCATCCACTGTTAATTTTAAAAAAACTATACTGATTGAGCTCCCAGAGTAAGCTTATTCTGAATTTCAATACCTTGGTCTATATACTGTCTGCTCTAATAATGGGTTTTGGAATCATTTCGAGTGTAGTGTCTCTATTCTTCTTCTTCTTATAGTGCCATCTCTATTACTGAAGTTGGGCTGTAATCACGGCGAATTCTT
Organism: Pachyrhynchus sulphureomaculatus; assembly: GCA_019049505.1. Classification (NCBI taxonomy): domain Eukaryota; kingdom Metazoa; phylum Arthropoda; class Insecta; order Coleoptera; family Curculionidae; genus Pachyrhynchus; species Pachyrhynchus sulphureomaculatus. Next base: position 26,603,187 of record CM032455.1, on the reverse strand, counting down.
CCCTCTCCTGGGCAATTCTTATTAAAGTATGGGTATCCAGACCTGTCCAATCTCGTATATTTTTCAGCCAGGAACATTTTTCGACGCCCTACACCTCTTTTCCCTTCAATTTTCCCTTCCATCAACAGCCGGAGAAGTAACGAGTTTTTGTCTTTTAATAAATGACAATAGTTTTCTTTCTCTACCCATTCGACGAAGCATTACTTTCAAAGCGTGGCTCATTAGGCTTATAAGACGGTAATGGTATGAACATAGACTTAAGCCAATCCTTTGGTATCGTTCCTGTACTGTAGATGGAATTTATGCAGCTGCACATTATAGAAATATTTTCTTCATTTAAAAGTTGAAACATCTTCGCATAAAGATTATCAAGTCCAGGAGCCTTTCCAGTTTTTGCATGTTTTATTGCATTCCTAACTTCTGCTGGGAGTATATTTAAAGAAATTCCATCTGTAATGAATTCTGGTAATTCTCTGCGGTCATCGAAGGTATTTTTAATGTATCGAGCCCATTCTTCTTCTAGCTCTTTTTGTTCGATTAATATCTGATTATTACCGTTTATTAAATATGTTGGTGTTCGTATACTGTTTTGACCGGTAACTTTTTTATACATACTGAAATAGTCGTGCTTTTTAAATAACTCCAATGTGGCTTCGACTGATAGCAAGTGGCCTACTGAAATTGTTTGACTGATTTCTTGGTGAGTGTTTCAGTTACTTGCGATCGAATTTCTGAGTTCCTCAGCAGTCTCAAGTTCGGGCTTACATTTTTGCAGTTTGAATATGCTTTAATTTGATGTTAATTATGCCGGTCAGAAGGACATGGTCAGACTCGATGTCGGCTCCAGGATATGTTTTAACTCCCCGAACCACATTCCTGTAGCCCGTATTTACCGATATGTAATCGATTTGGTTCCGAACTACAGTACCGTTATGGTCTCTGGGGGATATCCATGTATTCAGTCTTCTCTTAGGCAGCGTGAACCACGTATTCATGACTACTAAACACTCTTCTTGACAAAACTCGATAAGGCTTTCACCACGCGAATTTCTTTCGCCTAGCAGTTCCTGTTCCTACTGTTGCATTGAAGTTGCTTGTGATAATATTTACCTCGTGTTTTTTTTAGTAATATTTAAGAGTTGTTTTAACTGGGTATAAAATTGTTGAACTTCCACTTCACTTTTATCTGATGTAGGAGCATAAACCTGTATTATATTTATATTTTATGGATGGGCTCTCATTTGGAGCATGACCCGGTCAGACAGGGGCACAAAGTTGACTACTGTCTCTCTATCCGAAAAAAAATTAGGTTACCTGGTACTTACCGGCACAGCCTGGTTCAAATATTATTACTGAATTTTTAGTATACACTCTAAATAAGGCAGATCACATGAAAGATACCCATATTTGCTGAAGTCTTTTTGAAAGAAATATTTTAAACCGAGACGAGCTATTCTTTATCTCTAAAAGATTCTTCTTCTTCGGGTATCGATCTTTGGTCATCATGTTTGCTACCTTGTTCATAATGATCGCTCGGAAGAGTTGAACCGTAAACTTTCTGTACCACTGCCTCAAATTTGTTCTCCGTCTCCCTGGACCACGTCTGCCTGAAATCTTTCCCTCTATAATCAGATGCAAGATTTCACGTTTTTCTAGATGTCTCATAATGTAGCCAAAATATTCTAATTTTTGTCGCTTGATGGTCGTGACCACCTCCAAATCCTTGTTCATGCGAGTGACAACGCTGTTGTTACTAATTCTTTCCATTATTAGTGATAATTAATGTATCGTCGGCGTATCTGATGTTATTTATGTTAACGCCGTTGATGTTGATTCCTTCAGTGGTACCAGTGAGTGCTTCATGGAATATCACCTCCGAAAAAAGGTTGAGCAACAAGAGAGATAGAATACAACCCTAAGGCACTCCCCGCTTGATTTCTATTTCATCCGACACGACAGTACAAATTTACGAAATAACACCCATTTTAACGAAGGATCCCTCACAGTGAAGAAAAATGTCAGAAAGTGTAAAATTTCTAGTTGTACAGGAGTCAACGATAGAGTAAAGTTCATTATCTCATTTGTTTCGGGAATAACCAAAATATTTTAAATACAATAGTTTTAGGGAACGTTAAGGTGCACAGTTTAAAATTATTTTTGAGTATACAGGGTACTTCAAAAAAGTGTGGCCGATTAACATATATTTTTTTAAATGGAACATCCTATTTTCTAATTTATTTTTAAATTCTGTAACCTACCTATATATATATATATATATATATATATATATATATATATATATATATATATATATATATATATGTTACAATAGAGGTTTGCACGGATGGTGGAATGTAATACATTAAAATTCTGGGTTTCAAACCGTTCATCTCATCTTGCACGACGTTTCGCCAAAATCTCATTTGGCATTTTCAAGTGCTCTTGCTGGTGCTGCTATTCCATACTGTGATTTTGCTGCTGCTGCCGCTCGAAGCTAACTAATATATATATATATATATATATATATATATATATATATATATATATATATATATATATATATATATATATTGTTTGATGCAGGTATTTCTAAATTTTTTTTATTCTTATTAAGATTGGAAGGAGAGCGAAGAATTATGTGTATTTGGGGCAAAAATTACTGCGACGAAAGACAGTGACTTGGATGAAATTTCAGGAAGAATCAGGCATTCGGGAAATTAAGTTATATATTCAAAGATAAAGCCATCCTAAATAAGTTAAAGGCCAAAGTTTACGACCAGTGCATCCTACCCGTAATTACATATGGCACTGAAACTTGGACACTGAGTAAAGCTCGGACCCAGAGAGCACACGACAGACAGATGATCGAGATAAAACTTAAAGATAGAAAAAGAAACAGGTGGATACGTGAATAAACGAAATTAAAGGATATTATACCTAAACCTAGTAGTTTTTCTAATATTTCAGTTTTTTTAAAAAAATACTAGTTTTCAGTTTTGTAAAAAATTGCCAGTAGCGCCATTGTTTCTGAAGGTGGAATACTCATAATTGGTACGAGCGTTCTATAGAGATGAAAAATAAGATATATGTAAAGAAATTTTAGTTAGATGCTACAGGATGTTCAAAAGCAAGGGTAAAAATTGAAAAAATTCAAAATAAATCGAAAACTATTAGAAATAGGTATATGACATACTTAATAAAAGTTGGAGGATTTTGTAAAATCTATCAGAAAAAATAATAATATACAGGCAGTGCCATTTAAAAAATTTGAGATTTTTCACTTTAAAATAGTTGGAATGCATAAATTTATTTTGAACGCTTGGTGGACAAAATAGACACTCTATCGTTGACTCACCCTGTACTGCTGACTTGGTTTTAACACTCTTGTTTTAATGTGACTAAAAAGAGATTAGTTGAAATTTTGGGGCAGTTTGTATTTTATCAGATTTAAAAAAAAGAAAACTAATTTTTGATCTTTTACTGCACAGCATCATACCTTGAGTTGACTTATGGGTGCTTTTGTTAATTTAAAACCCAGTAATGGACAAATTAGACCAATTTTAAAGTTAACTTTTTTCATGAATGTTTAATGACGTTGAAGAAGACACGTACGCCTCTTTTAAAAACTAACTTAAGTTACATACTTTGAACGAAAACTTTTTAATTTTTGAAATCCACTTCAAGACCAAGGACTTTGATATTATTATTAAGTAGGGTTTAATATGCAACTAGGTAAAGTTGACACTTGCTTTTAAATGGTTTACCTTAAAAATTTCCATTATAAGTAAATAAGCTAATCTAGATTAGTTCGAAACTTTACGTAGTGCCTTACAATGGGCATTTTTTACTCTGGTTCTTAAGTAATCGAACCTTCTCTCTTTCTGTCAGAAAGACAAAACTCAAAATTTTGTATAGTACATAAATTAGATTATTTTATAAATTTAAGTATAAACAACTTACTTTTTTTTGTAAATATTAATCTTTATAATCGTTATTTTTTAATTTTTATATATAGGAAATCTTGTGTAATGTCATGTGATCTAGAAAAATCAAACGTAAATATTAAATTTCTTGTTGAATATTTTTTATTCAAATATTATACATATCAAAAGTAACTTTCTTACTTTTTAGGAAATTTTTTCTATATATAGTAATGTTTATTAATAATCGTTTTAAATAAAAAATGTTGTATGCTCATTTTGTAGAAGTTAAATTTGAAATATATAATTAGATTATTATTTTTTTAAATTATAAATGTTGTTTTTATTATATATATATATATATATATATATATATATATATATATATATATATATATATATATATATATATATATATATATATATATATACATATAACTTTTTTATTAGCATTAAAGGTTACTACATGGGGTGAAAAGTCCTGAGACTTCTGAAGAAAATCAATGTTTTTGCGAAAGATCGATTTTATTCTTCAACAATCCTTCAAGAGCGATACCCTTATCCTAGCGAACTGTCAACATTTGGATACCTTTCATATAGTAGTATAGTATAGTAGAATTATAAAAAAAACTTCTCGCTTGTCCCAACAATTCCAGGTCCTTTTGGGCAGTCGCTAACGCAGTTAGTCAAAATTTCACCAAATCCACCTGGAAATGTGCCAGAGTTCAGCCGCTACCTAAAAAAGGCAAGAAAAGGAAGAAAACGTTATCAATCAGAATCTTCTAAAATATCTTGAAGGATTCAACATTATTAGCGATTACCAATATGGCTTTCCTAAACATAGTTCAACGCAATTGAACACTTTGGAGAATCTCGAGCGGTTGCTCTTGACATATCCAAGGCATTCGACCGTGTTTGGCACGATGGACGGTTGGCTAAGCTACGTTCTTATGGTATGTCTGAAAAGTTCTGTTTGTGAATCTCATATTTTTTCAGAGAGCATTCTTTACGAGTGGCGATTGACGAATTTCTTTCTAACACCTTCACTATCAACGTCGGTATGCCTAAGGTTCCATACTGTCTCCTACTTTCTTTCTCATTTACATTAACGATCTGCTGGAAAAGACCGGGAACCCAATCTACAGCTTTGCAGATGATACTACGCTTATATCGTCATTCACTTTGAACGCTGGGACATCGGCTACGCAGGCTAATATCCGCAGACAGCAGGAGGTCGTTCAATTTAACAAAGACCTGGAAGAAATTCTATCTTGGGGTGATAGTAACCAAGTGGAATTTAACGCTACAAAAACCCAGGCGACAGTTTTTTTCTAAAAAAACGTTGCTGAAACCCGACATAGTCATGTCGGGGCACCCCCATTCCCCTAGCAACGTCACTCAATTTGTTGGGCGTTAATTTGGGAGCAAATATGTCCTGACATGAACACGTTGCAGGAATAGCAAGGAAAGCTCAAAAATTGGGAATATTATTTCGAACCAGAAAGCTTTACACTCCACAACAACTGTTAATTCATTACAAAGCTCAAATTCGACCAACTGTAGAATATTGCTCCCATGTTTGAGGCTCTGCTCCCAAACACACACTGCTTTTGTTGGATTCTGTTCAGAGAAGAGCTGTTCGTCTGATTAGAGACCCGAAACTGGCCGGCGGCCTTGATTCGCTGGAACATCGAAGAGCGGTTGGCGACTTGAGTCTGTTTTACAAGTATTTTTCATGGAAAATGTTCGAAGGATGTAGCCCGCTTAATTCCTCCCAGAGCTGTGCATGCGACCTGGAATTGTTGGGACAAGCGAGAAGTTTGTTTTTAATTCGCTGATTGTGTGCCTCCTTGGTTTCTTCGATAATTTCTTCGCATCTGTTCCGGGCACGAACAAAGGTGTTACGATTTATGGTGTTGTTGGTAGGCAAGGTGTTTAGAAGCAACAGCTTCTTTGCATTTTCGGTCAAACCAAGGCTTGCCGTTAGAAAGACATTTCTTCGAAAATGGAATGTAAGCTTCCATACCAGCTAAGATAATATCGGAAACTTCCCTGGCGCAGTCAGGTCGGTCGTCGGATCGAAAACAAACGTCTAACCAAGGGAAAATTCGAAAATATTCCATGAGATCTTCCCATTTAGCAGATTTGTAATGCCAAATCTTGCGGTTTAGGCGCCTCTGTCACTGACTGGTAGGACACTCGATGTCCAAAGCAGTTTATGGTCGGAAGAACCCAATGGGGGATTTACGGTGACCTTGTAAATCTCCGGATTGGTGGTTAAAAACTAGAAGACTGGCGAACTCCCCGTCTCGATCAGGAATCCGTGTTGGTTCGTCAATAAGCTGAGTTAAGCCACAACTGATTGAGTGGTGGATCCATGTTTCGTCCATTGTTACGATTACGCCGAAATAGTACCAAGCAGCGTTCTGAATCTTTGGAGCGTTGCTGTTTTTGATCAGTTGTGAAAGTGGGCGGCACCCATCGGGCACATACCTTTTTCGTATGGAAATATTCATGCAAAATATGCCTCACGTGTTCTGTTGATATCTTCACGATGTCAGCTACCTCTCACACTTTCACTTTACGGTCATTCAGAACAATATGGTGGATTTATTTTTTTTGTGGAGTGACTGCCTCATATGGACGTTCGGAACATGGTGCATAATCGATGCTTGTACGACCGCGTTTAAATTTACTAAACCATCGCTGCTTTCGATGAAGCAAAATGTGCCATAACCCTTCTCCAAGCCATTCTTCGGTTCCGGCTATATTTTTTCCGTCAAAAAGCAATGTTTAATCAACAAACGAAATACTTTTTGTTCCGTCGTGTTGCAAAAATCAAAAGTATCGGCTCTCAAACAGCTGTAACTTGCAAACTAATAGACATAATGTTCTGAAAATTTGACACGAATCTTCTTAGAGTTGACACTAACTGAAAGACATGTTTTTTTTTTGTTTGTGCTATCATCTCTCGTAAAGTTTCGGGACTTCACCCCATGCAGTATTTTGGAATTTTGCATGTTGGAAAATTTATCCTGGGTTCTTCATTGTGTAGTTCAGTTTTGGAGTTCTTTTATATTACAAGTGTTGACATACTACGAAATCATACATAAAACTGTTTAATATTTCAGGAGCCTAAAAAGCTATCCGTACCAACAGTCGTAACAAATTTATGTTAATAACAGTGCACTTGATCACAGTTAAGTACTCGTACATAACATAGGAGATTGTCTACAATTTTGATCGCACGAAGTCCTAGAAAATACCAGGTAAATGTCTTCTGAATACTATTCTTCAGGGTTTGACCTAGTGACGCATTCGTCATTGTATTTTGCGTTAATTTTGTAGACTTAAGTGGCTCAACAACTTATTTTTTTTAGAATGTAAAAAATTATTGGTAAATTATTAAGTTTACAAACGCTATTTTTGGTTGGTAACCCGAAAATAGCGTTCGCGATGCTTGTAGACTTTGACCTTCTTTAAAATGAGAAGTTATTTAGTCTCTTGAGACATTATTTACTTGGATTTTGGGCACTATTTACAGTAAACAAGAAGTTAATCACAAAATAAAATGGTGGTTGCGTCACGAGCACAAAAAGAAAAAGACTTTCAAATAATTACCGATCAGTCGCATTGGTTTTAGTAATATCGAATTATTAATATTTGGAAATATTGGAACAACGCAATTACCCGTTTTGTAGAATCGCAAGCGGTTGCACTTGATATATCCGAGGCATTTGACTGTGTTTACTATGGCTAAGCTACGCTCTTTGGTATGTCCGAAAGAAAGTTATGTCCGGACACTCCATTCCACTAGCATGGTCTCTTAACTTGCTGGGTGACACTTGGGAGCACTTACATTTTGACATGTCACGTTTCATGCATAGCAAAGAGAGTTTAAATGTTGGGAATATTATTTCTCACTAGAAAGCTTAAAATTCCACAACTTTTAAACCTGTACAAAGTTCAAATTCGACGAACGTAGGATTACTGCTCCCATGTTCATGTTCTGCACCCAAATATACGCTTCTATACCGAAGAAGAGCTGTTCTCCTGGTTGGCAACTCAGAACTCACCAAAACCCCCTCAATTCCTTCGCACAACAAAGAACGGTTAGTGACTCGGCTTATGGGAAGTCCCAAGCCCAAGTCACCCAGAGCTAGGAATATATGTCGCTTGAATACATCACATCCGTATGAGGTTCAACTTGTCAGTCCTCCAAATTCAGTTTGCAGCAATTCAAGACCAACATAAATCATTTTTATTGCGCGCTCGCTGCAATTGGAGCGCTTGTCCTGTGCCTGTAAAAACATTACATCAGGTTCTTCATAAGGATGTAAGTTTTCATTTTCTTGTGCGTATCTACTACTAGAGGTCTATCAGGTTAAAATTACTGACATTTATTTTTTTCATATTCATCCCGACTCAGACGACATTAACGACTAATAGTGGGCTAAAAGTTCCCTAATCAATTTGTAGGTTATAATTGCATAGCATTGGGTAGGGAGCGGAGTCAAAGGTACAGCGGGTATTTTACTGCTATATTACGCCAGTATGAGGATAAAACCCTGGTTTTTGCTCTCCTCTCTTACCATCATAGTTGGGCTGGCAAGGTACTATACGATGAAACGCACCTTCCGAAGTAGATCGACAGATGAGGAAGCACTAAATAATTACCGAAATATGGATTGCACTGTTTTGAGTTTTTGTATTAATTTCAGTCCTGGTCGGGGATTCTTCTTCCAGTGCCTTATCGGTTTCAGACGTAGGCTATTAAGTGGTAATCCTGATCTTATAGACGGCGCTTCGAAACAGCTGAACAGACGTAAGCCTGAACCATCGTTTTAAGTTATATAGCCAAGAATGTGTTTTCCCTGGACATCGTTTACTATCCATCTTTCCCTGTATTACCAGCTGCAAGAAACGGTATTTATTATGTCTCATGACGTGGCCAAGATATTCAAGCTTTCCCTCTTTAATTGCGAGTGCAATTTCTTTGCCACTGCCTATTCGGTCAATGAAATCTTCAGAATCCGGCAGTACACCCACATCTTAAAGGCTTCAACTTTTTTACTAGTGATTCCGTCATTTTCCACAATTCTAGACCTTATATCAAAACACACTTTATTTCAACAGATTGGTCCCACTTTGCATTAACCACTTTCCCCAAGTATATATAGGATTCTACAGGCTTGATTATTTGGTTATTTAAGCATATATAAGCAGCAGATAATAAGCAAATACATAGCTCTTCGCTTACCCTTTGCACCCTTTCAACAAGATCTTGAAGTTCATCGATGTTACTGGCCAGCAAGACGGTATCATCGTCGTGTTATTCATTTCGCCATCTATTTTGATGCCTTCGTTAACTTCCTCTAGTGCTTTGTTACATATTTCTCCGGAGTATAAGTTAAAGAGGAGGGGAGAGGTCAGAGTATTATGTTAGCAAATTGCCCTCGATACAAATTTGCTTTTTACCATCAATATCAGCTTTTTGAAGAATTTCCATTAGCCGTTCGTGCCTGACGGTGTCAAATGCTTTGGCGAAGTCCAAAAACATAGAAATGCATCTCTGTTCATATCGCTGCAGCGTTGGATGAACACTTGTATGCTAAAAAAAAATGGCTTCTCGTGTACCAAGAGCATTACGAAAGCCAAACTGTATGTGTGGGATTAACGGCTTATATATGTGGCGGTGCCTAGCGGCTATTGTAATAATTGTGACTATGAAATCAAGCTATGACTTTCATAGAGGGCAGATATGCTTTTAATATTGGGTTGACGTTAACCTGATACAAAAGCTGTAAGTACTGCTTCTTGTTAGAAAAAATAAATAAAACAAACGTTTTATAAATTAATGCGTTTTTATTTGTTTGACACATAAAATTCAGAAATATATATATTTACGTAATAATTTGTGTATATTATTTATAATTATATATATATATATATATATATATATATATATATATATATATATATATATATATATAAACACACACAAACTTATAATGAATATAACTACAATTAACAGCATTCTTACATATTTTGAGATCACAAAATATATAATTTTTAATAACAAATTTAACAATTTTTTTTTCTCGAAAAAGTTTAAAAATCCTTACAAAGAAGACCCACAAGATAATGTAGAAAATTACAATATTGACCTAATAAACAAATTAATAGTACTTTTAGGTGGGAGTTACAGTCTGGAGAAACGAATTTCGTTAAACTCGTTGCATGCAAGACGAGAATTTATTATTGAAGAACCCCTATGTTGCAGTGCTATTATTAGCGCCATTTCTACATTCATACCGCTCTAAAATAGGTTAACTTTCTTATTTGAGAGCTTATTTTCTTTACATTTCTACGAACTTTTTTCCAGTTAGAAAAATTACAATATTCCATAAACAATCCAAATATTTGGTTATATATGAAATATTAGGTCTGACGATACTAAACCCTTCTCTAGGGTAATAAATTTTACTCCATTGCGAAATAAATTAAATAACTTATGGTGAACTTCCTACTCTGTGTAATAGTCAAGACATTTTGTGTTGCATGCAACAAGTTTCATGAAACAATTTCCCTAATTCGTCTCTTTCCTACTTGGTACCATATTTGTAATTTAAAGGTGAATATCTACATAAGGGTTTCTAATTCGGAAGCATGCCAATACAGCAGGTAAACTACTATATTGCTACAAATTCAAAAAATGGCAGTCAAATTTTTATTATTACTAGGAACAATTTTGAATTTAGTTTTTATTACCTCCACCGCATTGCCATACTTCTTTTAAGAAATAAACAATAATACAGGTCGAGAGCTGGTCACAAAATTTTTGCCGTCATCGATCAAGAACATTATATATATATTTGCTGCAACACATGCTGACAAGCTACAGAGGAGCGTCATTTATCAATATTTTCGCAGTTACTGCGCTGTTTGGCGACATTGCTTAATGAGACAAGCTTATACTTTTTTCATGTTACTCTCCCACATAAATCGTTTTCATCGATCCGATCGATGAATGCGATGAACCATTGCAGCCAGCTCTCGGTCTAGTAGCATCGTTTTAAGCTGCCAAAGTTAGAAAGAAATTTAAACTGACTTAAAAATACTGTAAAACGCGAAAATTAAAACTCGATAAGCTCTATATCACATAATTTTTAACAAAAAAAAATTAAAATATAAAAATATTTACGTCATAATATTAATTTCAAGATGATTAACAAAACATGCAATAAACAAACAGGTGTAAAAGATATTTTTATTAAGATAAATAATATAACAGGGTGTTTGCTGAATAACCAAAAAAAAACACTAAAACAAAAAAAATAAAATGACGGCCACCGTAAATTTAATTTTTGATGCAAGTAAAAATCTTGTATCTTAAAATGGGCTATTTACCTATACAGAAAATTTGCAAAAAACTTTAAAATAAATTACAAATCAAACGAAGCAATTATTACTTTATAAATTTCGTAATTATCTTTTGCAAACTCACAGCACCCCATTATAAAATACTGTCATATCCTGTCCCCAAAGTGTATAATAAGGTTACACTCGTTCAGAATTCAGAAATTTTGCTCAAATAAGTGTCGAAAAACGCCTTTTTCTTCTAAGCATTTAAAATTGTTAATATATTCATCAAGTTAGACTCTAGCAAATTCTTTTGGTAGCTGCAAAAATTACGTCATCAATTGCAATTAAACTATAAGACCTTGTCACGTACCTTAAGGGGTAATGCCACTCTAGAAATTTAAAAAAATCAACATGATGCTTTAAGGTCTTAGAAATAAGGTACAAAGGATTTTATGCGGGTAAGAAGGTTATAAGTGGGTATTCTATCAAGTGCGCCGCAGCGCTCTCCAAACTTTTCGAGAGTTTTTATGCTTCGCGCTGCTTAAATGACTGTACCTTTCTGAATATTGAAGAAATCTATTTATCTACACAATTTAAGTTCATCTAGATGTTACCAGGTGGCATCAGTAGTATATGAACCCAATGGTATTTACATAGTATTAGTATAAATTGACACGCTGTTCGTACGAGCCTTTTTTTCTTTCGTTATTGAACTATTGTTAATCTGGGTAACATTATACCATAAGCTTTCGACCGATGATAAATGTCCACCTAGCAAAAAAATCATGGGTGATACTGTGATTTTTTAGTCAGGCTGTTATATGTTACTATGATTTTTTAATATCAGTGATTTTTAAACGTGACGTGATCACAGTTTTTGTTTTTTGAGAGCACGACCACAACAACCACGTTATTGATAATGATATAGCCGCTAAACTATGCAATTTGGTGATTTTCGCGATTATTATAAGTTTTTTAGGGATATTTAATAATCACTTATGTCTTCAGTCTAAGAGTGAATCCTGAATTCTGAACACTGAATACTAACATTAATATTAATAGATATCACTGATATATATAATAACAACCAATAATATTTATGCATCATAAGTCGTAAGCACAAAAACAAAAGTTTGTTTTTGTTATGCGATGCTCATATCTGGCCTATAATATATAATATGTTAAATATTAAATATCAGCTCGCGCTTTTATCAAAGTTACACAAACGATCGTTATAAGTGAAGGCAGGCCGCCAATTCCTTGGCTACTTATTTGCATAAGCTGAATTCAATAAAGTCAATTTATGAAGAACTCAAAGTGACAATCTGGTCGATAGCTCCTAAATCTGTTTCAAGTGGCAAAGTTATTTTGCATATTGCAGCAAATATAGCTGTATCTGTTTTCAACGATCATTTTACCAATATAATGAAAATTATGGGACTATTAGGCATGAAAATTGGGTTGAACTGTTACAATTTCTGTAGACAGATTGATGCTCGTCGTATCAAGTTTTCAAAGCGATCGCTGGCTAACAAGGCAAAAAAAGCTCGACTGTCTTTGAAATTTGACAGAAAGGAAAAAGAGGAGGAAAACATCAATTGCCTCCTAAATTGGGCAGGCATCGCAGATTACATGTATCTAGACAATTTATATTAAAAAAAGTACGTAAAACTTTAAAACACGTTTTTCTCAAGACTACATTTTTCAAACTGGCTGGAAACAACTTCTTCAAATTATCACCGATTTATTTGAAATTTTAACTGTACCTTCATTATACCTACATTATTTTGAACTTTTTTTTTATAAACGATTTTTTACGTGATTTTTTACCGAACAACGAAACACTTTTTCTTTCTTCAAATATGTACCATTCATAAAAAAAAAAATCAATATTTTTTAATTTTTCTATGTTTTTTTTCCGAGAAAATCTTATGTAGAACTCAAAAAACCTTGCACTTTGTTCCAGGTAAAAAATTGGAGGAGGAATTTTTCCGGCCGCAAAGTACTGTTTATAAGATGTATCTTTCTTTATCGAGTACTGGTGCCGCCATTTTGTAAAAAAAGTGTTTAAAAATTTGTACTTTTACTTTAAAGTATGCGTAATATAAGCATTTGAGTAAATTTTGAATTTACTCGAACTATATTTTAAAAAAAAATAGACAAAATCGGGCTTTTTTCTTAGCTTTAGAGTGGCATTACCTCTTAAGACATCAAAAACCGCCCTAAGTTTATATGAGGCATCTCGACTGTAATTTTCCATTTCTGAATTCCATATGATTCATGGTAGGCTTTTGGGACGAGGCAGTATGATATATTTTAATTATATTTTCTGAGCTCATAAATATGAAAAATTTAAAATATCCCTTCATTTGACTTGTAGAAACAAAATTGTCGAAATTTCATTAAACAGTAAACAACTCAGTGCAGTTAGAAAATATAATATATATATATATATATATATATATATATATATATATATATATATATATATATATATATATATATATATATATATTAACGTAGATATTTTAGGTTATTCAGACACATCCTAATTTCTTTAGAGAGAATATTGTAAATACAAGAGTTTCTTCGCTTTATAGGATAAAAAAATATACAACTGGCTTGGAACTATTAAGAAAATGCTAGTTAAAAAACAATTTACAACTATTTTCAAAACCATTTTACTATTATATACATATTATTAAAAAAATGCTAAAACAAAAATATAAACAATATTCTCCGTACAAACATATACATAAAAAAAGAGTGGTATAACTTTTTAAGCTTATTTAAATTCAAAATGTTTTACAAATTTGACGCAATATTTGAGTCCGTGTGTTATTCTCCTGGTTTTTTCAAGCACATGTAAGTTTCGAAAAAGTTTTTCCCACTCTCTGTGTTTAAAAAGTTCAAAAAATACATTCACTCAGAACAGACTGATTAAAAAATACGTTTATTAATATATATCTAGTACGTGAATTTGGTCCATTACTAAAAAGAAAAAATGTTTCTAAAACTCTTAATGGATAGTCTACGATGCTGGGATATTTTTTAATCACTCTGTATACCTCATTCGTGCTAGTTTTCCTTACAAGGTAAGTAAAGATAGTTAGGGTAGCTAGTTTAAAAAAATATACATCATGTTGCCGTAAACGGTCGTTTTTCGGAAATGTTCTGCTTAAAATTCAAAAATTTAGTAGGAGTATTCATAGATTCGATTTTATTGGTGTTTCAGACTGCACATATTACTACCAGATGCAATAAATATTTCTCAGACTAGTCGGCAAAGCAACAACAACCTATGGGTTAGTGCAACTTTGTTATTTTAAATGGAATACACTATTTATAAGTAGTAGTTGTTTGCAGAAATAAAATCACGTCCGTGGCAGCACTACCGCGTTGTCTAAAAGATGCCGTGAAATACATAAATGTATATTTCGGAACTTGGACAACGTTGATGGGTATAACGACATCCCCGATGGTTCGAGTTTGTAATGATCACACGCCCTGTCGTCATATTACTGGTATAATGCCCGTCAGTTTTTAAAATGAATTTTGCTGATTGAAAGGAAGAAAAAAAAACGAGAAATCTTTTTATTTAGAAACTTTTTTTTTCAAGTTCTTATTAAAACAGATACACAAAAAAACAGGGAGAAAGGCAAAAAATACAAGAAAAAAATACAATTTGGCTTCAACGCTTTTTGCACGTTATTAGAGATATTGTCCGGGAGGATGTTCATTTTGAGAATAGATCTCTGCACACTTTCAGCTTCGCGCTATAATGTCAACAATCATGCTCCTTATATGTCATCGAATCCTAGAAATCTGGAGAGATTGAAAATAATTATAATTATATCATTTAAAGATGAGATCCTCTTTCTTCTGAACTTAAACATAACTGTTTTATAAATAAAATGTATCTCTAATGCGAAAACACAATTATAATCATTATATAATATATCGCATAATAGAAATCAAGAATTATGAATAAATTATCTTTTAGGATCTTTGGGAAATATAAAAAAAAATAACTCATTTTGAGATACCACTTATATTTTTACAAGCACTACCCGCACAACAAAAATTTCCTCTTGACATCTTTTTTATAATTATTTTCAATTATAACGTCGAAACAAAAATTATTAATAATGAATCCAGATGTAAATACAATCCGCAATCGCGATGGCAGCGATGTTGTTGGTATGATAGGGGACGCATGCATGATAAAAACGGACCTAAAGATTTTCTTGAGCGTCGCTACTATGCTTTATATTTACTGTGCTAAAATCCCTACTCAGGCGGATAGGTGAACGATAAAAAAAAATTTACTTCAGATAAAACGTAAATTTAAATATTTTTTGATAAACTTCCAAATAAATTAAAGACTTTAAGAGTTCTTTTTTGGATGGATGAAATTCAGATTGATCGAATTTAAAATTGACGAAGAAAGTTGACGAGATTAAGGGCAAATGTTATACAGAGTACGGTTTAAAGTTCTGTCCATAAATTTCAAACGTCTGGAGAATAGGTAATTTAGAGTCGGGAAAAGTGGCAACACTGGCAACGTGTAGTATAGATAACGTAGCTTCTGAGCTCTAATGCGACGTTTGTTGAGTGCATCGCGTATACGCGATTGGCAAACCTGAGGTGGAGCGTGTACGAAAATCATGTTAAACTATTAATATCAAGGAAACAGATCTAGTCAGTGATAGGTGTCGAACGGAACGCTCGAGGACGCAGTGCACGCATTGAGCGTAATCTTTTATGAAAACAAAAAATAATTTAGCTTGTCAAATACAGATCGCCCCATGAACGCTGTATATTTTCGGGATCGTGCGTATAAACGATACACTTGACACCTTTTAACTGCGAAATTAAAAGAAATACTAGCGGCTGGGTTACTAAACAAGTACAGTAGGAAAAACAGAGAATACCGAAACAGTCTAGACCTGAATCTTCTCGATTACTGCTGTTGGTCAAGCTGGAAACGAATGCCTACTAAAAATGGCATCTAACAGAAAAGACAAAATTTTACGATTTCTGCTCCATATAAAACAGATAGGTGGTGTGAATTCCCGGACTAACAACGCTATACCGACTGGCGTCAATAAATGACGGTGGGTACATTCCCTGCGCTATCAGTTTCAATTTGCTAGCTCGTTTAGTTTGTTCCGTATTTAAGTTTGCGTTAGTCTCGCCGCGATTCTAACAATAAATATTAAAAAAAAGCAGCAAATGTGTGCGAAATTTTGTTTTCAGCTCAAGAATAGCGTTACTGAAACGTAGGAAATGATTCGGAAGGTATTTGAGGATAAAGCATTGGGCCTTATGTAAATTTTCGAGTAGTTTTCATGATTTAAATCGAGCCGACCTTCGGAGCAGTTTGTTTTGTAAGCACTAGTTTTTGACGAAGAATTCCATGACTGCCATCCCTCACCATCCTTATTTACCAGATTTGCACCGCGTTACTTTGTGAAGACAAAGTTGAAAGTTCGCCGGTTCGACTCGGTAGAGAAAATACAACGCAAATCGCAGGCGACACTAAAGGCAGTGATAGCATTGACCTTCTAGAAAATTTGGAAAAAAACGATGGGACCGGCGCATTCGGATACTGAGGGACTACTTTGAAGGGGACGGGAGTCACGAAGCCTAAACATTACTTCAGATTTTATACCGTTAATTAGAGAACTTTTTGATCACATTTGAAAACTAAATTTAACAACGAAAATTACCGAGGCCTAGCAAAATTAGTGATACTCTCTCAATCGGCAGAACATGTTTTTTTTAACCCCAATAAAGGCTCATCCTATCTTTACTTAACACGTATATATTGCAACTGCATTTTCCAGAATGTGATATGCGACTTTAGCGCACGTTTAAACCTACAACTTGTATACAAATTGATTGTATTAATTTTGAAAAAATATTCCTGAGAAATTACATATCTTGTTCCGAAAATTGGTCAAAAATAAAATGCAATTGCAAGTCAAAACTATTGAAAGATGGACATACTGAACAAAAATGTTTGTTTTAAAAAGTTTTTTACTAATAGCACTTTACATTTACCTGTAAAATTATTGACGCCTCTGGCTTTTGACTGATTTTTTTCCTTATATTCCCAATATAGACAGTATTTGGTAAAAATAAAAAAAAACACAAATTTATCGTTAAATTGCTTTTTTTTTAAAGAAATTTGCTTGAAAACGAAAATGTAAGTAAAATATAGTATTTCTCTGACCTTTTTGTTCGCCTATTTAGTATTTCATTATTGTTCATTTTAACAAAACTAGAAATCAAAATATAAACGCATTCTTATTAACATCAGAAAAAGTTGACATAAAATGTAGGAAAAACGAACTGTGTATGTTTATCTTAAAAATGATGTCTGGACTTTTTATGAACTTAAATGTGAAACTTCTTAAATTCAAGCGTTTTTGTCTGTAACAGTCCATCGGATCCAATTCACACTTAAAAGACATGCCCATTTATACTACAAGTTAAAATTTATATACTGGGGATGCTTTGCACCGCATTTTGTACTCTTAAATCGTAATATAGATAAAACCTTAACAATATGCTTTTTCTGTTTCTCTGGTGGTCTGACTAAATGTATAACATCACGCGATTAACTTTGCAATACACGAATTAATTTAAAAACTGTACCGAACGAATTCACTGAAAGCGTAAAAAAAACAATCTAGCTGTCATCCAATTTAAAATTTTTAGTTGGTTCGACAACACTGTGTCTTTTTCAGATGACTTCCAACTACTAATTGTTGTAAGTACTACTACTGTAGGATGACTTACAACTATTAGTAGTTATAAGCCATCCGAAGAAGATACAACGCTGTCGAAACGATCGTCAGAGCAATTAACATAAATGAAAATCTTAACATTTTATTTCTATTAATTTAAATGAATTTTCGTACAGTATCAGCTAATTCCGTAAGTTACTTTTAGTTGTTCTTTATGGTAAATATCAGCAAAGAAATTCTTTTGTCAATTCATAAAATAGTAAGAATAAGGAGGTTCAAAAATATTATTTTAAATATTGTCTGCGATACTTGGATGGCGAATTTGACATGTTTGGTTACCAGTAAATATATTTTATTAACGGAGAACCCAATATCAAAATATTATTTTGGAAATTTTGCCCATTGGTAGCCGCATTGTGCGACATACACTTTAATATAACTTTAATTTTGATAAATTCATCATATCTTTAGACATTTCCTGATTTCAGATTACCTGAATTTTCACAGCTTTGTTGAAATAAGAAACCATGGGTCTTGGAAGAGCGTGTCAATTGTAACTAGGATAAAACGCCTTCAGGAATATTTTCTTCTCAAGCTTAAACTGATTTAGTGTCCACATCAAAAATAATTTTAAATTGACATTACCCGTGCTTAAATTCTATAATCTCTTATTACTATTAAAGTGTTACCGTAAATATAACCATAATTTCTTTTTATTGTATTTTTTAAATTAACATCATTATTTTATACAAATTAGCCAGACCTAAAAATCTCACCAATAATCATCAATTTTATAAATTGAAAAAAACAATCGTAACAAGAACAATTTTTCATTCCGAATCGGTAAAAACTAACAACTACGTTTCGTTTTTCTTAAAAACGACTTATTCAGGTCCTACTTCAGCGTTTGTACAAAAAGCGAAAAAAAAGACATTTTTAAAAAAATCATTGGTTGGTGAAGCACGAGAAATGATTTTAATTGTAAAATTTAAAAACAATTTCATTCCGAACAACATATATCAGACCAAAGGCTTAATTGAAAGATAAATGAAGAATAATTTTATATATTTATATATATATATATATATATATATATATATATATATATATATATATATATATATATATATATATATATATATATATATATCTATATATACCAAGTATATAAGTATGAAATGCGGATTTCAGACAACAGATGGTGCACCACTTTGTGCTATAAAGATTTGACACTGCGTCATTTTGTTGTGTCATCAATAAGTGTCAGACGCGCACGAGTGATAAATTGAAAAAGTGTGTGCATAGAGCATTCGCGGACAGCTTTAATTTTTTGTT